>CM059874.1:21741805-22941805 GCA_030490815.1 Acer saccharum
CACGGAGCAGAAGGCTCCCTTGCCCGTGGGGCCCACGGCCTCCCACACGGGCTGGCCAAGTGGCCACACGTGGTTTGCACACCTCTCGCGCGCTCCCTCGGTTCGTTGCCCCATATCTTGAGCATCCGACCTCCGATTTCGAATCCGTTTTTGGAATACGAACCGTGACTCCCTCACGCACGACTACGACTACTCAAATTTGAAAAATGGTTGAGAAATCATCTCGGAATCTGATGATGAAATCAACACAACAAATGAGAACGAAAAGTAGCATAGTCAACTTGTTTGGACTCGAAACCTTATGAGTGAGTAACCGAAACGACCGGAACTTGATAAGGCATTAAATAAGAACATGTTCAAGTCCTAAACACAAAATACGAAAACAAATAAACACATATTCACACAAACATGCCATATCAAAGAGATAGTCAAAAAGCATGCAATTTCACAATGTTTGTCAATACAAGATCAATGCATGAGCATGCTATGAAGTGTGTGAATGTGTTATACCAAATGTTTGAACCACGATGCAGGGACACACATGTATGAATTGTGTGTGTGTGCGCTAACGCCTTGCAAGAGGGTGGAAGTCAAGTTTTACCTTTGACGATTTTCACCTCTTGAAGACGACTTTTGCACTAGATGTTGCTCTTCACTCTTTGAGCTTCCTTTCTTCAAATAATGTCCTAAGCAACAACTAATACAATCATAGAGTGTTTTGCAATGGAATCAAGCCAATACAAATAGTGAACCTTACACGGTCAGATACAGTCCCGGTCCAGAAATGACTCCAGCGATCCTCCCCAATATAGGCTCGGCCTGAAGCCATGGCCCTTAGCATTGTCTCGGGGGTAGGATCATCGATCCTGGGGAGAAGAGCCCAAACCGCTTACACCAGCTTCAGGGAGTCCTGCAAATGAGGCTGCCCGGGGCAAGTCGGTTGAACCACCAGCATTATCTCTGATCTGCTCCTCCGGAGGGACCATGCCCGCCTCTTTTTCAACATCACCCTCCCCTTCATCGCCCGATGAAGAATCAACATATGCAACTACTCGGGGAATCTTGGGGTAAGGGCGACCAGAAGAAAACGAGGCTTTCCTCTTCCAGGGCTTCCCCGCTTCAAAGTTGCTACCTCCTGGGGGTGGAAATCGGATCAGCAGGAGTTGGAATCTCCGAGGCAGAAAGATTTGGCTCGGCTGAAGTCGAAACCTCTGGAGCTACCGCATCCGAGTGTCCCCCAGCTGCTTCAACACCTTGAGAGGTAACGTTTGGCAGGTGTGCAGCAGAGTGGGGAGAACTGGATCCGCTGGGAAAAGTTGCCTGCTCGGGCTCAGAGGGATCCCCTACCTTCTCTTTCCCCTTGGAAGAAGGACCTTGCTTGATTGCCTTGGTCAGGAGAGGTCCTACTTACTCCAAAGCCTTCCGGGTCGCCCGTAGCCTCCGTAGAACAGGCAGTCGTCCCGTGACCTTGGGTCTCCTCGGGCACATAGTCGGGTACTCCCCCCTCATCATCTCCCTCGGGAGGGTTCTCAGGAGCACTTCCATCCGATTCTTCTTTGGGAGGGGCTATCCCGGCGTCTCGCTGACGAAGGGCTGCTTTCCAGCTCGCCTCCACAATGCCCTTCATTCGGCGGGCCAGGGCGTCGCAGACCACGTCTACCTCAAACACTTCAAAAGAAAAAAGTCCGAGTTAGCAGACAAATTTAAGAATTGGGATGCAAAAAAAAAAAAAATATATATATATATATATACAACAAATGAACTTACGGCGTCTGCGACGCGCAGAAATCTGAGGAAAGAGACGAGCTTTTATCATTTTCCCCTTATTGTAAAGATAGGGTTTCCCCCTTTTCTCTAAAGGGCGGACTGCTGCCCGAGCCAAAGTCTTTAGCTCCTCGTCGGTAAAGGCTGAAGTCAGATGGTTCCATTGAGGCGTACAGAAGTATCGAGGAACCCGGCAAGTCATCTGAGTGCCATCCAAGTCAAAGCTGATCGACTGGCCCCAGTCCTTGCCCACAAAAAACCAACTATTTTTCCAAAATTTGTTTGAGGTAGGGAAGCCCCAAACAAACCCCTTCATCTTCTCCTCGATGGTCGGCTCGATCTCGCCCTTGACCACAACATCTTTTGGGATCCATAACTCGGGCTGAGACGACTGAAGGAAATAAATCCCGGTCTTCCCCACTAGCCTCAGCGAATAGAAATGACGGATCTCGCGAGGTGTGGGAGGTGGCCGCTTCATTCTATGCCACATGTGCCACATGCACATTAAAATACGGTAACTATTCGGGGTTAGCTGCGCTGGAGCAAGTCGGGCCTCAGCCAGAAACCATGTGATAAAGGCTGGAAAGGAAGGGTGATCGCCACAAGTGAGCATTGCCCCATAGACTGCCACATGGCCAGGCGGGGGGTTCCATGCAGCCCGACCCTCGGCTGGAACCAGCGAAATCTTGTCGCTGTCCAAATCAAACCGCCGCATATATTTCATCACCTCTTCAGGGCCAACCACGTTCGGCTCAACATCATAAATACATATATGCTAGGGAGAGAAAGGGAATGCGAGCGGCCCTGTGCTCCTCTTCAATGTCATCCTCAATAATTCTTTGGGCCGCCACTCGGCTCTCCCGAGAATGCGAGTCCTTATAAACTCTGCGAGTACTCATTCTTTTTCCTGGTCTTCTGCTCGGGCGAATATCAGTACAAGAAGAAGAAGAATCCGATCGAGCTTCAGGCTGGTATGAGTAAGGTGGCGATGAACTAGTAGAAGCAGAAGGGATCTCTGAAGCAGGAGGAACCTCAGAAGTCGCAGGCCTTTTCGGAAAAAAGTCCAGAAATGTCAGCGTCAGTATAGCGCGGCTGATCGAAACGGGGCTCGTCTAGTAACCTGTGAACAACCGACGCAGTGAAAGCATCATTTCGCTCAATAGCAATCATACCAACAGTAAAAAGACGGTATCTAGCTTCAGAATCCATAAAGACTAACCTTAGTGTAGCGAAGAACGAAGACGATGCAGATTGCAGAAGAAGGGTCTCCGAGGAAAAATCTGGGGGTTGAAGCAGATAATCTCAAGAAAAGCAGGGTTAGAAAAACGGGTTGGGAAACAAAATGAAGCACAGAGAAGCAAGAGACACAGGCAAGTTTCTTTCGAAGAACACGCGAAGATAATGGAAGAAGAGATAAAAGTGAAAAATGGAAGAAGATATAAAAGTGAAAAAAGTGAAACTGGAATATATAGGCGACGTCTCGATTTCAAAAATACCAAAACCCTAGGAGAGGCTGCAGAAAAAGCGGGAAAACAGAGGGGCATGGGCTAATGACGTAGGCTGCACGCAGGCGAGCAGAAAGGTTACGTCCCATAAATGCACCGTACCACAACCAAACGAAAAGGGACAAGTGGCAGCAAGAGAACGTCATGAGCCGCCGGAGAGCAGAAGCGTCACCATCAAAAAGATTTGAAATGATTGATGAATCGAATGTGTGCGATCGCAATTAAGACACGTCATTTAAAGCTCTGATTCAAACGAGGATACATTAATACAAAAAATGACAAATGAGGATTAGTTATAAAGAAATATTGAGGTTAAATATTCGACCCGAGAGGGCCTGACTAAGCGTGATCGGCTCAAATATTTAAGGGGGTATTGTTATAGGTAAAAATAGTCATGAAGGACACGTCATCACCATGGAAGGCCCGGCCAGCAGGGGTCAAGATAAATCAACTTATGGAGCAGAAACCCCCACGATAACCGACTCGGAAAAGAGAGTAAGTAGTCCGACCACAAACGAAGATGATCAGCTTGGGCAGCAGATCTCACTCGGGCACACTTGGGCACACTCGGAAATACATACTCGGGAAACAATAAGACAGTAACCAACACTCGTATACCAATCATAATCAGAGACCAGCATGTCCACAATAAGCAACGATGTGGACCATTAGAGTTTAAAAAGGAAACAAGCAGTTCTCCCGCGAATAAAGGAAAAAGAATCTCGTCCAGAATTGGACTCAGCCGAAAGAGGAAAACATAATCTAATTAGGACTAGGAAACCGCTTGAGACTTGGGGACCACAACACTAAACCCTAGCGGCCACCTTAAAACCCTAAGAACAACATGTATAAATACCCCATCTGTTAACAAACAGAGGGTACGCGAGAAGTAGCATATAGAGAGAGAGGATCACAGTGTAATGTTCTTATAATCATTCTTCATAGTGAATTTGACTTTGTTGCTAAAGCAACAACCCATGGATGTTTCTCCGATCTCTGGAGTTTTACCACGTAATCGTTTGTTATTTCTTCTCAATCTTTAGTCATACTCAATCATAAACTGCAGTAATTCGAAAACAAATCATTGACTTGGTGACCATCAAAAATCACCGTCAACAGTTGTTGACCTGTTGTAGATGGTGGCCGAGATGTCCGGGGTTTGCCAAGCTGGCGAAGCCCAAGCGGAGAGAATAAGGAGGCTAGAAGCCCAATTGAAAGAGAGTGAAGATCATTGCTCTCGGGCTGAATTAGCTCGTCAAGAGGAGGCCAAATCGAATCAGATGCTCCTGAATCAGTGCCTATCACGGCAAATGGAGGCCGAGCAACGAGCAACGAGCATCTTCTAGCTGCGGAGGAGGTCAAGACTCTTCAGGATCAGCTGTCATCCACCCGGGAAGCCTTGCTTCGGCCGAACAGAATGCTGAAGACGCCAAGTCAACTTATGAACGCCGAATCGAAGACTTGGAGTGTCAAGCCCTGACAGCTAAGGAACTGTCGAAGGAAGGCTAGGCTGGAATGGAGCTACAAAGCGTTGACCGTTTCAAGAGATCTCCAGCCTATGATGCTTTGCTTCTTCGGGAATTCCAACGGGGAATGGTCTCGGCTGGTGAATTCTTTAAGCAGAAGAACAGGGCGACTGAATCGGGCCAGGGCCAACTGGAGCCTCTATAATTAGGAAGCATGTGGACACATCCCTGGAGTCCCTTCGGATCCAGATGAAGGAGTGGCGGGCATATTGTAAAAGTAAAGGAAAAATGCCACATCCCATGCATCTTAAGGTTCCCACTGCCGAGTCTTTCTCTACTTTTTATGCCTGTGAGAGGGTGGGGTTCAACAATGAGAGACCCGACTTGGGACCAGTTCCTGGCACCGACTACAGCTACTGGATGGATGACGAGGAAGATGTGATCGTGTGGCCTTCGAACGACAGCCTTTTGAGTGAGTATGTGATGGAGCCTGACCCTGATATCGGCGGAAGCAGCTCACAACCCCCGGCGCCTTCTTCTTGATTTTTAAGCCCTTTTTGTAACTATCTTTGTATTTTTTCCATACATATTGTGAATAAAATTTACTCTTATATTCTTACTGTTTTACTTTACTGCACGACCAATGCATAAATGGGACGACCTGGACTTGTTTAGTCTGCTTGTACTCGGCTATCTTTGAATTTATGGATCCTTCGGGAATCCTTGGCTATACTTTGACCGAGTGCCTTATGGCTGGTAACTAATTTCAGCCGAGTATTATGTAACTGGCTTTTTAGACCGAGTATCTTATTTAACTGGTAACTAATTTTTGCCGAGTATCTTATGTAACTGGCTTTTAATCGATTAGACCGAGTATCTTATTTAACTGGTAACTAATCGATTAGACCGAGTATCTTATTTAACTGGTAACTAATTTTTGCCGAGTATCTTATGTAACTGGCTTTTATCCCTTGATTTTTGAGGTTGTTTTACCTCCACGTTACGTCGAGGCTTGCCACGACCATACGTTGAGGTCCTTGCACAAGTCACCTAGGACGTCTCCTGGTTTTATCTGTGCAAGGTTTTGCCGAATCGTTGGGGTAATTTGTACCGGCCAACACGACTGCGCATCTCACTAGTCTTTTTAGCAGCGCTCCGAGCAGTTTCCCAGTTATCCTGGTGCCTCGGTTTTGCCTTTTTGCTAAGGGGCGCGTTTGCATCGCCTTAACTAGGCGGGCATGCTACTACAGCTTTTCCGCCCTTCGAGCACCACTCGTCCGCTCTTTCGCGGCCTTATGGCGCCCGACTCTTTTTGGCGTTTATTCGGTTGGCTTTTGAGTGGCCGCTATTGAAATGTTGCTCATGGATTTTATTGATTCCGCTACTCCATACTAGCAACTGAACTTTATTAGATGATCATAAATATGAAATCAACAAATAAATCTGAAATATTTAAAGAGGAAAACTAAAAACTGAGCTAAAGCAGAATAAATTAACTATAGAACCATAATCGGATTCTTTAGGGATAGAAGATCTTCAGATATTGTGCGTTGCATGGTCGGGGTACCAGGCTACCCTCTGGTCGGGCTATCATGTAGGCCCCGTGCCCTATGATTCTCTTGATGATGTATGGACCCTTCCCATTTATCGGCGAGAGATCCCGATGATTTATCCTTGGTATTTGGGGATACTCTTCTTAGCACTAAATCCCCGAGTTGGAATCTCCGCTCCCGAACGTGAGAGTTGTAGTACCTAGCAGCACTTTGCTGGTACGCGAAATTTCTTACTTGTGCTGCATCTCTGATCTCTTCAAGCTCGTCTAGGTTCTGCTTGCAGCATATCTATATTGTGCTCGGGGCTGTATAACTGAACCCTGGGGGATGTAAAAAGTGTTTCTGCTGGGATAACAGCCTCTGTCCCAAACGCCAACGCGAAAGGAGTTTCCCCCGTGGACGACCTTATAGTTGTTCGGTATACCCATAGTACCTCGGGCAGTTTGTCCGCTCAGCCACCTTTCTTTGCCTCTAGTTTTGCTTTCAATGTGTGCTTGATCACTTTATTCACGGCCTCAGTCTGGCCATTAGTTTGAGGGTGAGCAGGCGATGCATAGTAGTTTGTGATCTTGAATTCTTCACACATTTCTCTGAACTTCTTATTGTCGAATTGAGTTCCATTGTCTGTTATGATGATACTCGGGATCCCGAACCGATATATTATATTCTTCTTAACGAAGCTGGTGGTGTTTGCCTCAGTGATGTGTACAAGTGCTTCTGCCTCTGCCCATTTGGTAAAATAATCCACTGCCACAATAGCGTGCTTTGCTCCTCCCTTTGTTCCTGTGGGCATTGGTCCTATTAGGTCGAGTCCTCATATAGCGAAGGGCCAAGGCGAGGTTAAGCTTGTAAGTAATTCTGGGGGTCGCCGAATGTCGTTTGCTATTCTTTGGCATGTTTTGCAACTCTCTGCGAATCGCTGCACCAATGCGAACAGAGTCGGCCAGTAGAATCCTTGCCTGAGTATCTTGTGTGCTAAGCTTTTACCCCCGGTGTGGTTCCCACACACTCCACTGTGGACGCTTCTCAGGATCTCTCCAGTCTTTTCACCGGAAATGCATCTCTGCAGCACTTTTGAGAATCCTCTCCTATATAATTCTCCGCTCAGAATCGTGTACCGGGCTGACCTGTATCTGATGCGTTTAGCTTCCACAGCATCCTCCGGTAGTATGTTTTCCTTAAGTACTTTCTGAGTTTGTATGTCCAGTCGCCTGGGCTAGGTCGGATCTCTGCTATTATGATTTCCTCGGATTCTGCTGTACTTGGTTTAGTCAGGTGTGCCACTGGTATTGCTTTGGATCTGATGCTTGTGGTGGCTGAAGCTAGTTTGGACAAAGCATCTGCTTTTTTCGTTCTCTTCCCGAGGGATCTGAGAGATTCTGTACGCTTTGAACTTTTTAAGTAGCCTCTTTGCAATGTCCAAATAAGCTATCATGTGCTCTTCCTTTACCTGGTGTTCATCCAGTACCTGATTGACCACGACTTGTGAATCGCTGTAAACTTCCAGCTCGTTTGCCCCTAATGCTATGCAGACCCTTAGGCCGGCCAACAAGGCTTCATACTCTGCTTGATTGTTGGTTGCCTTGAAATCGAACCTCATGGCACATTCCACAGTATCCCCCTCGGGGGTCGTTATGACTATTCCTGCCCCGCTGCCAAGTGTGTTTGATGATCCGTCTACATGCAATTTCCATTGGAATTTAGTAGTCTGTTCATCTTCCATTGCCCTTCTTACCTCGGCGTGTGGCTCGGTGAATTCTGCTATAAAGTCAGATACCGCCTGCCCTTTGATGGCCGCTTTTGGTGTGTATCTGATATCGTATTCGCTGAGCTCCACTGCCCATTTGGTCAGCCTTCCCGACACCTCCGGCTTTTGAAGAATGAGTTTTAGTGGGCAAGTCTGTATATACCTCTATTGTATACGCTTGGAAATATGGCCTCAATTTCCTAGGCCGATGTGATCAGAGCTAGCGCTATTTTTTCTGCCGGCGAGTACCTGGTTTCTGCTGCTAACAATGCTTTGCTTGTGTAGTACACTGGCTTTTGTATTCCTTCCTCCAGTCGGATCAACACCGAACTTGTCGCCACTTCTGTGACCGAGAGGTATAAGTACAATGTTTCTCCAACCACCGGTTTTGAAAGGATGGGTGCTCTTCCCAAATACTCTTTCAATTTCTGAAAGGCTTCTTCACATTCTGTACTCCATTCGAGCCCTTTCCCCTTTTTTATTGCTTTAAAGAATGGAGCGCATTTGTCTGTTGACTTGGCTATAAACGAGTTGAGTGACGCAAGTCATCCCGTTAGCCTTTGCACATCTTTCAGTGTCTTTGGTGAAGCCATTCCTTCTAATGCTTTGATCTTCTCGGGATTTACTTCGATTCCCCTCTGGTGTACCTGAAAACCTAGAAACCTTCCCTGAAGGTACCCCGAACACACATTTGCTTGGGTTGAGCTTCATTTGATACTTCCTTAGGACGTCAAAGGTTTCCTTCAAATCTTCCAGTGTGTTTTTCTGCAGTGGTGCTCTTGGTCAACATATCATCCACGTAAACCTTCATGTTTTTCCCAATCTGCCGAGCGAATATCCTGTTTACCAACCTCTGGTACGTTGCCCCAGGCGTTTTTCAATCCAAATGGCATCACTTTGTAGCAATACAGGCCCTGGTCCGTGGTAAACGATGTCTTTTCCTCGTCTGCCTTGTTCATCCGGATCTGATTGTATCCCGAGTAGGCATCCATGAAACTCAACAATTCGTGTCCTGCTGTTGCATCTACCAATTGGTCGATCCTTGGCAGTGGGAAACTATCTTTTGGGCAAGCTTTGTTCAAGTCTGTGAAGTCTACGCACATCCTCCATTGTTTGTTCTTTTTCTTGACCAACACTACATTGGCTACCCATTCCGGATACTTGACTTCCCTTATCGACCCCGCGGAAAGCAGCTTCTCCACTTCTTTCTTGATTGCGACGCTTCTTTCTGGATTGAATAATCTCCTCTTTTATACCACTGGTCGGAACTCTGGGTTGATGGAAAGATGATGTGAAATCACCTTCGGGTCTACCCCCAGCATATATTCATGACTCCAAGCGAAAACATCCTTATAGTCTCTTAGCAGCGTAACAAGTTGGGTTTTGACATGTACGCTCAAACTTGCCCCTACCTTCACCGTCTTACTTGGATCTTCTGGATCTAGTGCCACCTCTTGGGTCGGCTCGTCTTTCCTATCCTCTGGTTCTTCTCTAGGATCCAACTCAAAATCTTTCGGCACCTCTGCCTACTCTTCAGGTTCTCCAGCCTTTTGTTGGGCCGTTACTGTGTATACTTGGTGTACCTCCCTATCTTTATACACTGACAAGTTTGCTCTTCGGGCCATCTCTTGTGACCCTTTGACCACTCCAACGCCATATTCGGTCGGGAATTTCATCATGAGGGCATAAGTTGCTGTCACCGCCTTAGGCTTTATTCAAAAACTGGTCGGCCCAATAAGCGTTGTACAGCCAGTTTTCTGTATCTACCACCACGAAGTCGAGCAGCACTGTTTTTCTGGCAAGGAAGCCTTCCCGATCTTCACAGGTAGCTTTACCGTGCCAAGCGACCTTACTTCGACTCCTCCAAATCCTCTAAGGGGTGTGGGAAACGGCTGTAGGTCTTTCCTATCTAGTCTCAGCTGGTCATATACTTCTGCACTAAGAATATCTGCTGAACTCCCATTGTCAATCAAAATTCGATGAACTTCTCTATGGCCGATCCGTGCGCTGATCACCAGCGCGTCAGTTTGGCTTAACATCTACTCCGTGTGAGTCGGCTTCCGTGAACACGATCGGGTCCCAGCCCTCCTTGATTCTCTTCGGGTCGGGCTCAATAGAATTGACGTCCAGGTCTCTCCGTGCCTCCATGGCCTCCCGAATTTCCTGGGTCCTTTCCCTGTTACTCTTGCCCGTCGCTGGTCCTCCAAAGATGGTGTTAATTGCCCCTTCATCCTCGGCTTTCTTAGGACTAAGCTTTCTTGCCCGTCCGTCCTGTCGGCTATCTTTCTGTCCATCTGCCCTGTCCACCTTTTTGAAAACAATGTCCTTCAAATGCCCTTCCCTAATGAGAGTTTCGATATGGTCCCTTAGCTGGAAACACTTGGATGTCTCGTGCCCATTCTCTTTGTGGAAACGGCAATATTTGGTGGTGTCCCTCCGAGCATATGTCGACTGCTTAGGCGGTTCTTTAGACATGTTCTTCTCTTCTAGGATTGCCAGGACTTCTTCTTGATCCTTCTTCAACGGGGTATAATTTGTGTATCTGCCCTGGAACCTCTGCCGTGGTTGATCGATTTTCGGGTCGTATGCTCGTCGACCATCCCGACCATCCCGACCATCCCGCGCTTTATTCTTCTGTTTGTCACCTTTGGTATCGGGCGCCTTTGTCTGGTCTTTGGTTTTGGATCCCTCTGGGCGACCGCCATGCACGAAGTAACCTCCTGTGGCAATTTCCTCCTCTTCGGCCAAGGCGTAACCCCCTGCCATGTCCTATCATATCGGCATAGCTGGTTAGTCGGGCTCTTCTGAGGTCAAAGGACAACTGGCCGTTCTGAAGGTTGTTGATGAACGCGGCAATTATTGCTTCGTCGTTTGCACTCCCAATTTCGGACACTTCCTGACCGAACCTCCTCAGATATTTCTTCAGCGACTCGTCTTTTCCCTGTTTGAGTTGGGATAAATGAGCCACTGACTTTTTCCTATGTACATTCCCGAGGAACTGTCCTTGAGAAGGCCTTGCTCAGCTCGCTGAAGCTGCTTATGCTTGCTGCCTGGCAGTCTTCCAAACCACCGGGAGCCTATATCCCCAAGAGTCTGGGGAAAATTCAAACATAGCAGTGCATCATTGTGGACATATTGCGCCATAGCGCTCCTATACCTCCAGACGTGCTCTTTTGGGTCGGTATCCTTCTTGAAACAGCTCAATGTGGGGCATCCTGAATCTCTCTGGGAAATGGCATCCTCAGAACCCCATTGGTGAAAAGGGCTTCCGGATTCATCATCTGACAGCTCGTTACGCCCATACCAGCCTGACCAAAGCATCCATTCGTCGACGATTATTCTGTAACTTCCCGGGTCAGACTCTGTATGAGTATGTCTCTGTCCCCTTCAGGTTCCCCTAACGCATTGAAGTTTTGGCTTATGGTCAAGTTTTGGACCCCTCTCCTCCGGATTTAACTCTCTACAATCTCGGTTTAGGCCATGCAGCCGGACTGTGCCCCTTTGGTCGCTTGCGATGATGATTCTGCTCACTTTCTTCAGAGGAGGATGACCGGTCTCTCCGGTGAATTGCGCCTCCTAGGGTGGTCTCGATCCCCGGCTATCCGATCTTGATCGTACCCTTTGTCAGAATCATTCCCCTCTCTATGCTCCCTACTTCTCCTGGCCACTCTTTCAGATAGCATCTCTGGTCTGCCTGTAGGATCTCGTCTTACCTTTGGGGGTGCATCAGGCGTTGGTATCACCACTGCAGAACGTAATCTTGCTGTCTGCTGGCTTGGGGCGGACAGATTGTGAGGCGACATCAAACCTTCCGTGATAGAGAGGTCAATTCCTTGCCTTGCTGCGTCTGATATGAGTTGTTGCAGAGAAGCGCGGAGTCGTTGCGCGATTTCTTCATTAGCTGTAGAGAAACGTTGAATACCAGCCAGGGCGGCTGACTGGTCTGCCATCGTTAGAGTTGGATCCGCAGTATTGAGCGTGGTGTCATCTTCCAACTCGTTACTTGGCATGCCTTGACTGTACCTGGAATCGCTACCATCTCCATTGCCAGCCATTGTTGTCACAAATTTTCGGGATCCCCCTCCTTCTAGCGCCAATTGTTGACGGTGATTTTTGATGGTCACCAAGTCAATGATTTGTTTTCGAACTACTGCAGTTTATGATTGAGTATAACTAAAGATTGAGAAGAAATAACAACCGATTACGTGGTAAAACTCCAAAGATCGGAGAAACATCCACGGATTGTTGCTTTAACAACAAAGTCAAATTCACTATGAAGAATGATTACAAGAATATTATACTGTGATCCTCTCTCTCTATATGCTACTTCTCGCGTACCCCCTGTTTGTGAATAGAGGGGGTATTTATACATGTTGTTTTTAGGGTTTTAAGGTGGCCGCTAGGGTTTAGTGTTGTGGTCCCTAAGTCTCAAGCGGTTTCCTAGTCCTAATTAGATTATGTTTTCCTCTTTCGGCTAAGTCCAATTCTGGACGAGATTCTTTCTCCTTTATTCACGGGAGAACTGCTTGTTTCCTTTTTAAACTCTAATGGTCCACATCGTTGCTTATTGTGGACATGTTGGTCGCTGATTATAATTGGTATACGAGTGTTGGTGACTGTCTTATTGGTTCCCGAGTATGTACACCCGAGTGTGCCCGAGTGTAATCGAGTGTGCCCGAATGAGATCTGCTGCCCAAGCTGATCGTCTTCGTTTGTGGTCGGACTACTTACTCTCTCTTCCGAGTAGGTTATCGTGGGGGTTTCTGCTCCATATGTTGACTTATCTTGACTCCTGCTGGCCTGGCCTTCTATGGTGATGACGTGTCCTTCACGACTATTTTTACCTAAAACAACAGTACACTAACTAAACTAATTAAACTAAACTAAACTAAGCTACACTAAACTAAAGGCAATGCAATCGAATTACGAAAACAAACACGTAACTAACAGTGGCTTGAGCGGATTGGAAAGATGCAAGAGATGGTCACACTAGGTACATGAGTTCACCAAACAATTATTCTAATCATGTTGATTATTAAAAATTAAGCATAGTCAATTCGAATTCAAGAGTTCTTCCATCATGATTAAGAAAATTACCTAAATCAACTCATCACTCTCCAAAGGTCATGGAATGAGCAATTGTGCCTTCAACCATCACTCACTTATAGTCATAGATTGAGCAATAGCTAAAGACCCATTAATGTACAAGAACAATGAACCAAAGACCAATTGAGCTAAAAATCAACAATGCATGGAAAGTCATCCAAAACACAAATCCTAATTCTCTAGTAGTCAAATCCATAATTGCATGTCAATTATTTTCATTTATCAACATGCATGTAAAGAAAAGATATTAAATCATCATAATAACAATGAATAGAACAAGACCCAAATCAAATCAAAAGCTAATCTATTACATAAAGAACACAAATATAGGTTTACAACATCCCCTAATGGGGAAATACACATCAAAGAATAGAAATATCGGTTTCGGTTCGGTTTACAGTTCGGAACCGGTGGTTCTGGTTTCGATTTCAGTTTCGGTTTCGGTTTCGGTTTCGGTTTCGGTTTCGGTTTCGGTTTCGAGGTCACCAGAATCAGAACTGTAACCGAAACCTTCCTCATGAAGGTTCCGATTCCGGTTCCGACGGTTCAGTTCTTATTTTCTTATTTATTTGTTTTTTACAAAAAATAACATTTTATTTATAATAAATAAATAAAATGTTAGAAAGGACATTGTAAAGTATTGGGCCGTGGCCCATAACCCCTGTCCAAGTAAGTATGTTTTCCTTTGCATTTTTCTCCTTTTTATATAGGTTATGCCTTTTTTCACTTATCTTATTTATCCGATGTGGGATGTGGGATTGAATTTCCATTTTCCATTTCCATTTACTGATATAACATAACGATATTCTCTTAAGTCTCAACTTCTTCTTTAAATATGGAAAACATGGAGAGAGTTGAGAGGTTTATTGATATTAAATAATGGTTTTGTTAAAAATAATAATAATTCAAAAAGCCATCTCTTCCTCTTCCATTGCCACCCAAGCTTCAATTTCATTACCATTTTTTCCATCTATAAACAAAAATCATATATATATATATATATATATATATTAATATATTATATTAATAAATCATCAAATCTCATTCACATATTATTCTTCCCTAATCTTGGTCACAGAGTGATTGCTTATAACCATAGTTATATTCAATCCCACATCCCATATTGAATAAATAAGAGAAGTGAAGAGTGTCATAACCAATATAAAAAGGAGAAGAATGCAAAGGAAAATATATCTACTTGGACAAGGGTTATGGGCCACGACTCAATACTCTACAATGTTCATTCTCTTTTAAACATTTTATTTTTATAAATAAAGAGTTGTTTTTTATTTAATAATTTTTTTAGAAAAGAATTTTTTTAAAAAAGATAATTGAAGGAACGTCGATTCTAGAACCGAAATTGGCAGTTCGAACCGATGGTTCCGATCCGATTCTTCATTTTAGGAAACTGGAATCGGAATCGTCTTGATTCTGGTTCCCGGTCCGGTTTCGATCCTGATTTCGAAGCCACGGTTTCGGTTCGATTCAACGGTTAAAACCGAACCGGCGTCATGTCTACCCTGAAGTGCAAGATAAACTAGCACTTCTTATCTAGCAAAAGTTACTGGAGGCAAATGCTACTTTGCAGTGCGACTTGAACTAGCATTTAGAGCTAGTATTTCTTCTTTTGGTCACCGATGCTACTTTGTAATGCAACTTCATCTAGCATCTGGCTTTTCGCATAATTCTTTAGAGCTCGATGCGACTTTGGATTTGTGACTTTATCTCGCAACTTTGTTGTTTACAGAAATCTCTGAAATGTGTTAGGACTTAAGTAAATTAAGTACTTTTATTATTACAGTTAACATTTTTTTTTTTACTTTAAATATAAAAATTTCAACTTTAAACTTTTCCTAAGGCCCTAACATGCTTGTGCCAGCCCTGTAGGGGAGTTAGATGGTTAATATTCATGTGGTCACTAATGATGTCCACTCTATATTCTATAAGCAATTGGTTTAAGAATATTTGACCAACATTATGAAATTTGATTGGTTGAGATAGCTTAATTTAGAGCTATTCGTGAGATCGGCTTATACATTGACGAAAATAATCGGCTTATGCATGTGACCAAAATCATGCAAAAATAACACAGGTCCCTAAAATAAAAAATAACACGTCCCTACTCAACACTACCACATCACATGACATATCACTGATATCACACATGACTTGTCAGTTTACAAGCAAATTATAAGTCTAGATTCTAGAATCTGATACGTGCAAACCAAACTTCTCCTTACAGCAATGTACCAAACTGGAATATGATTGCATCAGATGCACTCACTAAGGTGACACGTGTCACTCCAATTTTTTTTCTCCCTCCAGCATATTTGTTTCTCTCCATCTTCTCCATCTATCAAACCGTCACTCTCTCTCGTTTTCCGACTATCGTTACTCACCGTCGACCACCTACTGCCGAAGAAAGTGAGTCGACACTACCCACTCAAGAAGGTGCGGGAAGTGCCAACCTTCCGATCTCTCAAAAGTGTCATCGCTAAACGAAATCGTCTTGGTGGTCAAACCGTCGTTTGAAGTTTAACGAACTACCGCCACTGACATCATCACCAATGATTTGACCAACAAAACCACTAGGAAAACGTTCGTCGTGTGTTGGCCGTTGTAACCTAAGTATCTATTTTCATATTTGAGCTTTGTGGAGAGAGAAACGAAGCCAAACTTGAACCTTCGTCATCAGATTTGTGTTGATCTGTCGTGAATCCGATGAAACCGATCGTGCCAATAAACTCAACACTGTCCGATTTTCTAGATCTAACTATCGCCAGAGTCAACTAATGCCTGTAGAAGGAGCGCCAATGACAGATCCAGATGGAGATGTGAGAAGATGGGAGAGAGAGAGAGAGAGAGAGAGAGAGAGAGAGTCTGATAGATAGAGAAGATGGAGAGAAAAAATGACGTGAACACATATCACTCAATGAGTGCATTTGAAGACCACCATCGGATTCCATTTACATCGGATACATTCAAGTTTTTCTCCTCTTACAGCCTACTGGGCTGGGCTCTGGGCATGACAAATTGACAACTAACAGCATGCCATGCCGCCATGGTATAGTAAGCAAAATTTCCCCATGTGTCATGATAGATGTAATTAGTTAATTAATTTACTCTAATTTTTGGTGGCTATTAATTTCTAGATTACGTATAGTACTAAGTTAGTCGAATAGTTTATCGTTATTGAATTCTAATTCAAGGTTATACAAATCAAAGGTTTAAAAAAAAATAAAAAAAAAATCATTCTCATAAGTATATAGTCTATACCCTCAGTATAGTAATTAAACTGACAATTTTTATTTTTATTTTTAAATATTATAATAATTCAGGATTTTGGGGAGGGGACAAACTCGAATTCACAACCTCATTATATAGGTGTGAGGAGCAAACCACTATACCAATCTCATCTTGTCAATTTGTAATCTAATCTTAATTCACATAATATTATATTAAAGAATCATTAATGAAAACCATTAAGGTCATGTTTGGTTCACGAAAAGGAAGCCATATGGAAAAGGAATTCATATAGGAATGAAATCCTCATAGGAAAGGAATCCAATTCCTAAATGAATTCCTTTGTTTGGTTGTCATATGGAATTCATCATGGAATCCTTACTATTTTGACCAAAATGCCCCTTATATATTTAATATATTAAAAATCTTTTTTAAATTAAAAAATATATATTTTTTGAAAAATATTCAAAAAATATTTTTAAATTTTAATTATTTATTATTTGAATAGAATAACATTTATTAGAAAAATAAGAAAAAAAAAATTTAAAAGAAAAAATTGAGCACAGGCACATATGTTGTCGGCAAGAACCACAACCTCCTCATATGCATATCTAAACAAATAGTATCCAACAAAGAGACCCAAAACGATGGCCAAGAACACACCTTTGTTGAACGATATGATCGTCAACATCAACATATACTTGATCGTCGAGTTCACTCCTAATAACATGGTCGTCATGAATCTAGCGGAGCTGACTCGACTCGATTTCACCGGGAGAGGATTCTTCACCGTTGTCATTACCGTCGGAGCAGTTTTGGTGGAGGAGAGGGAATTGAATATGTGGCGTCGATCTTCCATGTATTGGTACTTGGTAGAAGTGCAGATGAGGAAGAGAGCGAGTAAGGTGAAGAGGTAACCGAGCTATGTGTTGGTTTTCCATGAATTGAAGAGAATTGTGACTTTGATCCCCAATATAAGGTCATGTGCTAATGTGCATCATCTTCGACGATGGTGGCCTTACCGTTGTCGGTTACGAAGGAGGCCACTGCACACCTCTGTTGAATGATATGATCACCAACATCAATAGATACTTGATCGTCGAGTTCACTCCTAACAACACGATTGTCACGAATCTAGCGGAGCTGACTCAGCTCGATTTCACCGAGAGAGGATTCTCCGCCGTTGTCACTGCCGTCGGAGTGGTTTTGGTGGAGGAGAGGGACTTGAATATGTGGCGTCGATCTTCCATTTATTGGTACTTGGTAGAAGTGCAAATGAGGAAGAGAGCGAGTAAGGTGAAGAGGTAATCGAGCCATGTGTTGGTTTTCCATGAATTGAAGAGAATTATGACTTTGATCCCCAATATAAGGTCATGTGCTGATGTGTATCATCTTCGACAATGATGGCCTCGTCGTTATCGGTTACGGAGGAGGCCTCTCCTCTGTTTTCTATTTTAGATATTCCACCACAACTCTTTCATTATAAATATATTATCAATGCTTTTTTTTGTAATGCATTCAACCAAAAGCTATTTTTAAAAATATATTGTCAACACTTTTTTTGTAATTTATACAATCAAAAGCCTTTTTTGTTAGAAGCTCTACTACAAAAACATCTACTCTAGAAGCTCTACTTGAAAAACAATGTTTCATATGATCATGCAATATTTGTTTTCCATCCTTTCTTTTAGATATACTAGTTTCATTGATTAGTGACAAGGATCAGTATGTCCCTTTTTGCTTCTTTCTATTATTGAAATCCCCATCATGTTACTCGGTGTTGGGTTGGAGATTGAAGTATGGAGATTGAAGAAGACAGTGGTGCTGTTGGGTTTTTTGTTGTTTTTTATTTGAGCAGAGAAGAAGTGAGAAGAAGCAACACATTTCTGTTTTGAGAAAGAGAGAGAGAGAGAGAGAGAGAGAGAGAGAGAGAGGAGAGGAGAGAGAGAGAGAGAGAGATAAAAGTCCACCAAAATCTTTGGGGAGAAGGCCGGACATGTTATGGCATTTGATATTTATATTTCTCACCATCAAATCCACCAAAATCCATGACCTAAGAAAATCCTTTAAAATTTAGTCTCAATTGAATACACCTTGATTTTTACTAACATTTTTAAAGTCTCAATTCAATATACCCGGATTTGGAAGGACTCTTTAAAAGTCCATAGAAATCTGAATTGAATACTATTGGATTAATATAGACTCTTTTAAAGTCTTTAAATGTCCGAATTGAATACACCAGGATTTATAAAGTCTGTAAATGTCTTTCAGAATCCTAATTTAATACACCCCCTAAATGTCTAAACCCATGCATGGAAGGATAGGATATAGGGATGGCAAAATTATCCACAAATACGGATATCCGTAAGAATCCGCTCCATTTAAAATGAGGATGTATACTATTATTTCGGGAACGGAGCGAGGATGGATGTCATCCTAATATCCATTTTATTTTCGGGGATGGGGATGGATATCGTCTATGGATATCCATCTCCATCCAAATCTATTTTAGATTTTAATATTTTAAAAATATAAAAATTTATTATGTAATTATTAATTCCAATTATATAAGTTATTATTAATTTTTATATTTGAATTTTATTGGATGTATTTGTTTCACTTTAAATAGGATAAAATGTACTGTTACATATGTTAGTTACATTTTTCTCTTGTAAACTATAAAAATTTAATGTATTTTCATCGAATATGAATATAAATGGAGCGGGGATGGATATCTCTATCTTAATTAGCGGATTATCCGAATCCGCCCCGCTCACTTAAAAATAGGGATGGATACGGGGATGGAGATATATATTTCAAAAGGATATAGGATGGATATTGGGGTATCCATACCCAATCCGATCTATTGCCATCCCTAATAGGATACTAGGATTTACTCTTATCTCTAGGGTTGCACATTTTCCCCCGGATCCCCGTTTCCCCGCTTCCCCATCCCCATTTGGGGGAAATTTTTTGGGGAAAAATGGGGAAATGGGGAGGGATGGGGATGGGGATGGGGAGACCCCACCCCATCCCCATTTCCCCATTTTCCCCACTAATATAGTGAAATGGGGATGGGGATGGGGGGAAGTACCCCCATCCCCATTTCCCCTAAAATATTATAAAAATAATTTTATATATATATATATATATATATATATATTTATTTATATGTATTTTGTAATGTATTTTCTTTGACATTATTTTGTAATGTATATATATTTGACATTATTTTTGTAATGTATTTTCTTTTGCATTTGTAATGGAATGTTTTTTTTTTTTTAGTTTAATTTGTAATTTTCAACTAAATGGGGAAATGGGGGAATGGGGTAAACGGGGGAAACGGGGAAAATGGGGAAATGGGGATGGGGATGGGGGGACCTCCCCCCAAAACTCCCCCATCCCCATTTTCCCCAAATGGGGAAATGGGGAGGGATGGGGAAGGGTTTGAGAAGTGGGGATGGGGATGGGGATGGGGGGACCTATATCCATCCCCATTTCCCCAATGTGCAACCCTACTTATCTCCTACCTTCTAATGTGTATTAAAAATACAAAAAACGAAAAAAAAAAAAAAAAAAAAAAAAAAAAAAAAAAAAAAAAAAAAAAAACCTGACCCCATTAAAGAGGCGTGTGAGACTCGAGTAGTGTGAGAGAAACAAGCAAAGATATTAACACTATTTGGACAATATACAATGAGAGAGAGAGAGAGAGAGAGAGAGAGAGAGAGAGAGGTATTTGACTATTTGTTCTTCCCTTTAATTACTGAGAATTGAAACAACTACAGACTACATAAAAGGAAAGAAAAAAATATATAAATATATATTTATATAAAAAGAGAAGAGAATGTAGTAGAGTATTCTTGACTTGGCTCGATTTCACCGAGAGAGGATTCTCTTTCGTTGTCACTGCCGTTGGAGTGGTTTTGGCGGAGGAGATGGACTTGAATATGTGGCGTCGATCTTCCATGTATTGGTACTTGGTAGAAGTGTAGATGAGGAAGAGAGCGAGTAAGGTGAAGAGGTAACTGAGCCATGTGTTGGTTTTCCATGAATCGAAGAGAATTGTAACTTTGATCCCCAATATAAGGTCATGTACTGTTGTGCATCATCTTCGATAACGGTGGCCTCACCATTGTCGGTTACGAAGGAGGCCACTGGTAGGGATGGCAATGGGGCGGGTTTGGGGCGGGGTGGCCTTCCCCGCACCCCACCCCATTTATTTTTTGAAAACCCATCCCCTCATAAAACCTCACCATAGATGGAGCGGGGCGGGGTACAACGGGGAGTGCTTTCCCCATCCCCACCCATTTACCCCATATATATATATATATATATATATATATTATTTAAATAACAAATATATAACTATTGAATATGATAGTTATATTCAATTTTTTTTTTTATCAGTTAAGTGCTCCCACGTAACTGATGTGCATCTTCTTTTTCTTTTGTTGCCATCGTCTTCACATTCAATTGGGTTTGTTTCCACCTTATGTTGTTCTTCTATGTTTACACAATTTTCTCTTGATGACAACAATATTGGATCTTCACTTTCTAGTGCATCTATAGACATATTTGTGTCTACTAGAAGTAGTGATAAACGAATTAAATTTAATTCAAGAGTTGAGAATTATTTAAGTAATAAACTTGAAAAAAAAATGTTGTTATTAAATTTTTAATTTTAAAAGTTATTTGAGAAAGAAACTTGTTGTATATCCTCTTGTGTTTGAGGTTTAAGCTTGAACAGTGAACTTCGAGTTGTTTGAGGATTAGAGACTTAGGGGCTGTTTGTTTTTTTCACTATAAGACTTATTGCCTCTTATATATTAA
The DNA here is from genome assembly GCA_030490815.1 of Acer saccharum. Lineage (NCBI taxonomy): Eukaryota > Viridiplantae > Streptophyta > Magnoliopsida > Sapindales > Sapindaceae > Acer > Acer saccharum. The sequence goes on from CM059874.1 coordinate 21,763,020, forward strand.
ATTAAGATAAATCAGCTTGTTTGTTTTTTTCACTATAAGACTTATTGCCTCTTATATCTTAAATTAAGATAAATCAGTTTGTTTGTTTTTTCAACTTATATCTTATTTTAAGATATATATGTCTTTTAGAAAAAGTAAAAATTTTTGACTTTTATCTTATTCAAAAAGTGATATAGTAGAGTTTTTTTTTAGCAAATTTCCACAAATGTCTTATAACAATTCATACATTTATAATTTTATCAGTACATAATAAAATCCTAAAAATCAATTTTCCAAAAATTTTCAATTTTGAAGAAATCCTAACATAACCTAATCAATTTTATATTTGAAATAAGTCATCCAAAATGAAAAAAACAAACATACCATATTATCTTAATTTATAAGACTTATACATATGTCTAATAAATTAAGGTCTTATAAGACTTTAGATAAAAAAAACAAACAGCCCCTTAGAGTTGAAGTTAGCGGCTATGTTTTTTTCAATAGTATTTTGTTTTGTCATTTTATGTTAAATAACGGTGGAGAGATGTAAAGTTAGGGTTAATGTGTGTATATATATATTTCTTTTTTTATATAAATATATTTATTTTATTTGAAACTACGTAGTTTAACTAAGTATTATTTTAAGCAGGGTAGGGCGAGGCGGGGAGTATAAAACCCATCCCCACCCCATATTTATTGCAGGTTAGACTATCTATCCCCATCCCCGCCCCATTCCCACCAAATTTAAACCCATCCCCACCCCAAAAGTGCGGGTCCCCATGGGGCCCCGTCCCTGCGGGGAATTTTGCCATCCCTAGCCACTGGCAGTGGCCTCTTTTGTTTTCTATTTAATTTATTTTTTTATTTGGAGGATAAATTGACAAATTGAACATTTGAGTGAAGGTGGAATCCTGTTCCGACCTCAAGAGGTAGGAATCCTAATCCACTATTTTAGTGGAATCCTCCATGAAATGGAATCACTCATTCCATGACATTTTGTGCAAAACAAACAATGGAACGAGGATTCCCTTTCCCATTCCATTGTTAATTCCACAAGTTTCTTTTAGTCTTATATTATATTTTGTATGGCTTTTGAAATGATCAAAAACGTTTTTTTAATCCTAGAAACTATTTTGAAGTTTTTTTTAGTTGTTTGGCAAAATTCAAAATAGCTTTTTTAATATATGAATTGTCTTAATTACCCTTTAAAAAAAACCATTTATGTCTAATTGGAGAAGCCCAAAATTTAAGCTTTTCCAAAAAGCTTTTTTTGAGCTTTTTTAAAACATATGAATTGTCTCAATTACCCTTTATAAATTTTAGATATTCCACCATAACTCTTTCATTATAAATATATTATCAACACTTTTTTTGTAATTCACTCAACCAAAAGCTATTTTTAAAAATACATTATCAACACTTTTTTTTTTGTAATTTACACAACCAAAAGCCTTTTTTGTTAAAAGCTCTGCTTAGTAGAAACTTTACTGTAAAAACATCACTCTAGAAGCTCTATTTGAAAAAGCCATACCAAACACATTATTATTAATATATGTATAACAACTAAACGTCTAAACCCATGCATGGAAGGATAGGATAGTAGGATTTACTCTTATCTCCTACATTCAAATGTGTATTAAAAAAATGAATAAATAAATAAATAAATAAATAAAAAAACCTGACCCCATTAAAGACGCGTGTGAAACCCGAGTAAAGGGAGTGTGAGAAAAACAAGCAAGTTATTAACACTATTTGGACAATATACAATGGGAGAGAGAGAGTGAGGTATTTGACTATTTGTTCTTCCCTTTAATTACTGAGAATGGAAACAACTACAGACTACAAGGAAAGAAAAAAAAATATAAATATATATTTATATAAAAGGAGAAAAGAGAATGTAGTAGAGTATTCTCATTCTCGATTTCACCATTATCGGCAACAATTAAAAATTGAAAAGGTACATCAATTTGATCTTATGGCCAAAACCGGCGTCCTCGATTCCGATCCGACGGTGATGGTGAAACCTAGCGAATTAAAGAAAGAACTGCAGAAATTAGTGAAGCTAATCGTGGACGATGAGGATTACTGCACCGAAACCATCGATCAAGCCAAAGAAACGCTCTATGCCTTGAAACAACTCAAGATCAACAAGAGATCGTTGTCTATCAAGTTACATGAAACGCTGCGTTGCCCTGAGGACTTCAAGTGCCCGCTTTCTAACGACTTGATGAGAGATCCCGTCATTTTGGCTTCTGGTCAGGTTTGTGATTTACTGATATGTGATTGTCTCTCAATTTTCGCTTACTCTGTTTGGTTCCTCAGAAAACTCAAGAAATTGAGGTATCATTTTTCTTCTTTCGAGCCCAAAACAACACAAGGACTCCAATTGGGTTTCCTAAGTGGCATGTTTGTCCTTTTTGCCTTTGTGGTTTTATTTTATTTTATTTTATTTCTTTCCTGTGTTTAGTTGCTGGAAATACCAAGAAGAAAACGTTAAATTCATTTTTTTTTTTTTTTTTTTTTTTTTAATTTCTATTTGGGTTCTTGCAATGTAGAAGCTTGTCAGTTTCTAATGGAATTTGTTTGTACATTCTTGCTTTGGTTAAAAAATTTAGTAATTAAGATTGGAGATACTCTGATATCTGGAGGTTGGTGAAATTAAACTCTGGAGATTTGTACTATCCTTAAATGGTTTCATTTCGCTGTTGTTAATATTTATTGTATTTATTTTCCGACATTTATGTTGTTTTCAAAATGATAATGTTTTGGATAATGAATAGCACTAGTTTAGTTTATCTGTGCATTCATGTTTCTTAATTCATTTGATCTCAAATTTTCTGATAGCCTAGCGTCCCATCATCCTTATTAATTCATTTTTGACGTGTTTCTTCTTGGTTCTTGATTTGTTTTATGTTTTTTATTTTTTATTTTTTACAATTCTGTCGTACAGACTTTTGATAAACCCTACATCCAAAGATGGCTAAAAGCAGGCAACCGAACATGCCCACGAACCCAGCAAGTTTTGTCTCACACAATCCTTACCCCGAATCACCTTGTTCGGGAAATGATATCACAATGGTGTAAGAGTCAGGGAGTAGAAGTGCCCAACCCTGTTCAGTATATTAATGAGGAAGGTATAACAGAAGCAGATCGTGACCATTTTCTTTCTTTGCTGGAGAAGATGTCCGCGACTCTTTTTGAGAAGAAAGAAGCTGCTAAGGAATTGCGGTTGTTGACAAAGAGGATGCCATCATTCCGGGCACTTTTTGGCGAGTGTCTTGATGCCATACCTCAATTATTGACTCCTCTCTCTGAAAACAAGTTTCCAAGTGGAATTCACCCCAATCTGCAAGAAGACGTGATAACGACACTCTTAAATATTTCTATCCATGACAATAACAAGAAACTTGTTGCTGAAACCCCGATGGTAATTCCTCTTCTTACGGAAGCATTAACATCTGGGACCGTTGAAACGAGGAGTAATGCAGCTGCAGCTCTTTTCACATTATCTGCTCTTGATTCTAATAAGACACTGATTGGAAAATCTGGTGCCTTAAAACCTCTAATTGATCTTTTAGAAGAGGGCCATCCATTGACGGTGAAAGATGTTGCCTCTGCAATATTTAACTTATGTATTATCCACGAGAACAAGGCAAGAGCAGTGGGAGATGGTGCGGTGAGGGTTATTCTTAAGAAAATTATGGATGGGGTTCATGTTGATGAATTATTGGCTATTCTTGTTATGCTTTCTACTCACCATAGGGCTGTTGACGAAATGGGAGATCTGGGAACTGTTCCTTGCTTACTTGGCATTATTAGGGAGAGTAACTGTGAACGGAACAAGGAGAATTGCATAGCAATCCTACACACTATCTGTTTGACTGATCGAACCAAATTGAATGCAATGAGGGAAGAGGAGAATACCTATGGAACAATTTCTAAGCTTGCTCAAGTTGGAACTGCAAGGGCCAAGAGGAAGGCTAATGGTATTCTTGACAGACTGAAGAGGGCTATTAATATCACTCATACGGCATAAAAAACATATCGATCACTTGTCCCTCCATCAACACCACACCTGTATGCACTTCTTTGATTCTCAAATCTCCCAATGTAAATTCTCTTCTTTGAATTTCTGTCCCAGCTGGTTTGATGAGTTTGTCACTGTGAATAAGTACGTCAGGAAGCTTTACTTTGTAAGATTTTTCCTTTAAGTTTTCTGCAATAAGACTTTCGTATGCGTTCTTTTTGTAAATGCTTGGATTTTACCTATACCAATAATTTCCTCTCTTCTACTTATATTCTCAACCATCACTTTCTAGTCTTATCTTTACTTGATTTGATTTTTTACTTGCACTAGATCCTTCTTTGTTTTGTCCAATAGTTGCTTCAAAGTTCCACATTGTTTGTCTGATAACAAAAGTTGTACTTTGAAAACTTGGGCATGTTTGTTAATGTTTTAGAAATGCATTATTTATCTTATAAATGAAAAGCAGAAATGCTTCTTTAAGCGTGCTTGGTCGAGAGTAGTACCGGGATGGGAGTCCTCCTAGGAAGTCCTCGTGTTGCACCCCTTTTTTGCTCGATTCGCATTCGTTATTTGATTATTATTTTTTTTTAAAAGAAAAAAGAAAAAAAAGAAACGCTTCTGTTAGTCGTGTTTTTTTTTTTTAATAAATATTTTCACTTTATTGAACAAAGAGGCAAATGTTTAAATTCTCGTTCTTGGATTTTACTAGTAAGATTTTATCTTCTGTTTTGTCCTTTATTTCGGCCATAACGCAAATGTTACCTGGAGTAGGAAATGCCAAAATATGATGCGAGTGTGGCCGTAAGTTTGTATGACACAGTGGATGGTTGGTTTCATAAATGAATCAAAAGGGTGAATCATGATTCATGAATGAATGGTTCACAAAGAGCTAGAAAGGTAACAAGAATAATGTGTTGGTATTGAATTGCGGTGTGATTTCTGTGTTGAGGTCCATCCAAGACCACCAAGCTGATGTACCTCCCTTCTCAAAAGTTTTCAATGGAACAGTTACCCCACCTAAGTTTGGTCTCTCACCAACAAATTGCTGATTCTTATATGTTTTTACTTTTGATGACGCTTTTATTAAAACCAAAAGAAAAAAAAAAAAAAAAAAAAGAAAGAAAGGGAAATCATCAATTTTTTCTTGAAATCTAATACCGAACGGGTCAAAGGTCTGTCGGAACCGGCCAATAATACATGAGTGGTTTTAGATATCCGTTCCTATAATTAAAAGAGAGAAAACTGAAAGGTGTAGTGGTGTACACCATCTGAGTAAGAAGGAATGTGTATTAAACTGTTAATTAATATTGCTGCTTTTTTAGATTTAAAAATTTTATTTTAAAAGGATGTTTTTAATAAATTTCAGGAGATATTTTTAATAGGCGATGTTAATGCCAACTTTTGACATGGCACTAATAATAATAAAAGGGAATCATTCATTAGGTAAATAATCATAATAAAAGAGACCCATTCATTCACCATTTCACCGGGTAAATAATTCATGATTTCATTCATCACTAGGTAAAACAAGCCTAAAGTGGTAACAAGTAGTAAAGTATGTGGGCATGAATGTGTGTAGAAATCAATCAAATACCTTTCTCTCAAGTTGGTCCCATTGGGTTCCGTTTGCAGAGGAGAAAAACACCATTAGAAGTAGAGATGTACATTTGGGGAATGAAGATGGATATAGTTCCCCCTATCCCTGTCCCCACTTCCTAGACCCTTCCCCCATCCACCCCTATTTCCCCATTTAGGGACAATAGGGATGGCAAATTTTGGGGGGAGGTATATTCATCCCCAACCTCAGTTCCCCATTTTTCCCGTTTTTTCCTGTTTCCTCATTTCCACAGTTTTCCCATTTCCCCATTTGACTAAAAATTACAAATTAAATTAAAAAAACAAACATTCCATTACAAATCTTGAGATGAGATTTTAGATTTAGGTTTTAGGTTTTGTCTTTAAAAAGAGTAAATAAGTATATATAGTTAGGGTTTTCAAAGAATAAAAAAATTAAAAATATATATATTATAATTATATTTATATATATTTGGGGGAAATGAGGAAATGGGGAGGGGGAGGGGTCCCCCCATCCCCACTCCTCCTCCTCCTCCCCCCCCCCCCCCCCCCCCCCAAAAAAAAAAAAAAAAATAAATAAATAAATAAATAAATAAATTTCCCCAAATAGGGATGGGGACGTGGGGATTTGGGGATCCGGGGGAAAATGTGCATCTCTAGCTCTGTGTGTGTGTGTTTTGCTAGTGTAATATACAGGCACAGAAAAAATAAACATGGATAGTGGTGAGAAAAATCAATATAATTTTTGTTTTTCTCTATTCTTTATCTAATAGTGTGGGTTCTTGTGGTGTGAATTGAGAAGACTTTTCAAGTTCGTAATTGTTTTCTGATCGGTTCTACAATCCACAAACGATTTAAAAATTTTCAATTTGTATTTGAAAATAGTATTTAGAAAATAAATTAGGGTTTGAGAAAATGGAAAGGGTTTTGGGATATAGAAAACTGATTAATAATTTTTGGGAGTTATAAACTATTTAGTCTTTTTAGTCATTTTAATCAAGGGTAATATTGAATTTTTGAAAATGTATTAATTTGGGGTGTATTGTGTATATACGGTTTTTGAGGGAGCAAATATCGTCACTCCAAACACAAAGTGTAGTGGAGCCCATCAGGTAATTGAAGACATGGTCCAATTGTTACAACAAATTCCCTTGACAAAGCTTGATCACTAGTAAAAGGAAGGAAATCAATTAAAACAAGGAAACCGGTACATTTTGAAAAGGGATATAAAAAGAGACGATAAGGGCGCGTTTGGTATCGTTTTTAAAATGGTGTTTTTGGAAACTTTTTTTGAAAATGGAAATCATGTTTTAAAAATGATGTTTTTAAAAATGTAATGTGTTTGGTAGTGTTTTTTAAAAGTAGTTTTTAGAAACGGAAAACTGAAAATATATTACGTGTGTCTAAAACAACTTAGGGGGGTGGTGTTGAATGGGTTGTTAATCGATTATTACCAATTTTTCGATTAGTCAAAATTAATCACAATTAACCCATTTCAACAAAAAATAAAAATTAAGTAAAAGTGCGGACTTTAAAGAACACTTGATTTTTACATGAAAACCTTCAACAAGGAAAAACCATGGGCTGATATGTGCGCCATACACGATCCTGGAATCCACTACTTGTAATGATGTTTACAACCTAGGTTGACCACGTCAAACCCTACACGGTTACTAACCCACCATTACTACCCGCAGGCTTTTAATAGTGAACCTAGACCAAAGTTGCTTGAGCACTACACATCGGTAGTCACAAGACTTAATTCTTAATTCTTAATGAAGAGATCAATAACCTATGTGAATATATGATAATATTTAAAATGCAAATAATGTTAGGCTACACTAAATGCTTATCTAGAGATTAAATGATAACAATAAAATCAATCCTAGATATCAATATGTCTAAATGAATGCTCATGAAGACCTAACTAGATATAGATATGAAAACCTAAAATCTAGTCATCAAACAAAAGCCAATCAACATAAGTTATCATTAAACAAGGCAAGAACAATAAATGCAATTAAGAAATGCAATAAATGAGTCTTAATCAATAATGTCTAAATGCAAAACATAGAGACTTAGAGCATCTCCAATGCAAAAGTGGCTTGCATAGCAATAATTGTTGACATGGCAACAATGTCAAGAGACTTGCTTTCTATGTGGCATAAAAATAGACTTGATAGACAATCAACTCAAAATTTGGTCTCCAATGCTTCCATCTAAAACACATTTTTTTTAATGACGTGTCCATCTTTTTTTCCTATTTTATTTTTTATTTTATTTCCTTACCAAAAATATATGAAAAATTAATGTCAGTTTTAAATGTTTGCTGAGTCAACCTAAAAAATAGCTGTGCAACAGACCGTCTGAAAGTGGACGGTCATGTTGACAATGTCTAATATTTTTTTTGCCATGTCAGCTTGACGTTGAATATGCACGGTTGCATTGAAGACACAATTATTAACATAACGTCTATTTATCCTACATGGCATCTTTTTTTTTCATAAGCCACGCTTGCATTGGAGATGCTTTTAGCTAGAGGGCAAAATGGTCCAAAATGCTAGCTATCAAAATATACAAACTCAATCAAACAAGGAAACTCATAAAGATGTGCAATGTGCAATAAAGAGAATCCTAACATTTAATCAATTAAAAATGCAATAAAAACACAATCGTGGAAGGTATGAACAAATATCAAAGATAGGGTTTTTGCTCAACTTACCAAGTCAACTTAATGATGAAGACTCATACCTAAGAATGCTTAATGATACATGAAGATGATGGGTTTTGGGTTTGGATGAGTTAAGATGGGATCTTGGGAGTCTTATCACTTAAAAAAATTTGTCTCTCAAAAGTGTATATTCTTTTCTCTCTATTTCGCCAAATGAAGAGAAGAATATATATATATATATTTATGAGTAATACTAGAGAACCCAAAAAATTAACCCAAATTTTGAACCCAAACCTATGTGGCAACATCACATGGGATCTTTGGGAAAAGTGACGTGGGCCCATGTTATGTGTGATGTTGCCACATAGATTTGGGTTCAAAATTTGGGTTAGTTTTTTGGGTCCTCTAGCATTACTCATATATATATATAGGTTTTAAAGCAAGCACTTTACATATATATATATATACAGAAATTCTATTATCAGTTCCTTGCATGCGGGCCACTGGATTTAAGTACTTTGACTTTGCTGTATGTATTTGTCAGTCAAAGTATTTAAATCTAGTGGTCCACATATAGGGAACTGATATAACTTTTGTCAGTTCGAACTGATAATAGAAAGACTATATATATATATATATATATATATATATTAACAATAAAAAATAAATTAATTAAAAATAATCCGGTGAGGTGAGCTCACGTGAGAGAAAGTCAAGGGGTCCAATTATTTATCAAGTCAATTTCACTTATGCAACAAGTCAACAGATCACACATGAGTTCACATGAATCTTATAGCATATGATAAAACAGCCTTGTCAAAACAACACAAAATTGAAATCAGTAGGGATGGCAAAATTCCCCGCGGGGACGGGGCCCCGTGGGGACCCGCACTTTTGGGGTGGGGATGGGTTTCAATTTGGTGGAGATGGGGCGGGGATGGGGATAGATAGTTTAACCCGCAATGGGTATGGGGTGGGGATTGGTTTTATACTCCCCACCCTGCCCCGCCCCAGTTAAAATAATACTTAGTTAAACTACGTAGTTTCAAAGAAAATAAATAAATAAATATATATATATATATATATATATATACACACACACACACATTAACCCTAACTTTACATCTCTCTACCATTATTTAACATAAAGTGACAAAACAAAAAACTATTGAAAAAAACCCTAGCCGCTAACTTCAACTCTAAGTCTCTAATCCTCAAACAACTCGAAGTTCACTGTTCAAGCTTAAACCTCAAACACAAGAGGACATACAGTAAGTTTCTTTCTCAAATAACTTTTAAAATTAAAAGTTTAATAACAACAATTTTTTTTTCAAGTTTATTACTTAAATAATTATCAACTCTTGAATTAAATTTAATTCGTTTATCACTACTTCAAGTAGACACAAATATGTCTATAGATGCACTAGAAAGTGAAGATCCAATACTGGTGTCATCAAGAGAAAATTGTGTAAAAATAGAATAACAACATGGGGTGGAAACAAACCCAATTGAATGTGAAGACAATGGCAACAAAAGAAAAAGAAGATGCACATCAGTTATGTGGGAGCACTTAACTGATAAAAAAAAAATTGAATATAACTATCATATTCAATAATTATATATTTGTTATTTAAATAAAATATATATATATATATATATATATATATATATAAATGGGGTAAATGGGTGGGGATGGGGAAAGCACTCCCCGTTGTACCCCGCCCCGCCCCAACCCGCTCCATTTATGGTGGGGTTTTATGAGGGGATGGGTTTTCAAAAAATAAATGGGGTGAGGTGCGGGGAAGGCCACCCCGCCCCGAACCCGCCCCATTGCCATCCCTAGAAATCAGTTGTGTGCGTGAGGATGGCGTGAGACAAACGGGGGCTGAGAGAGAATTTGGGCGTGAGCTTCGCGGCAATAAGTCTCTTGGTGTGGCTTTCATGCCATGCCAAGCCGACTTCCATTCCGCTCGATCTTCAGTCCAGTTTTGACATCGAAATTCGAAATTCGAAATTCGATTCTATCTTTGGAATATAGATCCGGACTCAATCACAAATATGGAAAATTACATAACTTTCCACTCTAAGCTCGGAATTGGATTCCGATTTCCGATAAAAACACAGAATGTCCCAAATGTCTCGGAAATCATCTGAAACATATAGATAAGTCTCTGAATCGCTCGGAACTCATCTAGGGACAAATCCACGCACAGTTGGACTTGTAAAAATACAAAAAATCTCAAAAATATATTTCTATAAAATACAATGAGATTTTAACAACCATACCAAAACAAACACAAACACAGAAGTGCTCGTGTGAGTTGAAACATAAATGCACACAATCATGGAAACACAAATGCAAAGTAATATGAGAATGCATGTAAGTGTGTGTGTGCACCTAATCTCTTCAAGAATCAAGTCAAGTGAATTACCTTTCGCTCTTGCACTTAATCTTGAAGTCACGGAGATGCTTGGAAGCTTGCCAATGGAACCTAAGCTACCAATTACAAAATCATCCCCAATGTGGTATGTCATGAAATAAGCTAATCACAAAATAGAGGTCCTTACAAAAACGATGTAAAAGTATTTGGTTGTTGTTTTTAAAATGGGTAAAGTAGTTGTTTGGAGGGAAAAGTTGATTTATTTTGAAATAATATTTTTGAAAATGGTGAAAAACAATAAAAAGTTGTTTTTAACTTTTTAGTTATACATTTCAAAATGTTGTTTTTTTGTTTTCAGAAACAATTTTGTAAAATGTGTAACCAAACAACATTCAAATCGTTTTTTTTTGTTTTTAAAAACAAAAAAGAGTTTCTTTGTTTTTAAAAACAAAAAACAGTTTCTAAAAACAAATCCAAACACCCCCTAAGGGTTTTGGGGGTCGGCGTTTTTGGAAGAAAAACAAGAGACTTTGGAGTTGCGCAACAGTGGAGAAGTATAGGAAAAAAAGAGCTTTTGTGTGTGCGACTTAAAGAGAAATAGAAGGAGCAGATTTTGGTGACTCGTCAGCTTGGACTCAGTAAACAATCCAATCTCATGAATGGAACACCCACCCAAACAAAAAAAAACCATTCAGGGGAATGGGACATAGGGGTGTTTGGGGGGAGGTTCCCCCACTCCCAACCATTTCCCCCATTTCTCCAATCCCCAATCCCCATTTCAAAATCCGGTAATCTCTAATCTCTCGTTTTACCCCACTTTTCCATTTGACCCCATACGAGTTAAAAGTGAAAATAATCATACAAAATTAGGGGTTAGATATTAGTTAGGAAAATTAAAATTAAATGTTGTATTTAAAAATAATAATAATGTTTGGAGGAAATGGGATAGAGGGTAGACCAGGCGCCAGTTCTGTTTGAACCAGCGAATCGAACCGGCCAATCCGAGATGGGAACCAGTTTTTTCAGTTCTGAAACCGAACCGGAACTGAGACCAAGGCAGTTTGGGTTCCATTTTTCATGGAATCGCTCGGTTCGAACCGGCGGTTCCAATAATTTTTTTTTTTTTTAATTATTAAAAAAAATAACACTTTATTTATAAAAATAAAATGTTTAAAAGAGAAATGACATTGAAGAGTATTGAACCATAGTCCAAAATCCTTGTCTAGGTAATTATTTTTTTATATGCCTCTACCTTCTTTTTATATAGGTTAGGCATCTCTTCACTGTTCTTATTTATCCGATGTGGGATGTGAGATTGAATATAATAGACCTCACAACTCTCTCTCCTTTCATATCGATTTGTTTGCTTTGTTTATACGTGGAGTGTGGACATCATCATGTGGTCTCACCAGGGGCGGAGGTATATACAATCTAGCCTGAGCTAGCTTTTTCAAAAAAAATAAAAAATTATTGATTTTGCTTTCTAATTTTTTAATAATAGATATAATATAAATAAAAGACAATTACAATATTAATATTGCTTGATAATTCATAAAAGAGTAATGCTACTTTGCCCAAATTTGGTGCCCAAATGACGTGTTAACACTCTTATCTATTCATTTATATTATATTGTATTTGCTTGATTTAAATGAATGGATGGGAGTGTTACCACGTTATTTGGGCACCAAATTTGGGCAAAGTAGCATTACTATTCATAAAAATATTATAGTTCATAATGGGAGTGTTGCCACGTTATTTGGACACCAAATTTGGGCAAAGTAGCATTACTATTCATAAAAATATTATAGTTTATAATTTAACTTAATTGAGATAATCTTAATAAATTCATTAGAGTGATATATTCAATATTTTATTGAGACTCAAACAAATTAAAGTTTCATTTTCCTCTTCATTCTATGTTCTTCCTTAGATAAATGAAACAAATTTTGAATTCCTTACTTCGTCTGCTTGTTCGAAAAAGTATTTAAGTTTATTTTGCATGCTATTTTTTTTTCCTTTAAGTTTGCTTTAAAATACTTTGTACTACCGCTAAGTGTGACTTGGGTAAAAAATTACGTTAATTTAACATGATAATGTCCTAGATTCGAGTCGTTGCACCGTAGACGGTATATAAAAAAAAAAAATCTAATTAATTTAGCCCACTCAGACAATAAATCCTAGCTTCGCCCATAGGTCCCACTCTGACATGAAGAATTGATAGATAATTAATTTGTAAACTCTCTACTCTGCATGTTTGATGGTTCAACACAGGACCACTATATACAATATATATGCCCTATCAAATCATGATTCATGAATGCACTCCTGCATGCTCTCAGCCGATTCGAGGTCATGGAGTTGTCTCGTGACTCCTGTTGCCTGAACTGCTTCTTTGCAGCGGTTGCCATATAAATTTCAAATGCTGCATGCCATAAATATTGCCATGCTTTTTGCTTCTCAAATTTTGGTGTTATTTAGTTGGGGGCATGGGGCACATGCAATAATAAGTGCTAGAAATTTAATTTAAAAAAGGCTTCACTGTAAAGAGGTTTAAAAGTCCACAAGTCGGCTTGTGTTTATGTTGTTCTTGAAATGCTTGATAATTTGGTGGAAATAATGGTTCCCAATTTTACAAAAGATGCCACTATTAGTGCTTGTTGTAAATCGTAAATAGTCCAACACAAACCTGGCTTGAATCTGGAAGAACAAAAAGCAAACAACACAAGAAAAATCATGTTAGAAAACAGTAAGGAACCGAGGCCCGTGTTTCACACGGTGTCCTTAAGATGATTTCGCCCGGCAACACCGTATGTGTTCGACGATCGTCTCTCAGGATACAACGGTTCAACAGTGGTAGGCCTAAGCACCATCCACTACCAGTGAACTCAAATCGAGTTTAAACTCACCAAGAAAACAGAGAAGTATGTATTCGGCTGTTGCAAAAATACTGTGTATTTCGGAATATTTTTTCTGTGAAGAGAAGCTTCAGTTTTATAGAAAACGAAACTAGGATTTAGTTGGAACATACTTGGTTAGCACGGTCAACGCAGCGGAAGCGAGACTAAAAGGAGGTTTAGTATATTTTAAAATTTTTCCTTTGATGAACCTTAACCCTTTTAAATTAATTAACCATACATATAAAGTAACAAAAAGTAGAATACCTTTTGTCGCGTGATCCGATTGACTTACGTCGATGGTAATCCGCAAGATTTTCAATCCTAGCACGAACGTGAATCACCTAGGAACGTGGTCTCCCTTTTCTTTGAATTGCGTACCTGAGAATGGACAAACAAACTTTCTTTTTCTTTTTGTTAGTCACAAAACAATCAAAAGACCACAAAAATTATTCCAGTCACTTTTGAGTTCTCAGTCTAATGATCGAAACTCGCGTGAACCTAATTCGATGTTGTATACACAAGCTTATTGATGAACAAGTAATTAGTGTACTATCAAAAGAATAATCTCTTCTCTCTTTTTTGTCTTGGCAGAATAATCAAAAACTTTTCTATGAGTTGAGAAGAAGAAGAAAATTGATCCAGTAAAAACTTAGGGGTGGCCGAACCCTATATTATTTCTTATATAGGGTGGCCGAATTTTTCCTTCTCATTCAATTAGGGTTGCCGAAATCACCTTCTAATGCTATTAGGGTTGCCGCAATTCCTCTACAAAAAAGGATTTGTGTTATACCCTAATTCACATCAACTTTAGACTCCTAACCCTAATACAACTCATAAGTATTTTTATTCTTTTATTGACTTAATAAAAAGACTTCTTATTTGATTAAATAAATAAAGTTAATTATTTATTTTCTTACCAAATAAGTCTTTTACTTTTAGTATACTACTACCAATAGTATAATTCTAGGAAACATATTTTCTAATCAGAAAAAGATTTTGTTTCTTAATTAATTAATTAATTAATTAATTAATTAATTCTCATTTAATCAAACAATAAAATAAAATAATATTTTTGACTAATATTATAGCCTTGCCGCCCCACATTAAAAATATGGGCCAAATATTATTTCCTTATTTTATTTAATCCATTGGACTTTAAATAAAAAGCCCACATGTGAACCAGACCCATTCTTACTAAAAGAAACAAACCCACATGCCTTTCATTAATATATTAATATAATTGATCAGCCCATTAAACAAATAATATGCAAATTATATTTTTAATATATTAAATGCAATTCTAGATGGACCCATAAAATGGTCCGGTAGAATATATCAAGTGATCCATGCAAGTCCGTGTGGATTGAGGATCTTGGCGGGCTATCTAAATTTAAGCTTCAATAGACATAACCTAATCACAATCAACAAATGATTCACTTAGGTCCGATCCATTAATTTTAACTCATTCCACTAAAGAGCTAAAATTGAACTCTTAAATAAAGATAGAATAAGAAGATGTTCCTCATTCATACCCTAGACAATCATATTGGAGATAGTGTATCCTCGTGATTAATATCAGTAATCGCTAAGAGTTCATTGACCGCCTATAACTCTCCAAGTTACCATATTTACTCATATGACCACGTTTTGAACTTGGATATTTTGACTTGTCCAGAAGCCATGTTTTCAATAGTCACTATCGAAAACTCAACGTTGAGATTTAATATCCAATTACCTCAAAACATCCATATGATGATATTATACTCTCATTTAATAAATAGAGCCACGATGTCCATATCTATAAATGAAGTCTTCTATCGATTAATAAATGAATATCACCAAACTATCGAGGATAGACTATGCTATATAATCGTACTCATTGATAACTCAAATGATATCACTTGCAACCATAAGTCCATCATTTATCCCAGGATTAAGATAGACTCTCCGATTGTCCTGATAATGAAAAGACTATTATTTATTGACGGTTCTAGATAAAGCTTTTCATTGTGATCCAGTTCAATGCACCCAGTGCACTAGATTCTTTTACTCGAAGACACTCCGATGATTTTAGAATCATCATATCTCATTTGATCCCACTCAAATGCTAGCAAAAGAATTCTACAACTTTAACAAGATAAATGTGCCCAACCTTTAACTTAAGTTGTGAACATTATTCAAGACTAACTACAGAATTGTGTCTACCTCATACATATCCAGATGTACGAACAATTCTTCTTTTGTCATAGTCTTTAGACCTTATGATTATTTACTTTGACAATTATAATATTAAACTATAAATGCTATAAGATTTGTTAAACCAGAAATCACTTTATTAATATGAAAAAGATTGTCAATTACAACATTACACTCTTGCTATTGAGCATAATTCTAACATTTATTATATCCATCTAGTCCTTGCTTGGCTTTCCTAAATAGTGTCAGTGCTTTGAATTGAACGTTGAAAAGAGGAAAATACTACGCTTGTCAAGAGGAAAACCGTAGGGTTCGAAGCGTCCACATTGGACTGCTCTAAGGCTTAATCAGGGATCAAGTCCATTCTCTCTGTACCGATAATAATGTAACCTTTTAGCTGGGAATTAGGTAGAAGCAGAGGTGGCACGGTTTCGGTTCCGATTCCGGTTCCACGGTTTATTGGAATCGGAATCGAAACCGGAACCGGAACCGGAACCGAAACTGGAACCGGTTTGAATCGGTTCCGGTTCCAATTCCAATTTCAGAATCGTCGGTTCCGGTTCTACAGGAACCAGTGGTTTTGAACCGGATTTTTTTTTTTTTTTTTTTTTTTTTTAACAAACAAAAAAAAATCTTTCTAAGTTCTAACTTGTAACTTATAAGTTGTAGATTGTAATTGAATAAAATAAAATATATAAATGACAAATTACAAAATAAAATTCATTTGGTTCATAAGTTCATTGGATGTTGGAAGTTAGATCATCGTCATCCGAGTATCCAACCGAAAATAAAATAAAATAAACAAATGACAAATTACAAAATTAAATTAAAATAAAAGTAAACAAAATTACAATTTACATTTCATTGGGTATTTGGAAATTGAGTCACCCAAATTTCAAAAATAACATAAAATAAATAAATGACAAATTACAAAATTAAATTAAAATAAAATAAAACTAAAAAAAAATGTAAAGTTATTAGCCTTGCACTTAATTTTTACCACAATTAAGTTGCCTACGTATCCTCTTAGGGGGGTTTAGAGGAATCAAAGGCCACGTAGTTCTCATACCTTTTATTACAGATTTACAGATTTACGGTTCCGCTGCTCAGCTTACTCCAGAGCCTTCGCCCGCTTCGGGTTCGTCTTCTTTAAAGAAATCGTATGTTGGTTCTTGTTGGATTTCTTGTTGTCTGTATTCCGCTTTCGTCCAGTCGTCAACACAAACCTGTATCTGTAGTGCTTTTGGAGTCAAGCACGAACGTTTTTCATCCAAGATATTCCCCCCGGCGCTAAACTCTTGTTCCACCGCCATAGTAGAAACCGGTGTTGAAAAAATATTTTTGGCTATCATAGCCATAATTGGATAGTACTTTGTAGCGTCATTCCAATATTTTAAGAGGTCAAATTCTTCAGGAAAGTCACAAGAAGAAGCTAGATAAGATTCAAGCTCGGTATGCGAATCGGAGCTTGATGAAGAACATCTTGGTTTTTTGTTTTTTTTTTAGAACATCCTATACCCTAAATTCATAAATCCAGAGGAAGATGATGGAGGCTGAGATGCAGTTTTTGTTCGTGTAACATCTACGTTCGGAGTACCGGATCCATAAAATGTAACATATTCATCATATAAATCATACAATAATTTCTTAACTCTACCACAACATGCTTCAACATCATATTCAATATTTAAACCTTCTTTGCCATAATAACCGTCTAGATAATAAGACAAAGATTGTAATTTGTGTCGTGGATCAAAAACCATACCAATCAAATAAATATTTGGAAAATCCGTATAATAATTTAACCATTTTTGCTTCATAGCACTAACGGCTTCCTTTATTGCTTGGTCAGATTCACAATAAAAAAATACACCAGCAATATTAATACTCTCAATAACAAATACTGTAGGAAAATAAATTTTAGAAAAATTGTGTGTAGCATTATAAAAAACTTTTAACAAATTGAAAAAATTGTAACAAGCATCCCAATGAGCTTCAAAAAGTTGAATGTTAGGAACATGAAATTGAATAAAAGAAACTAATAAATCCCTATACTCATAACTTTGAGCAAGCAATTTATAAGTAGAATTCCAACGTGTTGGAACATCACGAGCAAATTTAATAGCACGTCTACCATTTTGTTTACAATATCTTGCCCATGCTTTCATTGTAGAAGGATTTCTCCATAAAAACATTAGGGCTTTTTTAATAGGTTCAATAAAACATTGAAGAGTTTCTAATCCTTTTTGAACACATATATTTAAAACATGGCATGCACATCTTTGATGAAAAAATGTACCACCAAGAAAGGGTTTGCATAAATCAATTAAAAGTGGAATAGCAGCGGTATTGGCAGAAGCATTATCAAAACCAATTGCAAAAATTTTGTTTTCAATATTATACTCTGAAAAAATAATTCTAAGCTGTCTAAAAATATTTTGAGCATTGTGTGAATCATCAAAAACTCTAAAAGCAAGAATTCTTTTTTGGATTGTCCATGCATTATCCATAAAATGGCAAGTGACACCCAAGTATGAATGCGATTGCCAATGGTCAGTCCATATGTCGGCACATATGGTAACACGACCATTATATTTTTCAAAATATTTTTCTAACTTTTTTTTTGTCTCTCACATAAATCTTTTCAAGTGTTTGTGTGAGCGTGGATCTAGGGACACGGCATGCAGTAGGGTTTAATGCCCGTCAACAATAGTTAATAAAGCCAACCCTCTCACCAAAACTGAATGATAAATGTTCTACTGCTACCATCCTAGCTAATTCTTCTCTATTTTGTTCATCATTATAACGAAATAATTGTTGGTTAGGAGTAGCGTACCTAGGAATTTATGTTTGTGACCTTATTCTGATCACTGCTTCTGGATGTTTGGCTTCAATATGCTTCCAATAAGTGCCATATCCTCTAGATCTGCTCCATTTATATACTTTGTTGCAGTAATTGCAAGCTACTGTAATGCTTCCATCTTCACTCCTAATTTTCTTCATATGTTTGACGAAGAGATCAGATTTGTTCTGCTTCTGTATCAGATCTTCCTCCATTTCTAGATCCACTTCCGGTGT
The DNA here is from genome assembly GCA_030490815.1 of Acer saccharum. Lineage (NCBI taxonomy): Eukaryota > Viridiplantae > Streptophyta > Magnoliopsida > Sapindales > Sapindaceae > Acer > Acer saccharum. The sequence continues at coordinate 21,781,828 of CM059874.1, forward strand.
ATCAAAACCAAAATCTGGAGGTGTATCAATATCAGGCATATTTTCTGACTGGCTTGTCAAATTGGGGGTGGTGTCATTGGGATCGGATTCAGAAATTATTAGAGGGGGAGTAGGACAGTTTAGGCCTAGGTCTTCAGCATAGGCCCGACGTTGCAGATATTCGTGATAGGTGGCGTCGTTATGACCGAGATTATCAACCATAGGACCCTTACCTTTCATCGAAATCGAACGCCTAGGACCTTCACGGCCGTGACCCCTTCCACTTCCACTTGCCATTTAAAAATAAATTTGGGTGAGAATTGGAAACTTAGAACTTAGAAGAATAATTGACTAATTGGAAATTAAATAAATTGGAAATAAGATAAATTGCAAATAAAATAAATTGGAAATAAAATAAATTGAAAATAAAATAAATTACAAATAAAATTAATTGGATATAAAATTAATTGAAAATAAAATATATTGGAATTTGGAAATAAAATAAATTGCAAATAAAATAAATTGGATATAAAATTAATTGAAAATAAAATATATTGGGAATAAAATAAATTGCAAATTGGAAATAAAATTAATTGCAAATAAAATAATTAAAAAATGAAATAAATATTAAAAACCTTGGAAACTTTGAGATTGAGAGACTTATCACTTGAGACTTGAGAGTTGACTAGTTGAGAGTGTTGGAGAGAAATTAGAGAGAATTGTGAAGAAATTGGTGTGAGGAAAAATGAAGGGGGGGGGGGGGGGGGGGGGGTGTGTGTGTGTGGTGTGGTGTTTATAGAAAATAAAAAAAATAAAAATTTAAAAAAAGGGGTAGCCGTTGGACCCCAACGGCCTGTTGACGTCAGCAGACCGTTGGGCCAAACGGTCGACTGACGTCAGCCGACCGTTGGGCTCCAACGGCAGCCCAACAAAAAAAAATATATATATATATATATATATATATATTTTAATTCGTGGAACCGCCGGTTCGAATCGGAACTGGAACCGTCGGTTCCAATCCGGTTCAAACCGGCGGTTCAACTAAACTAGTGAACCGGAACCGGAACCGAAACAGGAACCGGCCCCGGTTCCGGTTCCGGTTCCGGTTCCGGTTCCGATTCCGGTTCTTATTTTTTCGATTCCGGTTTCGATTCCGACCAGTTCCGACGGTTCCAATCGGAACCGTGCCAGGTCTAGGTAGAAGTTCGGTTAGCTGGACTTAACTAGAGGGGCATTGTTTTTTTGTTTGCCTCTTGACTCTTTCTATTGAAAAACTCGAGAGTCGTTGGGTTAAGTCAGGTAGAAAACTCGAGAGTCGTTGGGTTAAGTCAGGGGAAAGCTTTCATAATCACTCTTAGTCTTAGCAGCAGTCGTTGGTTCAACAAAAAGAGTCATTTTTATTCGTAAATAAGAAGCAATTCTTTGTGTCGTAGTGGAAGCCATTCAATCATCATCTGATAGAAGCTCCGTGAAGCCTTTGAACAAGATATAGGGAAAGAGAAAAGAGCTTTACCAAAAGGCTATGTACGCGAGCAAATGAATTCGATTCAATCCAAAGGGTAGGGATCTATAGGTAGAGAAGATATTCTGGGAAAATGAAACTACGTCCATGGAAGAGAAGAAAATGACAGAAATGACCCAGCAATGGTAGAATTAGGCGTAGCTATATCACAAGCTTATGTTTCTACGATCTTAATCTGTATTTACTTGAATGATGCTACAAATCTCCATTAAAGTGGTTATTTTTTTTTTTTTCTATTTATAATTGAACAAAAACGAGGTGAAAGATTGAAAACAAGAGGAATTCTTCGTTGGGGGAAATCCTTTGATTGCGTATTGAATATATATCCATGTCTCTCTTGTTCCATTAGCTAGGACAAAATTATCACATGTCCCTTTCGTTATTTCAACCTTCTTCTTTTTTTATGTCAAAGACCAGAAGCTATGTGTAAATTCTCATTGGATCTCGGTTGTTCTTAACAACGATGGCTATTCATTTAAGTCTTCGAGTAGGACCACTCGATTTTCAACAAGGTGGAAATTCTTGTATTCTGTATGTACATGTTCCTGTGGCTCAAATGAGTATTCTTGTCTATATCGCTGCGGTTATAAACATTTTCTTGTTCCTATTAACAAAACATCCCCTTTTTCTCCGCTCTTCCAGAACCGGTATAGAAATGAGTGCTTTTTTTACGTTGTTTACCTTAGTTACTGGGGGGTTTCGGTATGTAGGGCACCTTTTGGGTGTGGGATGCTCGTTTAACCTCTGTATTCATCTCGTTCCTTATTTACCTGGGTGCATTGCGTTTTCAAAAGCTTACTGTCGAACTGGCTTCTATTTCAATCCATGCTAGACCGATCGATATACCAATAATCAAGTCTTCAGTCAAATAGTGGAATACATCGCATCAACCTGGGAGCATTAGCCGATCTGGTACATCAATACATGTTCCTATGCCCATTCCAATCTTGTCTAACTTTGCTAACTCCCCCTTCTCAAGTCGTATCTTGTTTGTTCTGGAAACACGTCTTCCTATTCCATCTTTTCTCGAATCTCCTTTAACGGAAGAAATAAAAGCTTGAGAAGGAATACCAAAACCTAGTTCACTCGCTGAGTCTCTTTTCATCAGTGGTTGAATGGTTAAAGCACCCAACCTATACCAACCTAATAAAGAGGAAAATTTGTAGGTTCGATTCCTGCTGGATGCATTTGAAACATTCAGTTCAGTTGCTGCTCACGAAATTGATACATATAGCAGGCCTTTATAGCTTATGGGGCACTTCACTTGCTCAACACTTGTTCAAAACATAGACTTGTTCTTCATTCACTAGGGAAAGAAAAGGGATAGATGACTTAAAATCCCGCTTAGAGATCGCAATTATTGTCAGAGTAGGAGTTCCCATCCATCATCTCCCTCGTTTTACCTTCAAATTACGGTGGATCCGTTGAATTGAAACCTCCATTAGATTCGGCAACTAAGGACGAGATTACCATAGGCTTTTATGTCCCGAATGTTCTCTTTAATAAGGTCGCCTTGACCAGGCTCTTCACCGTAAAACCTTTACCCGAAAAACAGGAGCACAATTAGACTTTCATCACTTTCACTGTTGGTTGGAGTTGCTCTGGCACATTTAAATATTCTCTCACTAAGAAGTTGCACTTCCTTCATTTGTTGCCCCTTCCAAAAACTTTGATATAAACAAAAATTATCTTTCACCAAATTTACCGTAAAAAGTCATTTTCTGATATAGGCGTCCATATTTTATAGAGTATGAATTAACAATAATTCAACTTTGAGTTTATTTTACATTCTCATATTTTAATTAACATTTAAAATTGAATGTATCGAACCATTCTTTTGTATCAACATGAACATAATTGAAATAAAGACATTTTTTTTTCTTGTTTGGTATGCAAGTCAAATAAGACGGACTAGATTGAAAGTTATTTGAATATCAAGGATGATGGTGAAATTTGTCCCTAGAAAATACATACATCCAAAAATGTCAATGTATAATCGAGTAGAGTTATCATGATCTTCCTATGCAACCATAACAAATGAGGCCCATTACTTCTAACCCGTCATCATGACCGACCTCACCATCCACCTTGCCTTGTTTGTTCTCATTTAGAATAGTGGAAATTGCCAAAAATGACCACATATATTATGGGAAATTTGTTTTTAACCACAAACGAAATTTTATTTGTTAATAACCATGTTTTTGTAAAATTACTTAAATGCACCCATATAAAAACATCCCAAATAAGCTCTCTCTCTCTTTTTCTCTTTTTTTCTTTCTCTCTCCTCTGCTCTCTCTCCACGATCTACCTCTCTCTCTCTCTCTCTCCCCAATCTTCCACTCTCTCTCCTGCCTCTTGCCGGCTTCGGCGAGCTTCTAGGTGTCGCAGCAGTCCTTCGTGCTATCCTTTAAGCCCAGCCATGCTTTTGGCAAGCGTTGGCGGTCGTTTGCTAGTTCACTGCTGGTTTGCCGGCGATGGGATGGCGATGGCGAGCGTCGGCGATCGATCCCCCCTCTGTGGTCTGCAAAAAAAAAAAAAAAACAAAAAAACCTAAACCTAAGGAAGAAGAAGAGGAAGAAGAAGGAGGGGAAATTTTCAATTTAGTCCAGATTTCAAGTTTGGACATTTCAATTTAGGCATGATTTCAAGTTTTGACATTTTAATTTAGGCATGATTTCAAGTTTGGATATTTCAATTTAGTCGTGATTTCAAGTTTGTTTCGAGGTTTTTTAAAAAACTATTTTTAGGGGTACTCTGGTAATTTATAGACATACACTGAATTTTTTTTTAAAAAAGTGGTTATTAACAATTAAAGTTTCAAAAGTAGTTACTAACAAAAGTTTAATAATTCCTAATGGTTAGTTTTGGTTTTATCTCTTTAGAATAATAGTTATCATCTTTGAAGAAGATGATAATGTCCATTGATGTGAGTCTAATAGAACCAATCACTTCATATATTTATATTGAAAACCTTATTTCATGTGTGGGGTCATTCCACTCCCATACGATTTGAACCAAAACATGATCGTTCTACTTAACCTAAATGTAAATTACATCTACTTTTAATTTTCTGTTAAATGATATTTTAGAGAGAGCTTGAGAGCTAAATCCAATTTGTTGAGTCACCATGCACAGATGTAGTGGAGAAATTTATACAGTTTAAAGTACATCAATTAGAGAAGAACATCATGTAGCATTAATCTAGCTCTTATACAGGCTTATATTGGTGATCACTAATCATCCAACATGCCGATTTGAATTTCTAGACAATATAATCAATAATTGTTATGTAAGTATAAGGTCTTAAAGATATAAATACACCATTATTCAAGTCATACACGAATAACATAATATTTTAATCAACTTTTTTTTTTCTTAATTTTTGTTCAGAGAAACCTTTATTATAAATCCAAAGATCATATTCCTTGATAAGCTTGTCGGCTTATCTGTCAGTATATAAAATGCACTATCTCAACCATATAATCAAAACATTCAAAAGTCTAGTTCTCTCATCAATGAATAGCTTGGTTGAGAAAGATTAGGATGTTGAATCCATCAAAGGAAGAGCTCATCTTCCTTTTACATAACAATGATGAGATTATCATATTTGCATTGTTTTCTTTATCTGTAACTATTTTTCTACAAAAAGTGTGGAGAAGATTGGCAAGCAACAGAAGCAAAATCCTGGGACAGTTGGGTTTACCTTTTCTAGGTGTAACCTTCTCTATTGTTTTGGCAATCAACAACGCGAAAGGATGCTACAATTTTGTCAAACTTAGAAGACTATGGTTAGTAATTCTCGTCTTCTTTTTTCTACAAAAAGTGTGGACAAGATTGGTAAGCAACAGAAACAAAATCCCGGGATATTTGGGTTTACCTTTTCTAGGTGAAACCTTCTCTATTGTTTCGGCAACCAACAACGCGAAAGGATGCTACAATTTTGTCAAACTTAGAAAACTATGGTTAGTAATTCTCGTCTTCTTCGATTGATATAATTTTGGAGTTCATGAATTTCATAAATCCTGTACCATTTTTCATAAGACTGAAAAAACTTCATAAATTCTGTATCATTTTTCACAGGTAAAGAGTCACGGTTTGATGGGCTAACGAATTGATCGCAACAACACCAATCCGATTCGGGATGCATCGGATCTCGGCCGGATGACAAAGACAAGTTTGATTGGAGATCGGCGGTGTCGTCGTGTCTTGGTGAGAAGAAGAACAGCTGCTTGAGGTCTGGTTTGGCGAGAGGTTGAAGATGAAGTTGAGTCCTGGGGTGTATTTAGCAGTCCTTTGGGGTGCATTTGGGTTTAGAGTTGGTGAGCTCACCACACTTGATTAATGCAACCATTTTTGGGCCTTTTGTCTTCTGTGGGCAGCCTTTAGAAATGGATTTGAGCTCATTCAGAAGCCCAAACCAATTCATCCAAAACGCACAGCATCATTAATGACGTGGCGTGGCTTTGTTGGTTTGCGTGGTAAATTATGAAAAAGCCCCTCATCTCTTACAAAATCACATAATCTTCAAACTATCCTACACTTTTTCACTTTCATCCCTAATTTCTCTAAAATTATGCCAATACCCCTGAACTCCATAAATATATTGATCAAAGAAGACGAGAATTACTAACCATAGTCTTCTAAGTTTGACAAAATTGTAGCATCCTTTCGCGTTGTTGGTTGCCGAAACAATAGAGAAGGTTTCACCTAGAAAAGGTAAACCCAACTGCCCTAGGATTTTGCTCCTATTGCTTGCCAATCTTCTCCACACTTTTTGTAGAAAAAATAGTTACAGTTAAAGAAAACAGTGCAAATATGATAATCTCATCATAGTTATGTAAAAGGAAGATGAGCTTTTCCTTTAATGGATTTAACATCTTAATCTTTCTCAACCAAGCTATCCATTGATGAGAGAACTAAACTTTTGAATGTTGTGGTTATATGGTTAAGACAGTGATTTTATATACTGACGGATAAACCGACAAGCTTTTTCTGTGACGAGAAAAATTCAATTGGAAGACAAACTCTATACCACAACATTCAATGTATGGATTATATCTACTTTATCAAAAGATGAGCACTTGAAATTTGACTTAGTGCACTACTGTTTTAACACACTAACTTGAAATTTTAAAATTTTATATAGTTACGTAAAATTTCACACGGGGAAGAGATTTTGTATATGGTATTTTGTAAATTTGATTGAATACCAAAATTTGACCCAATAATCAATAAAATGGAAGCAAAATATAATATTCCTTTAAATTTGACACACTAAGCTATATATTTGACACAACAAGATTTAAGCACTTTAAAATTTGACCCGTTTATGTCTCCGTTGTAAGTATTTTCGAGATGATTCTAACGATATATTATAGACCCAAATCAAACATTGGTAGACAAAAACTCTAAATGAATCTACTAAGGAGATAAACCCAGCAATTTGCTAGGGCCCCCAAATGGTCCATTCTCCTTCTTCTTCTTTTGGGGCCTCAGGTCCAATTTATTTTAGTTTAAAAAGGGCCCAATTTCAAACATTGCTTTGCCTTTTTTAATAAGACCCAATTATCTATATCTAGTTCAATTTAATAGAAAAAAACTTCAAAGCCCAATTGAATTCTAACATATCAAATTTAGTTTTACATCATTTGAGTCAAAATTGTTTGAGTTCAATTGATTTTTTTTTTTTTTTTTTTTAAAGAGAGTCTAATTGAATTGCTAACCTAGTCAAAATCGCAGCCCACTCTCCCCCATGACTTCGTCGACTGGCCTCCTTTCCCATTTCGATTTGCTTCCAAAAAGGTGTATGTCTCACCTGTCAATGTCTCCTTTTATTTTATTTTTATTTTTGAAGTATATGTTGAATTTAGTTATCACCTCTCACCTCTCAAAGAAGATTTATTTTTTTTTTATTTTTTTTTTTTTTTTATGTTAATGATAATAAATTTTGTATGGGGCCCCAATTTTTGTTAATATCATTAAATGGCTCGGGCCCCAAAATGTCTGGAGACGGCCTTGAACACTAAAGACAGGTTTATTTATTTATTTTAAATATGTGAATTGATTATGGAATTCTGTACTTTTTTAATATATATTAATTATCATGATAGTTCAAAAATAATGTGCTTGACTTGGTTATGAAGTCTTGACATGGTCCCCAACCTACTATGTGTGGCTCTTTGACTTGTATATATATAGAAATGTGAAATTTCCCTTAAGTAGTAGTGAAATATACCTAGAGGGGGGGGCGTGAATAGGTATAGGCTCCAAATTCTTTAAAAATTATGCGGAATATATCAATGAAAATACACACTTGATTATATTTGACAAATTAATTGATTTCACTTATACAGGAGTTAATCAATTTACAAGATGTGCAATCAATGAAAGATATGGAAGATAAAGAAAAGTAAAAACAAAAAATGAACACAAGTGTTTTAACGTGATAAAACCTCAAAGAGGAAACATCCACGGGTTGATACCACAACCACCGGCAAAGCAATCCATTATGTGAAAAAGGACTTACACACTCAAGCTATCACTCATGATATCCGCTCAAGCTATCAACTCCTAATCTACCCTCGGGCTAGTGAATCACCAAGCCTACTTCCTATCCGAGATGTATCCTACACCTCTAGAAAGCAACTTTCTATCCAAGACGCTCACGTCTCTAGGAAGATTTCTTGCTTGCCTATCCGGATCCTCCCGACCCTAGACAAGACTCCCTTGCTTGATTATCCGAGTCCTCCCAACTCTAATCAAGACTTCCTTGCTCTATCCACAAAGCTTCACTCACTTTGCTAGAGACTTCAACCTTATGCAAGGCTATGATCTAAAGTGATGCAAGTGATGTAAACACAAACAAATTAAGCTAGATGATCAATCAAGCAAAATGTACATGTTCAATGACAATCTAGAATATGCTTCCAACACACAATCACAAGATTATCTAGAAATCAAGACATGTAAATCAATAAGAACAAAGGTAAGAATATTCAATTTATCACACTAAAACCCTAGTTCTTAGATCATGAAATAAAATCTAGAAAATAATATGAGACATATCATATATTCAATTTCTAGAATCAATTTCACACAAAATCAAGTTTAGCACATATATGTTCAAAACAAATCACAAAGATAAATCTCAATTAACAAATGATCAAACACCCCTAGCATATGATCTAACATGCTTCTTAACAAATTTCATCAATTAAATAGTAAGAATCAAAAGAAGATCAAAGATGAAATTGAAAAAGAAGAAGTTAAACAAACAACCTTGACCTTGAACTGAAAATCGATCAACTGAGAGAAATGGCGAAGTCAGCTGCCTCTGGAAATGCTTGGGATTTGTAGCTCTCTTCAAGACCAACAATTTTGGTTTTTAAATAGATTGATTTCGAGTTCGTATGAGAGAGATATGATCAAAATAAGAAAATGAAAAATTGAAGAAAATGTGCAGAATTTCGTGAAATGTTCATCAAGATCTTCAACTTTTGTGGAGGGAAGGAGAGGGGTTTAAAAAGAGGAGAGAGAGAGCATTTTTGGGCAAATCAGCACGTGCCACATCACCTCCCCGTGGGGGGTGCGTGGGCCACACGGGGGCAGAGGGCTGCCTTGGCCGTGGGGCCCACGGCCTCCCTCACGGCCAGGCCTTGTGGCCTTACGCGCTCCAGACCACTCTCGCGTGCTCCTTCGGTTCTTCAGCCCGTATCTTGGGCATCCGAACTCCGATTTTGAATTCATTTTCGGATTACGAACCGTGACTCCCTCATGCACGACGAAGACTACACAACTTTAAAAAATGGTTGAGAAATCATCTCGGAAAACGACGATGAAGTCAACTCAACGAATGAGAACGATAAGTAGCATAGTCACATTGTTTGGACTCGAAACCTTATGAATGAGTAACCGAAACGACCGGAACTCAATAAGGCATTAAGTAAGAACATGTTCAAGTCCTAAACACAAAATACACAAACAAATAACACATATTCACACAAACATGCCATATTAAAGAGATAGTCACAAAGCATGCAATTTCACAATGTTTGTCTATACAAGATCAATGCATGAGCATACTATGAAGTGTGTGAAAGTGTTATACAAAATGTTTGAACCACGATACAGGGACACACATGTATGAATTGTGTGTGTGTGCGCTAACGCCTTGCAAGAGGATAGGAGTCAAGATATACCTTTGACGTTTTTCACCTCTTGAAGACGACTTTTGCACTAGACATTGCTTCTTCATCTTTTAAGCTTCCTTTCTTCAAAGAACATCTTAAGCAATAACTAATACAAATATAGAGCGTTTTGCAATGGAATCAAGCCAATACAAATCATAAACCTTACAAAATGGAAAATGAATTATTCTTATTTACATGTATATGCATATAATTAAATCACAATTTGATACATATAGTGATTAGTGAAGTAAAAAGAAATGACTTAGGATAATATAAAAATCACTAGGAATACGGTTGAATTTGATGGCTTAATTGATAGAAAAATAAGCTCCATAAGACTTATTATCACATTCAAATATTCAACCGTATTCCTTTGGAAGCCATCACATATCCCACACGAAAATGATAATATAAAAATAAGATAAATCACAATTTCATTGGAAGGAAGCAAAATATTATAATTTAAAAAAATATATATTTCTCATTGTAAGGAGATACTTAATTGATATAATGATATATAATTCACATTCCACATCAGATAAATAAGAAAAGTGAATGAGATGCCTAACCTATATAAAAAGGAGGAGAATGAAAGGGAAAACATAATTACTTAAATAAGGGTTATGGGCCATGGCCCAATAGTCTACAATGTCTTTTCTAACATTTTATTTTTTTATAAATAAAATGTAATATTTTATAATGGAAAAAAAATTTAAAAAATTTGAGAACCAAACCGTCGGAACCGTCGAACCGGAACCGGAACCGAAACCTACAAAGGCCGGTTTTGGTTCCGGTTCCCCTTGACCTAGAACAGGAATTGCCGGTTTCGAATCGGAACCGGAACCGACGTCAGGTGTAGGAGGGGGAGGATAGAAAAATGGGTACGGATATTGACACCCATAAAACTTATTAGTACACCCATTTTTATAAGTACACCCATGTCTAAAATTTAAAAATTAAATATTACTATAAACACTCATCTTAATGCCAACAGTACCCTTATTGAAATAAATATATTCATTTTAATACATATTATTTATAAACACTCTTAAATTATTACCACACCCAATTTATAAAAAAAATTATATTATTTTTGGAATCAAATACTTTTTTGATGATGGTCTAATTTGCTATTGGAAATATCTCGAATGTAAGAGTTTTATAAAAGGGAATATGCATACGAGGTCAAAAGATTTTCAATTTGGAATTCTCTTATTTATACAGCTCTCTTAAAAAAATTTCTTAGTGACATTTATGGCTATCTTAAATAAAAATAAAAATAAAAATAAAAACTTGTTGATATTTACAGCTATAGTTAAAAAAAAATGTTTTTTTTTATTTTTTTATAGAGTTTATAACTATACATAAAAGAAAGACAAAAACAAAATGATAATCATATGATGATGAGAAAATTTGATACTTGAAATAAAATTAGAGTTTAATTAGGGTTTATCATAAAAATTAGAGTTTAACAAAAATAATAATATTGTGATTGAAAAATATTCTTTTATTTGATTTAATTAAATAATATATTTATATATCATATTTAACAAAAATAATAATATTGTGATTGAAAAATATTCTTAATTAATAATTTTACATTATTATTTTTGATAATTTCCTCATTTTATTTTTTATTTTTAGTAAAAAATAATCCATATTACGCAAACCAGAAATTCAAAGCAGAGAAACTGGTGTGTTCTTTTTATTTGTATATTTACAGTGAAAACAGTTGCTAATAAACACAATTCCATGCAGGCAATGTTTTGTAACTAAACAAACTTCCATTTTCACATTATCAATTTATCATTTCGTTATGTTTCCCATACAAACTTTAAAGAAACAAATGAGCACACCAAGCACAATCAGATATTAAACACATCATTCATAATATTGATATGATAATCTCCAAAATCTCTTGCGATCTGGACTTGAAAATTTCCTGTAAACTGCCTTGAGCTTACTCTCTGCAGCTGCAGAGTAATATTTGACCAAGAGCTTTACACAATCCCTGTTACAGAATCAAGAAAACCAACACTTAGAGCCACAATGCAAAGAGATTTGAATAAATGAAAAGTAAAGTTGAAATCTTCAACAATAGCCTGTGTGGTGCTTCAAAGTATCAGTCCAAATGGGGCTCTTTTCAAGGAAGGGTGTATCTTGCAGCAAAAACGGCCGATGCAGCGATTATGGAGGGACTATACAAAACTAAGGTAGGATATTGCATCAGTCCAAGTTCTGCCAAGAAAAACACCATGTTCTCCATCTGATTTGTTTGTTACACGCCAGTTTAAAGTAAAGAACACACCAGTTTGGTAAAAAAAATAAAAATCCATATTACACAAATTTTTGCATAAACACCTACCTTGAGCATTATTGATCGTCATACTATTATTTCTCTTTGCCAAGTTTCTATATCTCTATTCAGCATGTATGTATCCCAAAATAAATTGAATATTTGGTATAAAAAGAATATGTAAATGTACATTTACCTAGATGGATTGGGAGCAGGTAAGGAAGGAGCCATATCTCAGGTGGCAGGGGATTATTACCAGACCACTCAAATGCTCCAAGTACTTATTACCATTGAGCAAGACAACAAGAATCAACTAACAGAAGATGAAAAATCCAAGACCTGGAGAGTTGAATTTCGCTTCTTTCTGTTCAACAACAGTTTCTTCACAACAAAACAGATCGAAACAGAAGATTTATAGTTTATTTTATTCAAATTCGCTAAACATCAAAAGGTTATATAATAAAATACAGTCAAATTCCAAATTCAACTATTGGATACTAAGAAAAAGAAAGTGATTTTAGTTACTTTCACAATAAAGCAGATGCTAGTATGATTGCCGTTGTGCATATATATATATATATATATTGGCTTGCATGATATTGTTAGCTTAGCCCTGTTAGTTTGGCATAGAAATTATTAATACAAAATCTTTCTCCAGCTCAATCGACACGATGTATAAGGGTTGATCTGTGGAAGGGTAGTTTGAGAGTTAAAGATTATGGTTCTGTTATAGTCGTATCTGTAGAGCAGCAGAGGTTTGTACTTGTGATTCTTGATCAAATACTCACCAACTTTTGTAGGAAGATTACAACCCTTGTGAACTATAAATCTAAATATAATTCATTATATTTTTTGAATCAAGGGGTGCTTCTTTGATGTTGTAAAGTCTTAATGCATAGCTTTAAGAGTGGCTACTTTGATTGACCAACTCACCATTTTAAATTCTTTTTTAGTTAGGATTTCTTTTATGATGAATTTATCTATCAATAGAGAGAAAAAAAAAAACCTGAAGAGTCGTGTTGAGTTACAGGATTGGATCATTACTGGACCTCTGTGAGTTACAGGATTGTTTTTTTGTGATTGATTATTTCTCTTGTAATCATGGTTTCATTGTCCTTCCATAGATTCATTTGATTATTTGTTGGATTGAGTGGCTTTTTACACGTCTTTTTTTCGTTTGTCCACTGCCTAAGAATTAGTTTCTTAATTTTTGCAGGTGGTTATTGTTAATAGATCACTAAGTATACTTCATGTATTTTTAAAGCACCTTTTGACTTTGGAAAGGAAAGCTGAAGTAAGGTATAGCTTATATGATCGTACGTGTTGGTTATAATTATTTTTATGATAGTACACGATGGTCGACTCTCCTTTAACTGTGTCATAATATGATATATTTAATTTTATTTGATTTTAATCTGTATTAGTTGAAATGTGATGGTTGAGTCTCCTTTAACTGTGCCATAATATGATGTATTTTATTTTAATCTGTACTGTATTGGTTGAAATAATAATATGATCATACACATATTTTAGAGTTATTGTATACAACTGAAGACTTGATTGTACGTGTTAATCAAGTCTCCTTTAACTGTGCCATAATATGATATATACAGAAATGTTCAAGTCCGTGTTATATCAGTGCGTTAGATTTAAATACTTTGACTCAAAGTGTATGCACTTATCAAAACTTCTCTATAAGAAGGCTTATGAGAGTCCTGGCAGGGTCTTATATAAATTGGGTTTCAATTTTTGAATTGATGAATCAAATTGCGATGAGAAATACTGAAGGATCAGAGGCAGTTTCGATCATGAATCTGATTGTATTGAGCAGTCATTCTTATATGGATCGGGAAAAGTAAGTTAATGAGATCTTTTTTGATACCATTCTATAAATTACTTTGTTCTTGAGCCAAGTTTGGACAGCCACTGGTGTTTGATAATATCTCACAACTACTAAAAAAGGAAGCTGGATTACATGTGCAAAAGGAAGCTTTGCACCTTCTGACCTGCTGCTAAATTGTAAGTGGACCTTCGTTTCTTTTGCCTCTTTCTTTTATATTCTTATGTATTTAATGTAGAACCTATCAAGGAAAGTAAACAGATGGAGAATTAGGGTTTAGAGAAGATAGAAATTAGAGGAAATGGGCGAAAACTGTTGAAAAATGGGGAGAAAATTAGAGGAAAAACAGAGGAGATCAAAACTCAATTCAATTCGGTAATTCATCAAAGTCTGTTCTGATATTTTCTCTTGTTTCTTATATAAAAAAGAGGTAATACTAATTTGACATCAGTTTGATAGAAGTTATATGTTGATCTTGTAAATTGTTGCACTGAGCTGAGCCTAGAAGCAAGGAATACCACTGAACAGCTGATGCGTTGTCCAGAATTAAAATCTTTTGGCCTTTATTTTATCTCTAGCTAAGTCTATTGATTATTGAAGAGGGGTGGACACTAAAACCGGAACCAAACCGAACCGATGCTGAACTGAACCGTAAAATGCAGTTCAGTTCAGTTTGCCAATCAATGAAGGTTGACTGTTATCTGGGTTTGCAATGAAATAAGAAATTAGTTTTTATATTTTTGTTTAAAAAAAAGAAAGAAAAAGAATGTTATGTTTTATTTTGGGCTTTTTGCTATGGATTATAAGAATTCATTAAAATCAGGAGCCCAAAGGTGAAAATCATTAAGTATTGGACCAAAATCAGTATCCAAAAAGCCTAATAAATTTTTAAAAATGTAAAAAACCCACCAGGCCTATTAGACCCAAAACAGAATTGAACCGAACCAAATCAAACCAATTAAAACCGGTTCAGTTCAATTCGGTTACTTATTCTTAATCTGTTTAAACCAGTTTCAATTTTTAAAAACCGAAATATTTTTGGTTCAGTTCGGTTTTGTAAAACCGAACCAATGTTGAATGAGCTTAAACAATTGACCAATGTACTCAGTTTTTATGTGTCCTTTGTTTTTTATTCTCTCTGTTGAGTCTTCTGGTTTTCCATAGTCGCAGCTATGCTCTAACAGCTTATGGTTTCTTTATTTAATGAAAGGTCCCAAAATACTTGTGGCATTTTGCTCTGATTGTGAAGAGGAAGAGAATGCTGGTGCTGCGAATGAAAGTTGTAAAAATCCTTCGGCTAAGAAAGCATCCATTATGATCCTTGAGGGCTTGGCAAACTGTATAGCTTGCTACTAGAGAAATTTTCATGTTCAATATGCATGAAGTTCATATACTCATCAATACAATGGATTATCTTCATTCTCAAACTGCATGATTTCGGTCCTCTTTGTGGATTTACTTGTATATACAACACATTATTGTTTTTTTATTATTGCAATAATTATACATAACTAAACCCTAACTCTTTCCAGCAAGAAGAGACTTAATCAGTTGAACTAGTAAATACCCACAACAAGACATTATTGTCAGAACGTAACCTCCATTTATATATATATTGAGATTAGGTTGTGTTTGTTAACAATCTATAATTAGGCACCGGAAGTTAAGAGCTGACATTTTTTCATCCCCTTTTGTTTTAAACTTTTAACTAGTCTAGAGACCATTTGGTCTAATTAAATCATGAATATTGTGTCATTTGGGTTGTATTTTGTTGTCAATGCAGCTTAAATTTTCTAGTGCTGATTCTGCAAGTATTGGTTTCTGAGATAGACATGGAAGCAGCAGCTGACAATGTGAAAGCAGATATTTTTCGAGCAAGGTAATTGATAATTAAAGGGTGCATGCAAATTTTCTAATGCTGATTCTACCCTATTGTAGCATGCTTATATTGTCAAAACATAATGCTTCATGTCAAAAGGCCATGTTTGCCAATTATGTTTGCTATACGCTAGGACTTTTTATTCATTGCTGCTTACATTATGAGCATTGTTGTATGTATGTAGGACGTTGCTTAATAGACTTGTGTCCAACCCTGCATACGCTGCTATTGTCTTCCAAGTTTTAACGAGCACCAGAGATATGGCAGCTTTGACCATTGATGTGGCAAACACATTGTCAAGGGATGACCGGAGAATGGGGAAATCTGACAGTACAACTAGGCAGATTAGAAAATCAGAAGTCGTGGATTTAGGTCGAGTATTTAGAAGAAGGGTATTCACTTACTTGGGAGATAGAACATGATAAAGCATCCTATTGTATGGTTCAGTTAGTTTGTAAATTTTGTATGATACGTGATAATAGCTATCAGAAGAGTGCAAGATATGAGCTTCTTATATTGGTGGAAAATCAAATGGAGAAGCTTGAAGCTTTGAAATTTTGACAGCCTTGACGGTGAAGGGAATGATCTCAAGAAATGCATAGCTTACTATTGACAAATATTTTTTTTGTGGGGGTTTATTTTGGCCCAATTATATGTAGTAACAAAAATTGTAGGTTTTGTTTAGTTCTCGAGTAGAAGGAAAATATTATTCTGGTAGTCAAATTTCCCTTCAGAAAACCACAGTTACAATCATTTACAGCAATGGTAACTTTATATCACAGAAGTTTTTACAACTATTTACAGGCACAATGACAATGTAATGAGCCTTCACCGTTATTTACAGGCATTTACTTCCAACGAGTCTGGAGTTCTTGGCTGTTGATGACAGTATTATTGGGGCGTGGAGAGCTCTCTCCTTCTCTAAAGCTCTCTAAAGAGTAAACTTCCCATCCCCCATCTCTCCAGTAAGTAGAATACACTTCAGGAATGTGCTTAACCCTCCAATAATCTTCACCTTGTTCATCTGGACGAAGCGTTTTTAGAAATTCATGAGGCATGTCGAAAAATTCAAGCAATTTCAGCTTGCTCAGATGTTCTATGCCTAGAGGCACCTTCTCCAACAACTTGCACTGCTGAATACTAAGCTTTTTGACTCTCTACACTTCTCCGATCTCTATTTGTATGCATCTCAGTTCATCAAATTTATCAAGACCTAAATGCTTCAGTTTCTTGAAATCGCCAGCCCTGAAACAATGTTTCTCCTTCATAAACTTGAAGAGTTCTAGGTGTATTAAATTGGGAAGATTTTGAAGAAAAAGCAGTGGATCATCCCTTAATCTACTCCATTTTAGATAAACCTTCACCAGGCTATGAAGATTAGGAATCCAATTTGGTAATGTTGGCAGACGCCCTGTGAAGTAGATCCTTTGAAGGAACTGAGGAGGTCTAAACAGGTGGTGAATATCAATGATCTCCTCTTGTTCAGTCGACATTATCGATAATGCTCGAAGGTTTGTTAGATTTTAGATGGATGAGCACAGCATCTCCCCATCTTGAGTCTTCAAATTTATGATTCCTAATCTTGTCAGTTGAGTTAGCTTCTCTAGTTCATGCATTATTATGCCCTACTACTCTGTTGGTCTACATCTACCAAAGACAGCTTTTGCAGGGATTGTAAAGCACCTATTTTTTCTAAGCCTTTGAAACCATACTTGGAATGAAAATGAGCATACTGACTCGATTCCATATCGATATACTAGGAGATGTCGAAGCTGTTTGAGTTTTAGGATTTCAGCTAGCAATACGGTGACATCGGCATGCTTGAGATCCAATGTTTCCAGGTTTTGAAGCTTCCCTATAAAGCTTGGAATGGTTCTCACCTTTGTGTTCCTTAAACTCAGGTACTTTAAATAGAAGAGATTAACAACTTCAATTGGAAACCGGGTTAGAGGAGCTCCACGCAAATCTAACACTCCAAGGAGCCTGAAGCCATTAGGAAATTTTGTGTGTAAGTATGGCCTTTCTGCAACTCCAAACATGTACAAAGAACACAGTTGGGAAAAAGTCCTATTATGCTGCACATTTTGCAGTGTATTATGTATCGATAGACATCGAACTTTGTCTGGCCACATAGCATTCTGTTCTTTGGCTATGGCTGCAAAGTTTTGTTCTCTCGACTTGGAAATTATGATTTCCCAGAGAAGATCATGGATTCGACATGTCTTTACCCTTCCATAGCTTGTTGTCCTAACCACTTGTATCAGGCTTCTGTTCAAGAGCTCATTGAAGTAGTCCTCATCAACTTCTTCTAATGTCTTTCTTTCTTTTGCTTCAACGAATCCCTCCGCGGTCCACAAACGAACCAATCTCATATGCTCCATTAAATGATCCTCACGAAAGATGCTCAGGTACAGAAAACATGATTTGAGATAGAACGGTAAGTCGTTGAAGCTGAGTGAAAGTACTTTTCTCAAGTTCATCAATTTATCATTTCCCTCAATTTCAGCACCAAAACTTCGCTGAACCATTTCCCATTCGTTTAATCTTCACTTGTCTTTGGTAGCCAAAACTCTGCCAATTGCCACGATTGCAAGGGGAAGTCCTTCACACTTCTTCAAGATATATCTACAAATTTCCTCCAAATGAGGCGGGCATGAGTTTCCGTAAAAAGTCTTTCTGCAAAACAGAGTCCAGGACTCTTCTTGTTTCAAGGGCTCTAAGTTATAGACCCGACCTTCAGATTCTATTCTGGAGGAAAAGGCTAAATCAGCATTGCGAGTAGTAAGCATCACTTGGCTGCCATAGTCGTTGGTGGGTAAGGCATATTTGATAGCATCCCACTCGTTTATGTGCCAAACATCATCCAAAACGATCAAATACCTCATTTGCTAAAGAAAATAATAGATCATTGTTTTGAGGCGATCGATGGTCATGCCATCCAATCCCTTTGGAGCTGGCTTCCTGATTGCCCAGAAGAGTTGCTGAACCATGTCTTTGAGAATCTCCTCCATTTTGAATGATCGAAAAACTGTGATCCAAGCATGAATTACAAAATGTTTCTTCACTTACGAGTGATCATAGACTTGCTTTGCTAAGGTGGTTTTGCCCAGTCCTCCCATTCCTGCCAGCAAAACCACTTTTCGTCCTGAACCTTCTTCTACTAGCCACCCAACAAGCTTTTTCGTAGGCTTATCAATGCCAACTAAATCACTCTTGTTCGGTAGAAGGGCATCGCCTCTATGATCGTTCCATGTGTTTCCTGCACCAAATACAAAGTTAAAGAACAATCAGATTCATAAACAAATACAAATATAGTCCATTTGCAGAGAAATTCAACTGAACCTAACCTTGTTCAGGTAAACGGAGTTTTCGTAGGAGTCTCTGGTGTCCTTGAAAAATATTGTTGATTCTTGTGTTGATCCCTTGTATTTGATATGCAATCCGATAACGAGCTTTGATGTTCTTGATGCAGCAAGAGAACTTATGGAGAAATCCATAGAAACCATCCCCATGATTATGGGCAAGGAGAAGAGTGAATTCATCAACGACATCTTCGATATCATGAGCAACCTCTCTTATTTGCTTAACCCACACTTTAACTTCTTCATCGATATCTTCCAGTGTGTCTGCAATCCTCAAGAACACCTTCATGCGCTCTAATTCACCCTTTGCATAAACCACTTACTCCCGACTTCCATTCAAGAGTTGCAACTTGTTTTCGAAAAATGGTGTCATCTTCTCCAGCACAGACATTACTGCACTTTCTGCCATTGTTTTAAGCCTCCCAAGTCCCACTCCCCAAGGAGGGTTTCTTCTATTTATATGGAGAGTGGGAGGTTGCTTGGTCTCTAAGAAAGCATGACTGACTTATTTACCAGGATATTCTTCTTGACGTAATGCAAGACTTAAAAACCAGAGAGATACGTATAACTAAGCAAGTCTCCATCATATCCTAATCTAGTGATCTGGACATAAATTTTATGTGACTTTACTTTCTCTTCAATTCGTTGCTTCAAAAAATTAATAATGATAATTGGATTGATTGTTCATGTTGCTTTACCAAATACGCACGTTACTCGTAAAAGAATTCAAGTCATGAATAAAGATTGACTTGTCATATATTCTTTATTAGGGGGAAAAACAAATGCAATAAAGTATATTCAGTAATGGAGTAAAGATTAAGAAACATTCACATAATTTCATATGCTCTTGTCAAATTTAATTATGGAGGCTGAATTACAATTAAGAGTATGTAATCAATCACAAAAAGACAGATTTAGATACAATATAGTTGTATAGTACCATGTTAAAAGTTATTTGTCCAAACCCCAACTCGTCCATCTACCGGTTGAACTACGTTTTTGGGTAGAACTGATTATTAATGTGCGTAGCTAGTTTAGATAATATGAATAGCTAAATAATATTTAGTGAAACTTTGGCCCGGAAGATTGTTTAGTATATAGCAGTGTCACAGTTTGTGCATTTGAAGTCAAACTTGAAAATAATTAATCTAATGTACCGTAACATTTTATCTTACATGCATGCCAGTTGCAATTTTTCTCGTCGTTATAACTAGCAAACAGACCAACATGTACAACTTGGCCTTTTGAAATCAAAATCAACATTGCTATTGACTAACTACAAGTCTCCATAACGATTGAGGAAGACAAGAGGCACTAGACTTCTTACAAAGAAAGAACGATTGAGGAAGACAAGATCGAGGTTGAGTCAGAGCAACTTGTACAGTCAAGTCAACCCAACCCACCTACTACTGCAAGGAGAAAAACTTGTGTGGGGTAGCCAGACTCACTGCCACATGGTGAAATCCCATAAATTTGAGTCATATTTAAGTAGTTACATTGGAAACATAAACAAATTCATATATGGCTCAGTTTCATTGAACGGTCTAAACACGTGACAGTGAGACCGTCCCACACAAGTTTTTCTACACCGTAGGATCAACATTGTTGTTACAAGGTTAATGCCAGTACAACTCTTCAAATGGAAATATAAACTGATTATCACACCAGATAGTAGGAATCTGAGACTAAGGAATGCGAAGTTCTTGCAACAAAGATATCAACCAAGTGATTTCTGCCACAAGAGAGGTTAGGCTTTTGTTGTAAGAGGAAATAAGGGTTTTTGTCACTTTTTTAAGTTGGTGTTTCAAGACTATCACCACTTTAATAACTTATGTTTTAAAGGCACCAAAGTAAGTGACTTCCAAAAATACCTTTACTTTACTCTATTTTATTTATTTATTTACTTTTCAATTTTTCTTTTTTTGATTTTATTCTTTCATCTTATTCATAGAGGTCTATTTAACAGACCTCCTATGGAGGTCGAAATCAAAAAAAACCAACTTCATAACATTATCAATGCATTTTCATTAGATTAGTTTAGTGGCGCTACGCTGACGCACTCGGGGGTCAAGCTATGTTATTTTGGTTTTAAATCTTCCATTGTTAAACACGAGAAACAACAACAGAACAAAAACAAATAAGCACAGAACAACAACCCAGTGTTTTCGAGACTTTGTGATTGTGTTATAAGACTTTATGATTACTGATTGCTTTTTGAGACTTTTGGGTTACTGTTATGTGATCCTCTGTTTCTGTTCTGTTCATCTTCTCCAACCCTGAATCCCTAATTAGAAACCCTTCGTTTTCAGAGAAAGTTACATACTTCATTTTTTCAGAGAAATCAAAAGTCGCTACTATGTTTGGTTGTGGTCGTTGACGGCAACGTACACGTGTTCATGGTCCACCGTCATCGTCGGTGTACGTGTGTTCATCAGTTCCACCTCCATTGATGGAGAATTTTGAAAGAAAAAAAAAAAAAAAAAAACAAAATGGTGAAGAAGGTTACTATGGGGGGCATTTTTATTCGTTCATCATAATAGGTGTCTTTTAAACATACGTTATTGAAACGAAGACATTGTTGAAAAGCCACCTCCAAAAAGTGCTAGAAATATTTTAGACTCTTTGTCATAATACCTAAAATTGTATTTGGAAAGAAAAAAAGGGAATAAAAGATTATGGCAATATTAAAGGCTGAAAAAATACTCGGTGTGTTCAATATTAATCTGGGGGGGTGAATAGATTTAACTGATTTTACCCAATTTTCGTGTATGGTCAAGATTACGAAAATGTCCCTAATAGTCAATATAATATAGCAAGTGTAATATGGTGCGGAATGTAAATAACACTTGATATTTACGTGGAAACCCTCATGGGAAAAACCACAGGCTAGTAAGTGTGCCACACTCGAACCTCGAATCCACTAAATGTGTTAAAGATTACAACCTAATCCCAGTATATAATCAGACATCTACCTAATCCCGGTATAAGTGGATCTAGTCCAATTGCTTGCGATTTAAGCAACCTAATCCCGGTCACAACACAAGACTTAGTTCTCTAAGAAGAGATAATACAACCTAAGTGAATGTATGAATACTCAAAATGCAATTTAGAGCTAGGTAACCCTATATGCTTCTCTAGGATGATGATTTTGCAATTAATTCAATCCTAGATATTAAAAGCTAGATGACATGTCAAATAGCTTAACTAAATATAGATTATAAAAACCTAGATAGCTAAATATAAACATACCAAGGGAAGTGTGTTGACCAAGACCTATGCAAGTAAGCATCCTAACTATGCTAGAAAATGCTTAGATGATGTTTTGATGCATATGAAAATGGGTTTTGAGAGTTAAAGAAAAGTTCTTGGGAGTTTCTCTCTTGAAAATGTTTTTACTCTTAAAAGTGTATATTTTTTTCTCTGTGTCTCATGAAGTGAAGAAAATAAATATATATATTAGGTCAAAATCAAAGCTGCACCGTTTTATACTATTGATATATATTAGGTAATATCAAAGACAAAACTACACATCTGCACGTTTTATACAAATATATATTTGAGTTCAAACACACAAAACAGACCGTTTAAGACTTAGAGAAAATAATCAAATGAGACTAATCTGGTGAGGTGAGCTCACGTGAGAGAAACTCAAATGGTCCAATGATTTGTCAAAACAAATCCACTCATGCAATCAAGCAATCACATCACACACAAGATCACATGCAACTTAATGCACACAATAAAATAGCTTTGAAATTTCAAAAACAAAATGCATCAGGTGTGTGTGGTGTGTGGACTGCATGAGTCAAACGTAGGCCGAGAGAGAAATATTGCGTGAGTGTGGCGTGTAGCCAACGCGGACCGAGAGGCATTCTTGGCGTGAGCTGCACGCCCTTCACACGCCAAGCCACTCTTGGTGTGGCTTTCATGCCACACCAAACCGACTTCCGTTCCGAGAGAACTTCATTCTATTTTTAACCTTGGAACTCGGAATTTAATTCCATCTTCGGAATATAGACCCAGACTCAATCATAAATATGTAAAATTAAATAAATTTCCACTCTAAGCTCGAAATTGAATTCCAGTTTCCGATAAAAACACGGAATGTCCCAAAAGTCTCGAAAATCATCCGAAACATATAGACAAGTCTCCGAATCGCTCGGAACTCATCTATGGACAAATCCACACATAAAAATATAACAAAGAAGTGCAAGTGTGAAATGTGACATGTGAAGAGTATGCACACAAATGCAAGTATGCTAAGTGAATGTGTGCAATCTAAATCTCTTCAAAGAAAACTAAGCACTAGAGATATACCTTTGGAGTGCTTGTCCCTCGAGGTCTTGAAATGACCTTTGAGCTTGATCCTTAATCACCTAACTACCCTTACAAAATAAACCCCAATATGTGATTTGTCCACGAAATAAGCCAATCAATAAACGTGAATCCTTACAAAGGCAATTATGAAAAATATATATATATATAGCTAGAATGATATGTCTACTATCACTATGCAAATTTTTGTGATTTATCAATGTGTGTAAATATTGTGATAATTTTCGGAGTGGACAAAGGTCAGTATTAATTTCTACTGGATAGAATCAGAAAATAAGAAAAGAATGAATTTTTTGCATATATAAATGATCATGGATTAAATTAGGAATTTTACTATAGAATTTCATATATGTCTAGATTATCCATGTCAAATTTTGTAAGATTTGGAGCTGTAGGGAATTAGTTAAAAATTGTGGATTAGAGTGTGGTTAGTTGTGGTAATTAGCTAGAAGAATAGATTCTAAGTCTAGTTCAATACAAGTCGTTTATGCCGATTAAATTGCTACGGTGATGATGTTATGACTTGAGCTTCTAGAATTAGAGCGGATTCGTATAGGGTTGAGGTAAGTAAACTCATCCATGGTGTATTATGTTTTTAAATATGTATATATTATGTAAATAAACTCATTCATAACGTATTATGTTTTCAAATGTGTATGTATATTACGTATTTAAAGATTTTAGGTATATTGACTTATGATTTGCAATGAGTAATTGATGTTATTGTTTTGAATATTCATTTTGTCTGAAAATGTGATTTATAATGTCGAAAGCTTGTGAAATATTTTGATAAAATTGTTTTGAAACGTTTATAATATGCGATATGTTTATTTATATGATATTCTTAATTTAAAGATTATTGTTTCTGATAAGTGATTTAAAAGGTAAAGAAAAGTATGTGTATGTTTTGCCTCACTGTCCGTAGTTATCGTTATCGTTATTAGCTCAGTTGAGATTTTGTATACACACAGATTGTTATTGCCACGTCACATGGGTAATTGTGATACTACGAGACATGAGTGTTATGTTTACCGTTTTACCAAAATGATTAATGCATACCGTTTATTTTGTAAAATTATCCGTTTACCATTTTATAAAGTGATTTAAATTATGATTATTAGATGATTTTTTATTTAATATTGTTTATACTGTTTTATGAAATGTTTTATGATTTAAGAATATTAATGAATATGATTTTAAGTGTTGCTTCAACCGTTTTATTATTATTATTAAATATGTAAATTGTATTAAATGTATTGACCTTTGATCATCAATACAATAGCCCACTAAGCATCAGAGTATCCAACCAAGGTGAACCGAGAAAAAAGTTTGAAGTGATGTCCATGATCAGATGTTCCCTTGACATAATGTAGAACTCGCTTGATAGCTTGCTAGTGAGACAAAGTAAGAGAGTGCATGAATTGACTTAACTTGTTTACAATAAATGCTAAGTCTGGCCGAGTGAAAATTAAATACTATAGGGCACGAATAGCACTGCGATATAAAGTTGGGTTAGTCATAGATTCACCATCAACAGTAAAAAGAGACTTTCCAGTAGGCATGAGGGTAGAGCAGAGCTTCATAGATTCCATTTCAAAGCGACGAAGCTGGTCATTGGCATAACGGGACTAGGAAAGGTAAAGACCAGTATTGTCCCTGTAAGCTTCTAAACCTAGAAAGTAACTCAATGGACCCATATCTTTTAATGAGAACCGAGAATGAAGAAGACCAATGAAGGACTTGATGTGAGATGAGCTATTACTCGTCACAAGTATGGCATTAACATACACGAACACAAATAGTTTAGAAGCTCCAGTGTTGAGAAAAAAAAAGGTGAATGATTAGTAAAGTAAGCAGTAAAGTAAGCGCTCCTCTAGTTGTCAATAGAACACATTTCCTCTAGCTTTATATACAATCCTCATCATAGCCCCTGTAGAACATGTTAATAAGCAGTTAAGCACATAAACTAATCACTTAATAAACTAACAGTTTATTCTGTTATTGAAACATTGAACATACCTCTAGAAGAGGCTATGCTTGCCAAACACATTAACCAAGAAATTAAATGCATCAAAAACTACGATATTTCTGTCGTTCACATCCCAAAGAAGAGTTGTTATAAAATCCGACCAGCCTATTTCAAGCCTCACAGCAGTGGTAATAGTATCTATATGAATGCGGCGAAGTGGCCTGCTTAAAACCCTTCTCTAAAATACATCCATGACCTCTTGCATGTTTCTCCTATAATTGAATGCAACCAACAAACTTGCAAATGCCCTACAAAGTGCATTGTTGACATCAATGTGTGGATGTTGTAGGTTCTCATACAACTGCACCAAATGTTCAATTGGATCCACCAAATGCAGTAAATAAAAAATTTGTCTCTTGCCCCTATCATAGTGATTCCTATCCTAACAGTAGAAATAGCGAGGAAGATCCTAGTCCAGTCAACCTCAGCCGCCATCTAACAAATTGAATTTCATAGGGGTATTAAAATAGGTCAAATATATGTGCATCAAATCAAATCCATCGTGAAAATTGCCTCTAATAAACACACCAATACTAGTCATTTACAAAAAAAAAAAAAAGATTCTTTGATAAGTAAGTAAGTATGGTGAAATTAGAATATCAGACACCTCTAAAGCTGGCACTAACTGGTTTCTTACTTTGGATTTTAGTATAACACCCCACCCACATGTGAAATAATAGAGAAAAGCCAATGTTGCTTTCAACAACAACCAAACAAAACTCCAAAAAGAAATTAGCTCACTTTGGGTGATGTTACCAGGAATATTAAACACTCTTCTAACTAATGGAGAAGTTATACCAAACACACCATAGTTTTTTTTTTTTTTTTCACTAACTTATTCAAGTGTAAATTCTATAGGATTATCAAGTGGTTTTCATAATTTTGGATCGCTCCCCACTTCAATAACTATAATCTATGCTTATCAAACCAGGCACGGGGAACCTGTTTAAGTCCATACAAGGCCTTGTGAATATGACACATCTATGTGGCTTTAGTAGAATCCACAAATCCTTTCGGTCGAGGCATATAAATAGATTCATATAAAGTACCATTAATGAAGGCATTATTAATATCAACATAATGAATAGACCAATTGTAACCCATTGCAATAGCTAGTATCACCCGAATTGTTGATACTTTGGCCACAAGACTAAAGATCTCACTAAAATCCACCCCTTGAGTTTGATAAAATCCATTAGCCACTAAGTGGGCTTTATACAGTACTATCAGGTTTGAATTTTAGCTTGAAGATCCACTTATTCCCAACCAAATTATACTCCCATGAGGGTGGAACCAAATCCCATGTGCTGTTGCGGCTTAAGGCTTGGAACTTTTCAATCATAGTAGCTTTTCACTTAGGATAATTAAGAGCATCCAAAATTTTGGTAGGTTTAGGTGAGATGGGATCACATGAGTTTTTTGTTGTTGTATTAGAGTATATTTTGGGTTTGAAAAATCCACTATTGGATCGAGTTTTCATGGGTTGTAAGGGAAGTTTGGGTGGTGGAGTGGGTGGTGTAGGGGAGTTCTGCGATGATATAATAGGTCAAGAAGAGGCAATGGGAAAAGCATAAGTATTGAAGGAACTTTTAGCTACAAAATTTGTTGTGTTCTCATTGTTAGTTGAGACTGAGAGAGACCAGAAGAGATGCTATTGGGGTGCCTGCTCGGAGTGCATCTGCATCAATTATAACAACTAAGTTGGGTGATGGAATAACGCTTGCGGTGAGGGTGAAGCTGCTGCTAGGAGTAGATGAAGTGTTTGACATTATGTTGGGAGACTACAAGGAAGGAATATCAGTAACCAATGAGAATACAAACTCATTGAAGTTCACATGATGTGAGATGTAGATACAACAAGAACAATCAAGACACTTATACCTTTTATGGCTTTCACTGGCCCAAAAAGACACATTTCTTTGTTTGGAATTTGAACTTTTGGGTTTGAAATGGCATGTGATATGGATAACAAGCACAACCAAAGGTTCTTAGAATGGTATAATCCGGTCTAGATTTGTGTAATGATTCCCATGTAGATCTATTGTCAAGAACTAGAGTTAGGAGGTGATTGATCAAGTAAAAATCTGCCTGAAAACTATCCCACCAGTATCATAAAGGCATGGAGGCCTGAACAAGAAGGGTGAGGCCAAACTTGATAATGTGTTAATGCTTCCATTCCATCTTACCATTCTTCTTATGGGCATGAGGACATGGGTGACGAAAATTGATTCCATTTGCCTTAAGAAATTGCTTAACAGACCTATACTTACCAATCAGATTACAATGTCTTTATTTTTAATTTGTGGAAAATTTATTTTCAATGAGAGCTTTACACTGTAGGAAGGTGGGAAAGGCTTCTAATTTTGATTTAAGAGGATATATCTAGGTGTGTCAAGTTAGGTCATCTATAATGTGTATGTAGTATAGAAAGCCAGATGATGATTTTATGGGTAAGGGCCCCCAAAGATCTGTATGCACAAGTTCGAGTATAGAAGTTGATTTAGTTTGTGATATTTGAAATGGAAAAGCATGAATTTTTCCAAATTGGCAAGCTTCATAGAACTGAAATTTTTCATTGATTTTTAGATTACAAACTTTTAAAACTTGATTCAAGACTCGAACTGATAGATAACCTAGACGTCTATGCCACACATTAGCATTAGACTCACCATACACAGTTCCTAAACAAGCTACTGGCTATGCAGAAAAAGGCACTTGATTTTGAAGAGACGATTGAAATTTGGTTGTGGATTGAAGGGAACTTGCTTGACTTGGTAGTTGCAGTTGATAAAGGCTATCTTTAAACTTCCTTTCTAGCAACACCTTCTCGGTTGCTTTGTCCTTCATAAAAAAATAAGATGAATGAAACTCAACAAAAACATGGTTATCAAAGGTTAACTTAGAAATGCTTAATAGATTTCTAGTGATATTAGGTACATGGAGCATATCTTTAAGAGATAAATGATAGTGTAAAACAGGGATAATAGAGCGACCAATATGTTTAATTTGTAGCTTCTGTCCCTTACTAACTTGGAGAGTTTCATTACCATTGTAATCAGAGTGAAGGTGGAAGTTGCCAAGTTCCGCTGTGATATGATTCGTAGCTTCATTATCTGCATACCAATTGGGATCATTCATAGTTTTTAGTGATGCCACAAATACAGCTGTTTGAGTGTTGGAGTTCCTAGAATTTGGAGAGTTATTGAAGTTGAGATCATAACGATAATAACAAATTATCAATGTATGCCCAACTTTTCCACATAATTAGCTAGTTGGTCTAGAGTTATTTGAGTAGCCTCGTCCACTAAGTTACGATGGAGGCCACGAACGAGGAGGCTTTCGCCTCCTCTAGTGAAGAAGGAGGCATGAGCCTCCTTTGGTAATTGATCGCAACCTCTTTTGCTATGCAAAACAGAGGAATCCTAAATCCACCATTTTTATGTCATGGAATGGAATCCTTATTCCACAACATTTTGTTTAAAACAAACAATGGAATGATGATTCATTTTCCCATTCCATGCTTGATTGCACCAACCAAACACCACCTTAGTTTAATTGGTGTGCTTCGTTGATCTCTTTCCACATTTGTGATATCTATGACATGAGTAGTAGAGTTTGGTAAGTTATATTTTGTGAAAGCAATGTAGGTCTACCATGTGGCACCGGCTAATTAAACAATCCCATAACCTTCTAAGCGGCAACATATTTGCAAGCTCCAGTCCTAATTATTTATTTAGTTTAGACGACTAGGATTGGGAAGTGCTATTTCTAATATTTTTTCTTCTACAAAATAATAATGTATATATTTATATCGTTATAGTAAAAAAACAAAAAGAATAGTAGTGGGTCTCTCATATATTATCATTATTAAGTGATTTATGAATTATTGGTGTTGATGTGATAAGATACGACTGAATAATTGGAGTAGGTGCTAGCAAGTTTGGAAGTAATGCAAAAAACTTCTATATATTGTTTTTTTATTCATGCCAATATGCCATTATATCCCACAAATTTTGGGAGTGAATGATTTGGGTTTTGGAATATCTTTCAACGGATCTCTTATGTCTTTCACTCAAATAACCACTTTGAAAATTCATCAAAAGAATTATAATATTGAATTATAAACCTTGTTAAAATGAAAAACAATTTATATTTTGTTAAAAGAAGTTGATCGATAATTTGTTTTTGGGCGAATGCAATGAACTTGATCAATATTTCTCCATCAATTCTGCTAAACAACAAGGTGCCAGACAAGATATGGGCATGAAAAGATGTTTCTTAAAGTTATTTGTAAGTTTTTGGTTGCAGGGCATTTTTACATGTTCCTCGATATGAGAGATCCAAGCTTGACAACAAAACGAAGCAAAGTGTCTTCTTGGTTTATGACCATGAAGAATTTGGCTACAAATTGTGGAATTGGTTGATAGAAAAGTAATTAAAAGCAAAGATGTGGCTTTCTTTGAATACCAAACCATTGAAGACTTTGAATAGTTAAAGAAGCCAAAGCTTGTTAATGATGAACTGATTCATGATCCTATTCCTCCACCTTCAGTGCATACTAGTGACATATAAGAGATGTTCAGAGAGATGTTCGAGGAGATCACTATGACGCTAATAATGCTCCTCCAGATCCTACAGAGGTGTTGATGCAAATGACCAGATTGGTGATAATCCATCAAAACAACCTCTTGAGCCACACATGAGAGCTAATGTATGCCTAATGGGGGCTTGAGCCCCCATGGGCCAATAATAATAATAATAATAATAATAATAATAAAATATAAGATTCATAATCATTTATATTACATTTTTTTTTTATGGGTTTATAATGTAAACCTGATATCCTAATAGTCGAAATAACTCATGTGATAATTAATTGGGTCTAAATTTATCTTAATTTTTTTTAAGAGCGACGGTATTTACACTCTTTAAAAACTATATCTACACCCCATCAAAAAATTTAAGAATTCTTTAGTTGGTAAGGAAACCCCATTTAATATCAAATATATATATATATTACGGTATCTATCTATCCACCTATTTAGACCAATTTTTTTTTTTTTAAATCTTTTGTCATTGGTAGGATTCGAGCCGCTGACTTGTGAGTCATTTGCCCAAACCAAAAACTCGTCCATTTACCAGTTGACCTATGCCCTTAGGGGTGAGGGCGTCTAAAATACTCTTTGTTTATTTCTTTTTGTCCTAATAAATAATTTCTAATTCCTAAATACATAAAGTATACGAAAATTAGTTAGGTTTTAATAAAATTTTGTTTACAAGGGAGATAAAAATAACGAAAAACAAGATAATGCAAGATATGGAGTGCACCTGACCGATGCTTGACTCGTATATATATATATACATATACATATATATATATATATATATATATATGAGACAATCTATAGAACACCCAGTGTTTAATACACCTTTAAAATCCAACTCATCTCATCTTGACCATTGATTTATCCAACACTCACATCCATTGGTGATGTTTTAAACTTGTTGTGCTTCCATATACATCTTAAAGTTACCTTTATAGTAGGTCACTCCCAATATTACTGTTTGTTCTTCACATGATCCAATAGTTACCGTTTTAAACTTCTCTTTCCCAAGACTCAACGTTATCTTCTTCTCCTTCCCAAACTAGACTTCATTTTATATATATATAAAAACATCTTCTAAAATCGTTTCTCTCCCAAAATCGTGTCTCTCCCTATTCTTTCCCTTTGTCTGACTGAAGATTGGTGTTTCGGTTTAGGGATTTGAATCGTCTATCTCTATTCGTATTGAATTCTTTTCTTGGTGACCAAAATCATGTCTCTCATTGTTCTTTCCCTTCATCTAATTGAAGATTGGTGTTTCGGTTTGGTGATTTGAATCGTCTATCTCTGTTCGTATTGAAATCTTGTCTCATACCCATTCTTCTTTACTTCATTAAGTTTAAATTCACAAGTATGTATCATCCATGGTTGTTTTGATTAGTTTCAAAATCAATATGAAATTACTTATGGTGCGAATTGTTTTTTACCTCATCTCTATAATTACCATATAATTTGTATGCTGAATGAGGCATGTTCAAAATCTTGGTTATTCCTAGTATTAATAATGTATTCCTGTTTTTATTGTATTCATTGTTTTATATCTTTAATGTTTATACGTAATATCACGTCAATGATGATTACATTCATGTTTTTCCGATTATCATAATTATATTGCAATCACAATAGTAATGTACCGATTACAAAAAATTGCTTATGTCACTATTATTTTTTACTAGATATCTGTCTCCAAGGGAGTCAAATTGAAAAAGGATTCATGTTGATGACAAGGGAACTCAATATTTTACGAAATACTATGCATGGGTTGAACGATGAGTTTCAAAATAAGTACAACAAATATCGAAATGATTTTGGTCTAAAGAGCCAAATTATAAAAGATCCAAAGGTTGTGAAAACCAAAGGTAGGCCCACTGGTCCGACCACACCATACCCACCACACTAGTAGCCAAACCCTAGAAGCATAAAAGATAAAATTAGTGCCATATTTGCCACATTTCCTGGCACAACTGGTGTAACTATCCAAAAAAAAGGACTCCAAGAGTTAGTTGTAGTTTTATTAGTGTTTGGATTCATGATGCATTTGGATTTTGTCATTTGGTTGTTTATTGTTTTCATAATCGGCCTTTTTTGAATACTTGGTCCGGTTAGATTCATATGATTTCAATTGACATGTACGTAGTTTGATTTCTAGAGTTTGAACTGAGCCACATAAAGCCAATATGTTTTTATTGATTATAAAAGCTCAAATGTTCTAAGATTAATTGCAATTGACATGTACTTAGTTTGATTGTGGATTTTGAATTGGGCCACATGGATCACGAATGTTTCTATTGATTTTAAAAGCTCAGATGTTTTTAGATGAAAATAAATGCATAATATTAAGATTACGTTTATTATGAAACGATCACATCGAACATTTAGCGATTACACCACAATCGAATTTATTATGTGTATATACATAATCACAACAAAGACTATCAAAGATAGCCTAGATGTTTGGGCCAGCTGGTTCTATTGATTGATTCTAAAACACAATATGTTTTTATTTGTTGTCAGTTGCTTTATACATACTTAACCAAATCAACCCCCAACTCTAAACATGCACTTATCTAACATCCAATGCCAATCTTCTAGGTAACAAACAAAAAACCTAATATGAAGAACAAACACAACATAAACTCTCTTAAAAAGAGAAGAAAAAAACACGATTTTCTTTGTTACAGAAAGGTTAAATATAATCACATCAATAATGTTGAAATTACAGAAAACAAATAAAGATTGCCTTACGTATAAGGCAATCACATTTAACATTAAGCGATTACATCACAATACACATTATCCTGTGTATATGGACATAGGCAAAAAAAAAAGGCTATCGAAGACAAAAATATTAAAGCCCATATTTTTGTACTGTTAGCCCTCTGCTTAGTCAAATCAAACTCTAGGTCCCAAACACCCCCAATAAATTTAAACTGTATTCATAGACCAATCTATAGCAGTATAACTTACGAACACTAACCTTTCCTTTGGAACACCCTTTGAATAGTCTGTTATAGTTCCAATGTGTTATGACAAGATATTTTCTCAATGGTAGCTCATATTTACATTTTCCCTCTCCATACTCATGTACATTTGAAGAAGAAGAAGAAGAAAACGTCATTGACAAAACCTTCAATTATACAACTACGAATATAGCTTTCCCCCACAACACAAAAAAAAAAAAACGTTAGTGTTTGCAACTACACCAACTTTTTTACAATAACACAACAAAGTCTAAAGAACTAAATTTATCAAAATTAGAAAATTAACAATTCTAAAAGTCATAATAAGTTCATACAAACACTTAAACAAGTCCAATTGAAGTAGAGAGAAAGTGGACAATTGAACAAAAAGGTGTCCCAAGTTTTCTTTCTCTTCTTTTTTTTTGTATATATAATCATTGTTCATTGCTCTAACTCAAATGAAAGACTCAGTTCTCTAGTCAATCCTAAACCAAAAAAAAAAAAAAAAAAAAAAAAAAAAATTAATGTCTTATGTAAAAGTCCCAGCTACTTGAAATTTTTAAAAAAGTTCAGAACTTTGACTCAAAGTGTATGCACTTATCAAAGCTTCTTCATAATCAATGGTCCATATGCATTGATACTGATGTAGTTACATCAATACGCACTGACCAGAACAGGACCGTAGATATATATAAAGTAAATTGCAACCAACCTCCCTGAGGTTTACTTTTAGACAACCAGAAATAACGTTTCCATTTATTGACAATCACTTCCTCTTCAGTTAGTCAACATCCGTTAACTCCAAGCATTGACCGTTAGTTTAAAGGCATTTTGGTACTTTCAGAAATAAGAGTGGACTGTACACATCACATCAATAGTGCACATTTAATGCGTGGCATAATTACATATAATAAAATAATAATTTTTGATTTTTTTTCTTAAAAAGTATTTCTTTCCTTTTGATCTGGCAAATACAATTTTATATGCAATCCAAACACAAGTGGAATTTTTAATTAATTTTCTTCAATTGGAAATTATCAAAACTTGAAGGATATTTGTGTTCATAAAAAAAAATTCATTCAATCATCCACATCCAACACTAGCCACCTATGACAAGGTCTATTTTGATAATTTTTTTCTTATTCCATAAGTCAAAGTAGGTGATGGCAAGTGACAACTGACTTATGGGTAATTAAGTCATTTTACAATTTTGACATGGTTAATGTTTAGAGTTAACCGATGTTAACTAACTGAAGGGGAGGCGATTGTCTATAAATGAACAAGTTGTTTCTAGTTGTCTAAGAGCAAACCCGAAGGAGTTTGGTTGCAATATATATATATATATATATATATACAGTCTTTCTATTATCAGTTCGAACTGACAAAAGTTATATCAGTTCCTTGTATGTGAGTCACTGGATTTAAATACTTTGACTGACAAGTGCATACAGCCAAGTCAAAGTATTTAAATCTAGTGGCCCACATGCAAGGAACTGATATAACTTTTGTCAGTTCGAACTGATAATAGAATTTCTGTATATATATATATATATATATATATAATTTTTAAATTATTTTATTGTATATATTTTAAATATATTTTAAAGGTTTTTTTTTTAATAAAAGAAATATATATTTTATTTTCTAAAATCTTTTTGGTGAAATTTGTTTTCTTAATAGTTTTTTAGTTCAATCATATATATAAAATCAATTAAATACTTATTTTTCATTAGATTTAATTACTGATTTTTGAAACGATTTGGCATTGCATCAAAGTCAAACATCAAACATTGGGGAGCTATCTACAGTTGTCCATTTCGGGTCTGAGAGTGGAGCTGAGTCTTTATTTATTTGACCAGCCATTAGTCCATTACCATACTGTAGTTTGTTCTTTCTCGAAACACAAATGTCTTAGGTTTCAATATATAATATCAATGGATTCTGGAGAAATCCCTGCTAACAAGGGTTTTCACTATGTTTTATTGCGATTGATTTTAACCCTTGTTTTCCCAATCCTTGCCTTGTTTTTATTTTCACTTTTCATTGGGCTCCTCGCAATTTTGTTCGCTAAATTATCAGTTTCCAGTTCAATTTCAGTCCCTTCCCAGTGCAAGATAGTCTCCAGCAGTAAGTTTACTTGTAAATTTAATTTGAATTAAGTAAAAAAACTGAGATTTATTTATTTTAATTATTTCGTTTTTTAATTTCAGGTGTTGATATAAGGTCATCGAAGGTGTGTGAACTAGGAGTGTTGAATTACAAGGCCAAGCGTGTTTTTTACCCTTTCGAAAGAAGTAAATTTCGATGCCGCTACGATTATTACTGGGCTTGTGTGTTCGAGGTGATGTTGTTTTATACCATACTTCTAATTGCCTGTTTGATGAATGTATTTTTGCTTATTATTATTGCTCATTTTTAACATAATCATGTAGCGGCAGCTCATTGGTTTTGCTAGGTTTACTATTCAGCAGAATGTTTTTAATACATGATGCCCTGTTTTCATGCATTCTATCAAGTTTTAGCTGACCTTAGAGGTGCATTTGAGGGAAGCTAGGGTTATAGTTTATCCTGTTTATACAGGAATTGTAAATGTATTACCGGTTGTAACGTGGTCTGTAGCTAATCTCAGACCTTGTTTTTTATTTTTGTTTATAGGTATAGGCATTGGAGTCAGCAATGTATTTTTAGTTTCCTTTATTCTAATTTACCGTTCTAACGAATTTCAGGTGGAGTACATAGATCATTCTATAGGTCAACCAAGACTTGCCTTGGCGGAGGCTCCAAATGAAGCTCTTCCACTTGATTGCAGGCCTAATTTTGGTGTTGCTTGGCTGACCAAACATAAGTTCAAGGTAGAGGATAGAAAGTTCCAGTCTCATTTACTTGGTAAAAAATCAAACTTACATGATTATTAGAAATTGAAGCTTCATATATGAATCTCTAAATTAGCTGATTGTTAGAGACATATATGATATTTTTAATTTCCTTTCCTTTTCTTTAAATGAATGATTGTTTATTAATTTTTTCTGTCATTTCCTGTTTTAAGGTAAATGAAACTTTTGACTGCTGGTATACACCTGGCATTTCGAAGGTGAGCTTATATCGTGATGGTTTTTTCAGTTGCCATGCAAAAGATCCATCTACAATTGAGATGGTTAGACGATATCTCATCCTGTGAGTAGATGACATGCTCTCTTCTTATTGTTATTATTTTATTATTATTATTATAACCATGACTCTTTTATTTGCTATTTATGCTATTTTATGTTATGCTCTCTTCCCACTTGAGCCACCTCTCTCTCTCTCTCCCAATTGTTTGTCCACACACATGCAAATGCACAATTGAATTGGGAAACTATGTTCACAAATAGTTCAAGTAGTAAATGTAGAGCATGAGATTTTAACCATCCAAGTGAATTGAAGCTGAACACTCAGTACTTGTTTGCATATCTTTTTTCTATCTCAGCTTGATTTAGGCTCCAAGGAATTAATAAAGAACATTTCATTTATAAATGAACGTGCTCCTATGTCCTATTCTCAATGTTTTGTTAAGCGTACTATGGGGATTTATTTATCATTATCACTTTCTTTTCCGTGAATGCTTCTTGTCTTTGGTTGATAGGTATATGGATCTCTATGTTAAGACTTACCGTTTGAGGGCTATTTTAATCATTTTACAAATGAAATAAATAAAGGATAGCAAATAAAACTAATAATAACTTAAACCTCTCTAACTTATCTTTCTCTGAACTCCCTCAAAACCAGAACACTGTCTTTGGTGAGCAATTCATTTGAATAATTTGATTGACAATGCGAACAAAAAATGAAAGATCATGGCTTAAAGGTGAAATAAGGCATGGACTTGAAATCAATTATTGTAATTGGCTAAAGTTTGCATCTTCTTCTTTGTTCCATTTTGGTGGTCAGATATTTAGAGAAGTGAAAAATGTCTCCAAATTGTAGTATGCCCACATGTGTGTATCAAAGGGATAAACAACAAAAGATATGGACTGCTGGAAGTTGTTTATTATTGCAAAAAAACTAATGGTATTTTTCAGTTGAAAATACACAAACATAATTGCAATTGAAAATATCATTTATTCAATCTAAAATGGAAAACAATTACTGGATGAGAATTCTGTCAGGCCAAATCCTCTTATTTTTTTTTCTTCTCTTGATCATCATTTTCTCACTCCAAACAGAAAAAAAGGAGCAAAAGTAGTTGAACAAACATAAACCTCAAACAAGGATAAAGAGAAAGAGAAGTGCTCCAAGAACTAAGACGATATGCTATCTAGAGAGACTGAGAAAGAACTTAAATTGGAAAACAAACACAAATAAATGAATGTTGGCTGCGATTTGGAGAGTGAATTTGACTGAAGAATAAAGTTTTTAGGGTTGGAAAATAGTACAAGAAAATGACATGTGATAGTTTTAATTTGTAATGATTTTAACCGGTTGGGTCTTGGTTATTGGGTAGAAGAGTTATAACCTAATCCAAGCCAATTACAAATCGAGTTACATCTTTATAACTGGATCAACTGTTTAAATGTAAGACAACCTGAACTAACTTGACCGTGTTGGGTTTTTGCCCACTCCTACAGTATATCTAATGTAGCACGAAGCTCCTACTTGATATATTGATATTTAAATAGAGCTTCCTTTATTGGTAGTATCCTAAAGTGCTTAAATTAATACCCGTTACATCTCAATAGACTTTATGGAACTCTGACAAACACCTCTTTTTCATAGTCTAAACTTGGTATACGTTATCTATTTATAAACTACTTGGAGATCTTCAATTCCTAAAAGGATTCATAATTCTTTTCCCGAAGAAGTTGTAATTCCTTAGTACAGAGAATTCTTATTTCTTCAAGGAGTCTAAATCCTCATATGAAAGTTACCAATAAGAAGCCAATAAAACTATAAACAAATGATTGTTGCATTCCAGTCTCACATGGACATGGATTGGTTAAAGGAGGATCTTAGGCTTTATTACTAGGTTGAGTTCTCCATCTACTAGGCTAATCCTTTGGGTTGTATACTCGGTTCCTATAATTGGTAATAGAGACAATCCTGGCAGCTCAACTATTTGGACTTGAGAGGTTCTTGTCACTTTCTCCACCAACGACGGGGGACCGTGGGGGTGGGGTGGTGTTTGTTGTATTCCAGATTTTCATGTTGTTTGGTTAAATGGGGATCCTAGGGTTTATATGTTGGATGGGTTCCTCTATTTAATAGGCAAATCTTTGGGATCGGATACTAGGCTCCTACAACATTTTCTTGATGAAACCATGGCCTCCTGTTTTTGTTCTTAATTTTTAATTATATGTTTACTATATTAATAAAAATCATTTTATTATAAATTATAATTTTCATCATTTTCAATTTGGTCTAATATCAAACATTGTATAGGATAACTTTTACCCAATACAGTCATGTACAGTGCAATTGAATCCTATTGCATGTATTCCTATAGAATCCTATATGGCTTCAAATGTTCTCTTTGAGCCTGTTGTTTGTTTATTGAAAACTATTATCCTCTTCAGCCAGCTGCCTGTCACGAAATTCAACTTTATTGACCTGATAAACCACTTTTATTAAGTAGCTTAGAATTGTTTTCCTCCTATTAAGGCTATGTTAGTTATGGTCTTTACCTCCATAGTATGTTTCTTCAAACACCAACTCCTAAAAGTGGTTCCTTAGATTGCTAATGTGTACACGAACGTGGATATCATGTGAATGCAAATGTAGTCATAGATGTGAACATAACTATGTACACAATCTAAATACATATAAACATAAAATAAAATTATGAAGGTAAATTAACAGAAAAATAAATTTTCAAACAATTCTAAGGACTTTTCTTGCCTAACATCAATATGTCCTATAATCTAAATGTATGCAAGTACTAACCTCTTTCTTGTGATAAAAGGTGAAGATCATGTCTGCTTGTGTTCCACTTCTTCCATATTCTTGCTTTCTTCACACTCCTCCTAAACTTGTCAATTACAGACTCAGTTATGTTTTGTATATTTGGAATTTGCCAACTGACAACTTAAGAAATCAACATATTAAGTGGTAGACTGGTAGTCTTTAAATAGAAATCATTAACTTCCATTGTTGCTCCTCCATTCATATCAAATCATCAGGCATCTTCTTGAAATTTGACCTGTAATTAAAGAAAGGGATAAGATTCACCTTTTGATGCTGAATCACATTGCAATGACCCAAAGACAAGGTTGACATTGTTGTTACAAAGATTGAATATAGAGCTAGTTTTCTGAGAACTTGAGGAGAGAATAGATGTAAATGTTGTTGGAAACACTTGTAGAATACTTTGATACAGGAGTGTCTCAATGCATAGGCCTTAAATCAAAAGTTAAGTGGGTTACAAATGTTCACTCTAAGCAGATAAACTTTAGTCTTTAGAATTGAATTAGAACTAGGTTAAGGGGTGCTTCTAGAATAAAACTGATGTAAATGTGAAACAAATTAATAGCCATTGGATCCCTTTAAGTTTTGGTGTCTAATCCATTTTACTGCATTCAATTTGGAGTTCTATGAGAGTTGATTTTTCTTTGGAGTTTTAACTACAGTCTGGTGCTAACCAAAATTTATATGTTGCTTAATTTTGTTCTTTCTTTGTTGTTTTTCAATGGATGTCTGATGCTGGAAACAGATATCTAGAGGAGACAAGGGAATAGGCTTTGGAGAGGGAGAGATCAGTGTGAAGAGCAAGAGAAAAATAGAAACTAAGTTGGGAGAGGGAGATATAGAGAATTAGGTGAAAAAAGAACTGAAAAAGTTACAGGATAGGATTGTACAATTTCAATTCTTCATTCAAGTCTTTTGTGCACATTGCATAAGGCATATATAGAATGGCCAACTCAAAACGATACAAAAAAAAAAAAAAAAAAAAAACCTAAATCATCAAAGTAACATAACTAGTTAATTACAAAGAAAAGACTAAGCAGTCAAAACAAGAATAACTCATAAGTACATCCAAATAGCTAAAGATAGTAGCTGCAGAATATTCAAACTCTGAACTTCATTCAAATCTTATTCTGCATTAACAACATCACAAAAGTATCTGTAAACTTCTTTTATCTGTCCTGACGGGTTTAGGATTCCTAAAACAAGAGAGTTAGAAATCTCTTGGCAACAAAACTTTAGCCTAAACTAATTAAATAATCTAATAACTCAACTTAGGCTGGAATGAATAATCTATGGTCGTGTTTGGTGGCCTAGATTGTATTGGACAAGTGGACTATTTTGTATTAAACAATCCAGCATACATGTTCGGCAATGCTCATGGTATTGTTTTAGCTAATCCATAATATTCACTTCCATAATAATCAAGTGAATACACCTGAGACAACATTAGGTAATATAAAGGAAAGGTGTGTTTAACCTTTATTAGTAGCTCACACTTTGGTCTCTTTTGTTCTTGGAAAGAATTCGTGTGAAATTTGTTTTTTATTATATTTGACACGAACCAAACCGAGAGTAAAATTTCTTGTTAATACTTTCACTACATTTTAATATAAAAAGATTTGTTATGAGATATTGACCTCCTTTTAAATATTCAAGTTTACAAATTACTATAGAAAAATTACACCGGCCAATTATTTAATAAAATTGTTCAATAATTTTAGGTTATATTGTCAAAACAAATTGCTAACTTGATATTACAGTACAACCAGACGCGTTTTTACCGTTTTTATTTTCAAAATACCGCTTTCAATGATTTGTGATGAGTTATTGACCTCCTTTTAAATATTCAAGTTTACAACTTACTATAGAAAAATTACACCGGCCAATTATTTAATAAAATTGTTCAATAATTTTAGGTTATAATGTCAAAACAAAATGCTTACTTGATATTACAGTTCTATAGGTCGCGTTTTTACTGTTTTGCTTTTTAGATTTTGAAAACCGAAACAAAAAACATTGTTTTCATTTTCATTTTTTTTTTTTCTTTAAATGAAAAATGCAACTGGATGCACCCTAAAGCCTTTTTTGGCAGACAATAATAAAGTTTTTACCTAAATTTGAATCTAGAAGGTTGTTTTTGACAAGTAATCAAACCTCAACTCCCTTTAACAAAATATTATACGATATTCTATTATGCACCATGCTATAGATAACATAATACAATCTAATGCATCACATCACATCACCAAACACATGATCGTATTAGACAATATAGTAATATCTTATACAATTCCATACAATATAGTGTGACATGCCAAATGCATAAATTGCCGAAATCTTATGTAATATCTTATGTATCCATGCACCGAAGAGAAGCTTATCCAATGTATTAGATGGGAGGTGAGGATCCGGTTTGCTACAAAAGGTAGATTTAATAAGACTAGAGGAAATGATATTCTTTGTAGTGCTTGGGGTATAGATGGGATGTTGGTTTTATCTTGTGAAGTTTTTTTTTTTTTTTTTTTTTTTTTTTTTTTTTGCTTGTATAGGTGTTTTTGGCTTTAGCTAAGTGCTTTAGCTTTTCTTTGTAAAGTGTTTAGTTGTTGGTTAATGAAAGTTATTCATCAAAAAAAAAAAAAAAAAAAATTGCCGAAATCACTGTTCTGTCCATACAAACAGAAAAGTTTATTAGACCAAAAATCAATTCTGCTCTAAAGATAGAATTAACTTGAACTAGTGATGATTTTCAGTATTTGAATCATGTAAACATCTCTCACATTGAATTTACATAGAAATTAGGAATAGTATCCTCTTTCCCAAGATTTTATCATTATGGTATTTGTCCGTTAGCTATATTAGTTGGAATGCAGAAAAGAAACATGTCTCTTCGTTATAAACATTTTTGATGCTATTTAAATTAAGGGTGTTTTTTGTTACACAAAAAGTATTATAAATAAATTGAGTGATATTTCAATGCTGTCTTTAATATACAAACTTCTCTGATTCTTATATCATCAGGTCCACAAAGATTTTACAATCTTGGTTTGGTAGCAAGAGAAGAGCCAAGTATTGGAGGTGGGAAACTTTAGGTGGTGTTGTTACTGGTTTTTTCACATCATTGATCACCATCAGCTGTTTTAGAATCTTTCGGCAAATGAAATCGTGGTTGCTTGGTCCAGGCCGTTACACAGTCCGCTTCAAACGCGCATGTTTTCTTGTGGTATACTTATCTGTTATGTGTTGGTTGGCCATGAAATACTTAGAAAGGCTCGGTCTTCTCCAGATTTTCCAGAGTTGATGATAACTGCAGTGGGCAGCAGTCTCACTGTTACTGCAGTCCTGAAATTGCAGTAAATGTAAAATATTCCTTGTACAACATAATCGATTACAACTGTATCATGAAGAATGTAATTAGTTCAGAGGAAAGCATTTACCGGCGATATCTGTATTAAACACCCGCCGAGATTTTTTATATAGTAAAATATGTTATCCAATGAAATAATCTATAATAGTTATGCTCGTTTACTTGTCTTTAACTTGATTTGATTTAATCTATTATTGTAAGTTATATTTAAGAAAAAGAATTTCTGTTGTATATTTTTCCTAGAGAAAAAACATTTCAGATAAATGAATTAAACCATTTTGACAAACCATGTTAGATTTAATGTCATAAGTACACCACAATTGGAATAAAATTTATATTCTATCAGTTTAATTGATGCATGGGAATATTAGAGACCACTTGAGCTATGGTCATATAGCAGTTGGGAGTGGTAATTTCGCCTTTATATACTCCGGTCTTGAAATATTCAAAACGTTAAGATGCCACTTGAAAGTGTCAATTATCAACCACAACTTGGTGTTAGCGTTGTGGCACCGCACTCCTGAGAGCATGAGTGTGACGCAAGCAAGTGTTAGGGTGCGTTTGGTATGAGGACGGGATGAGACAGAACGGGATGTGACAAGATAGGACAGTTGTTCCGTAATATCTAGGACAAAACTATTGATGCTGCAGCAGACATGGCATTGGATTACATTGAGGAATGTGATTGCAAGAAGGCCAAATGATTTCTACTAGTGCGGGCATCAAAGTTGGAATGGCGTGAAACTTTTACGGTTGAAGCGAATCACCGAGATCTTCCAAAGTCACTGCCTTTGGCGGTGGGGCATGCCCTTTTTTGGCCGAATTCCATCGGTTAGGCCCCGAAATTACCGTTTTAGGAAAGTTTTGTTTTCGCAATAAGTTTAGTTTTCTAAGTCTGAATCGACTTCCGTCAATTCTGGCTTGCTTAAGATTCTTAGTTTTATTTGTTTCCGCATTTAGCTCAAATTTACCTTTTTTGGTAATTTTCGTTAATTAATTAGGCATTTTCCTTGCTTAACAAGGTTTCAGAGATTATATGGTTAAGGTTTGTTTGCTTTAAATAGACCTTTAAACCGCTTTTGCTATTCAGTTTTCAGTTTCATAAAAATACAGAGAATTATTTTTCAACTATCCAATTACAATATCTTTACGACGATTATCATATTTGAAGCCTAGTATTCTAGTATCCATACGCGGATCAACAAAGTATTTGTAGGTTGTTTTCTAATTGTTTCTTGCAGGCTTTTCTCGTTATAGCTTCCGCTACACCAACTATTAATTGTACTGTTATACGTTTGGTATGGCTAGGACATAACGGGACAAGAGGTTCAAATGACCAAAATGCCCCACTTATATATATAATCCAGAATAATTTACTTTCAACTCGAACTCAAAGCATTCATGTAATAATATATATATATATATATATATATATATATATATATATGTAATATTATAATAATATATATATTATATTATTATAATATATATATCTATATATATTATAATATTATATATTTATATTATATATTATTAATATATATAGATTATATTAATATATTATAATATATATTATATTAGATTATATTATATATATTATATAATAATATATATATAATATTATATAATATATATATATATATATATCTATATATATTATAATATATATATATATATATCTATATATATTATAATATTATATATTTATATTATATATTATTAATATATAGATTATATTAATATATTATAATATATTATTATATATAATAATATATATATAATATTATATAATATATATGTAATAATATATATTATTAATATATATATAATATTATATATAATATACCATTCGGGTGGCAGGCACCCCTGGGTGCCTCACTTTCAGGTTTTAGAGCTTTCCCCACAATGGCGGCCTACCCACGGCCTAAACAGGGTACTCACAAAGCAACCATCAAGAGACAGACAGGGACCTTAAGCCGATAACA
Organism: Acer saccharum; assembly: GCA_030490815.1. NCBI lineage: Eukaryota > Viridiplantae > Streptophyta > Magnoliopsida > Sapindales > Sapindaceae > Acer > Acer saccharum. The sequence goes on from CM059874.1 coordinate 21,826,109, forward strand.
TCAGCCAAAAATATCTCATTTTCTGATGTGCAGGATCCTCAACTAGAGGCAAGCACAGAGCATACTGAGATAATTACAGACTGCTAATTTATATGAGAGACATGGCATTCGAAGGAAGAAGATGAAAATTTAGCAAGACATTTTTGATTAAAATGAGAGATATTTTACAAGTCTTCTGAGACTGTCCAAGACTGAGATATTACAAGAGAAGACCTCTCCTTATATAGGGGAGAGAAAAGATACAGATAAGGCTAGTACATAGTGAAGCCACAACGTGGCAGCAGCCTAGCAAAAGCAGAAAAGAGTAAAGCAGGGCCATCGGCCAAAAGCTTACAGATAAACAAACCAAAGCATGCCTAATAAGACGAAAGATCATAATTATACATAATAAGGCCAAAACAAGCCTAATAAAACAAAATAGCTTTATTAAAAACTTCACGTGCTGGATCTGAGCTGAGAGGCAATCATGGACTGGTGGATAGATTGCAATTGACATGATCTTCATCATCTGAGTCCTGGGCTCCACAGATAAAGCAAGGCCAAGCTGAATCAAAGGGTTCCTGGGAGTCAATCATGTATGAATTTAGGAACGGATTCCAACTTTGACCGGGGTCTCTTGGGACATTGGGGAGGATGTAAATTTCGTCAGTGGAGACGTAATTAACATCACAGAGGAAATTGAGCAATCCGACTTGAAGAATTCTCGAATACATTTTTGGATAATCATATGTGGTGTGCCATTCATAACTGGTGTTGGCAGTCCAAAGAAGTCTTTTGTGAGGATTGTACCTGTAAGGCCTATGGAAGATCCATATACAGCATACTGAGGCAGCTGATTCATAATCAAGCTTCCAAATGTTATATTGTCCTATGAGCTTAGTGAGCTCATTTTTCCAGTTAGTCAAAGATGTGAACCATTGGAGAAAAACCCTTAACAAAGAGTTTTGTTGAGAAGGATCATGAAGATGACCATACAATGCCTGAAGAGGGAAGACAATGGCATGATGATGTAGAACTGATAAACACCAGAGGAACCAAAGCAGCTGAGGAGAAAAGTAGTAGAATGGTGGCATTATGAATGGGTCTAGGAATGGTCTGGATAAATTGGTGACTGTGTGGCGACAGTCTTGGCTGTTGATGCTGGCTAAGTAGACTGGAAGTTGAGCCTTGGCGAAGGACTAGATCTGATCTAGGGAAGGTTGTTGATCAGGAGGCAAGGTGGCCAAGAGTTCTGGGGGGAACGAGTAATCTTGTATGACTGGAGAGGATGATGAAGGACCAGCATGAGATGATGAGGGACCAGTAGGAGAAGCCATGTAGATCAGAGGATAGTGACCTGTGGGTGTAATAAGATGAGTGAGTGGAGGCTTAGTGAGTGGAGGCCTGGAGAGCATATCAGCAATGATATTATGATGGCCCTTCACGTGGCGAACAGTGAAGTCATATCTGGCAAACCAATCTTTGAGCCTCAACAGGAGAGGATTGGGAGGAATCTTGTTACGAAAATCGAGGACTTTTGGAAAAGAGGAGTTGTCCATTTCAACAATAAAGTTTCTTGTCCTAAGGTGAAAATCTAGCTTTTGGATTCCATTTTTGACAGCAAGAATCTCTTTGTAGATAGTGTGATAATGCTGTTGGGAATCTTTGAATTTTCCACTAGCATGACCACAGTAACTTCTTTGTCCAGCTTGATCTTCAATGAGCACAGCACCCCAAAAAATATCACTGGCATCAGTCTGGAGAATAAGTTGACCAGAAGAAGGAATAGTGAGAGCCGGAGGAGACTGAGAGATTTCCTTTAATTTGGCAATGGCCTCAGTGTGAGAGGAACTCCAGGGAGGAGGACGCTTCTTGAGAAGTGTAGAAAGAACTGAGGTGTAATGGCTGACATGGGGAATGAAATCTCTGACATAGTTGACGATACCAAGAAATTGTTGAATTTGATGTACACTGAGATCTGAATCAGGGAAATCCAATAATCGAACAGCCAAATGAGGACCAAGTCGATATTGGCCATTGGCAATGTGCATACCAAGAAATTCAATTTCAGGTTTTCCAACTATGCTTTTCTTTTCGGAGAGCATGATACCATATTTGTTAACAATGTCATGGAACTGTTGGAGAAGAAGGATGTGGGAGGTCTCATCTGGAGAGAATAAGAGAATGTCATCAATGTAGATGAGTGCTGAGTGTAGAAGAGGATGAAATATCCTGGTTACAGCCTTTTGGAAAAGGGATGGAGCAGTTTTGAGACCAAAAGGGAGAACAGTCCATTGGTATTGAGCATTGGGAAGACAGAAAGCTGTCTTATATCTTTCATCTGGATGAATACCAATTTGCCAGAAGGCACCTTTGAGATCAAACTTGGAGAAGACCGTAGCTCCAGGGAGCTGAGAGAATAGGACATTTGGCCTGGGGACAGGGAACTTGTCATCTCTGAGAAAAAGATTAAGTGGCTTGTAATCCACAACTAATCTCTTTTTCCCTCTGATCAATTCTGAACGCTTTTCAACGTAAAAAGCTTGACACGCCCAAGGAGAGGAGGTGTGTTCTATCAGGCCTTGACGAAGGAGTTCATTGCACTCTTCAGTAGCTAGCTTGAGGTCTGAGGGAGACATGCCTGAATGAGTAGCCTTGGTAGGATTAGAATCTTCATTAAGCTTGAAGGGAAGCTTGATAAAGAAATCTGGATTTTTCCACAGAGGAGATGGATGAGAGAAAGAGGCATGATTGTCAGCACAAAGAAGGAGCAACTTCTGTTGTATCTGCTCAAAAGGGGCTTGGATGGCAGAAAGCTTGAAAATCTTAGGGATTTCAGAAAAAGCTTTGAAATTCTTTTTGTACCGAATTCCGGAAGGGAGGATCCAGAGGGATTTACACTGGCGAAAAACATCCCAGCCGATGAGGATATCTTTATCTGGAAGAGGTGTGCCAAGGACATGGACCCAAAGAGTAAAGGATGGGAAAAATTAGATACCAATCTTTTTTCTGGAGATCAGATGAGTGGTAAAAACTTTTCCATCAGCGGCTATGAAATGGTGTTCTTGGGATTTCCAATACTCGGGGGGAAGGATAGTTGGATTCATCATCGTGTTGTGAGATCCTGTGTCAAGATAAGCGATGACATCGACAGGTTTAGAATATTTGTCAGGTCGAATCCGAACCGGAGCATGGGGTCCAAACTGAGGAACGAGGGGAATAGCTTGATAAGCTTCTAGAACAAAACTGTAATCTGAAGAGCCAGAAGATTCTGAGTCAGAAACATCTTCCTGAAGAACAAAGGTGGTAGAGGGATCGGTTTGATCCTGTTCAGAGAAGATTGATTCAATATCAACATCAAATGGAACTTCATCAGCAATGTCTCTTAGTTGCTGAACTAATCTGGCAGACTTTGCCTTTTTGTTGGGACATTTCTTTGCATAATGTCCGGGTTTGCCGCAAATGTAGCAATGTTGGGATTTATTCCATCCTCGTTTTGTTTTCTTTCTGAAGAACTTGAATCTTTTTGAGCTACCTTTCTTGTTTTTGAAGTGTTTGAAATGATTCTTCTTTTTCGTTTTGCAGGTGCAAGAGGATGATTTGCACTTAATCTGAAGAGACGGTTGACGGCATTGAGACTGAAGGTTTTTACCTTCTGTGAGCATCTTGGAGAAGAATCTTTGGGTAGCACAGAGTTTATCCAGAGAGCTGAGAGCATACATGTGGAGTTCACCTAAGGATGTGTCATTGAGAGACCTTCCCGAGGTGTCAATTTTTCGTTGTATCTCATCTTGGAGGTCATCTGGAAGGGAATTGACATAGACTTGTTTAAGACTATGATCATTAATTCCGCCGAGGGTATGATACCGTTGAGACATCCTTTTGTAATGGAACATGATGTCTGTCCGTTTGAGAGAGCAACAACGCATGTCAAAGAATTCTTGTCTAGCTTGTTTGTAGATGTGATCAGGATCACCAAGGAATTCTCTGAAAATATATCCCATGGCTTGGGAGGCTAAGGGAACTCGAACAAATTGGAGCTGTCGATATTCACCAAGAACCTGGTACCAATCTCTGAGAGAACCAGTAAAACGAGAGACAAACTCACGTAATATTGATTCGAGATTCTGTTCAGATTTTGCCAGTTGGAGGTCAAGCCATGCGCTCATCTCAGAAACACGTGTTCTCCATGAACCAGGAGAAGTGTCATCAAGGGTGAACCAAGGACCATTAGTTGGCTTGGCAGGAGGACGACCGGGAACATGATCTGGAGGGTCTTCGACGAAAGGAGCAGGAGCAGTGGAGGTAGTCTCATCAGGAGACTCATAGGTCTGTGTCGAAGGTTGGGGATCTGTACGAGATGCCATATACACTTGGGTAAGATCAGCCTGATCATAAGGAGAGGAGTTAGCAGTATCCAGCCAAGAAGACTGAGAGGAAGTCTGAGATGACTGAGAGGAGACATCCTCAGAAGTTGAATCAGACTCGGACGATGAGGAAGAGACCTTGGAGGCCAATAGAACTGGGTTGTATGAACTGGAAGCAGCTTGCTTGTCTTTCTGCTTCGAGGGAGATCTCTTTTTTTGTTTTGCTGGAGGAGAAGAGAGTACAGGATATTTTTGAAACAATTCACCAGTGGATTTGAAGTGACCGGAAAATTCATTAGGTTTTGATGGAGGTGAATGTGTAGGAGATACAGGGAAAAACAGTGATTGATGGGAATACGATTTTGGTTTGGAAGAATGTTCTCTGGAATGATCTCTGGTCAGCTGTTCAAGCTGAGCTTTGAGTTGCTGGATTTCTCTTTCTTTGTATCAAAATCAGGACCAGAATATCCATGAGAAATATATCTGTGAAGATCAGAATGGAGCTTTGTAATTCTTGATTGAAGGTCAGAGGCTAAATCTCTGAAGGTAGCATCAAGACTTTGGAGATGATGATCGTGTTGAGAAACATGTCTTGTGACTCGATCAATCTTCTGATCAATAGAGTCGAATATATATATATTATTATATATTAAATATTATATATATAGGATATAATATAATATATTATATATAATAATATAATATTATAATATATGTAATAATATTTAATATATATTTTATATATTATTATATATAATATTATATATTATTATGAAATATATTTGTAATTGTTTGAAAATTTAGAGGGTAAAGTAGTCTTTTTGTATTTGTCTCATATCATGGGACAACCTTGTCCTAGGATCTTGGGTGGGACATAAGTCGATGTTTTTTGTCTCACCTTATCCCGTCGAGTCCCATATTAAAGATGCACCAAACATAGGACAATTAGCTAGCGCCACTTGCCAACCACGCTGATGCTTTGGCGCCGCTTCAAATTTTTCAGAAAACTTAAATGCATCTATACATTAAAACATGATGTTACGACTATCAAAAAAAATTTTAAAAAAAATACGTGATGCATTAATATGAATGTGTGTGCATGTGCTAAGTTCTTTCAAGAGATCAAGACTTGTGTTTTACACTTACTTTTGAGTTCCATTCTCTTGAAGACTTCAATTCACTCTTAGAGTTAGGCCCTGTTTGATTTTTCCACTTAACACTGAATGGCACTTAATGTGTTACATTAAGTTATTTTGTTTGATTTTTTAAGTGTTAAAATCACTTAATGAGCACCTAAAACCACTTGTTTTGAAAAGTGAAAAATTTTCACTTTTCACTTAACACAAATCTAGGAGAATTTAATACAAAGTTTTACTTCCAAAACTATCCTCACTAATTTAATCTATTTCCAATTTTGTCTTCTATTAAAGTTCTAATTATATTTATACTTTTTTTTTTCTTCTCACCGTAAAGAACTTTAACATCAGAAAACCTAGCGGCTTCAAAACACAAACAACTGGAGACAAATTTTCCTAGCATATTTCGGTAGGGACTCTTTCTTTATTTTTCTATAATTTGATAATTAGTTTTATTAATTTTATTTTAGACAAATTTTATTACGAGTTCTTAATTTTTTTGGGTTTTGAGATGTTAATTTTAGTAAGAAAAAAAAAAAAAGGTTATATATATATATATAACCATCAATTGATGTAAAATCTAGAGATACAAACTCAAACCACTCAAAACCCAGAACACAACCATCTGGTTTGTATTCTATATACACGTCCCAATAAAATGATACAATTTATAAAATAAAAGTAGCCAAACTTTCCCACAATGACAAGTACCATAACAGCTCAAATGCCAGACAAGAAGTTTTCTTTCAAAGCACCAACGTACTTCAATGTCTTCTAGGTTGCAAGCATCAACGTCACAGCACAATCAACTCCTGAACTGTTAGCTAAAACACCAGGCCACCTAAAGCACTCCGCACAGTTGACTGCTTCAATTTCACAAACTTGCACACTTTTTCTTGTACGTTTTGACAACAAGAACATCTCGCTCATACACACACCTGTAGAACCATAAGAAAAGCCTGCTATACATGAGGCACTTACCAAGGTGCTAGTTATCTCTCTCCCTCCATGGCAGTGATTTAGCCGAATGATTCAACTCCCAAATGTTATGTTGTTGTCTGCAAACTTAACCTTATCACTGTTGAAATATTATTAATAACTAAATAAATTTATTTTATAATTAATTTACATGTTAGAGTTGTCCTTAATATATTAAAATGTAAATATATAACAAATAATAGTTAGAAGGGTATAGATGTCAAAGTATTTATTTTCAGATATTTATAACTTAAAAAAACAAACAACTTATCACTTATATTCAGTTTTCAGTAAAAACAAACAAACATGTTTTTCAGTTTTCAGTTTTCAGTCACTATTTAGTTTTCAGTAACATTCAGCACTATTCAGTCTTCAGACAAAAAATCAAACGGGGCCTTACTTGATCTTGATCGAGCATTACTACATAAATTTAGAAGCAAGACGCATTTTGTAATAGAATTAAGCTAATACAAAATATTGACCTTACAATCTCTCAATCTGGCTATGAAAAAACCTAAAACCTAAAAATAAATAAATAAATAAAATAAAATAAAAATTAAAAATTAAAAATCTCACATCTTCACATTACAAAGATCGTTCAATCTAAAAAAAAAATCAAAACTCATTCACGATAAAGATTGAAGTCAATCCATTCATATCAAACCTGAGAATGAAAAATAATATATTAACAAAAAAGCGAACCATTGTGAGATAATTTTTTTTAATTAAAAACATAATCACCATTTAATCAGACAATAAATATAGATAACAAAAGAAACCATAAACATCATTACACTTCCCCTTAATGTGACAAACCGCAAAGATATCCAGAAACTTTTTGTTCCTGAACCGTGACCTCTCTCCACAACCATCAAGGTCGCGCAACACATCACGACCAAGGTAGGAACATTCTGCCATAAGATCTGCGATCACTAAACCATGATCACCACATTGCATTCTCACGTTGTAATCCAAACTTGATTTACTAGAATGTGATCCGCCATCAACACCCCACAACTTACACACCACGGTCCAAACTAGAGTTACTAGAATGGATCACGCGACCACATATCGCAACCAATGCATCGTGATCACATGCTTCAGTTCAACCCAGATTTTTTGGAATGGATCTCGCGTTCAACATCAACAAAAACACGTCATGGTCTCAACCAAAGTTTTTGGAACGCGTTCCACGACCAGCCTTCAAAGGATTAACATACCTTATTCAATGTCATAATGTTCCAATATTTGCTCCATTCAAATAAGTTGCGTACAAGCACTTTCAACCCTGATGTACTCAGCTTCAAAGCTTGACAAAAAAATTGAGTTTTAATTCTTACTATGCCACGAAAGAAGATTGTTTCTCAAGTATAAACATCATCTGGTTATCAATTGTAAGGATAGTTATTTATTAATTGGCTTATTTATGTGTCAAAACCTTTGGGGTGCTTTTGTATGGGTAGTTCTTCTTCTAGGTCCGTCTCAATTACTTCTTCATGGACAACAATTTTCCCGGCATCCCGAAGTCTTCAAGAGCCTGTGCTTTAGGTTTATCTACTTGACTTGTTCGCACACACAAACAATTCATATCATTTAGCGCAACACTTATACACACATATTGTTCATATGTTCATACACTAAGCATTTAGATTGATATCTAAGCTTGTTGCATCATTAGATTGTGTTGTGTTTATTCGTGACGTTCCATCGCGATCTGGTCATTGTACTAACACACTCAAACACTTGATCTGTATGATCATGCATTGAACTTTATCATGTGATATCTTATTGTTTGCATTTTAGATATGGTGTGTTTGTTTGGAGTTAAGTGTCTAGTTTCAAAAGATTGATTTTTCATTGGTTTATAGGTTTTTCTAAATTGACCTTTGTATGGTCTTTTGACCATAATTTTTTATACAAAGATTCAATTTGAGTTTTGAAAACTTCTTGATAAACTAGACACTCATATCTTTTCAACGGTATATTATTCATAAAATTCTATGACCGATTGGATTGGTTTTAAAGTCTCCAAAGAGACCACTGAAACTAGGGAACTCTATTTCCTTCCAAATTTGACCATTGGTCACTTAAATGACCATAACTCTTTCTATAGTCATTCAAATCTTTTTTTTTAAAGGGGTAGAAATTAGACACCTATACCTTTCCAATGATATATTATACGATAGGTTTTGATATCATTTGGTCATGTTTTTGAGCGCTTGAAAATAGAGCTAGTGCGTTGTGACGCTTAACCATAATTTTCTCTAAGGAATATTGCTACAAGTGACCGCCATATTGACCATAACAACCTATTTCAGCCAATAACTACATATTAGTAACCGCAACATCCTCTGGAGGATTCTATAGTCAACTGAGATGGGCCAGTGACCACAACTCTTAACTGCTTTGCAAGTTTTTGCCAAAACGACATAGTTTTGACGGGAGCCCTATTTAAATACTACTTTATCTCTTCCTTTACAATTATTCTTGAAAATACACTTCCAAGAGAGAGAAACTAGGGTTTCTAGAGAGAGAGGCTTTCAAATTTTTGTTTTTGACTCTCTATCCCTCTCCCATATGCATTTATAGTTCAAATCACTCATGGGTCTTCATTAAACATCTCCATTGTTAAGAACAAACTTCCCCTTCATTTATTGTTCTTTACTTTCAAGACTTGACATTTATTTGAAGTTATGGAGGTTGCTTGAGGATTAGTTGATTTTGGGTAATTATTACAACAACTAGTTAAGCATTTTGTGTTGTCTAGCATATCATGCATTGAGCATTTCTTTATATGTTCACTTATGCATTTTTAAATCTCTTCATTGAGTTCAAATCTTGTAGCCACAAGTGATGGTTGTACAAACAAGTTCCAAGACCCACTGTAAAAGGCTCATGGTGTAGATTAGGAGGTGCTCATGCCAAGAGTAGTGGATTGAGAGATATCACTAGAATTGAACCAAAAGTAGTGAGTGGCATATGGCCAAAACCTGAGGTTGTCGAGAGTAAGAGTCTGTTTATCACTTGCGGGGTGTAACCTACTTTTCATATAATTGATTTATGTGGCTAAATGGTTAGCGTGACTAGTCTTGTGGTTTTTCACAGTTGAAGGGTTTCCATGTAAAAATTAAATCTCATTTTATTTCTGTATTTTTATACTTGATTTTATTGGTGTTTGCCTTTAATCTTGATTAATCAAAAAAATTGTAATTATTTGGTAAACAACCTATTCACCCCCATCTAGGTTAATTTTATTAGCATAGACACATTTTCAATTGATATCAGAGCGGGTGCTTAGATACATATAGGTAGATCCTTGCATACATTTTTGGCTTGCATACATTGCATCTCATTCATTAAACACCATGAGTGGTATTGGGATGTTAAAGGATGCGTGGACTACTCAGTATCCTCCATGGAATTCTTGCCCTTCGCCTTTCTCTTGGCTTTTTCTTCTTTAGTTGCTTTCTTTTTAGCTCTACTGTTGCCGCTTCTTCCTTAGTTGTCTTGCTTGATTCCATGGACTGTTTAGGCCTCCTCTGATAAATCTTCAAGCCAGTCTCCTTCAAAATCTCAGTTGTATCCTCTCTGAGGTCATCGAGCTCTTGTCTCAGTTTAGCACCACTCTTCTTTCCAGCACCTCGATCATACTCATCCAACCACTATTGAATGTTGGTCACTTTGTCTTCAATTTGGTTTAGCACCTTGTGATGCACTGCACTAGATGCATAGACAGCAGCCATTATGCGCTCGAATTTGGACAATCTTAGGTTCTCTTCCTCATCAAGGTCCTCATCATTATCATTAGAATCCACATCCTCAAACTCAGCATCGTCATCACCAAAATCAATATCCTCTGAATCAGACTCTAGGCCTTCTGTCACTTTTTCTCGATCCTTAGTCTCTTCTCCCCCATTAGTCCTGATGATGACATCTTTCCATGACCGCAAGTTCTTATCTCCAAGGTAGTCTTGAAAGAATACTCGTCACCATTTTCAAGGGAACTCTAACATCCTTGCACAATTGAGTGATAAGGCAAGAAAACGGGATCGGCTTCTTAACTGAATCTGATGTTTGAAGGTTTATTCAACTTGCTGTGACTATCTCCACCTTGATTATGCTCCCGATGTCAATATCACTGCTTGAAATGTAGTAGAGCAACAACTCTGCTCTATTGACTAATAATGTGGATCGACGAACTATGGGTTTGGGCGGGCAAGTGTGAAACATGTTTAAGAAGGCCAAAAGCTGAGGAAGCTCTGATTGCTTCAGTTGGTGATTCTCATCCCACAATTTCTTGTTGTTCTCTTTTAAACGCCGTGCTAACTTCGAGCGTGTTTCTTCAAAGGCCTTGTACCTGATCGCGCCTTGAGCATTACAAAAGTTAGGTAATCGTTTCTCGAGCATTTTAGGCATTTAATGTTGTAAATAAGTGTTTACATGTAATTTTCGAGCTTTAAGAGTCTTTTCGACCAAAGGAGAGCATTTTCTTATTTTGAACGAAGTGTGGGCTATAAGTCGCACTGAAGATAAGTGAAAAGTGCGAAGAAGACTAGTGCGAGTTCCAAGACGCACTACATAAATCACACTCAACATCAAATGAGTATGCAGGAAGAAAAGTGTGAGCTATAAGCCACACTGAGGAACCCTCACCAGAGACTAAAGAACTATACAGAATGTAATGTGCGAGATCTTAGCCACACCAAAATGCCAGCACCTCAATTAGAAGCCAGTGCGACTTCATGTGTGCAGGATACAACCTGCACTGGCCAATGTCCAAACAAATCTCCAGATCTCCACCTACTCCACCAACCACTATATTTTGCCACCTTTCCTTTTTTTTTTTTTTTTTTCCAAGGAAATTAAGTTGTTAGAATGAAGATATACTTAGTTTTTAAAGATTTCTAGAGGGAGAAACTCTTTCACTTCTCTCTACTTTCTTTCTTTCTTTCTTTCTTTCATTTTCTAGGGAACCAAACACCCATTTTCTTTACTTAGAATGGTTTATTTCAAGTTGCATGTGAAGGATTTCAAGCTTGAAGAGCTAGGAAGAGTCTCTTGATAAAGGAAGAACTCAAAATGGGTTTTGTAATCTCTTCTTTTATACTTTCTTGTTATTTCTCATTATGTGTAGCTAAATCCCTCTTGTTAGGGGATTAATGTACATTTTGTAATTAAACTTTTGATCTAATCAATCCATCTTCTATATTAACCTTCTTAAGGTTTTGTATGTGTGTTGTTAGATTTTTTGTGAATGTGCTTAATGAATGATTGATTAGTGAAATTGGTTGTTGCTAAGTTGCATTAATCCCTTAACATCTCTTTAATTTGCTTTACTTTATAATTTAGTTAGTTGCTTTTGCATTTAGTTTTTGTAATTCAATTTTATCGCAATTATCTTTATCTTTAATCAAAACTCATAGGAACGACAACCCGTACTTGTGCACCCTATACGAGTTTAACGACTAGTGCACTTGCAAAGGGTGAAACACTCGCACACCCCATTCCATTTCCATAGCATAAGTTAGCCGTTGTAGCTTTAGCTTTAGTAGCTCTCTTTTCGGTAGAACCGCTTGGGACACGTCAGTACCCCTTTCTATGATCAGGAAATGTATCGGTCTTGAAGTGACTGTTGATCGTGTCAAAGGTTATCGTCACTTCTACACCCCTCACCCGCATTGCACCACCTGCTTGAAAGTTGTTGGGGACCATGCTAGCAAAGAGTTCATGTACCATATTTCCATTGGCTATCCTTGGGGTCTTCACAAACTCTACCCATTTCCTGTCTTCTACTGTCTGCGGGACTGTTATCTCACCTAGATCAGAGGTGTTGATACCTCTTTCCAGTAGGCCTTGCTTCTTAAGCTTAGCTAATCACTTCTGAAAGTCCTTATTGATCACACACGGCCCCTTCTTACCTTTCAAAATCGATCCTTCACCTATCTTGATCCATTGAACAATTTTCTTTCTACCCATTGTGACTAAAATAACCTTAATGAAAAGCACAAAATCTCTTCTTCACAAAACATTGCTCGAAACCACACTTCGAAACCCAATTCACACAAAACTTCGGCCATAGAACCACCCTTAATCAAATAACACTTTAATTAAGCATTATACCAACACAATTCATGAATTCAAAGTCCAATGAAACGAGACCCAATCACAATCAACACTTCAATTTTGCCAAAATCCAATCATAAATCCCATTCCAACCACAATTCAAGCCATAGATGCTTCAATAATCAAAATAATCATACATAACTATCACACATGCAAGAAACTGCCCAATTTCGTCCACAAAATACACAACATACCCACACACTTGCTATGCCCTAAAATCCCCCAAATTTCGAGCCCTAATTCATGCAATCTCCTCAATTCTAGCCCTAGATCACATCAAGATGAACAAGAAGCACTTTGGGAGAGATGTCTGGAAATGTGTCTAATGCTAATACAATTAACCTGATTAGCTAATTGTCTTTTAGTACTCACATATTCTTCCACATCACCAATAATGTCATATTGGGTGTGAGATTTCTTGACCCAAATTACAAGTTATTTTTCTTTCACGATCTCAAATTCATTCTCACCACTAGGAATTTCATATATTTCTTAATTATAATCAAGAATAATATAATTTGAATCAACTACAACATCATTATTAGAAGACTCCATAACATTATGAGTAAGCAAATTTAAAATGCTGTAAACTTTGATATTAGAAGAATACCTAAGAAAAATACTTTCATCACTTTTAACATCAAACCTACAAGTTGCTCACAATCATTGAGAATGCAATACTTACTTCTAAAGGTATGAAATTAACTTACATTTGACTTCTTACTTTTCTACGGCTCGTAGGAAGTTTGTTTATCTTACCATTGTGATTAATTATTCCAACAAAAATTTTACATAATGCCAAATAATATTTTTTTGACCCAACAAATAAAAAAAATAATAATCAGTTTAACCCACCCTAAAATAATATTTAATTTACTCTTAATTCAATCTGATCCAATCATATATTGTGCACTAAAATAACTAAAATAGATAGGGAACATTGATTCCCCTAACATTAAGCCTAATTGCATACATATGCAATTTTTTTCTCAAAATTGCACTAACATCCCTAGCGTTAGTGTTGCATCGTTAGAAGTTAACGACCGAGGGGAAAAACAACCTTTTTCCTATTAATATGATGAAATCATTATTAATTAAAAAAAAAAAAAAAAAAAACTTAATTGATTAATCTTTAAAAAAAAAAATGGATGAAGGAGCTTTGATCTTCTCCATCCATTTGAAAATTTATACCATTGAAAAATAATTATTAAAAAAAATTAAAAGAAAATAAGTTTTTCAAACATAATTAAAAAAAAAAAAAAAAAAAAAAAAAAACCAAAATTGGAAGTCAAAAATATTTTTCTAACATAATTAAAAAATAACTCAAATAAATTTATAGAGAGTGTCCTCTTCTTCCAAGTTGTGTGTCAGACTTAGAGAAATCAATGTCCATCATCGACTCAACGACTCCTTTTTGAGTCCACGATCTTCATTGGCAGTCTCTCCATCTTTCGAGAGATCATGGAGGTGGAGTTGTCCTTATCTCTAATGGAGTCGTCCCTATCTCCAAAAGAGTCATCTTCATCTTAGATGGAGTCGACTCCATCTATGATAAAGGTGACTCCATTAAAGAGATGGAGCGATTCCATCTGCTGTGATGGAACATATTTATATTTGCTCCATAAATCTTTTCCTGATTTGTTTTATTAGTAATGTTGTTTCATTTTTTTCAGTGGTTTTTTTTTTTTTTTTTTTTGGTGAAATTTGATTTTAAGAGATGGTTTGAAAAGCATTGAAGCATATGAATTTGTATTTGAGATAATAGAATATGGATCTTTGTTTGAGATTGAATATGATGAATTTGTGTTTGAATTTGGTGAACAATTCATTTACAAAAGAAATTGGAATGTTTTTTTTAATTAATTTTTTTATTAAATTAAAAAAGTAATCAAATAAAATAAGTAACTCAGGGTATTTTAGTCATTTCATGCTAATAATGTGGTCAACGGTTAAAGTTGACGGAAGTCAACTGACGACATGAGATATCAATGCCATTCAGAGCAAAAGTTTCTTATGTGTGTAATTAGGTTTAATGTCAGGGACAACCTGTGTGTAATTTGCCCGAATAGATAAATGAAAATTTTAATATTTGAAAAAAAAAAAAAAAAGTACATAGCGTGAAACACGCGCTGGAGTTGAGAGGGTTAGTGGGATGTGAAGTAATGTGACAGCATTATTAGATAAAAGACAACAGCAAAAGTACGAAGTAATTAAAAAGAGTTTGGAATAATTAAGGTATGACTCCGTTTTCTAAGTTTATTTGGACCAAAGTATAAAGTACTTGTCTAAACGTGCTTCCGATATTCATCATGCATGTCATGTCTCAATGTCTCATGCTCATCATCGGTGAATACACTTTTTTTTTTTCTTTTTCTTTTTTTTTTTAAATTCAATTTTTTCTCCTCTTAGCCTCTTAGGTGTCCTTTCCTTTTACTTTATTATAATTACCTGTTATCTTTCTTCCTCTCTTTACATAAAGAACGATGACATCTTGCCCTAATAATCATTTTACCAGTAAGATAATAGCCGGAAACGATTTGCAACAATGGCTTTTGTCCAAACCTGTAAAAACTTGTACTGTATTTAAAAAAAAACTCGGTTTTTCTTTCTTTATTTAAAAAATATTCATATATTGTAACATGTTTATATATAATTAAATAATAAGTATTTTTTTAAAGAATTCACTAATTAGTATTAAAAAAATTATATTTAACTTGATAATATAAATCGGTTTCCCTATTTGGGAGGGTAGGCCGTGTGAGAGACTATGAGAGAGATTGAGATGGTACTGGTCAGCCGTGAACGGTTGTGGACTAGTGGCTTGTGAGAGTGTGTTGTGTGAGATTGTGAGAGACATGAGAGGAGTGAGTCGTCAGCGACCGTGTGTTGTGCGAGTGTGAAAATGTGAAACAGTGGTGAAAGAAAGGAAGACCTAAGACTTGAGCACCGTAAAGCATGAGGGTGAGAGTCTCGTCTCTTAGAGATTTTAAGATTTTATTTTAGATTACTAATTACTATATATTTATTTCTGATATTCTGAGTGTTCTTAGTGAGGGTAATGTCCTCTTGATTAACTTTGTTCCCCGTGGTGCAAATGTTGTTGCTCATGGGTTAGTTAAATTGGCTTTGTTGTATGTTGGCGAGTCGGTATGGCTGGAAGACTGTCCTACTTGTTTGGAGAGTCTTGTATTGGGTGTTTGTCCTGTTTCTTTGTAGCGTTTCCCGCTTTTATAATAATTTTCCATTTCAAAAAAATAAAAATAAAGCAATACATATAAACATAAGAAAATTATATATGTGTGTGTAAATGTGTATGGTTAGTTTATATATATACAGTATAATATTTACTCAGTTTTTTTGGGTGCGGATCGGTTTTTGGTAAGACAAAACCTCGCATTAACTCAGTTTCTGTTATTTTTTAAATTGGATTGACTCGTCTTAGTAGGGTAACTTGACTCAAACACGTATTATTTAGGTTTAATTTGGTTCAGTTTCTTGGATCCTAAAACTGTATATCCATCCCTATTTTTAATCCAATTAAATTATAAATCAGGCTCCTCCTAAAATCATTAAGATTTAATCTGGAGACCTCTCATATAACATTAATAAACTTGTTAGGATTTACATAATTAATTTGGGTCAGGCTATATCAACTGAAATGTCTGACTCAATTGTTTGACTTTAACATCTCAACCATCGGATTAAAGAGCATATGAGCAAATGGGTGGTTGAGATAAAAATTTGAATTAATATAGCTTGATCCATTAAATATTATTACTTCAATCATGCAATTCATAAATTTTATAGCAATAATTAATATTTATACATAGGGAAAGTAGTATTAGTACAAAAATTTTAATAGACTAGAACGGTTAGTATTGTAAAGTTTTACACAAAATGTGTCAAAGTTGTGCCGGTTTATGGTCGTAGATATTTGAAATGCATATGTATTATCTGATTTTGGCAGGTCACGACATTCCTATATATTGTAATAGTTGTAATACTTATATATATATATATATATATATATATATAGTATTTCTATTATCAGTTCGAACTGATATATCAGTTCCTTGCATGTGGGCTATTGGATTTAAAAGATGCTTTGACAAGTACATGCAGCCAAGTCAAAGTATTTAAATCCAATGGCCCACATGCAAGGAACTGATATATCTTTTGTCAGTTCGAACTGATAATAGAAAAATTGTATATATATATATATACAGAAATTCTATTATCAGTTCGAACTGACAAAAGTTATATCAGTTCTTTTCATGTGGACCACTGGATTTAAATACTTTGACTTGGCTGTATGCACTTGTCAGTCAAAGTATTTAAATCCAGTGGCCCACATACAAGAAACTAATATAATTTTGTCAGTTCGAACTGATAATAGAAGAACTGTATATATATATATATATATATATATATATATATAAAGAGAATGATGCCTTAATTAATAGTCGACACCAATATCCATAGAAATAAGAAACTTATACATTCTTTTATTTGGAGAAATTAATTTTTGAGTATTCTAAATTAATAAAAGATCAAATAAATGAATAGTCAAAGAAATAATAAACAAAAGCATAACTTCAATTACTGAATTGAGGTAGTAGAGAAGATAGATATGGCTTGGTTGATTTTTTTTTTATTTTTTTATTTGGATGTATTATAAGAACTATTACAATAGGCTACCGGGATCTGTTGAGATTAAATAATATATGTGCGGCCCGAATATCTACTCCCATAACGGGAGATAACTACTCCCACAAATGGAGAAGAAAACTCCTCACACATGTTTTTTAAAATACACATTGTAAGATTTGAACCCCTCATCACTAATGTGGAAGAGAAGTGCACTACAAATGTGCTAAAAGTTTATTTTAAAATTTGGGATTTGGATCATCTCTTTACTTTATCTCAATTAATCTCATGACATATAAGTATTGCCATAAATGTGTGATTAAGATGTGATTGGTTTCCATAATCATTTTATCAATTAATAACCAATTACATGCTTTAATGTATCAATAGCTTTGTAAAAAAAATAAAAAATAAAAATACATACTTTAAAAAGGTTAGAAAAAAAAATAAAATATAATAAGACCTGTAATGAGAGGATTCAGGTCTAAAATTTGAAGGACCGATAAAAATAATATTTCTTGTAATTAAAAATGAAAAATTAACACATAAATGTACAACAGAATCTGTGGACTATCTTCTTAGATTTAAGCACCTATTGCTTCTTGTCATTTATTTCTGTCTTGTATCTCTATCAGCTTTTGGAAATTTACCATTTTATTTTGTCAGTCAATATGAATAGACTCACCACATGCATAACATATATATAGTACCTTGGTGGCACTGTGGCAGTAACTTTTTCACCATTTTCTGCTAATTTACAAGGACTAATTGGCTCTCTAGCTTTAACACCATTAATTACCTTTTTTTTTGGCAGCAATTACGAAGTTTGTTGACAAGAATTTCTATTTGTTATCAGTGATTTTGTTTCTATATTTATCATTCAATGACTTTTCTTCAATAATATTAAGCATCATAACTTAATTTCAATTTGTATTTCAACTTAATTAGAGGCGAAAACAATAAACTTCATCAAATTTGGATGGTCCGCGGGATCATGACAAAAAATTTAAATGAAAATTGTAAATTTTAAAAATTAGATCAAACTTAACTATATTTAAAAAAAAAAAAAAAAAAAAGATACTATGCATAATTTATTAAATAGATATTCATTAACAAATTTTTTTTTTTTTTTAAAAAGAAGATATTCATTAATAGTTGATTAATCTTACTTCTGATCACGTGACATATGAATTAAATAATGATATATAAAATTTTGAGATTCAAGTTAGGATGTGGGATAAAATGCCTAGCACTTGCTAATTAAATAACTTCTATCATTTGATGCCGTTTTCTGCAATTTATGTTACTTTTCTCTCACTGCTTCCATTGATGTGTATTTAATTAGCACTACCTCCCATTTTCTAAAACTTAAAAATAAAGGGGGATTTACAATTGGGTCCAAGACAATTGGGAAACGTCACTTTTTTACTTATTTTTACAGTTTTCGTCAAATTGGTCCTCAACGTTTTAAAAATAGCTCTATTAGGTCATTCCATTAGTCAGATGTGGTCAAACATAACAATTCAAGGGGCATTTTAGTCTTATAACATGCCCATAATTGTTAAAAAAGAGAAAAAAAATAGATAGATGAATCTCCATGTTCAGCTAGAGACGGATGGTGGAGATTAAGAAATATATATATACAATCTTTCTACTATCAGTTCGTCCTGATATAAATTAAAATATATATGAAGAATGTGGACTATAGATTATGGAGAAGTTTTGACAAGTGCATACACTTTGAGTCAAAATATGTAAATCTAATGGTCTACATTTTTCGTCCTGATATATTTTATATCAGAACAAACTGATAATAGAAAAATTGAATATATATATATATATATATATATATGAGCAGTTATCAGGTGTGGATCCTGCACGAAAGATCACTGATTCCAACCAATTGGAATTAATGATTCTATATAAATTTTTTGTTCGGGATTTTGCACTTGATAATTCAAAAAATATATATAAACAAAACAAAAAACTGAATTAGTAAGTTTATAAAAACGAAAAAATAGAAAGAAAAAAAAAAGATGTTGAAGATCTAGACCGTGTATCTATGGAGATGAATGGTGGAGTTGATTGTTAACTGGTGAATGAATACATATTAATAATGATTTATTTCACTTACCCATGTATCTACTCACTAATTGACACCTCAACTGGCATATGAGTTGTGATTGAAAAGTTGTGATAATGGTTGTGATGTCTAGCATTACCCTGTATATAAACTTCTTCTTTTTTTTTGAATAATTACAATATTTCGGGATTGAGGAAATGGTAGGAAATGACACTTTTTTCATGTTGAAGTTTTAAGAATATCACTAGATTAATAACTTAAGTTTAAATGGCACCAAAGGACTAAAATAACTCCATCTCCTTCTTTTATTACATTTGTGCTATTTTTATGTGTTTTTTTTTTTTTTTTTTTCAAAAACCTCCATTAATGGAGGACCAATGGAGGTTTCAATGAAGAAGATGAATTATTTTTTTTGGAAAATTTCATTTTTTTTTCCTAGAAAGTCTCGGAAATTGTAAAAAGTCTCAGAAAAGTGTCGAAAACTACAAAAAAAGTCTCGGAAACTACCGGAAAAGTCTCAAAAATTACCTAAAAAGTCTCGAAAATTACTTGAAAAGTCTTAGAAATTACCTGAAAGTCTCGGCATTTAGAAAATTAGACTCAGAAATACAAAATAAGTCTCAAAAACACCAAAAAAAAGTCACGAAAACACAAAAAGTGCGAGACTTATTTTCGTGAGTGTGTTTTAAGGTAATTATATATATCTAGAGAGAGAGAGAGAGAGAGAGAGAGAGAGAGAGAGAGAGAGTTAGCCATATATTATGAATTTAAATTAGTGAGTTAGAATAGATCTAGTATACTGTAATATGCGTACAAATAAATTATGGAATTTGTAAGTTTTATGATTAGATTCCTTGACACATAATAAAAAAGTTACTTTCGATATGAAATGAAATACAAAAAGGAAAGGGAGGAATTTGGTGAAAGTGAGACGAGAAAGAAAAGTAAGGAATATGTAGATTGATTAACTTAGTTGTATAGGGAATACTTGTCTTGTCTTGTAGTCAAAGCAAAACAATAAAACAATAAAAATACAAATCCTTATATACCCATGCATGCATGCTTCTTCATATTTATTATCACTCTCGAAATCATATATCTAATAAGCTTCATATATTTTGTCCATCAACCCAGTCCCAGCTGCTCGCGGAGTTGATAATAATAATAATATGGGTGTGGTTTCAGTAATCGCTAAGCGTTTGGATGCGTTAGTCGGGTAATTTTCAAAAACCATATATGCGTGTGTAAAATATCAATATTAATTGTTTTTGCATGTAATATTTTATGATCTGGTTTAATATATATTTTGCAGGCCGGGAGTGATGCTTGTTTATCCATTGTAAGTAACTAATTACATATGATAAATTTGATTTGAAGAATTAAAATGATGAGTTAACAGAAATTAAGTAAAATATATAATATATATACATATATGGAACAGATTCGCATCAATGCGGGCAATCGAGAGTCCTTCAGCGTTGGATGACCAACAGTGGCTAACATATTGGATTATATACTCGTTCATAACCCTCTTTGAGCTCTCGTGTTATAAAGTGCTCACTTGGTATGTACTACTTACTAATCATGTTAATTAATAGTACTAATTCATTAGAATTTTGTTTTTATTACAAGTTCGTTAATTAAATTTATAATGTGGATGTGGTAGGGTTCCATTCTGGGCATACATGAAGCTTTTGTTTTGCATGTGGTTGGTGCTACCGATGTTCAATGGAGCAGCGTATATCTATGAAAACTACATCCAAAATATGTAAAGATGGGTACTGGTGGTTACAATGTCAAGTCCAATTACACAGAAGATCAGAGGAAGTTTCTCCAGATGATGAGCCTTGATGCTAGGAAATCTGTCACTCAATATATTGAGCAAAATGGTTGGGATGCTGTTGAGCGCGCTATTAAAGCCGTAAGTAGTGCTTCTATATCTATTTACATAAATTCGGTGTTTAGAAAGGAGGGGATTTGAACCCTATATCACTGGACTAATCTCATCTCTTCTACTTCTTACTTTCTGAATTATTCAAGATTAATTACAAATTATTTGCAATATTTATATATATCTCCCCCCCTCTCCTCATTCGCAGGCTGAAAGAGAAACAAAGAAGCGTTGATCGATCATCAAGGACATCTCTACAAGTTATAAATATATTCTCTTACTTTCTATTTCCGTATTGTAATAATATATTGAAATCAATTCGACAAGGCTATTTTGAAATTGCTCTACCTGTATATATTTTCGTGGATTGTGTTGACCAACCAAAATTTAAATAACAAGTACTATACATTTCATGCAGCCAAATCATAATCATAATAAATATTTTATTCTCATTCATACAAAAATTCCTTCATTAACATGTAGCCTTAATTAAAAGATAACCTCTAGGAATTTTTTGTTTTAGATAACGTTCATTAATTTCACATTGGCACCACATTGTGCACCAAATCAGACCTCAATAATTATTTGTTTTAGTACGTTTTTTTCATGCCGGATTTAGTACGTTTTACACATGTAACTATGTAAGTTTTGTAATGTATTTGAATCAAAATACGATTTTAACTGCACCCCACACACATAATTAAAGACGACTAACCTAAGTTACTAAGAATTACTAATTTAGTACTTATGAAAAATATAAGGACGAAGTTGGTAACTATTTAAATTTAAAAATAAAAATAAAAAGGACTTATTTGATAATTAAATGAACTGGTAACTTTGAAAAAAAAAAATAAAAAATAAAAACCTCTCAAGAATAGATGGATAATTTTGTACGTCTTGGAATACACTACAAAAGCAGTTTACTACACACCTGATAGTGATACCACACAATTGGTTAAAAAAACAAAAGAATTTCACAGCCAGAATCAGATGTTAGAAACTGTAAGTCAATCGGCAAGCATACAAAATCATGCCACCATCATTCTGACATGTGCTAATGCCGTGTGACGCAAGTAATTTAAACTTAAAACATAAAGCAGAAGCGAGTAAGCAATATTAAGATTGCAAAAAATGGTCAAACAAATGGATGCTTCGTAGCCTGTAAGTATCCAATGTTGATTGACGAACTTAACATGAATGATCACCTTCCCTTACAGCAACTCAGGAACCTGTTGCATTCACATATGGCATTAAGAAACATGAGTAGGATTAAAGAATATCAACAGGATCAGAGATATAAGGAGGTAATTAATGGATACTTACATTAAAACCTATAAATCTTTGTTGATTTCTTTTGGCTATTAGTTTCAGTCATTGTGGCGAAAGGGATGGTTGAATGGACCGGCCTGGAGTTATCTTGCTTCATATTTTGACTCGGTTTCAAGATGTGTTTAGCTCCTGCAATTAGTTTAACAGGACCAGGACCGGATCTCGCCATTTCATCCACTTTCGAACCATCAATGCCACTTTGACTCTCCTTTCGACCACCTTCTTCAACATTGTCATTGTTTGAAGTCAGTTCAAGTGGTCTGTCATTATCTTGCATATCCCAGATGAAACTTTCACTTACCGCTCTTACATCCTCAGGTGCCCCTAACGAGCCACATCCAGGACCAGCACCTGCATATGCATTACATTGAATATTTCGGCTATAATCTTCTCTTGTCAACTCCGTCTCAGCACTCAAGTCTTCTTGAATTCCTAAGTATGGCATCTTAGTAGCCCTGATAGGATACTTGTCTGTAGCCATAGGCCTCTTCTTGGTTTTCTGGCAAGTCTTCCACTGCATTCTGTCTTCGACCTTGTTTCTATTTCTGTAGCTCGTATTGATTGAACAAGTTTCTTCGACTCCTGAAAAGGCTGGAACAAATGAAGGATAAACTACAGATGGTGGGACAAGTGAACTCTGCATGTGCACATGAGGGCTCACAGGATTGCAAGGATAAGCTACACATGATGTAGACGCAAGAAGATTCGTTTCAGTGGCACGGCGATGATGCTTGCTACTCACTTCTGCAAAACCTTGAGAAAGAGCTGTAGGTGTCTTTACTTGTGTTGCATGTAACAACCATGGAAGCAGGCTGTTAGAAGAGCTCTGGGACCAAGATGGTTGGTTATGTTCACAACAATCTGGGTGCAAGAAAGGAAAGGTGAAAGCTGATTTTGTAGCTTGGGGTGGATTCTGCGCAGGATTCAAATCCATATGCTCACAGTTAACGTGAGTAGATGAAACAGGTAATTGAGAGTTGACTCTTAAAGTTTCAGGTCCAGGGATAAAGGGCTCCTGGAAGTTGGCTGCACTGTTAAATGTTGCAGGGAAAGTGGGTGTATAAGCAACAGGATTTCTGCTCATGGAAAGGTTGCCATTTTGAAATACTGTATCGGTCTTCCAGTTCACGTATGGGTGAAGAAACCTAGAATCTGGAGCCTTTATCAGTATATCTTCTACGGCTTGATTGCTTTGATTTGAAGGCTGGTCTGATTTTCCTGCTACTTGATTTAGAAGCCTATAGTCCTGAAAATGTCTTTTCACTGACAAATTTTCCTGGGCAGAACTTGTATTACAACAATGCTCTGCTATGATTTCCTTATCAGTCCATACATTTCCATCAGGATAATCTTGAATATCTTTGCTACTTCTACCAATAGCAACATCTTTACCCATCAATCGCATTGTTAGCTGGCTAGTATTTAGCAACATGAGATCTGAATTTTTCTTAGGGTGAATCTGAACCCGGTCAAATTGCCTAAATTCATTGAAAGACATGTTCATTGGGTTTTGGTCTTTATCCAACAAGCGGACAGAGTGCTTGCTTCCACTTCCAGAATTTAGCCACTGGATATCTTCTCTTGCAGTAGCTGGCATTTCAGCAACTCCTAACCTAGCTGGTAAACATAATTTAGGGCTCTCTTTCTCATAATTGTAACCAGGAAACAAATTTATCTGATCTTCTGGATGTAGTCTACCAAAGAAATGACTCTCTTTCATGCTTGAACAATCTCCCATACTTCTTTGAAGGCCAAGATTATGTCCAGGTAAGCTGCATGAAGAACCTGCTACGAAACTTGACCTCTTTATCTGGTTGAAACTTCCTTTACCACTTGAACTTGCTTGGATTAGTTCACCTTGTGAATTGAGAGGCAAGCCCAAAAATCCCTCATTCATGCAGTTTTGTGTGAAGGAAACTTCTCTTTGCTTCCAATCTGGAAAGGGATTTATGCTACCTGTAAGTTCTATAGGAGACAGAAGAGAGAAAGGTTGATACCGTAAAGTATGGCCAGTCATATTTTCTGCAGCAGCTGATGGTTGCAAATATCCTCTCATATTTTCAAGTGAACTCATTGCAGCAACTCCACGATCATGATTATCAAAATAATCAATGAACTTTGCACTAGAACTAGAAGTTCTAGAAACACTACCATGAACATGAGTATTTACATAGGGATTACGTACTTCATTCAGTGCAGAAAGAAGTTTAGGAATACCAGCATATGGAGCTTTGTGAGATGTTATTCGGTCACCTTGATCAAACATATGCAAAGCATCATTGAACGATGAAACTTGACTTGGGGATTTAGATTTCTCTGATAAATGCTTTAAATTCTCTTGAGAAGTAGTACATGGCATCAGAAAATTTGGGATATTCACAGTATCGTGACAGTCAGGCAACAAGTGTTTTTCGGTCGTAGGTAGAATTGCTGTTGCAGTATCACCGCTATCATGATCCGTTCTATTTACCTCCATGGCGGCCAATTCTTTCTTGTTTCCAGCCACCTGGTTCTTTTCTGATGTAGAAGCAACGGCATCTGAATATAACTTGCAAATACCTTTCTTAAAGGAAGAAACGTATTTCTTTCTGGGACCAAGTATGTCATCCTTACCCGAGAATCTGACATGCCTGTCTGAATGTTGAATACCACAAGGATTTACTTGACCCTGCAGGTTGCAACTTCTGGCCTTCTGTCCAGAAATATCTTTTGCCCAATTCCTGAGAATGCCGCGAATAGGAATCACTGGTTCCTGATGCTTCGTAATAGATTTAGATGTTTGAGCAAGTTTCTGCTTTTTTTTAGTAGATAAACATTTCAGTTCTTGTACAGAATCCAACTTGTCTTTTGGGGACCCCTTGTTGCATGAAGAATCTCTCAATCTTCTGCTAAATTTGATTGGAGTTTGCAGTTTGAATTTATTAGTATTCTCCTGCAGCAGACAAGAAAACTATAACACCATGTCCAAAGGGTTTTTTTTTTAAATCAAACGCATTTCAATGATAAATTATTCAACCATCAAAATTATTCAGTTAAGGTATACATATTATAAGAAGGAAATTAATTTGAATTTTTTTCTCAAAAAATTATTTTCATGTAGCCCGACATTATCCAAATCGTTCAAATACATAATGACATGGCTAGATAACCTTGAAGCAAAGCAACTTTCATTAATGTTCAATTGAAAATTTTAAACCATCATTGCATTGTTCATCTTTTTTCTTTTTAAAGGAACGATCATAGTATAGATGTATAAACATCAAACTTTTTTTATTTGTATTTTGTTGTATCCTACCTAGATGACTTTCAGAATATAAAATCATAAATTTTTAATCTCCTACTCCTACATCACTTGTAAATATCTCAAGGTTATCTAAAAACATTTATAAAAAAAATAATAAATAAAGGAAATTTTTTATACAACTGAAATATCTCAAGATCTCAATACCTCTAACATAATCTGATAATCATAAGAAATCTCATACATTAAACTTACTTAGGTAGCCACTTCTAAAGGTCATCTCTTTCATTCATGCCCTATATTATTGATAATATAGAAAAGGTCGGTCCCGTTCCTATCAATGCATCCTGATATAACTTTATCAGGATATTGAATGTGAGCCACTCGTTTATAACAGTGATTTGACAAGTGCATACATACCAAGTCAAAATATGTAAAACGAGTGGTTCACATTCAATATCCTTATATAATTCTATCAGTGCGCACTGATAGGATAATTTCTGTAGAAAAGGTATATATATATATAGGAATTGATCATAAACAAAATAGTCAGCAATATGTCCTTCTGAAGAACAATAGTTTATATAGCTATCCAACAATTTCATCAACTAAAGTCATTCTACAATCTATTCAGCATTAATATCCTCCCAAATCCCAATAAGTTCACATATTCTATCACCAGTTCAAGGCCTGCGTACACAATGTAAATTTGCAGGAATGGTATTCCTACAACGAAAACTTTCACCTCAAAGCTGTTGGCTTCAGAATGTTACTTTTGTGATTTCATCATCGGGCTAATTGCAAATCGAATGTGACATATATAGAACGACATACAAAGGAATGATACTGTTGTTGCCTATAATTTCAGAATCCTCGTATAGTTTAGTTCCTTGGCAGAATGAACAATAGCATAGTCTACTCACCGGGTTCCCAAAAATTTTAAACTAGCAGCCACTGAAGGAAACATCTCTCCCACCTCCACAAAACCATGTCAACTTTTAAAATTTAGATTATCAAGAAATCAATAAGAGAACAACGTGTGTATTGTAGCTGTTTTTCTTTCTCACCCTTGTAAATTAAGACAACAAGCTAACTCTTGCATTTGAATACATTATTGATAGTAAAATTTGATAGTGATGTGATCAAAAGTGATTATCTTACACATAATGTCATTGCAAGTTCAATCAAGGACAAACCCCCTCATATGATATATACATATACATAGGCCTCTATCTCTCTGACCAACAAAATCCGTACTGTACAGCTGGAGCACCCACTCACCTCCCGTTGCCATCTCATATTCTCATTCCTCATCATAACAAGTACAATTACAATGGCATTGGCTCTCACTTTTTAACCAGCTTTTCCAGCAGTAGTTTTAGGCATAGAGTGAAAACAAATTGCATTTATCCTAACGAGGATTACACAGAGTAATCAATTTTACAAGATCACTAGACTAGAGTATAGAACAAGAACATTCTGTGACATAAAATAATGAATCATAATCCTTGTTGGGTTGAAAAATGCTGCAATAAACAATATAACAAAACATAAATGACATACCTTATTTGCAATTACCACATTCTTTAAGCTCTTATTCTTCAATTTGTTGTTTTTGTTCACTAATTTCCTCTTGTTTTTCTTTGGAATCTTGAAATGGAAGTCAACATTAGTAGAATTGGGTAGTTGATGAGCATGGTCGGTCGCAGCAAAAATGTCTACAATGGATCTTTTCTTGGGGGCTTTAGATCTCATAGGCTTTCTTCCAGCATCATTTGTTGATCTGAGGAGGTCGAGTTCACGGGACCACCACCGGAATTTGGTGACCGTGATGGGTGGTAGCAGGGTTTCCATATCCTCTTTGTTTACCTCATCAAACGGCCAGCATTTCACCACGTCAACGCTCCTCATCTTTGCTGCATATTCGCTGAAACAAGAAACATTCTTCAGAAATAAAGCCAGCCAAAACCAAACAAACTAACTGGAGTAGTAATCAATTATTAAATTACCGGATCGAGAAGCCCTCAAACACAACAGCCATGGATGGTATTCAAACTGAATATATATATATATATATAGTGGAACTGCTTCTATGTAGAAAGTGGAAGATGTTTGGAGATCAAAGAGAAGAGAGAGAGAGCTACCATTCACGGATGGATGAGAATTGGAGATGAGAGAGAGAGAGAGGGAGAGAGAATGCTTTTTTTTTTCTTCTGTTTTCCCGCTCGCTAGAGAGAGAGAGTATCATAACATCCTACAGAGCGTCAGAGCTTTCCCTTAATTTATGACTGACAGCGACGTATGAGAATTGAGACCACAAGGCACAAGCCACCGCTAAAGTGTTTCAGAGAATATCGATTACAACTATTTTTTTCCTCTGTACAAATTACACAATCATCCTACATTTAATGCAATTCTATCAATACTGAATATTTCTCTCTAAAATTGCATAAAACATCTCCTGCTGTGGCGGGAGTCGGGAGACAAACAAACCTTTTTAACGATCAACATATGCGTGACATTACACTAAATATAAGGGTATTTGTAGAATTTGCCTTTTTCTTTCTATCTTTTTATAAATTATTTTATTAAATAAATATTATCACATGTTGTTATGTGGGGTCACTGTAGCACTCTACGCACTCGTGTAGGCATAAGGGAACAAAGATTCTCTATTACACAAAAATTACAGATCGACGCTCTGCTGATGAGCGCGTGTCCTTTACATGCAAGATTGTATTGTGGCCTTGGGGGTGAAAACTGAGAACTTGAGAAGTGAGAAGTGTGAAGTGGGTTGATGGCAATTAAATTTTCCAGTTGGGTAGGTTCTTATTATTTTTTAACCAAACTAAGATTGATGGTGAGAGTACATCTGTACATGTATGAATCTGATAATTCTGATGAATATAATAATTGTTAATATACATAGAGAGAACAGAAGAACACGTTAAAGTGTTGAATATAAGTGGATGGATCCAGAAAATATTTGTTGTCCGGGCTAAACTATATATAGCAACTTTCTAGTTTGAGATTTTTCGTACGAAATCGTCGATTGCTACTGGTATTTATTGGATTATTGCTACCAGTAGCAATCGACGATTCTATACAGAAAAACATGCACTTGAAAATTTTCGAAACTATATATATACTTTCTCTCCTTGAGATCGATAAACTGGATTTATTATAATGTTAATTATTTTATTATTAGTTGTTATATGCAACTACTCTTTGTATAATTGATTATTTAGAAGTTGGTCTTAATTAATCTTAAAAATTTAGGACTATATTAATTTCTTTAATAAAAAAAAAAACGACTTTCGTCAGTGGTGAACTACTCAAGAACCTGTAAAATTGATACAAAACAATTATTAAACTTGTAATTGACTTACTTCTGTAATGCTAGAAACAATAATTATTATGAGTGTTTTTACGACTCATTTTGAATAATACAAGATTTTTTTTTTTTTTTTTTTTTTTTGAAATAATAATACAAGATATTTACAATTCACTAAACTTTGACCTAAAAAAATAGTTGAAATGCTTAAAGATATTATATTATATAAAAGGATTATACACATGTGAAATTAACATTGGATGAAAATAAAAAGCATAATGGATAATGTTTTATTTAAGGGGAAGTTGACTAATATTGGCTGAAATTAAGGATAAATTTAGATAATGTTTTATCTACAATATAATTTATTTATTTTTTAAAGAAAGCTGTCCAGGCTATAGCTCGGGGCAGCCCTTCTTTGTGTCTGCCCTTATATATGGAGTAGTGTTAACCTATGCCATAAGGGCACATGTTAACGATCAGTTTATTACTATAAATGGAAAACAGTTACTGTATTTATTATAATAAGATAATAAATATAATCATTGATATATGTGTTTATTTTTATTTATGGAAATAAATTGGTTGTTAACTTATGTCGGTTAACACTACACTTTCTATAAAGAGAAATAAAAACACATCACTAACTGTATTTATTGTCTTGCAATAATAAATGCAGTGACTGTTTTTCTTTTATAACAGTATATAAAAGGGTTGTTATCCCATGTCCTTATGGCACAGGTTAACACTACCTATATATATATATTGCCAGCTGCTAAATGGTGTAGAGGTGGTCCATGCATATATATAGACGTCCGCAGAGATAGTTGAGTAGTTGAGCAAAGAACGCTGATGACTCATGACTGCATGCCTAAATGTTGAAGATCAGCAGATTGTCAATACAAATCCAAACCCAAATATATAGTCCTAGATACTCCGGTTGTACGTGTTTTTACACTCTTATGTTCAATTATGTATTTAACTATAGGAAATCTAGGTTTACTAATCGGGTATATATACTTCGTTAATTTTAGTTTCTTATGGGATATGCAAAGATTAAAACACTACATTCAACTACATTCATAGCAAGCTTCATGATGAGAAAGAAGCAAACTAGGGAAATTATGACCCAAAACAAAACCCACCAAGCAACATTATGGAAACTTTGTTGCTGTACGTCTCTAGCTAATATCAAATATGATATAAGCTATGGCACCTCCAAGCAGGGCAGCTACTGCTATGGCTTTGCCAACTTTTATTCTTTGCTTTTTACCAGGACATATTCACACCCACAAAGTCATGAATTCATTCCCATGGACAAAAAGATTCCGCCTTCTCCAAGTTGCATGTTACCATATATAAATAGCTTAATTAATTAATTTCCTCTTATTTATTTCTCACACAACCCAGAAAATCACCCGCTTGCTTTGAGTAATTTCTTGACAAACACAAGCAATCAAATATGACCTTAATTTGATTTTTATACCTATTTTTACTGTGATTCAACAGCACATTTTTACTATCACACCCTATCTTTTTTATCGCCATAGCCCACATGGCCATATTTGTTAATTTAATTTCTCGGTGATTATCTTAAATGATCATCATCATCCATACACATGCATGTCATCATAAACTGTAACATCCACTTCTCCTAGAGCTGACACGGGCCTTCTTATGCTTGTCATCCTCACAACTACAGCTTTGAATTGAAAAAATAATAAAATGTTTATATTTATTTTTGTTAATACATGGCTTAAATTTATTGTTAACCTTAATTATTTGATATAGATTTCTATTTTGTTTCTATCCATACTATAAATATGTGGTTATAGGATCTTTTAGA
Organism: Acer saccharum; assembly: GCA_030490815.1. Taxonomy (NCBI): domain Eukaryota; kingdom Viridiplantae; phylum Streptophyta; class Magnoliopsida; order Sapindales; family Sapindaceae; genus Acer; species Acer saccharum. The sequence continues at coordinate 21,857,063 of CM059874.1, forward strand.
CAGAAGTCTCTATTGAGCCGTCAGAGAATTCTTTGGGTGTAATAGGGTTTTGAGTTTTGTGAGTGATTCTGAGACTTTTTTTTTTTTTTAATCTCCATTGATTATAGTGAATTTCTTTTCATCTCCGCCCGTGAACGTAGGCTTTACGCTGAACCACGTAATTTTCTCTTTTTCCGTTTTGCTTTTATTTTGTCTAATTATTTTGTGTCTAGACAAATTTCACAACAAACTGATATTAGAGCCCTAGGTTTTTTATCAACTCTTTGGGATCCATTATCGAGCGTTTGGTGGATTTGACAGTCAAATCTTTTGGCTTGTGTCAGATTGACTGTCAAATCTTATAGGTTGTGTATATGTCAAAAAAAAAAAAAAAAAAACCTTTGTGATGGGGGGCAAAATTTGAGATTGAGAAATTTGATGGAAGAAATAATTTCAACCTTTGGCAAGTGAAGATGCGAGCCTTGTTAACTCAACAATGGTTGACCAAAGCCCTCGAAGGTAGGAAGAAATTGCCAGAGAAAATGCAAGAAGAAGAAAAAGATGATATTATGGAGAAAGCTTTCGGTGCAATTTTATTGTCATTGTCTGATGTGGTGCTGTATGAGGTGTCGAATGAGAAAACTACAGAATCATTGTGGCTAATGCTGGAAAGCTTATATATGACAAAATACCTTTCCAACAAACTCTATTTAAAGCAGTGACTTCACGGTATTCGTTTGTCAGAAGGTAAGTCTATTGAAGACCATGTGGATAAATTTAATAGAATTGTTATGGATTTAAAAAATATTGATGTGAAATATTATGATAAAGACTTAGCCTTGATTTTATTGTATTCGTTGCCTTCCTTGTATGAACATTTTCTTGATGCTATGATGTATGGAAAGGATACATTTATTTTTGAGGATGTTAAATCATCTTTGAATTCGAAAGAATTAAAGAAAAAAGTGTTGGAAAATATGAATGAAAATCAAGCTAATGGTTTGATGGCTAGAGACAGAGATAGATATGTACATTTCTTTACTTTATTTTTTTTTTCTCATCATTAAATAATTAAAAATAGATGTTGTTAAATGGTAAAATAAGTTATCATATCCACGTCACTATTAAGAAAGAAAAGGACAAAGATGGGTCAAAATTAGGGTCAAACCAGACGATAACCTTGACAATCAACGAAAGAGCCAAAGAGAAACTGTAAGAGAGATGGTTTCTCCCTAAAACTTGGTGAGAAAGTTTTAAGGCCTGAAGAGAAACCTTGGACGATAGGACGACAACGATAGAAAGACAGGTGTCGTCACGAGAATGGCATATCGGAAGCCCGCACACACTTGCACACGTCTACAAGTCTGACGAAGCTGTAGAGATGGCGTGGAGGTAAGCGCCAATAAAGCAGAGGGCATCAAGGGGACCAAACTGGCACCGCCTTTGAGGTATCAATCGAAGCGGTCCAAGATCTTTCATCTCAAATTATTGTTGTAGTTGAGATTTCAAGGTAGAAATGCCATCAAAATCATCACCAATAATGATCATGTCATCAACATACAAAAGAAGAACGATATATCCAGCGGAAGTAGAACGAAGAAATAATGCAGAGTCATGATTACTAGAATGAAAACCCAATTCACAGATTACTGTAGAAAAATTTTCAAACCAGGCACGTGGTGCTTGTTTGAGACCATATAAAGCTTTTTTGAGTTTACATACCTCACCGGGATTGTGAGACAGCCCGGGAGGAGGAACCATATAGACTTTTTCTGCCAGATCCCCATTCAAAAAAGCATTTTTGACATTCATTTGTGAAAGCCCCCATTGCCGAATTGCAGCTACGACAATCAATGTACGGACAGTAGTCATTTTTGCAACAGGAGCAAAAGTCTCTTCATAATCAATCCCATATTCTTGCATAAACCCTTTAGCAACCAATCATGCTTTATACCTTTCAATAGAACCATCTGACTTGGTCTTAATTTTGTACGCCCATCGACAACCAACAGCTCGCTTACCAGGAGGTAACGATACCAGTTCCCATGTATTAGTCTTATGCAATGCAAAAAGTTCCTCTTCCATAGCCTGTTGCTAAAGAGGATCAAGAATAGCCTCCTTATAGGAGTGAGGCTCAAATAGAGACTGAATAAATGACAAAAAGGAACAAAAATTGGATGAATAACAACTATTAGAAAAACCAAAGCGATCAGGATACTTATGAATTCGCTTAGGATAACAAGAAGGCATGGGATCCTCATTTCTAAGATTTGTTGATGCAGTCGAGAGAGGTAATTGAGTTGTACCTGTAGAAGAAACAATTGCTTTCCTACGAGAATAAGTATGAATAATAGGAAGCGAAGTTTTAGAAGAGGATGGAGAGAATAATGGAATGTTAGAATTAGACAAATCATCAATAGAAATATTATGAGTATCATCAAAAAAGGGATCAATATAAATAAGATCTGATTTAGGTAAAGTACTAGGTGTATAAGGTATAGAAAAGAAGGGAATATGCTCAAGGAAAATTACATGTCTTGAAACATACAACTTTTGAGTAGAAGGATCAAAGCATCAATATCCTTTTTGTCCTTCACCATAACTAAGAAAGACATAAAGAGCAGAACGAGCTGTTAATTTTGTGCATTCAGCCTTAGGAAGAAGAACAAAACAGGTGCAACCAGAGAGAAGTAATCATAAGGCATTTTGTAAAGTAGTTTAAAGGGAGAGATACCTTAGGTAATAATTGAGGGAATTCTATTAATTACGTAGACAGCAGTAAAAATTGCCTCTCCCCAAAAATTGCTAGGAACACTAGCAGATAGGAGAAGAGACCGAGTTGTCTCAACGATGTGCCTATGTTTTTGTTCAGCTACACCATTTTGCTCAGGGGTTTCTGCACAAGAAAACTGTTGAATGGTCCCATCGGATTTCAATAAATCAATAAAAGCATTGCTTTTGTATTCCCCACCTAAATCATACTGAAAACACTTGATGACAGTGGAGTGTTGTGTTTGAACCATTGCATGAAAGATATGATATATGGAATAAAATTTAGATTTCTATTTCATGAGATAAACCCAGCAATATCATGTATAATCATCAATAAAAGAGACCCACCTTTAAAAGTAATAGGGGCAGGACCCCACACATCGAAATAAATCAAATCAAATAGAGCTTTTGAAAAACTAGAACTTTTATTAAATGACAAAGAAGAAAATTTTGCAAGTTTGCATCCACTACAATCAGAAATATCATGACTTTTTAAATTTCCTAAGGCACCTGAAGAAACTAAATATCGAAAACGAGGACTAGAAACATGTCCAAGATAAGAATGCCATAGATAGAAAACAGACGATTTGGAATTCAATTTGAAAGAAGACAAATCAATAGACGAGGCAGCAACAATAGGAACATGCAATTCTTCCAACATGTACAATTCTCCCTCTCTACGGCCCATCCCAATCAGCTTCTTGGAATGAAGATCCTACACAATGCAACCAGTTGAGGAGAAATGAATGGAATAACCAGAATCAAACAATTGACTAATAGAAATCAAATTTAGAGAGAGTTGAGGGATATAATAAACATCAGGAAGAGATAAATTAGTGGAGAGAATAGATCCAACACCTACTAAAGACATGGAAGTGCCATTAGCAGCTATAACAGATGTAGAAGAAGAAGGAGAGAATGTAGAAACAAATAAAGACGGATCACTAGTCATATGATGGGAAGCACCTGAATCAAAAACCCAAGTGGAATGAGATATACCTGATGAGGTTGTAGACAAACCTATGGAAGGAGAGACTAAAAAAGCATTTGGATGTTGAGTAGATTAAAGTTTCTGCAATTGCTCGGCTATCAAAGACAATGTAGGAGTTGGTTGAGACTACTCATCAATCGATGGTGCTACAGCTGCTGTTTGTCGATCACCGTTCTTCTTCCAATATTGTTATTGTCCATAAACTTGTTTATTGGTAAGTTCAGGACATTGAGTTTTCCAATGACCCTTTTGATGACAAAAGCTACACTTGTCTATGGCAGTTTTCACACGTTGCTTGTTTTGAGAGTTGGTCTGAAACTTGGGAGGTATTGCCAAAACTGTATGGTTAGGTAGAGGAAGAATACCTTCCCATGAGCAGTTTTGAAACGAATTTCTTCTGCCAATAATTCATTCACCACATAATCGACAAAAGGAAGTGGGCTTCGGTGGAGTATGGAACCACAAAGTCCGTCAAAGTCATCTATGAGTGCCATCAAATGTACTAACCTTTGCTCCTCTCTGAAAGTGCAATATAACTCATTGGAACTCAACTTTTCTGGTTCTGTAAGAGCTATTTGATCCCAAAGACTTGTCATAATTGAGTAAAATTCTTGAATGCTCATTTCTCCTTGGTTGGTACTCCGGATTTCAGACTTCAATTGATACCTCTTGGCAAAGTTTGATTGCAGAAATAACTTGGATAAATAATCCCTATCTCTTTGGCTACTGAGAACTTAGCCAAATGAACGCCAATAGATTGCTCCACAAAATTATTTATCCAAGTGATGATCTTGGCATTATTTACTTCCCAAGTGGAAAGTGACGTTGCATAATCGGCTGCCTTTGAATCAGTGGGTTTTGTTGTAACTCCTGTAACATAACTCCACATATTCTTTCCCATTAAGAAATTCTTCATTACATACGCCCAATAGGTGTAGTTATCACCTGTCAACTTCACACCAATAACTTGAAGAGAATCTGATTTTTCACCAGCTATGGACTCACAAAAGAGAATGAATTTAAGAGAAGGGTTGAATCAAATAAGAGATATGAAACTAGTATGACAACAATTTCAATCGAATTACTTTAGAAAGTAAAGAGAAAGCAACTCAAAAAAAAAAAAAAAATCTAAGAGACAACTTGCTTTGATACCATGAAAACTTAATCAAAGAAAAGAGAGAACAAAGAGAGCAAACAAAGAGAGACACTTAATATGCAAAAGTGTATTTCACTATGTTAGAAATATACAAGAGGTAGGGTTTAAATAGTTGGTGACCCACCAAGATATGGTAACAATTGATTACACAATTGACCTAAAATTAAATAATACTAAATTAGCCTATAATTGGGGAATTATACATGATTGGCTATGATTAAGGGATTAAATATGATTGGCTAGGATTGAGGGTCAAATTAATCCCTAAAATCAAGGCTATAACGATACATTAACAAATCTCTCATTCGTTGGAAGGACAAGGTACTACTGTCCCTTATGCCAATAGGAAGGAGGTGAATGCGCACCTTTCACCAACTGGAAAAGATGGGGTGCGCATCATACCCTTTGGTGATCTATAAAAAGAAAGTGACGACAACAGCTAAGGTATGCACAAAAACCTTAAAAATATTCCCCCTACTTGTCTACATGTTGATTCTGGTGACTAATTTGAGCGTCGAAGAGGGAAATATGGGAAACATTTAATATTCCCCATATGAACTGTGTTTTGTTTTCAGGTAGGGAGAAACTAGCCAAACACTATCCAATATCAAGAAACCAGACAATCTACATAGCCTAAGCTTCACCAAGAAGTTCACACCATCTCCAAATCAGCCACTCCTAGCTGGACATCTAGAGGAGTTTGACCTTTTGACCACTGGCGAGTTTTCACCGTCAACAAATGCATAATAATTTTCTAATAAACTTTTAAATCCTTAATCCTTACAAGCATATATTAAGCGGACCTGTATTACAATATTTGTTTAAGTATATATATATAGTCTTTCTATTGTCAGTTCGTCCTGATATAAAATATATCAGGACGAATAATGTGGACCATAGATTATGAAGAAGTTTTGACAAGTGCATACACTTTGAATCAAAGTATGTAAATCTAATGGTTCACATTCTTCGTCCTGATATATTTTATATCAAAACGAACTGACAATAAAAAAAACTATATATATATATATATATATAATATTTTGTTTGACTTTTAATATTAGGTGTGAAAACCAAATTACTTGATTGGCCTGGTATTGGGTTGTAGTCTACTTAGATCATGTTGCATTGAAATATCTTTTCTTTTTTTTTTTCTATGAAAAATTTATGATAAACCTCGCCTCAATAGATGGATTTTGTTGCTATATGAGTTCAACCTTGAAATTAGGGGCGAAAAAGGTTTTAAGAATGTTGTAGAATGTCATTTGTTGAGGTTGATAGTTGAGTATGTAGATGAACACATGCCTATTAAATAGTTATTTCCTAATGAATAACTTATGTTTGTATCTAAATTACTTTGGTTTGCTGATATTGTTAACTATTACTTGTTTAAGTATTGTCTTAACTAGATCATTAGGAGATGTGTTCCTAAAAGAGTGCAAAGAAATATTATTTCTTTGGGTTAAATCCATAAATAGCCATAAAATTAGGGTAGTTATTATATTTAATTTGAATTAGTTTTTTTATTGTTTTTAGTAAACCATCCACTTTTTGGATGGAAATACCCTTAATGATTTTGTTTTTTAATAAAATTATTTAATTTAAAAAAATATATTATTATTGGTAAAATTTGAAGAACTAACAGGTCGGCATTATTACTGGAGAAGGCGGTGATCAGATATGCCACATCATCAGAGTCAGCCATAGAAGATCAACTCAAGTTGACCAACAAATAATCTCAAGACCCAACGAAATCCTGTCGGGTTTATCTAATCAATCGGGTAAAGATAATCTAACCGGATTCAATAGATCGATCGGGTTCAACTAACCGATCGGATCAAAGAGTCTGGTCAGGTGAGATAACCGAGCAAATGAAAGATATATTGGTCGGGGGTTGAGTAACTGATCGGGTTTATCAGACCCAATCAGGTTAGATAACTGGTCGGCCAACGATAGATGGAAGACGTTGAGTCCAAGACAACCACGACTCAAATACGCAGAGAAAAGATCTTACCCTAATAAAGAACCATGAGGTACACTCTAGTAATGAAACAAACTTCCTTCATTAAATGTGCAGAAGGTACAAAATAGGGAAGAAGATAAAGACGACTCCAACAAGTTAAAGTCCTACTAAATCTCGTCAACTTTCCTTACTTGTACATTAATAATTAGGGTTCTATGCATGTATAAATAGACCCTCGAATACCATTACAAGGTTGATGTGAAAAATGCATAATAGAGAGAGTGCAAGAGAGATTAAGGGCGCGTTTGTTAACGTTTTCAGAAACTGTTTTTTGTTTTCTGAGTCACAAAAACAGGAAAAACTCGTTTGGTAGGATGATTTCAAAAAATTGTTTTATAAAACATTGAGAACAGTTTGCAGTTTTAATGAACAAAAAATTGAGAACTCTGAGAACAACAATTTGTTGTTTTCAGTATTCTTGAAAACTTTTTTTTAGCAATAAAATTTACTCAAACCAAATCCATCTTTTGGATCTTCATGGATCTATATCAAAAAGATGATGATGATTTCGATAGGTTTGATGATGAAAATTAAATTTATTTATTATTTAATTTTAATTTTTTTTAGTTTTAATGTTTAATTATTTTAATATCACTTTTTGATTTTAAAAATATTATACTAAACACATTTTTTATGTTTTGATTCTCTGAATATCGTTTTCAACCATTGCTACCAAACGCGTTTTCGAATTCAAAAAATCCAAGAATCAGTTTTTCAAAAACTTCATATTACAAGAAAACAAAAACTGAAAAACAAAAACGTTACCAAACGGCCCCTAAGTGTGTAATCCATTTTTACATAGTGAAATCCTTTCCTCGCCATCTCCAGCAACCGTGGTTTTTTCCCTTCATGGGTTTTCCACGTAAAATCTTGTGATTTTGTGATTAAGTTTTTCTTTTATTTTACAATTCAATTGTTAATCATGTCATCGTTGTTGGACACATGGTTGTTTTTTTCATAATCCAAAAAATCATCATCAACAATTAGTGCTATAAGGAAGGGGTGTGTTAGAACTGTGTTATAGAATCACCTCGAGGACTTGTGAAAAGCTGACATGGTAAATAGCAAAGAAGAAGATGCCTTATACCGTAATGTGAGCCAGTCCCCATGTGACATTAACGCCTTAGGCCCAATAAACACCAGTGTCACTGGAGTAATGTTACCCTTCGAAACCCCTAACACAGACAGCCAAGTCGTAACAACTCTAACAAACACCTTAGACGGGATTTCACCGGAGGCATTCTAACGTGTTCAAGAACCCCTACGAAGAGTTATCAAGGACGCAGCCAGACAAGGGATTAACATAACAGCAATTGCAAACTTGAATTTCCCATACCAGTTGTCGACACCTATAATAGCCCAAGACCTTAAGGTGTGCTCAGAAATAGTGGGTGCAACCCTAGGTGCTCCTCGTAAAGCCGATAAATATAGGGCAAATCACCATGAAAGGAAGGAGCATTCCCGAAGAAGAGATGATCGCCAAGATGACCGGGGCCACAATGAGGATAGTCACTAAGGTGATGGGGGCTATAAGGGAAAAAGTGACCGTGATGAAAGAGGTCAGAGAGAAACCAGTTATTAGAAAGACATAGATAGATATGACGGGGTTCGAGCGAGGTATACCCAGGAAGACCATTATGGGGGTGACCAGAGGAGATCCCGGTTGGCCTCGACTGATGAAGATGTCCAGCTCAAAAAACGTCGGGTGGCCAACCCTCCGGTCAGGTTCAACCAACATAATGCTCAAATCACGGGGCGTATACAAATGGATCTTTATAGGATCACCATTCTCCAAAAGATTGATGAACAGAGGGAACCAGAAAGTGAATGAGAAGTCTTGTTATGAAGGATAGAAGCACTGGAGCGTAGGCAGGGCTAGAATAAATTGCTGATTGGAAATTCTAATAGCCTTTTCTCCGATGCAATTCGGCAAGCTCGTTTCTCAAAGAAGTTCAGGATGCCACATATAGAGCAATTCAATGCCAACACCAAACCCATGAGCATGTCAGGAGATACAAAAGTGCAGTGGCATTGTATGATTATGATGATGCACTCATATGTAGAATGTTTCCATAAACTCTAGGAGATCAAGGCTTCAGATGGTTCGAAAAGATGAACATGGCCAATAGTGTTAGGAGTGAGGTGTGTGCTTCGTGTGCCAACCCATCATTTACCTATCCTGAGAGCTATGTTGAGTAAGCAAATGCACTCCATTCTTATGGGAATCACCAAAAAAATTTATAAAGGCAAAACCAGTCTCTAATGAGTCATGGAGAGCAACAATTTGCTCCTTCATCACATCCTCCCACATCCTCCTGGTTTTCAATCCCCATTTTACTGCCCCTCAAAGGAAACCTTCCTTAGAGGACCCTTTGCAGCAATTTATGCAAACTACCCAGCAAGCTATCTTGAAGATTGAAACTCAAGTGGGTCAATTAGCCACTGTCATAGGAGAGAGAGAAATAGGGAAACTTCTGAGTCAGCGAGTTCCTAATCCAAAGGGTAAATATGAGGTAGGATTGTCACTTGTCTCTAATGTTCATGATGAGGAAGTTAAATCTGTCACCACTCTTAGGTCTAGTAAGATAATTGATAAGCATGTGAGTGTACCTAGAGAGAGGAAAAAAACTGAGAGGCCTGGTCATAAGCCTAGTGAAGAGAACATAGTTGAGAAACCAACTTCTAGAGAGTCACAAGAGCTAGATTTTCCTACTGCAACCTATGTTCTTAGAGCTCCATTTCCATAAAGACTTGTTCCATTAAAGAAAGGCACACCACATAATGATATTTTGGAGGTATTTAAGCAAGTTCGCATAAACATCCCTTTTCTTAATGCTATTCAGCAAGTGCTAGCATATGCCAAATTTTTGAAAGATCTCTGTGTTGTGAAAAGAAAAACAAATGTTCCAAAAGAGGCATTTTTAACTGAGTATGTTAGTTCCATAATCCAAATGAAAACTCCTATCAAGTTTAAAGATCCTAGATGTCCTACTATTTCTTGTATTATAGGTGATCATGTGATTGATAGGGCCTTACTTGATTTAGGGGCGAGTGTTAATTTATTGTCATATTCTGTGTATGTGCAATTGGGATTAGGAGAGCTGAAACCCACTCATGTGAGACTCTAGTTAGCAGATAGGTCTATTAAAATTCTTAGGAGAATCATAGAGGATGTTCTCATTAAGGTTGATAAATTTTATTTTCCTGTGGACTTCATTGTTATTGATACTCAACCTGTAATGAACACAAGTGGGCAAATTCCTGTGATTTTGGGTCGTCTTTTCTTGGCTACATCTAACGTGATAATTAATTGTCGTAATATTGTGTTGAAGTTGTCTTTTGGGAATATGACCGTCGAGCTTAATGTTTTTAATGTTAGTCAGCAACTTCAAGAGCAAGAAGAGGTTAGTGAGATTAACATGGTTGATCATGCATATCATGATCCATTCTTAGAATATTTTGATGATGACCCAATGAAAAATATATTCGCTTAGTTTGGCATAGGAATTAAGGGAGATTGTGTGAGTGATGGACACAATGTTGTGATTAAATCTTTTTCTTCTATTGAGTCTACACATTTACTATTTGTAAAGAAAACTTCAAAGTTAGACTCGAAAGTGGAGGAGATTCTTTTGAATGATTATGGTTAATCCATTGTGTTGTCATTTTTTTTTTTTTTTTTTAGTTTCTTAGGATTTTTTTTTTTTTTTTTGTTTTTTTTTTTTTGTTTTCTTTACTGTTAGTGTTAGGTTGTTAAATTGAAGAAAAAAAAAAAAAAAAAAAAGGTCAGGGTCAGTTTCATTTGTTTGTGTTTTTCTTTGATTATGTTTATTTTATGTGTTTTGTTTATCGTCTTGTTTTTATTACCATAGTGTGGTCAGTTTGTTTAGTATTGTAAGTTTTCATTTCTAGTAAATGACGTGTGGGTTTAGATTTATTATTATTATTATTATTAGTGTGTAAACCTGTGCGGCCTTTGTTAAAAAATAAAAATAAAATAAGTTGATAGTCTAAAATATATAAAAGAAATTGTATTTATGGAGGTATTTTTTTTTTTTTTTTTTTATGAAGGAGAAATGTTATAGATAAAATAATACAAAAATACTCTTAAATTAAAATATCTTACACAAAGTCAAAACATAGGTAAATAATCTCAACTCAACCACTGAACACAATCACTTGTTGGGTTCTCTTAAATACTTTAACCAAAATGGTTAGTAACGACACTACACATAATAAGTATACACCAACTAAATTCATTTAATTGATATGAAATTTTGTAAAAAAAAAAAAGAAACAAAAAAAAAAAGAAACAAAGATGAAGAATTTCAAGGAAAAAAAGTAAGGCAACAAACCAAGTACAAAGATAATATAGGGCAACAAGATTTTGAAATTAACCTAGAAAACTGAGACACCGATAATGAAATTGAGTCAATGATTTTTATTTGTAGGATATGATAACGGTATACAATTAATTTCTTCCAACTTGGATAGTTCCTATAAACTGGAAAGTCAATATGCTCTTGAAAATTTTGAATTATATTTTAGGTGCTCTTGATCATTGATCTCTCTAGTCTTTGAAACCTGAAAACCCTAATGGAAGAAAAAACATGGTTGCAAATAACAAAATCAGTGTGCTAGAAATTAGTACACCGGAAAATACAAAATACTTACAATCGGTGGGGGAAGAATATTTTACTGAAGAAAATGTTTTGCAACCAATCAAATTGATAAAAGTGAAAATGGTCAATCCCTGATCTTTGTAAATGAAATCCAGTTTAATGTACGAAAACTATAAAAAATAAATAAATAAATAAATAAATAAATAATTACATAAAACACAGGTAAGTAGCCTAATTTTATATACATATATATATATAATGATTGAGTAAAAAAGAAAGTCAAAGATGGCTAACTTTCGACGTAAAAAATCTAGGGAACAATTGAATGTTTTTATTTATTTATTTATTCTGGAGAAAGAAAGCTAAAAACATACTATTAAACTTTCAAGCTTTTATTGATTTAATTTTAGTTGTGGGACCTTTCCATCGATTAGTTTTGAACAACTAAACTTTTAAGTTTTCTTTGATTTTATCAACTGAGAGACTATTCATTTCATTCTTATCAAAATGAACATATTAAATGATCATTAAGCTATTCAAGAACTCACCTTCTTTGATTTCCATCAAATTTCATGAAAGAGATCGAATCAACAACCTCCCCACAATTAATTGTGATTTCAGTAATGATACCCTTGGCCTTAAAACTCCAATACTTGCTTGATGGGCCACCCCATGACCCTACCATCATAGAATTTGTAACTGCATGCTTGCAAGAGTTTTCCTGCATTAAAAAAGAAAATGATGAAATTATTATCACCATATGATATGACTAACTATATAGGGAGAACTGGAATTTGGAGCGATGTCCCAAACTTCGAAAATGAAGAGGTGGATTTGAAACGGTAGCAGAGCTGCAGAGATAAAGACAATGTATTATTATCTAATAATAATTAAAGAGTAAATACGATATTTAATGTAAAACTTTCGATTCCATAACTTATTTTAAATGAATTAATATCTTTTTGAAATTTTTTTGAAGCTGCTAACTATTAGCTTGCCCCAGCCTTTATCGACTCAAACAAATGATCAGATTAATATATAAATTCATATAGATGAGGTAAATAAATCTATAATGGACCGGTAATTGAAAGGGATTTAATTAATGGAAGGTTATAGATTATTTGAAATGATTTTATTATGTATTAATGGAATACATAGAATCTAAGGCTAATTAAAGCTCCTGCCTTGGGACAATTCTTAGATATGGACAATTCATTTCCCACATATATATATATATATATATATATATATATATATAAATTTTATTATCAGTTCGAACTGACAAAAATTATATCAGTTCCTTGTATGTGGACCACTGGATTTAAATACTTTGACTTGGCTGTATGCACTTGTCAGTCAAAATATTTAAATCCAGTGGCCCACATACAAGGAACTGATATAACTTTTGTCAGTTCGAACTGATAATAGAAAGACTGTATATATATATATATATATTTAGAATTATAGTACATATTTATATAATCCCGTAAAACTTTACATAGTTTGTATAATTCTACACGTTCGTTGTTTTTATTTTTAGACCATCTCTAATGCATATTCTAATGCTAATGCTAAATTTGGTACGAAATATAGTAAAATAATATATTTGGTACATCATTTTAGCATTGTTCTCCAATGCAAAATTCTATTTAATATGCTATTTTTTATTTTTTAATTATTTAAAATTATAAAAGTCAACAAATACAACCAATTCATTTAATGGATGCATTGAATATTATTTTAGAATTATTTTAATCTCAATTGTCCCTACCAAATTTGTTAAATTTTTATTATTTAAAATTAAAAACTCAACAAATACGACTTCATTTATTGCTGTGCTAAATTTGGCATATGCTATACACTGTGCCAAATTTGGCACAGTTTATAGCATATCCTAAATTTACCACAGCTTTTAGCATTGCATTGGAGCATGCTTTTTTTACTTTGTGCTAAATTATAGCATTGGCACATTGATTTAGCATTGCATTGGAGATGCTCTTATATAATTCCAATGCACATAGTACATTTTGATTATATTCTAGCTATTTTTATAAGATATGATATTTCATTACATATGATATATGATTATATGATGATATGATAAAAACATTTATTAAGGACAAGCGTTACCAGATGAGAAGTAGTTATTTTTATTATATTATATGATTATTTTATAAACTTTAAATAAGGGTACACATGTCATCATCTAGATAAAATAAAATTAAATAAAAAATAAATAAAAAAGGCTATTATTATATTATTATAAATGGTATATGATATATGATATGATTATTAAATTGTTAGGATTACTTTTTATATTATTTATTTGAATATTTTCTAAGCATTTATTAAATCGCTATATGGCGGTCTCTATTAAAACATGTTATTATATAATTATATATGATATGATTATTATTATTATTTATTTCATTTTTGTTTCCTTGCATCAATTTGCCTTTTTGTTTTAGATAATAGTAGACATCCAACACTTTTGTCCAATATTTATATCCAACTTCATCTGGCAGCTGACATGATACTTCTTTGTCAGGTGCCACATCATCACACCTCTTTATCAATGGACCCTAAATGAGTTGAAATAAAAAGAAAATTAATTATTATTCCTTAAATCCTTTTTTTTTTTTTTTTTTTTTTTTTTTTTTTTGTTAACTAAAAAGTTGCAAAGAGATTGATTTCCAATTAACACTTTAGAACCATAACCTGGGAGGTCACGGTTGTAAGGGTACCATTTGGTACCGCTTTATTCTTAATAAATGTAAACAAGTTTTATCAAAACATAAATAGGAACATGCATATATTATAGCATTCAAAAAGACAATGGTGGGCTCTTTATCAATAAACGAAGAATAACATGCAACTGGCTGATACAGTGGGGGGGGGGGGGGGGGGGGGGGGGGGGGGGGGGGGGGGTGTGTGTGTATGAGGAATTCTGGGGAAGTATTCTTCGAGGCACAGTAGGCAATGGTGGACTCATGCTAGTCGATAAGTGGAAATTTTCTTTTGCCCCTCCTGATCTCCAAAGAGTTTTGTAGTATTTATAGGTTCCCATTTCCTGCTGTCCATTCTGTGGATTTAGTCAATCAATTTAGCAATCAAAGGGACACTAATTTGGCATTGATGGCGGATGTGTTTAGGCGTGGAAATTGTCCCCAGGATCAAGTAAATTGTTTCCATTTTGGTAGGGCTGATGAAGTTGACTGTTTTCGTTTTAAATGGCATTATGACTAGATGGAAAAAGGCAACCCTCTTTCCTTGCACAACTCTTATTATGGTGTGGTTTGGCTCTTGGTTTGGCTCCTTGATGTTCGTGGGGTAGCCTAATGCTCCATGTAGCGTCTTTCTACTCCAAGCAGTCTTGGTAAAGAGGAAAAATTCTTCTTTGGACCCCTGCCTTTTTTAAGCGGTTAACAGAGTTCAAAATATATTGCTTCAAATTTTATATTTCATAACTACTAAATATTTGAAGTTATAAAATTTTAAAAATTAATTAAAGACCAAAAATTTTAATACATCCAACCAGTGTTATAGTAGTCGTTAGGCACTAGTCAGGCGGAGACCCGATGTCTAGCGCCTAAACCGACTAATCGCCGATTAATCGGAAAACATTTTTGTTAGTAATTTTGGTGGGATACACGCTCATCACAATCACTTCCACTGAGTTCCACATTTCAAAACTCATCTTGATGGTGGGGAACACACTGACACACATCACAGACAATTGTTTTTTTTAATTTCTTTAACCCACATCTTCTTCTCATCTTCTTCTCGTTTCTCAAACACTTCAACTCTCTCTCTCTCTCTCTCTCTCTCTCTCTCTCTCTCTCTCTCTTCAAATTTCAAACTGCATCTTTTCATTTCGTTTGATTTCTTTCCAACTCATTTGAATTTTCTTCTCAATCATCTTCTTTTGTTTTCTTCTTCTCAATCATCTTCATCGCTATTGACTTTTCTTTTGCTAGACTGTAGAGACCGGAGGAAGACCAAACGAGTGACGACGGCAGACGACAGATTTCAATGATCTCGGCGACTGAAAGTGGATGGCCATCTCGGCCATCTCAGTCATCTCAGTGACCTCGACAACTTTGGGTGAAGAAGAAGTGAGTGTAGAATCGTTTTGCTATCGATGGCGATGGCGATCTCAGCGAACTAGTGATGGCAGCAATGGAAGACGAAGACCGACTTGCCAATTAATCGACGATTTGGACAATTAGTCAGAGACCGACTAATGAGGCCGATTTTGGCCACTTCGCCATAGTGAACCGCTAACTAACTGTATTGAGCCGATTAATCGGCCTAGTCAACCGATTTCTAGAACACTGCATCCAACAACACAATGAAACGTTGGCTGACAAGCCTGGGTAACCCTGCCTGTGTCGTGTTTAGTTTTTTTGTTTTGTTTTGTTCCTGCTTTTTGTTTGGTCTTCTTTGTTCTGTTTTTTCAAAACAAAATAAAAAACAAAAACAAAAACAAAAGTACACAATGAAACCCAGAAAATCAAAACATTCAACAACAAAATCAACAACCTCAAACCCATTCAACAACAAACACGGAATAATGGGCCGCTGGAATCCTCTTCCAAAATTAGAGAAACATCGCACCAATTCACCACACAAACCCAAATACCCATCAGAATCCTCTTCCAAACACAACAAACGTAAATTGATCTCCTCAAACTCCCTAGATTTTTACCATCCAACCTCAATGCCATCAATGGCCAACTCTCCAAATCTGTCACTACCCAACCCAACGTCATCAACAACCACACTGACAAATCCCAACACCTCTCTCTCTCTCCACCAAAATACTCATCAATAGCCATGCCACCCAACCTCTACCCCCATACACAACAACACACAGCAACCATCCTGCACGCAACAAACACAGAGAGAGAGAGAGAGTTTGTGTGCGTGTGTTAGAGAGAGAGAGAGAGAGAGAGAGAGAGAGAGAACGACGGTGAAAATAAAAGGTGGAGAGTTGTCCAAATCTCTTCAAAAAAAAAATTTTGAAGAGATCTGGAATCAAAGATTTTTTATAATTTTTTTATTTTGTATATTTTTCCAAATTTTTTCTAGTTCAAACTTTTTTTTTTTTTTCGATCTTCAAAAACTTTTTAATTTTTCTTATCCAGATCTCTTCAAAAGTTTATTATGTGCAATAGGATGAAAAAAAAAATATTTTGTTATTTGTTCTATATAAAATTTTGTATATATAAAATTATTTACAAATTGAATAGAATTAAAAATTAGGGTTTAGAAAAGATTAGAAGGTGTGATGATATGGCAGTGTGATGACATGTCAGCTGACAAGGAAGTGTCATGTCAGTTGTCACATCAAGTTAGATAGAAATGATGGACAAAAGTGTTGAATGTCTACCGTTATCCTTTTTTTTTTATTTGTCATGTGTCTATTTCCTTTGGATTTTTTTTAATTTTCTAATTTTTTTTTTTAATAGTGCTAATGTTATTCTAACGTGTGATTTTGTTTTCATATTCTTTTTTGTTAGAATGCATTACGGAACCAACCAGGTGTGATCTATCCCTTACTATTTGATATTGTCTCTTATTTCCTTTATCTTTTTATATGTGCATATGCATTTGTGGTATTATTTTGAGGAAACATTGAGGGCAATGTTTACAATAACTTTGGGGGTGGGGAAATAATTTTCAAAAGAAGTTGGTTTCAAAAAAAAAAAAAAAAAACATAGATGTCTTGTTTTTCTT
This sequence comes from Acer saccharum, assembly GCA_030490815.1. Taxonomy (NCBI): domain Eukaryota; kingdom Viridiplantae; phylum Streptophyta; class Magnoliopsida; order Sapindales; family Sapindaceae; genus Acer; species Acer saccharum. The sequence goes on from CM059874.1 coordinate 21,874,345, forward strand.
TAGTCCCTTTCTGCAAGATAACCAATTTCGAGATGCTCTTAGGTATGCCTTTAGAGACGTAAGTGTATGCTTTAATCACTGAGTTTAGACTAACGTCTTGCCACTTAGAGTATTGTATTGCATTTCATTTTTACAAAATTATGACATGCTCTTGATGTGATGGTGGATAGGATGCTTAGTTGGATTGTCATGATTAATAGTGGAGACTACCCTTGTGAGTTTACTAAGCCCAAAAGCGTATATATTATAGGGTTTGTTTGTTTCTACTCCTAAACACTTATCAGGTTCTTAGTATTAGAAATTGATCTCAATAAGTTATGCATTGGATATTAAAGAACATTCATCATAAAAGATATCACATGTGGAATTGCTCTTGATTTTGTTGAACCATTAGAAGTGACATAGGTAATGTGTGATTAAACTCACTTAAAAAGGCCTTAAATATTTCCTACCTTGTGTGTGTGCTCCATAGCCAATTTTGAAGCCACACACTGTAAGCTTTTTTCTTTCATCACTCACATTAACTAAAAACCCAATAAGCTTTAATATTTAGCCATACCTTATAGCTTGGGATTATATTAAGGAAGTGATGAAGAAGAGTGAAGAGGGTTCAAAGACACATGAATTACATAAAAAAAAAATAAAAAAAAAAAATTGGTGGATTGTGAAATGTACATACATGGCAAAAGAAAAAAGCCATATGTAAGCAATGTATGAGAGGTGTTGGAAATTATGTATTGGTGTATAAAATTCTCATCTCATTAAATTAAAATAAATAAATAAATAAATAAATAATAAAAAATAAAAAATTGAATTGAAAAAAAGAAAAAAGAATGAATGAGATGATGAATCAAATGAAAGTGAAAAGGGAAAAGAGTATGTTCGTGAATGGTTCAAAAAGCATGGATGCAAGTTAAATGAAGACAAAGTTCAAAGAAATTCAACCGAGCATTGAAGACCACTAGAAAATTTTCTCAATATGGTCCCAGGTTTTGTTGCTTACCTTTTTCCCGTTCTTCTTAGCCTTCACCCCCATGGCCCCATTACAACCAAATCAAAGTCATAATTGATCTTTTGGGAATGATGGGTTAAGAGTAAAGAAAACATGTGCTCTATCTTGTTCTTAATGTCTGATTCCGTTCATGAGATCTTTCGCATAAATTCAAGCATTTTTCTATATTATATATTCATATGCAACAAAATTTGAAATTTCTTGTGCATAAACTCCATTCGTATATGCTTGATGAGTGTATTTGCCTAGGCTCTGTGTGAAATATGAGTGACATCTTGTGAGAATTAAAGTCGAGACGAATTACATCTACGGTATTTGATGACTGTGTATTTGAAGCTAGAGCGCCGTGAGTATGGGTTTTTCATCAACTAGTGATGCATTCAAATAAGTGACATAATTTTAGTCTTTATTTAGTGGTTTTAGCATACATTTGTCTTTGTTGGCATCTTGAGTTGCATCTTGATCTAATTGGTTTTTGCAGAGACATGTTTGTGGGTATCATAGCTAGTAAACCCTCAGAAGACAAAACTCCTCCTACTAAAGACAAATAGAGGTTTAAAGGCTTGTAACATACGCTCGATGCTATCGTATTCCCTACGAAAGTGGCGTAGCTTAGGTTTTGTTAGGTTTTAGTTTTTAATTTTTGTTTTTATTTTGCTCGAGGACTAGCAAAATCTAGGTTTGGGGGTATTTAATGGGTATATTTTATATCATATTTATAACCCTTAATTTGGATTTATTAGCTATTTGATTTAGGGAACGTATATTGGCACCTATAAAAATGATAAGCGCACCCATATTTATAAGTACACCCATGTCTAAAATTTAAAATTAAAATATTACTAGAAACACCCATCTTAATGTCAATAGTACCCTTATTTAAATGAATGTTTTCATTTTAATACAATTTATTTATAAACCCTCATAAGTTATTAACACACCCAATTTTACAAATGATAAATTTTTAAGTTTTTTAGACTCGAAAACACAGGTTTATTTACAAATTATTTTCAACTGAAAGAGTACGGTTCCAGGTTTCCCCAAGTGGCGCTGCTCAACATGAGGTTCGCGATCTGGTGTATGCATCTATATGTCAACTATGCGACATTGAACTAGAAGAAAAATAAGCATTCGAAATTTCTAATATAACTTTTTTTTTTTTTTGACTAAAGCCACCAGAAAGGTATTTCCATTGCAAAATCAAATCAATCAAGGAAAAAGCCTACTTCGGCCCACACAGCAGCATTACACATAAACAACGTAACTATAATGCTAGAAGAAAAGGACCGAACTAACGGCTGATGCTGCACAACCCTAGATCTAATAACTAATTAATCGACAAAATCAATAATTATAAAATGACACATGATTTATGAAGCTGCTAGTTCAATAAAATTAGGCAAATTGAATATTCCAGTTTCAATCAAGAAAACCAGTTTGTCAAAACACAGCATTCCTCACCTGACGCGGATCTCTACCCGATAAATGCCATTTGTTGCATCATATGATTTCCGGTGCTGGAGCCATGGAAAAATTGCACATCAGCTAGATAAAGGTATCCCAAGATCAAAATTGCATGCCATGAAACTTGTATTGCTGCTATATCTAATTCCCAATAATTTCATCTAACTCTTTTTTGGAACTATTACAATAATTTCATGTATCTTTTTATTTTTATGTGAAGAGAGCTATACCAGCAAAAAAAAAAAAAGTTGAATTAGGGTTTGTTTGTTTGTTTGTTTTTTTTTTTAATAAAGTGATATATTTGAAGATATGTATGTAATTAATGGGTGTAAATAATATTTTGTTTATTTTTAATTAAACTAATTTATCCTTATTGGTAAATTCCTATTGGGATATTTTTATAATTAAATTTTTTATTAAAATATGGGTGTGCTTATCATATTTATGGGTGTCAATATCGGCTCCCTTTGATTTATTTATTTTGGTTTAATTAGAGTTATTTTTGTGTTTTAGGTGAAATAGCATGGAACTTGGAAAGTAATCAATAAGATGTGGCCTTATTTCAATTTGTGAAAATATTTGAAGACTAAAGCCCAAGACCCAAGCCCAAATCAAAAGTCCAAGAAAAGTCCAAATTAAGCCATTGGTGGATCACAGGTTGACAATAAGTCAAAAGCCCAAGTCAAAGAATGAAAAATCAAAAGAGAGATAAAAGTTGTGCAGGTGTGCAATTGTGCAACTTGGTCACAAAGTTTTGACTGCCTGTCCAAAAAAAAAAAAAAAAAGGAAATAAAAGAAAATAAAAGGTTTTCCTATATGACTTGGCAGTGACCGACCTAGGAGACTGGACGGGGTCTGGATGAGAGAAGAGGTGTTGGTGATTTTTGGTCGAATGGTCGATGAAGGTTGGAAATCGGAAAAAATAAGGATTTTTCTCTTTTAATGAAACCCCCAAAACGACATCATTTTGGGGTTTCAATTTTTTTATAAAAAAATAAAATGTTAGCCTAGTTGGTCAATGGCAACTAGGGCAACTTTGACCAACTAGGCCGATTAGTCAACCCAAATCGCCGATTAGGCAATTTTCCATCTAGCCACGGCGATTTCCCTGAAATCGCCATGACCGACGACCGCCTAGTGACTAGGCGGCACCTAATCGGCCGACTTTGGCGACTTTTGCAACATTGTTATCAACAAGCTAGGATGAGAATAAAAAATAATAATGGGAGATAATTTGAGAACACATAATTAACAAACTTTTGTAATGAACATGGAATCACACATGAATTCTTTCTTTCTTTACCGCCAAAACTCCTCAATGAATGGAATTTGTGAGAGAAAGAACTAAACTTCGCAAGAAATGACAAAGATATCTTTAAATGATATTTAGAAATACCAAAAGCTTTTTGGACCGAAGCCATAATATGTGATCTACAAAATTATCCCAAGACTTGGAACAAAACATGCTCTTTTAGAGATTTTTAAAGGAAGAAAACCAAATTTGAACTATCTTATAAGTTCTAAGAGAAAATGCTACATACCTAGAGATAGGAGATCAATACTTATTAGAATTTATAATAATCAAAATCGAAAGTCATACTTGGAATACAAATAAGACACTGTATAAGTACATATATAGCAAGAAGAAAATTTAAAGGATGCACCAACAACTTGCTATAAGCAGCACCAAGATGCTCCAGATCTTCAGTCAACAAAATAATTCCTTAAAATTAAACATGATTACCGATAAAACGACAAGTACTGAACCTTCGAAGTTTAAAACCAATATTAGCCATCAAATCTGCTTTCCTCATTAAACTTTTCAGCACAACAAATAAACACTTGTACACATGTACTTGTCAAACTATAGTGCTAAATCAAGGAAAAGAGTAGACTTAACATTGTTTTACCTTATGCATGTCTAGGTTGGTTTCCGTAACATCTTTTAACTTTTATAGTATGAAACATCAATCGGTTTCATATATTTCCTGTTTCTGAGACAATCCGTTCAATCTCTTCTAAAAGACGCTCTTTTTCATCCATTAATTCCTCGTTCTGCTTCTGCAGCTCTTCTATCTGCTTAGTCTGTTCAGAATCCTTCCTGAAAAGTTGTAAGCCAACACTTGGTTAAAAACCAAAGCCAGATGTGAACTAATAGAGTGGAAATTTGAGACTAACATATAATAATGTCGCTGTTATAAAACATAAGTTGAATGTGTTGCAAAGGAAGCCAAAAACGTCTACAATTTATGAGCTAACTGTCAGAGCTTAGATGTTATTGTCGAGTCCTTACCTAACAGTTTATACTTTTGTCTAATGGTTGCTAATATGGTATTTAGGTGATAGTTGATATAACGGTTTTGAGTCCAAATCCTAGAAATCCTATATTCTATTATTTAATTATAATTATATCACAGTTAAAAAATGGACTAGTACATCAATCCAAGTGACAAGCCCAAAAATTCAACCTTGCACGTGAAGGGGTGTGTCAAAGCTTAAATATTAACAACTTAGGGAGCCTTAACTAATAGTTTATGCAAAAATTTAATATATAATGAATGTGGAGTCTGTAGACAGTAAATACAAGCTATACAAGGTCATCATCTCCAGTGGCAATACTATAAATTGACTACAGTTATCCAAATACCATTAATTTGACGATAAAAAGGAAGAAAAAAAATTAGAGAGGCTTCTATAGTAATTTAAAGCACATCACCAATTTAAAACTTTAATAAATAAATCTGCTAAAGATATTCTACAATTTATAGCATCATGAAAACCCATACATGTAAGATAAATTAAAATTGTTAATACTAAAAAAGTCAAATTCCTTTTTCCTTTTTTAAGGGATTCTTGTTACTTTGATTCGGTAAAATATAAACCACACTATTGCATACAAGAAGAATGAGATTAGTTGATTGGGATCCCACATTGGCTAAATATGGGATGAGAGTTGGGGGCACCCTCTTCTTGCAAACCAGGTTTTTGAGGTTGAGTTTTACCCGATAATTGTTAGTAATCGCTTGACCCAAAAGCTTGAGCCCTTAAGAAAGAGCCCACCAATAATATTTAAGCACTCTTTAACACAACCTCTCATCCCACATGGCTTGAGCCGAAACACATTCAAACCCAAAACAAATTCAGAAACAAACACAAATTCAATCGTGCGAGAAGACTCAAACCTAGTATTTAAGCACTCTAATAATAATAATAACAAATAATTGATCAACTTTTTTCAGTTTCACCAGCAATCAATTGACAACCAGTATAGATGAAAGATACCATCCAGCTCAAATGACTTTTAGTCTGTATTATATAAATTTGAAATACAAGTAACTAAGTGTTGAATTTTGTCGTCACCTGTTCATGAAAGACAAGTTAAGTTTTTGTGATCGAACTTCCTTTTCAAGGTTTTCACACCGCTTCAAGACTGATTGCATATCAGATGGAATTGCTGGTGTTAAATTTCTTTCTTTAGCCTCTGCCATCCTACACCACCGAACTACTACATAAGTTAAGAGTTTCCAGCAATAATTACCATGTAGCATTTCTAGACACATTTCATATTTTCATGTCGCTTAAACAAATTTAAAAAAGTAGACCATTGGTACTTGATCATAGTTACAAAACATAAGAAAATTAATAATAGCATAGGAAATTCTTTGCATGTCCAACTTAGAAGAAAATGGTGATGATAATTAAGAGATGAGACTAATAGTTTCATACGCTTGAAAACGTCAGACACAATGTTGTTTATAGTCAAATGCACTACAAATCAACATAAGGCTATTGGACTTGGTGTTTGCTCTGATTGGCCAACAAGCCAACTATAAAATCCTTAGAGACAAGTATGCAAGGAAAAACGAAGTCTCATATTCGCTATTAAAATCAAGATCTCGATCCTACTACTAAACCTAAGAACCTAAGTACCTAACACACACAGCATGAGAACCTATGTTGATGTAAAATAGCATGAAATAATGGATTTGCAAAGAAAATATATTTGACTTTCATGTATTAGTTGATGTCTTACCCTCAAGCTTAAGCTTCTGGGTTTTGGTGATTACTTAACATGTCATACTCTTATCAGTAAAAATTCTATAGAGGCAAGATTGATGCTTCACATATATCAAGAAAAAAGAATTATTAAGATTTTTTATTTTAGTTTTTGGGAGTAATGTGAAATGGGCTACCAATAATGATCAATCAATTCCCAAATTTACATAACTAAAAATGAAAATTTAGAAGATTAATACTGGAATGTAGAAAAATAGAGCATGATGCAAAGGAAGAGATCTGCTCCCCCCAAGTTATCATACGGTCTACATACTTTCTTGACCGCTCCACCCTACGCTTTTTTGTGGGGTCGCCCTTGTCCACTGCATAACTTTAAGTTGGTTAGTAAAATAGCTTAAGTCACTAGTTATTATGCTAATGCTTTCATAAAAGAGAAATTTTATATTAAGTACTTAAACTAGAAAGGCATACCAGATAATAATAGTAAAATTGCTCAAGGGTGCATATATGGTCTACAAATATCAAATTAATTTTTATTCAATTTTGGAATACAATTATATGTTTTTTAATAAAATCGGAATGACCTAGAGGGAAAAAGCATCACACAAGATAATATGCTGAAAAAAACCCAGGCAATATCCATATAAAAAATAAAATAAATGGTGAACAAGATAGAGAAATGTTAAGCAATTATATGTTGAATGTCTAACATTGTTGATAAAACAATTTCCTAAAGCACACAAGAATGCATCTGTTACAATATTTGGTCTTGGAAAGGAAAGATGTACTGAATCAAAACAAGGCATCTATTAGAACAAACAATATGTGTAGACGATACAAAATAAAAAAGTCATTTTAATTTATTCTAACAACATTCAGTTTAAACTTATTTACTTTTAACGAAAAAATTATTTTTAGATTTTCAACAAATATTACTTTCATTTGACTATTTAATTATTATTACTATTGCAGAATGCAGACCCCTTCCAATGTATTTAGCATTTTGCAACGTATGAAATGAGCATTCAATTGAAAATTTTACCAATTTCTTTACAGAATCAGGGGTTCAATTGTGACAATGATAAAACAAAACTCTAGTCAATACATTGTTCATTTAAAAATGCTAGATCTAGATATGCTGATATGGCATTATATTTCCATAATTCGCTTTTGTTTCTGTCATGCTTATTCATGCAGGTTCATCGTTGAATAAACTGGTTAACGTATTCATATATTTGGCTCAAGTGAAGAAATAGATTGTTTCTTAATTCTATATCATACATCATACGCAAAATGAGTTTTGGAAATGAGTGAAGCCTGGAATAGGAAGCAAAAGTTAACAATAGTGAAGTCTTAAGTCCTAACCACAACTCATTACCTGAACCAGCTGATGTCACAGATCCATATCGGCTCAGTCCTCCTCTCTATCAAACATTCCCAAACAACAAAGAAAACCGGAAATCGGTTAAATATTCCAAGGTTCAGACCTTAGGCTTGGAATAAAAGAACTGAACTTACAATTGGGAATTGGAGAATACCTTTCTGTCGTCTTTCAAATTGTCAATTATGCGTTCTTTAAAATCTGCAGCCAAAAAGGAATTTACTGCATTAGATCACTATCCACTCTTAGATGGATTCATGTATTTCTAAAGTAGAATCAACATTACATAAACCAAATCAAACTGATTTAAACTTTATGGGAGTTCCAAATGTGCCCTGATTATTAATGCTTAATGTCCAAAATTGTGAAAATACTTTAAAAATGTATAAACAACACCTGCTTAAAGACTCATTGCAGCATGCATGCTTTGTGACCTTAATTTAGACTGTAAAGAAACTTCTTTTGTAAATTAAAAAAAGGAACAAAGTATCAGGGAGTTTTCAAATCCTTCTCAATTTTCTCATATGTCAGAACATGAAAGTAAATTATATATGCTTTGAGCCCATAAGATTTAGGTTACATGGTTAAAGGTGGTGGAATTGGATTGGTCTCAAGTTCAAATATTTTCCCAGTGGAAAATAATTTTAGGTCGGTTGTGTAGAGGAAATGATAAGTCCAATTGGTGAGAACTTTTGTACTTAAAATTAAGTTTTCATAATGCAAGGAGGAAATTCATAGTTTTCAGTATATAAATTCTTATCACAAGAATAATGACTCACGATGGTCATGATGCATAATGACAAGAATGAATGTGCATAAGTCAAAGTATGCATTTTCATCATCATGTAAACCATGCACCTTTGGCCCTTGAACTATTTTCTGAACTCCTACAGTTTCCAACTTGTCTCCTTGAGCTCTCACAAATGCTTAGAGTCTGGCTTGAGTTGCTGGGGCCATCACACGCATCAAAACCAGATGAGAGTACCGGTGCAGCAGCAGAAGATTCACTTTGGGAAGGTTCCTGAGAAATAGTGCTTAACTGAATTGCGTTATTAGGGTTTGCAAAACCTTCTATGTCAAAATCTAGAGATCCTTGAATCATTTGTAGGACCCCAGGAACCTTAATTTGGTCGGCTGATAAATTTTGGAAAGTTCCTGGCATTTCATGAATATGATTTCCATGCCCTTGACTGGAATCAGTATTAACTATAACTTCTTGGGTTTGATAGAGCCCATTGGAACATTCTTCAACAGCTTCCTTCTCAATCTGGTTACTAATTTTCTTACGTTCCAATGTACCCTTTAGCATGCTGACAACAGAAGATACTTTATCTACATTACCTGTTTGTGAAGTGTTAAATGTAGATGAGGATGAATGGGATGGGGACATGAATGTTCCCATTTGGTTGGGAACCTCAGACATACGAAGGTCTCTGGAACTATTTGGTTTTGCAAATTCTTCCTTCAATTTGTTGTGCATGGCTTCCACACCTATTGGTGTTTGAGTACTTTGCATTGCAGCATACTTCCTTCTGCAAAAAAATGTATACATATTGAATCAGAACATTGTGAGAAAATAAATTATAAATGAGAATCAAAGAATAAAAATCCAACTCTAGATTATCTCATTGTAAGAACTTAGATGCTTATGTTTATGGGTGGGTGGGCATAAAATTTGGAATTACCTGACCCAAACTCAATCAAAATTGCATGTTCAGCTAAATTTTCACCACCTAGTTGATTCAGTTTGGTTTCCTAAAATATGGCTTTTTTGGTTTGGTTTCAGCTTCCATCTTTCAACCCGAAATATAAAATGACAAAAAAAAAAAAAAAACACTACTTTCTTCTCTTACCAAGTCTCTCTCAGATCTCAGCCGCACTCTGTCTTTCTCTACTCTCTCGGATTGCTGACCCATCTAGCAAGATGACAAATAATTCCTTTATAATTTACTTCACTTTTTTGAGACAGATTGACCCACTACAATCCATCTCAGATCTCCACAGCATTCATCGCACGGCTCTCTCTCTCTATGTCTATCTATATCTCTCTCACTCTCAAATTCTAACTTCTACTTTCTTCTTTTTCTTTATATTTCACATGTAAATTGGAAGGGAACAACATAGCATTTATAGATCATGTACTTATATGCATCATATTTCAATCAAATCTTATAAGTACAATCATCTGATATCTTGTTATACTTCTCATTATTTCTCTTGCAATTCATAACTTATCAGGCCCAAAAGCACAAAAAGGGCTCAAAAGTGACAAAAACCTATTCGATTCAATTCGGTTCTTAAAAATCCCTTGATTATGTTTGATTCCAGCTTTTGGAAATGGCATATTTGTCAATTCGCTTCGGTGCAGCATGAAATGAAGCGAACCAACTTGTGCCCACCCCTACATATGTTTAAACTTTAACATGTTCACTGATTGCATGCACATGTATATCAATGTTATATATAAATCTTGAAGATATTATGTATGTTTCTACCTGAATATGTTCTAGCTACTGCAGAAAAATATAAGTATCATGGATATGGTTCAATAAAAATATGTAGGTTAGCAGTGATACCGCAATTCAGAAGATCGACTTCTTGTCATCGGTTGAGAACTATGAAACCAGGCCTGCATATAAATTGAGATGTTATCAAGATCATCAAGCTTTCTCACTATTTTTTTTTTCCTAGAACTAACTAGGAACAAACCTTTGCCAAGTATAAATTACTAGCCTGTAGTCCTCTCTCGACAGCATTCCTGATGAAAATAGAGATAAAATTTTATATATGTCAAACCAATTACCCTATCAACAAACAAAATTGTTAAAATTATGATTAAAAGGAGAGCCAAGAAATAATAAAAATGGATGTAGCTTCTGAATTCTAAGATTATGTAGCATCATATGGAATTTAGAATAATGTGAGCACAAACATGAAATGGCCACCTGAATGATTGTTGATTGAGGTCGGCTGAGATTTCTTCAGCCATGGGATTGTTCTGTAAAAATAAGGTATCATTGCTTTTTCTCTTCTGAAGCATGCCCCCATGTTGGTGATTAGATAAATTTGTTAGTTCTGTGGATACCCTGAAATTTTATAGAGTAATCAAGTGTTGCAACTATGTCACAGAATATTCTGGAACAAACATATGATCAAGTCATAAATAATAATAAAAATGATGATTTTTTCCAGTAAATTGGGCATAAGTTATATCTGTTGTTGGAAGATTTGTCTTCAAATGTTACAGCTATATTTCAAGTAGTTTGATACTTAGAAGCTTCTAATGCAATTGATGGGTCTAAGATATAATCATTATGATAAAAATCTGCAATGCAAGAATGTAAAGGATACCAAATCTCAAAGATCACGAGAAAATGGGGTAACACCATCAAATAAAAAGTAAGAAAAAAGAAAATACTCTGTAATACCCTTGATGTAAAAAAAGGCCCAAAATATTTTGTACTAGGAAAATCATTGATTTGGGTGAGTTGGCCCAAAAATTAGTCCATCTCTTTCTAAATAAATTAAGATAAAATAAAATATGGAATGCAAATTAGGTTGACTGAACCTCATTCATTCCTCCAGGTGACTTGAAAGACAGAGTCAATGAGGCTGACTGCTGAGGTATAAAGAAAACAAAAACAAAAACTGAAAAAAAAAAAAAAAAAAGAACTGAGATGGGTGTAGACTAAAAAGTAACAAAGGAAGAATCTGACCCATCCTCCAATGACATTAACCAAAGAACAATCTAAAATCAGACAATGGCCAACCTCACGTCCCATCCCATACTTTGAGAATTGGAATCTCAATTCACAGCAGTAAAATTGAACAGAAAAAATTGTACCTAAACATAGGGAAACTTTGTTTAAAGTCAATAGTCAAATGCTGTTAACTGAACTACATTCTGATGCGAACATATCTAAAATTTTTAGGAGCCTAATACAAATTCGAAAAAACATATCTCCTAGTGATCATCCCATTAGATAAAAGCACTGCTTTCTAGGCCAGTACAACTACAATTACAATTTAGAAATTACAATATTATTAAGATGTTCACCTTCAATACTCATTTTTATGGTGTAGAGGCTAGATAAATATGAAAGTAACAGTTAATAGCTCTAATTAGCAGTGGCTATTGCACTTATCAAATAGTTAGAATGCTAGAAGTTTAAATCAATGCTCTCAAAATGGCATTAATGTTATCCTATTCATGCGTACAATGTGCAAAATAATGACTCAATACCCAAATAATCAATCATATATCAGTTCATTATCACGTAATCAGAAAAGCACTCACCAAAAAGTCTATAGAAAAGGTTTTTAAGACTATGAAAATGATGATATAAATACGTTAAAAAGCAGTAGTCTATTAGTGGGTCCTCTATGCAAACTGACCTGCGTGATGATTGTCGAGTACGATGCGCTATGCTTGATGAATTGTGACCATGATTCTGCAAATAGAAACCGTCAATGAAAGACGAACAATTAGTCACAAAAGTAGGAAGTCGTATCCTAGAACAGCAACAGACTTTGAATAAAATCACAAATTTCTTATTTAAAGTTAATGTGAGTTTTATATAACTAATCTCTATCAACCAGATCCCTCTTTGTTGAAGGAATGAACATTTCCAACAGTCATTATTTGTTCAAGCAGTTATTGCATACATAACAAAATAGATTTCATTTTGGAGCTTCACTTCATAAGAAGCATACCAAGGACCACATCTTAGTGTCTCCCTTCCATTAAAATTAAGCAATCAGAATCAGATGTATGGTTACAAAATGACACAATATACCAATCCACTATTCTCAATGTAAGCCCAAAACTAACAATCAAAATGCACATGCACAAAATTCTTAAGGCTTGACAATATACTATATATTTCAGTCAAGCAAAAAGAAAACACATTTTAGATATATAATTATTAATTCTCGAATGTGTTTAACAATCTCACTGGTTGCTTCTCTCTACCATCCAGTAACCAAGATGCTGTTTTATGTTCATTCACTATCAAAGAATCTAAGTTTGGAAATAAGACCACTATGTCTAGCGAGCACGCACACATACACACACATATATAAATCAATATGGATAATCAGGGACGCGCGAGCCGAGCACACACACACACACACACACTATATATATATATATATATATAAATCAATAAAGATAATCAGGGCATCAGATTTATACAATCCTTTAACAGCCTGAAAGCAGATGACAAGTAAAACTGACCAATTTCTTTTGAAATTTCTATACTCAAATTTGAACCATAACTCAAGAAATAAACTCAATTGGAATTATACAACAGCTTGCCTCTCCAGTCGTGAGCCAGCTTTTGAAGAGTTCCTCACTATCTGTACGAATACTCTGGGAAAGATTCTTAAACCCCAACATTTCCATAGTTGGTGCTGGCATTCCAATTGAGCTCTCCATCAGGGTCTTCAGAAACAACTCCTCACTTGTGTTCCTGTACAAGTCTGAAAACCCTCTACCCTCTGCATCCATTAAACCCTTTTCACTCTCACTCCTTTGGACAGCCTGTGAACCATAAAAGCTAAAATTTTGCTCACTACTCTCAGGCTTCACAAAAGAATCGTCTATTAATCTTCCGCTATTACCATCATTGAACATGTTACCTTCTTCTTAAAACAAAGAAAACAACACCATCTATGGAAACCAGAACTAATGCTTATGCAGCGCCAACAAATAATTGAACCTCATCAAACTAAACAAGCTTGAAAAGCTTGTGTTTGCTTGACTTGAATCCTTGTAACCAAGTCACTCATATTGCAATCTTAAATCTCTACAGCCTACCAATTTTGTCGACAGAAACATTCAACAGAGAAAATAATAAGAATCCACACACTTATAGTTCACAAGAACAGCTTCTTGCTAGTTGCTACACAACAATTTGCGGCAAAAGGTCAACGAAGGACAAATGGAAAAAGGTCCTTACTTTCATTCAGTTGACCAAATATAGAAGAAGTGCTAAATACTAAGATTATAAGGCAAAGGATACGCGTATACTCTTAATTTTCTAATTGAAATAACATCACAAGCATTTGGAGGGTATCGTTTTGGAATCGATGAATTACTAAGTTTCTTTGGATTCCATAAACTATATATTTGTCTTCTTCTTTGAAGGTATAAAAGTAAATTGAGAATGGCGGGCCTGTTTAAGATTAACAGTTAAAAAGTGATATGTTTGTGAAAGAAACGGAGATTTTACCTGAAGAAAAGGACATTGACAATGAGCAACTACAACTAGGCAAGCCCTGGAATTTTCCTCATATTAAAAATGGTTGCTGTTGAGAAGGCCTTTTTCATAACGTCATCGTCTGCGACTTTGATTATGGATCTTTTCAACCCCGATTGATGTTATAGATCAATAATTGATTAATTTCTTTTCTAAGTACAAATTTACGGCAAGATCACAGACGAGGTTGGTTCAGTAATAAAACCCCTCACGCATGCACCATGATGTTAGGGTTCCGGGCTCCGAATTTATGTAACAACATAATATTTCAAAAAAAAAAAAAAAAAGTATAAATTTATATTTTTGAAATTTTGGGAGTGGCGACTTCAACAACAATATCAAATAGTGATTCATTAAAAAGTGTTTTTAATTAGGATTCTTAAGGACATTTAAATATATTTTTTAAGTAACAAATTTTCATGGATTTATATTGACTTTTATAAATCCACATGGACTTTCATTGATTTATTTAAACATCTATTTCAGACTTTCATAGATTTGTTATCTCATACTTCTATTATAGATGGATGAATTATACCAGTATATAGCCCAATTAGTAAATCGAAGAGAAACTCCATTTCCAGGCTCAATTTTCACAAAGATCTCAACTTTCATGATAAACCCAAAAAAAAAACAAAAAAATTGATAAACCCAAAAAATAACATATGAATAAACTTTTCACACCAAAAAAAAAAAAAAAAAAAAAAAAAAAAAAAAAAAAAAAAAACGATAATAATTTCCACTCAATTACTAAAATCAATCACAAGTGAAAGAGAGTGACATAGTTTATAACAATTTTTATATCAAAATTAAAAGGAAAATACTCAACATTCATAACTCGTCTTCACTGATTATCATTGTTATTCAACTAATCATATAAACAAACAATAATCAACTAATCGAATAACCAAGCAAAGCTATACATAAAATATTGAAAAAAAGGCATAACCCTAACCCAGACCTTGTCATAACTGACCACCTTTTGATCCACGATTTTTAATTTATTCTCTACAGCTCTAAATCTTATGAAATTTGACATGGATAATCTAGACATATAGGACATGCTACAGTAAAATTATCAATTTAATCCATGATCATTTGTATATGAAAGCATTCATTCTTTTCTTGTTTCCCGATTCTGTCCAACAGAAATCAATAATGATCTTTGTTCACTCCAAAATTTATAACAATTTTTATACTCATTATAAATCACAAAAATTTGCAGAATAACAATATACATAACATTCTGTCTACATATACTTTTTCATAATTTATAGATAGAAGAACCCACCCAAATAAATTTATGAATTCTAGACATTTATCAAAAATAAAGGGGTTCCAGCATGCCTTTGTATATTTCGAAAACACATAAAAACTAACATCATGGTCTCTACTTTCATTAATTGAATAGGCTATATATAAATCATCATCATGGTCTCTACTTTCATCAAGTTAAGCATATCAAGAATCATAACCTAACATATTCTAAAGTTCAATCATGAAAGAGATAAACAAAGGAAAATAGAAACAACAAACCCTGGCAACAAGAAAGACTCAAAATCCTTAGGAAGAAGGATGGACTTGTTATGACCTTTGATATTTATACTTCTCACCATCAAGTCCACCAAAATCCATGACCTAAGAAAATCATTTAAAATCTAGTCTCAATTAAATACACTTTGATTTTTGCAGACATTTTTAAAGTCTCAGTTCAATACACCCGGATTTGAAGGACTCTTTAAAAGTCCATAGAAATCTGAATTGAATACCACTGGATTAATATATACTCTTTTAAAGTCTTTAAATATCTGAATTGAATACACCCGGATTTATAAAGTCTTTAAATGTCCTCGAGAATCCTAATTCAATAAATTACCACAAAATATCTTGCTACGTCCATTTTACTTCCTACCCTATATTAAAAAGTTAAAATCATTATTTTACTCATTACACCCTTTAAAATACAAAAACTCTCCTTTAAATAATATTGGTAAATTTAAATATATTTTTTTTCTCATTGCACTCATTTATCTCGTTACACCCATTTTCCTAACTAAGAGAAACAAACTAGCTACTTAAAAATAAAAAGTAGCTGAGGAGAAACCATTAATTCCGTATAATAGAAATCTGTGAGTCTCTGACATATATCAACTGCTTTAAAAATAAAAAATAAAAAATTCTCAAACAATCAAACTTCTTGATAGAATTACTTGTTATTGTTTTTCACATTCTCATAACGACGCTTAAAATTGAAGTTTGCTAAAATTAAAGAGTAATGCTACTTTGCCCAAATTTGGTGTCCAAATCTGGTGCCTAAATGACGTGGCAATACTCTCATCCATTCATTTAAAGCAAGCAAATCTAATACAATCTAAATGAATGAACGAGAGTGTTGCCACGTCATTTGAGCACCAGATTTGGGCACCAAATTTAGGCAAAGTAGCATTACTCAAAATTAAAAGTATTCATGAAGCACGCCAATAACTTTTTTTTTTTTTTGAAACAGCACAGGCAATCTTATACATAGCTGATAGCTCCTTTTGTTTTTTCTTTATTAAAAACAAAACAAAAAAAAAAAACAGAAAAACAAAAACTATTTTTATTCAATCATAAAACAATGATAAAAATTAAAATAAACATACATGTATGCATTCAGAATCTATCAAATCAATTATTTGTTTATCTATTCATTGATTATATGTGAAAATTATATTTTCGTATTGATGTTGGTTTTGATTTGTATCTATTATTAGGGTTTATAATAAATTGAGTATTCAACTTATAGGTGTAGGGATTAATTTAAATTTCCAATTATGCAGCCATGTGTTTTAAGTAATTAAATACAAGGGTATTTTAGAAATAAAAAAGTTTCATTAAAAGATGGGTTTAATAATATATTTTTTGGGTGGTGATATAGCCATCCTTAAATTAATTTATCCCTTCAAGAAATATTAAATTAATTTAATTTTAAAACATCAATAGTATTAATTTTTATTTTTATTACTATCATATTTTAATTAACATCATTTTTTAAAGGTGTTGATATTGTTTCCCATAAAACTAATTAGTACATCCATTTTTATAAGTACACCCATGACTAAAATTTAAAAATAAATCATTACTATAAGCATTCATCATAATGCTAATAGTACTCTTAATGAAATAAATATATTCATTTTAATACATTTTATTTATAAACCCTCTCAAATTAATAAAACACCCAATTTATAAAAAAAATTATAAAAAAAAAATCATATTATTTTTGGTATCAAATCATCTACTAACGATGGTCCAATATACTGTTGAAAATGTCTCGAATGTAGGAGATTTATGAAAGAAAAGATGTAGAACTGGAATGTATATAGGGTTAAAAAAAAAAATCCCTGATACCTATAGCTATCATAAGTTAGAGTTTATAAAAAAAAAATTAAGGTTTATTATAAGTTTTTTTTTTTAATAAAGAGATATAGTTGAAGATATATGTGTAATTAATGAGTGTATATAGTATTTGATTTATTTTTAATTAAAGTAATGTGTCATTATTGGTAAATTTCTATTGGGATATTTTTGTAATTAATTTTTTTAATAAAACATGTGTGTACTAATTAGTTTTATGGGCGGCAATATTAACTTTTTTTAATTCATATCTCAACTTTTATATTAACTTTTATTTTGACAATTTAATATTATTTCATTACCATCTCTTACAAGTTTTTTTTTTTTTTTAAATAAAAATAAAAAAATAAAAAAAAACCACCTCTTAAAAGTTAAAACAATAATAATATTAATTTTTATCATATCTTAATTAAATTAACCTCATTAGAATTAATTTTAATGCATATCTTAACTTGTATGATAATTTTAATTTGACAAATTAATTTAAAAGACTAATGGCAAATAAGATAAGTAATTATTAATAGTATAACCTTTATAAATTAATACTGATAAATTAATAATCACTTTAATATTATAAATTGTGTCGGTCTCGACTTAGGCCAATGAGATAAATTAATAATTTCGATTAAATTATAAGATAATGTATTTCAAAAAAAAATCCTTATATAAATATGCGGTCTCATTCATTTCATAAATTAATAATTTGCTAAAAAGTACGAATAGTATTTTTAATTTTTTTGAAGTATTACATGTTACAATTATTACAATAGAACTCTTAGGACCTATCACGATCAGACAATACATGTGCAGTTTAGATAACTACTTCCACAAACCGAGAGAAAACTCTCCACACATGCTTGTAAAATGCGTATAATGGGGTTCAAACCCCCCACCACCAATGTGGAAGGGAGGTGCAAAGGACGGATAGTATTGACTATGATGTTTTCTCGCAAAAAGTAATAGGGGTGAATAACACTTTTTAACGAGCTTTTTGTGAGACTAGTACAGAGTAAATAATTTAAGTTTGAATAGCACCAAAGTATAGTAACGGACAAAAACACCATTGACTTCACTTTTCCTTTTTCTTTCTGTTTCTCTTTCTCTCAAGAAAAACAATTTTTTCCTTCACTTTTTTTTTCAAGAAAATGAAGAGTCTCTAAAAAAAAGTTGTAGAGAAATTGTGATTTTATCTCTTTTGTAAGTGTTTGAGACAAAGAAGATGAATCAACGAGAAGAGGAAACAAAAAAAAAATTGCGAAAGAACATAAATCAGAAGAAAAAACAAAGAAAATAGATCTAGAAAAAATTTCAAGAAAATAAGTCTCATATTTAAATAAATAAGTCTCCACCAGAGGAAATTAGTCTCGGATTCAATGAAACAAGTCTCAGATTCATGGAAATAAATCTCAGAAATTAAGTCTCGATAAATACTTAAAAAAAAAAAAAAAAAAAAAAAAAAAAGCATGTGACTTATTTTTCTATGGGGTATTTTTGTTAAAAACACATTTTTAGTGCTATTAAAACTTAAATTATTAACTAGATGCTAGTTCCGCAAAATCATCATCCAAAAGTGCTAAAAATTTTAAGAACCCTTCTTGTAATATGAATATACTACTACTTGTTTTTTCTTAAAATTCAAATCTAGTTGGATCTCATCTCTAACATTTTGCAATGAACTTATAATTACCTTTTGGGTTGACTTTTCTTATTATGCTAATTACCTCTTGGGTTGACTTTTCTTATTAACGCAAGAAAGTATTTAGGGTGCGTTTGGTACGTGGGACGGGACAGGACAACGTGGGACAATTTGTTCTTGTCCAACGTTTGGCGCGTCCTTAGCATGGGACAGGACATGACATGACAAGGTGGGACAAAAATCACAAAAAATTGTCCCACCCAAGACCCTATGACAACTTGTCCCATGACATGGGACAAGAGTCAAAATGACCAATTTAGCCTTTAAATTTTCAAACAATTACAATCATGTCTAATATTATATATATATATATATATATATATATATTAATAATATATATTATAATTACATATATAATATTATATATATATATATATATATTATATATATATATAAATATATGATATATTGAATATTATTATATACAGGATATATATATATTATTAAATATTATTATTATATATATAATAATATCATATATATATATATATATATTATAATAATATGTTTATATTATAATATATATAATTATATTATTATATATAATAATATAATTATATATATTATAATATAAACATATTATTATAATATATATATATATATATAATATTTAATATATTATATATATCTTATATATATATAATAATATTTAATATATCATACATATATATTATATTATTATATATATAATACATGTAATATTCTATATTAATATATAATAATATCAAATAATAATAATAATAATAATATGTATAATATATAATAGTATGTTTTATATTATTATATATTATATATTTTATTATTTAATATTATTATATATATATATATATATATTTGATATTATTATATATTAATATATATATATATAAGAGGGGTACTCTGGTCATTTGAACCTCTTGTCCTGTCCTGTCCTAGCCATACCAAACGCATAATAGTACAGTCCACAATTCTGCCCCAGACCTTCCAAACACAATACAGAACAACATGTCCTGTCCTGTCCCGTCCCATGTCCGTGCCAAACACAACCTTAGTGCCATTGATGCTTTAGTGTTACTTGACGTGCGATAAAAGTTAAATATCTCGATAAAGTAATAAAATGTTAATTTATCAATAAATTAATATATCATTTGATTAATAGATTTCACACGGTATCAACATTATTGATTTATAAAGGTTATAGTGTATGTATCAATCTGTCAACCAACAAATCCAACTGAGATATAACATATATACACAAATATATAGTTTGGGAAATATAGGTTATATATATATATATATATATATATATATGCATATAAAACACGGGTGTATAGTATACCAGAATATTATTGTATCTTATTGTATGGGAATAGCATATGTTCGTATGTATATAATGTTATCGTATATAGATTATATATGATCATGACAAAACGGGATTTAAATTTTAATGTGGTCGTATGTGATGTTTTTTGATCAAAAATAAATTGACATGATCACACCAAAAAAGTCATGATCACATTTAAATTTTTAGAGGTGTATGGTATACCGGTGCTTATATATATATATTAGTCTTGAATGGAATTTACCATTGCATATGAGTTCAAATTCTTTTATGATCTATTTATTTTGTTGGTTTTTTTTTTTTTTTTTTTCATAATTCATTGAAAATAAGTATATATATATATTTTTTTCTATCTCATATATATATATATAGACATGTGTTTCATTCAAACTCAAATACTCTTAATAAACAACCGAACCAAAAGATGGATCAAGAGATGATTCAAACCCTTTGCATGAAGAGGATGTCCAATAATTCATAAATCGTATTAATGATATCTTGTAACTTTTTAAGTACTAGCTACTTCATAAATCATCTTCTAAATACTAGTTAGTTGATCGAGCTTGTAAGCCTTTGCAACTTTTCAAAGTGTTTGAGGTTTCAATCCTACTTTCCTACTCACATAGTCATATTATATTCAAATCATGCTCATGTTAATTGAAGAAGTGCTTTATTTCTAGGAGTGCTTTATTTACAGGGACAAATCTATTTTTAACCGAATATAGTTTACAAATTAAATCAGATATAACTACCAATTTAAAGAAGATCGTTTTTGACCGGTTTAGAGAACCAATAAAAACTCTTTTTTACAGTTGAGATTATAGCTTATTATGTACTCGGGAGAGTGATATGACTCGAACCCACAACCTCATTGTATAGTGAGGTGTGAGGAGTAAATTACTCGATTAATCTCATCTTGACACTAATAAAGATAATTAAGTATTAACTAAAATGCTAATTAAATTGAATTAAAGATTAAAAGTCTTTTATTGGACTTGCAAGTTTCAATATTATTATTTGTTTTATTTTGAAATATTACAATAATTCAAGATTTGGGAAGAGAGACAGACTTGAAGTCACAACCCCATGGTGTAGGTGTGAGCAACAAACCACTGGTCAAATCTCATCTTGTCGCAAGTGTCAATATTATATACATATATGTTATGTCTCGTGAAATATTACACTAACTCCATTAAGTAAAAGTGAAAATCGATAAAAATGACCAAATATATTATAAGAAATTTAATTTTAACCACATACGAAGTTTTGACTGTTAATAACCATATTTCAGTCTGTAATTAAGAAACCCCCCCTACAACATCTTTTCTATTTTTTTCTTTTTCTTTTTCACAAAAGACGTTAAATCTTGGAGAAAAGTATGACATATTGGATAAAAAAAGTGACATCCAAACCTTTTGGAATCAAATAATTATTGAAACAACCCTCCAAAACTTGTTTTAAACTTTTTATACAAGAAAATTACTGAGGGATATGTTTGGCATGTTTTGGTAAAACGTCACGTTTTTCGTTTTTTTTTCTTTTGAAAAGTGAACAGTATCGTGGGGAAGCGCATGCCCCGACAGTGTTGTTGCCGACGAGGTGCTCAAATGACTTCACCTGGACACACGTTGCCCTCAGCGCACCCAAGCAACATTGTTGTGCAACATCGCTTGGGCTTAGGCGGCATCATCTTCAGGCAGAACTACCGCACCGACATAGGTAGGAGGAGAAGGATGGTCGAAGCTGGGAGAAGCCACAACTATTCATTACAAACAACTATTTTACTCATTTTAAAAAGTAATATCAAACACATTTACATCGTTTTTCGTTTTTGAAAACTACTTTTAACAAACACGTTTCAGTTTAATCATTTTTAAAACATGATTTTCATTTTTAAAAATCGTTTTCAAAAACATTATTTTAAAAACGATACCAAACGCAAACTTTACAACTGTTTTTTGTTTTTGAAAAAAAAAAAAAGTTTTATAAAATGGATAAAAAACATCACCTAATGTTTTGAGGATTATTTTTTATTTTTTCCCTTAGTAAAATGACATTAACTATGTTGCATCTCATAAGATGGCCATCAGTATAATTTTTTTTAATTATTATAATAAATATAAATAAGAGCAAATCCGAAAAAATGGCCACCTTCCCAACTTTTATCACAATTAGCCATTTTTTTAAAAAAAATATTGCATCTATAATCAAACACAATTTTCAAAAACCCCTTATAGGCAAAATAGGTCTTAAGACTAAATGCCCCTAAAATGAGCACAATCTCTCATGTTCTCTAGAAAAAAGAACGTGTGATCAATTCGTAACTCACATATATATTTTGTGATCCATTCGTGTTTTCTCATGTATATTTTGTGATCCATACATGCACTTCATGCATCTTACGTGATCCAAAAAAAAAGTGTGTGATCCATTTAATGAAGGGTGTTTTGGTAAGATTATGTTTTTATTAGTTATAAACTACTCAAAAAATAACAATGTTGACGTGATCATTGGTTGGCCCCTTATAATCAATAGTAAATTACTAATTTAAATTTTTCATTCATCTCCAATTATATAATTAGTGATTTGCTTCCTGTAAAAAAAAAAAAATAATAAAAAAAAAAAAAAAAAAAAGGTGATCTGTTACTACTACATAGATTATAAGATAATATAACGATTATTGTGAGAATAACAAAATTACTTACCGCTTAATCTAAGATGAATTTTGAACAACAAACCCACTCTTAATAAAGTTGTTAGACATTTTTTCTTCATATCAGTAATATGGCAAGTCCCTCCTTTACTTGTATTCTGGATTGTATTTGTAGCTGTTAATCTAAGCAGATCTTGGTAGACCCCTGCTAGATTGATGTCATATTTTAAAAAAAAATAAAAAATTAAATCCTATGACATAATGTTCTAATTAATTGATTAGAAAATAAAAGTAATAAAATAATGAGCAAGTAGATGTACTTTAACTATTTTTAATTAAGGAGTTTGTTTGGATGGGTAAGCAATGGGGGTTATAATTAATAAATCGCGTGATGACGCATGATAATGCCATGGCCCATGGCCATAGAATTTATTAATATTTTGGAAGCCGGGCCGGCATACTTAACACTGAAAGTCTGAAACGCTACGATAGCATAAGTAGAGTGTGGACTGTGGAGATGGTGTCTAATTTTGGTTTATTAATTATTTAATCAATCTAATTAGAATTTAAAACCAAACTTTGTACTTATCTTTTTGAATCTATTTCTTCAACTTTGACTATATAGCTATAAATTTATATAGTCAAACCATCTTATTTCCAAACCAACCGCACCATGATAAAATTTAATGAATTTTAATGAGATTTTGGGTGGTTTATAGGACTAAATAACAATTGAAAACTGAAATCACTTGTTATTATTATTATTATTATTAAATTTTTTTTAATAAAAATGTTTAAAAACTAGTAATTAATTAATATATATGCTCTTTTGATTGTTAAATATAATATCAACATGGATTCCCGATTTCATAGCATGATTAAAAAAAATATATTATAAAAGTGGCTAAAAAATGATATTATAAACTTAGTGGGTTATTCATAAATATTCCAAATTTTAATATATATCTAAAATAATGTAATTATTTGAATTAAAAATTTCAAAATTAGATTGTCCTAATTATTCATAAATTTTGTTTTAGATATTACATATAAGTTAAAACAATTTATAAATAGTCCTGTAAGTTCTATAATAATGTTTTTAGACACTTTTACAATCTCTATCTGAGAAATAATATATATATATCATTCTTTTAGGTGGCGATTGAAGACTAAATAGGTTTGAATTTAGTCTGAAATCTAAAATATGGGTAACCTTTTTTTTTTCTTGATGTTGAATTAAGTGTTAAGCTGTTTTTTTTTTTTAATCAAAAACATCTGAAAACATGTAATTAGACATTCATACCCTTGCTACATTGATTGTTATATATTATAGTGTTTAATTGTTATGTGCTTGTATCTTTTTAATCCAAAATTAATATATCACTATTTAAATAAAATTATGAATTTTTAGCAAAACTGCCCTATTTAGGGACTGGATTGCAAATCTACCCTAAAACTCAAATAAATTGTAAAACTGCCCTGAAATGACCTTTCTACCCTTTTCAACAATTGAAATCAATTTCATTCTATTTGCCCTAAATTCCCAATTCCTTAGGCCACACATCTTGATCAAACCCAAATCCTCTGTCCACCCATCCCGATCGAACCCATCATTAAAATATTCATTATTTTAAATAACATAAATGGAAAAAAAAAAAATTATCCACAACAAAAAATAATTTTGGAACCATGAGAAAAACCATCGGGTCTAGGTGACCCGACATTGGGTCACCCTATCTTGAGGAAAAAAAGCGTCGGGTCAGGGTGACCCAATGTGAAAAAAAGCATTGGGTCGGGGTGACCGACATCGAGTCACCTTGACTTGACGTTTTTTTTCGTACTTTTTATACCCCATTCGAATTTAAAAAAAAAAAACAGATATGTGAATACCATCATCAAAATAAGGATTCAGAGGATGGAAAAATAATTTTACAATTTAATACTTACCCTTCAAACAATTTTATATAACATTCCCCAATGTTTTTAATATGAAAAGGAAAGGTGATGTAGAGAAAGAAAAAGGTTAGATGTGGTTTAGTTAATGGTTTGATGAGTTTGTTGGTAAATTGTTAGTTGATGGTTGATTGGTTGGTAAATGTAATAAATAAGGTTAATAAATGGGGTATAGTTATGAGTAAGGGCATTTTGGGAATTTTAGGGCACCATTTTAAACCGATTAAGAGATGAAAACTGAACCGAACTGAACTGATTTTGATCGGTTCGGTTCGGTTTTGGGCCTAATGAGCCTAATGAATCCAATGGGTTAATGTGTCTTTTTAATATGTTTTCAATTGAATGGGCTATTCAATTCTACTTTTGGGTGATAATTTTCATAATAGCCCAAAGGCAAAAAGCCCAAATCAAACCAAAATAATAATATTCATTTTATTATTCATTAATTTTTTTTTTTTCAGAAATTGAAGAGGTAATATTACATTCCAAAATAACAAAAATCCAAAATTACAACTAAAAATAACAAATCCAAACTCCCAAATCCAAAAATTTTAAAATAGTTAAAATAAAAACGTAGTTTTTTCTAGTTTGTGTCTCGAGTGAACATCAATACTTTATTTTATTTTTTATTTTTGTACCAAACTGCTGAACTAGTTAATCAAGTTAAAAAACCAATTATCCAATCCAAGTCTTAAACATCATCTAGATTGTACAACCAATTGTTTACAGAATAGGTGCAACTGTGATCAGTAAATCCAAAAATACAACTAAAATTCAAAATAATAAGATTAAGACAAAAAAAAAAAAAAAAAAAAAAAAACCAACTTGAAAGTATTATTCATGACTAGAATCCGAGTTTTTCTCTAGTAGGCATATAACTGTGAGCATACTGATAGCACACTTATCCACCTCATCACTTTTTACCAGAAAAAACAATGCAATTTGGTCAAATAATGCTTACATGGCAAAAAGTGATGAGGTGGATACATGTGCTATAAGTATGCTAACAGTTATATGTCTACCAGAGAAAAACTCACCAGAATCCATAAAAATTAGGGTTTTTTCACAAAAACGTTAAATATGTGTTCAAATGTTCAATAAATATCTAGAAAGATATGTTCCGGACGGAGTTGAAGATTGCATCACCGGAGATGAAATAAAGACACGTCTAAGAAACCAGAGAGACTAGTGAGTAGTGAGATTGACTTAAGAGCCGAAGAGACAAGAAGAAAAAGAAGACAAACCTTGGCCGGAGATGAACGAGATGAGAGAGACTATTCGACAGAGATGAACGAACCAGTTGATATTGCGGAACGAGATGGAGAGAGACTTGAGAGGTAGAGATTTAGATTTGAGAGAGGCAAAGAGCGGTTGAGAGTGGGACTGAAAAAAATAAAAGGGTTAGGGTTTTTTTAGTTATATAGTGCATTATTAGTGTGGTTCAATAAGTGTTGGAATCCGCTTAGCAATGATCGAAATCCGTTTGGAGACACCCATGGGTTGGATCGACTCTTCTCTCTCTCTAGAAATGGGTTTCTAGCAATATCTTCCTTTCCGATAGATAAATTTCATGTCTAAAATAGTTGTTTTTAGAGAGAGGAGAGAAAATCGATTTATAGGCAGCTCAAAATAAGTGAGTACCATCAGATACCATGATAATGCATTACGACATAGGGACTTAGTGCGACGTCGCATTAGGCAAAAATTCCTTGGTATGAAAACACACCGCGACGACCTCATCGTAGTTTCACGTCGTGACGTGACATAATACATGCAAGGATTACACGCAAGTTGACACCGCGACCAATATAGGTCGCGATCTACAAGACCTGTTTTCACCGTGGCTTTGATATCGTGATCTAGTTTTCGCGAGAAGACATCGCGCTAAAGGACCATTACTTACTACTTGAAAATCGAGATATTCGCGTTGTCACACATTGCAATTATGTCCTCGTGAAGAAGAACAAAAACATTCTATTCAAGTTCCACGACATGATGGAGCAACGAGGACATCATGGTTTATAGGTCACAACAACATAGAGACGTGCAATCTCTCGAGTCATAATGAACAAATGCAATGTGAACCTCATGCCGCCACATTGTAGTGAGCATAACTGTGCGAACATAGAATCACCATAAAACAATGGCTTCTGGAAAAACTTTCGTATGGAATAACAATACCCGTTTCCATAAAGCCAAACAAATACAATACACCACACAACCACCATAAGTTTGAATACAGACACGTATCAACACAAATGAGTTCACAGAACTCAACCAATGTAACACATACGAATATGAACAATGCAAATTGTGATGCAAGTGTGTGTGTGTA
This sequence comes from Acer saccharum, assembly GCA_030490815.1. Lineage (NCBI taxonomy): Eukaryota > Viridiplantae > Streptophyta > Magnoliopsida > Sapindales > Sapindaceae > Acer > Acer saccharum. The sequence continues at coordinate 21,901,833 of CM059874.1, forward strand.
GAATGTTGCACAACGATGCTTGGACACATGAATAAATTGTGTGTGTGTGTGGGTGCACCTAGAATATTCCGAGAGCTCTCAAGCAAAGCTTACTTTAGGCGTGATCTCTAGAAGACTAGCAATACTTGAACCCGTTGAAACAAGACGCATATGACCGACACGGACACTTAAAATCTAAAGTGAATTACAAGCCAAAAGTGTATTACAAGCCAAAAGTGTTTGTTCACGGAATTCATCCAATCATGGAGACATATGTTCTCAAAACTATCTACGAAAGCATATATCCTCACAATTTTCTCTACTATTGATTATCTAGATTATTGGAAATAAGAATACATGCCAATTCTCACTAATGTAGCCGTCATGGTTAGACCCGGTATTAGTGCTTAAGGTGAAGGTGGACGTTGGTTTCAATTTGAGGAATGTTGTGCTGGTCTCTATAATATGATATCTCAAGTATTCCAAATTATGCTAATGCTCTAAGATACTGGAATTCTATTAACAAAAGGAAGCTACAATAAGATATTAGTGAGAAGAAACATCAATTGAGGGAGGCCAATAGCGTTGAGACTCATGAAGGGTGGTGGCAACTTAGACTTATAGATTCCCAACTGGATATTTTGTTAGATGTTGAGGAGTCCCACTGACGACAAAGGTCTCTCGTTACTTGGTTACATGACAGGGACAAGAATACTCGATTTTTCCACTCTAAAGCCATAACTATGAAGGCTAGAAATAGGATAATTTTTCTGATCGATGAGTAGGGGATCTAGATCTTCTCCTCACCTTAAGCGTCCTCACATTCATATTCTATTATCATATGTCTAATATAACAAATCAATGTTCTCGATTAATTTCATTAATTTTTATGTTTTTACTCTACCAAAAGATAGAATTAATTCAGGCCATTGATTTTTATGTTTTTACATGTGACATTAGATTCCGAAGGTGATGACACTTAAGGTGAGGAGGTGATCCAAATCCATGAGCAGGGCGTGGGTCAAAAGGATAGAGATTCAATTGAAGCGGTTATTCTAAAGTACTTATATGATATTTTTACTTATAGTAAACCTAATACATACAACCTTTGTTTTGTTTTTAATTGTGTAGAGCCTAAGATTGACAATGAGATGAATAAGTGCCTTGATGTTATTTTCTATCTAGAGGAAATTCGAGTAGCAGTTTTTCAGATGTGTCCAATTAAGGCTCCAAGTTTGGATGGGATACCAACGTTGTTTTTTCGGAAGTTCTAGGACTCGGTTGGAAGTAGTGTGATGACATCTTGTTTTACGAGGTTTGAATGGTGGTAATAGTATATGTAGAGGCTGTTAACTCAACCCTCATTGCCCTCATCCCCAAAATCAAGGATCCTATTCGTGTTTCTAAGTTTCAACTTATAACTCTGTGCAATGTTTTGTATAAAATCATAGAGAAAGCCCTTCCTAATAGATTTCGCTATGTGTTGGGAGATGTCATTTCTAGTAATCAAAGCATGTTCTTACCAAAGAGATTAATCACTGACAATGCAATTATTGGGGTCAAATGTCTTAATGTTTTGAAGCGTAGAAGGAAATGGAGGCAATAGTACTTGGCTTTGAAACTTGATATGTCGAAAGCTTATGACAGGGTTAAATGGGAGTTCCTTTGTGGTATGATGTTGCGGTCAGAGGCGAATACAAAAGGGGCCCATAGGGGCCATACATGCCTGGTTAATCTACTCTATATATGGGTTCAACTGCTACATTACCAGGTTTATTTTCAATCATTGGATTCAATTTAAGATCTATAAAAAATCAAAGATTTGAAAATTTAAAATAAATTAAAAGTAAAAGGAAATAACATCATCTCGTAATTACCCCATAACTATACCGTCTATACATGATCTGTATAGTGTTAAAACCATCCATATATGTATGTATTTTTATTTTTATTAGGTATATTCACTATAACAAATTAAGACTTTCTTTACTATTTTATTATGTAATATCCATCTTGTTTTAAATATTTTATATGAATTATATATTTATTAATTAGGAACTATTGAAAGAGATATTGCATCTATGCAACAAGATGAAAGATCATTTTCTTCCAAATTCTTTGATTATGTATATTGAAATGGAAATCGCAAAGAAAGTTAAATAAATTTGATTATAGATGACTTTTGAGATACAAAATAGAGTCGATTTTCATTTTGATTCACAAAATTAGTGTCAATATATTATTATTATATTGTATCATTACCTTAAAGACTAAACGGTATTACGTTTTAGCATATTCGTTCATTATCGATGGAGTCCCTAGTGGCTGTCTTACTCTGTCCAGAGGCCAGCCTTAGAACCCACCAACTTTTTTAATGTGTAGAGGGCCTTTTTGCGCTTATCCGAAGAGAGGAATCTGTAGGGGGCATTGCTGGCTTGTAGTGAGGGAGAACAGGCCCTAGTGTTTCGTTTTTTTTTTTTTTTTTTTGGCTTATGATAGCTTACTGTTTTAAAGTCTCTGATTGCGAGAAGGTTAAGGATGTTTAGGATAATTACTCGAGAGCTTCAGGACAAATTATTAATTGTGAGAAGTCAGCTTTGTGTTGCAGTAAGAGGGTGTCAACTGTGGAAGTAGATGTGCTGGCCTCATGTTTAGGTGTCCTGCCTAACAATATTTGAAAGTTGAGATTGATCCTTTTATATTTTACCCTGTAATTGATAAACAACTTGTTTATTATACCGACTTAATTAAAAGAGTCTATTCAAACTTGAACAAAACACGAAGAAATTGTCAATAATATCCATGAACCCGTATCAGTTAGCGGCTTTAAAAAATGAAAAAAAATAAAATAAAAATAAGAAAGATTTTATATGTTTAGTGGTGATGGACTGCATCACTACATGTAACATGTACATGCAAGCAGGTTTCACTTTCAGGCATGTTTCTCATCATGTTCCTTTTAGTCAACAATGGTGATTATATGTTTGTAGTCACATGGGCTTCACATGCCATCCTCAATCATGCAATATTTCTTACTTATCAACTCCATAATGCAACTTGATCAAGATAACGCGTTTCGCAAAACAAAAAAAATAATTCTGAAAACGTGTGATGGCCTTTTTAAGGGCCTGTTAAGTAAGCCATGCCCATGTGAAATCATTTTCTTCCCTTCCTTGTCTCTTTCATGGCATTTCTAATATGATATATATATATATATATATACGGTCCCGTTCCTATTAGTACATCCTGATATAACTTTATCAGGATATTGAATGTGAGCCACTCATTTATAACAGTGATTTGACAAGTGCATACATACCAAGTCAAAGTATGTAAAATGAGTGGCTCACATTCAATTATCAGTTGGAACTGACAAAAGTTATATCAGTTCCTTGCATGTGAGCCACTGGATTTAAATACTTTGACTTGGCTGTATACACTTGTCAGTCAAAGTATTTAAATCCAGTGGCCCACATACAAGGAACTGATATAACTTTTGTCAGTTCCAACTGATAATAGAAAGACTGTTTATATATATTATATAACATGGTAGATATATATATTAAATTGTGATTTAACTAATCTTTTCTTTCCTTTTCTTTTTTATTTTCTTTTCTTTTGTGAATAACGAGAATATATATCTAAACTTTAACGTTTAGTAATCATCAAAATAATGGAATCCCAAACATTTTTTCCAATATTATATTTGTACTAATTATATTATGCAACTTAAAAACCTTTAAATTGGTTCTAACTTTTTAAAACTTCGAAGTTTCCAACTTAATATTTTTATATTTATATTAATATTTTTTTTTCTAAGTATTACTTTAATTTAGGGTTTGGAGAGAGGGGAAGATAAAGGATAGGAATGAAGGGTATACCCTATATATACCATATATCACTGGCCCAACATTATCTCGTCTTTACATTAATATAATTGCTTCTCTTTAAAACAAAATTCATATATTTGTTGTATAGTATTAACACGAGGATAAACATTAATTGTAACATCATTTCACTTGTTATATGTCATTTTTTTTTATAAATGTTATATGTCAATTTCATACACTTATACACCTAACACACAACTTGTGGATGAGTTGAGGTTGGTCCGGTGGTAAAATCTCTTACACCTGCACCATGAGATTGCGAGTTCGAATCCTTCCCTTCCCTAGAAAAAACCCCAACTTTATATAATAATGTAATACTTAATATAAATAAATAAATAAATAAAAATGAAAATAAAAACTTGTTACTAGCATTGTTAGGACTTAGGAATAAGAGAGAATTCTATAAAATAAAATAAAATAAAATAAAAAATAAAAAATAAAAAAAAAACCTTCTACCCATCTTTATATATGGAAAATTTCATTAAAGTCCCTACGTTTTGGTAAAATATCACATTTTTAAACGTCTTTACTATAAGCAACTTTAGTCCCTACTTTTTTTTTTATTTTAAATACATCACTTTAGTCTCTTTGACCAAAAATCTAATGGTCAACTGTGACTATAAATATCAATACGATTTTACCCTTGTTAATATATAATACAAGCTAAAAAGTTAATTTTACAGTTAAAATATATAATTTTTTAGTTGCACCCTTAAAATAATTTTGTTATTACAACCTTACTTTTTTTGAATTTTTCTCAAATACTTTCAAAATTTTAATATCAAAATAATTTATAAAAAATTATATTAACAACAACAAAATATTTTCTCAATAAAAAAAATAAACAAATAAAAAATATATAATAATTTTAAAACAGAAAATCTTATATAATATTAATTAAAATATTAAAAAAATACTTTAAAAACACATTTTTTTTTTTTAATGAAAAAATAGTTAAAATATTAAAAATAAAATAAAAATGAAGACAATAGATCTCCAATATTGGATCTAGATTGATCCAATAGTGGAGATCCATTGGTCTCCATCTCTTGGCGACGAGGATCTGTTGACAAGACTTTGTTGTCGAGTGATGGAGATCTCGATGATGGAGATTGTTCAACGAAGGTCCATCACCTCCGCAATGAAGGTCTTCGGTCGGCGATGGAGATCCATCGAGGAATTGAAGATATTCACCACAAGTAAAACACTTGAGCTCTTATACTTAAAATGCATTTTTTTCTCAAATATCACTTAATTTGATAAAAATAATATAATTTATATGAAAATAATCATCATAATTGTCTCATTAAAATGAGTCTCATATTGACGTACTATATAAATCACAAGAACAATGAGTTTGCAATAATTCAAGGATTCGGAAGAATTCTACTCAAATTAGGAATTCTATGTTTATATCCTATGTTTTGATAACTAAACATAAATCTCATGACAATACAAAATCAGCGACAATGTTTAGATACATTTAAACATTACCTGACACAATTTGCATATTCAAATAATAAATTCCTAACAATAATCAATCGGACAGAGTATGACCTATATTCTTTTATATGCAATACATTCTTACATAGTTACATATAGGGATGGAGAAAATCCTTGACCCCCAAACCGGTAGGGATCTGATTCGTTTGGGATGGTTTTGTAGCACTTAAATCAGGACTCAGGTCAGGTATAGGTCATATGTTGTTGATCCAATTTGTAACCGGGTTGGGTATGGGTCAAACCATTATGCATCGACCCGCCCCGGTATTTTTATAATTATTTTTTTAAAATATAAAAAGAAAAGAAAAACTCTAATCTTTTTATCTCTTTGCCTAATTGTATTTTGTTTTTGAATTTAAGTTTTATATAATTTAATTAGATGTTATATTCAATTAAATTTAAGTTTATAAATGAATTTTAAGTATACATTAAACTTTAAGTTTTAATATTTATTTTTAGTTTATGTTTAAATTTATGTGTGTGTTTAAATTTAAGTTTATTTTTAAATTTGATTGAATGTTAAAATTTAAGTTCTTCTCCTAAAATTCAATTGTATGGTAAATATTGTATATTTAATGGTTTAATCATTTTTTTGTTGTTGAATGAAACGAATCAATTCAGGTCAGGTATAAGTCGCCCCGCCCCAAACGAGTTTGGATATGGAGAGGAAATCGAAAATCCATTTGGGACACGGGACGGGTATGGGATATACGATCCGGCCCCAATCTGACCCATGAATTGTCATCCCTACTTTCAAACCTCATTGAGTCATTGTCATGGTCAATACCAGTGTTCTAGTTTGCGGCCGCCTAGATCGATTAATCGGTCCAATACAGTTAGGCGGCCGGAAAACGCACCGAAAAGGGGCAAATCGGACCATTTGGGCGGTGGGCGCTTAATCGGCCACGTGGCCGCGTAATCGGGATAGGCGGGTCAAAGCCGTTGACTCCGCCGTTCTTCTGCACCGGAAATCAGCTGGAATAAGGCGTGGGATCGCGTTTCCGATGACTGGACCAGCTGGGTTTGGTCGGCAATGGAGGAGGCGAGAGGTTGAAGATGAAGTTGGGGAAGGTGGGGTGCATTTAGCAGCGGGCTGGGGGTTACACAGGCCTCACATGGAGTCAGTTGGGCCAAATTTTTTGGGCCTCACCCATTAATTGAAACGCAGCGTTTCATACTGATGTGGTGAGCTCTGATTTTGGTGGCCAATTACGAAAAGCTCCCTCATCTCTTATAAAATCACAATATCTTCAATATTCCTTCAATAATTACACTTATACCCCTAATTGACCAATATTACTCCAATGCCCTTGAACTTTATGTTTGGATTTGGATTGGTTTGTGATTGCATTTAGATGGGTGTTTGGGGATTTTGATTGGTAATTTGGCATTTGTGGATTTATAAAGAATTTTCTTTGGATTTCTAATTGGAATTTCTTTGTAATTGTGTTTTCCGATTAATCCCCGATTAATCCCCGATTAATCGGCCTAGGCGCTAGGCGCTAGGTCTCCGCCCGACTAGCGCCTAGCGCTTACTAGAACACTGGTCAATACTCATCCTTATATCTTCTCTTTAGCAAGTCTTACTTGGTGTTTACACGTGCAATCTTCATCCATATTCATATCAACTTGAACTTGATACTCTTATTTTTCAACTCTTAAACTCTCAACACTAAACTAATCTCATTACAACAAAAACAAAAAAAAAAAAAAAATGTTTTGTCCATGGAATTAGACAACACATTGACTCAAAGAACCAATAGTGAATTCGACCAGTATCACCCTCCCTAAAATCGCAAATTTAATTGTAATTCGTAAAAAAAGAAGGTAAGATTAAGGTCTCTTACATTAAAGTTACTGCTTCTAATCAGGATTTCAAATTTATTGCTACAATTTGCAATGGAACAGTATCTTATCTTTGATACTTGCTAGGACTAAATTTGTCTACTAGACTATAATCTATTGAATATATATTAATATTAAAATAAATTAATCTTTTTTTATTTTATATTAGTTCTTTATCTTTTTTCTTTATCTTTTGTAGATGTCGGTTGGTTGATTCTATTCGTATATATACTGGATTGTGAAAGCAATAAAGTCTTCCCCTTCACATTTAATTATCTGTTTTGATTGATCAGTCAATTAATGGTTTAATTCCTCTTGTTTAATGATAATCCTAAACTTCAACAATGAAGAAAAAGAAGTTGAATTATTATATAAGTATATTTATATAGTCAAACAAAGTAGCTATATATAATATATCCCACGCAACGAATAAAGTCAAAATCAAGCATAAATGTCGGTGATGTTTTAGTTAGAGTTTTATCGCTTTACTTAGCTGTTACAACTAAGAAGATAGATGCCAAATAAAATAAGAAAACGACGTGCATAACGGTCTATGAATGATATAAAGGGAAAAGTACACTCACATCCCTCAACAATAGCAATATTGCAGTTCAATGTTGAAAGTTTTTAAGAAGATAGATGCCATATAAAATAAGAAAACGACGTGCATGACGGTGTATGATTGATATATATAAAGGGAAAAGTACACTCACATCCCTCAACAATAGCAATATTGCAGTTCAATGTTGAAATTTTTTAAGATAAATAGATGCCAAATAAAGGGCTAGTTTGGTATTGCTTTTGAGAAGTTAAAATCAGCTTATTTAATAATTTTGACATGAAATGATGTTTGGTAAAACTTCCAAAAGTGATTAATTGATAATTTGGTAACTTTGACGATGATTTTGAGAAGTAGGTGAGGGGTTACTTTTTGAAAGTGATTATGGAATAATCAATAATCTATTTCAGCATTTAATGAATATTTTAAAATATCATTAATATCCTTATGAAATCAAATAAAAATCATTTACATACCTTATTTCATCTAAAAATTAAAGATTCTAATTAAATATTGATTTGATTTATAAAATCTTTTTAAAATATTTTTATTGTTCTTATGAAAAAAAAAATATTCCAATTTAAATATTCTACTTAAATATTGATTTAATATAATATAATTAATGAAAAAAAATGAAATCAAGTTCTAAAATCATGTCTATTTTAGTCATTGTAACTAATTTCAACACTTTTGAAATAAAATTACCAAACATATTTATACTATTTTTAAGCTATACAGTAGTTTTAAAAGTTTAATTATCCAAACATCTGCTAATTAACTACACAACTGATTATTCTTTCAGCACAGCTAACAGTGATTATTACAAAAGTTACAGTAATACCAAACTGGCCCAAAATAAGAAAATGACATGCATAACGGTGTATGAATAATATAAAGGAACTGCGGAGAAGATTGCAGCCGTGCAAAAGACCTACTTTAGGTGATTATCAATCTCTATTAATACATGTATACTTGAACAAACTGATTCTGCTTCCGTTTTTGTAAACAAAATTTATTTTTTGTTTTTGTTTTACCGACTTGGAACTAACATTGAATATATTAAAAAAAAAAATTGAATTAATTAAAAATTATCATAAAAAAAATAAAATAAAAACAAATAAATATTAAAAGCTCGCATCTATAGATTCAATCAGAATTAATGATCATCTACTCCCATAGAATGTGGAGAGTGAGTGAGCTGAGACGAGATTGGTGTAGGCATCCTCATTCATCGTGAAGAGGTTCCCCTAGGTCTTCCCTCTCTTTCCGATACCTCTCTCTACCCTTTTTTTTTCATGGATAATTAATGGTAGTTTCTTTTTTAATTATTTGGGTAGGGGTTGATTTGTATCAATTTTTCTATTGTCAGTTCAAACTGATAAAAGATATATCAGTTCTTTGTCTGTAAATCCAATGGTCCACATGTAAGGAACTGATATATTTTATATCAGTTCGAACCAATAATAGAAAGACTGTGATTTGTATATATATATATATATATATATATATATATATATTTATTCATTGGTTTGGGCATGAGTTTATTTGATTTGGTTGATTGATTTAGGCATGAGCTTAATTTTGGTCGAGGTGGTGGTTGACTGATTGCTACTTGCTAGCTAGGTTGATTGATTAGTTTGTGTATGAGTTTCGTTCAGTGTTTTGATTAGTTGCAAGTGGTGGTTTGGCTAGGCAGGTGTCTTGATTAGTCTTTTTCTTTCGTTTAGGGGTGGTGTGTAGCCCACTAGCCCTCTCTTTCACTAAAAAGTTAAATGGTGGTATGTCAACATTGTCAAGTCAATTGCTTTATATGTAGCATGTAACTAAACTTGATAGACATCCAAATGAAAAGGTGGTCTCCAATGTTTTACTTGTAAAATACATGTTTTTAATGACATGTTAATTTATTATTGGTCTCTTTAAATATACTAAAGAATTGTTGAATAAAACAAAATATAAGACAAGAGTGGTTGCTGACTGAGCCAATAAGATGGCTGTCCAACAGACCCTCTGAAATGGATTGAGATGCCCTACCCATTTCAATTGTGCTCACCTTCTCAACATCTAGTGACATGTGGCACTTAAGCAAATGAACGACTATGATTAATTTGTTTTTTTTTTTTTTTTTCTCTCTCCACTTATCAAACGACATTGTATCTGAATCCTATCACTCCAAACTTCTTTTTTTTTTCTTCTTGCTTGTTTCATAATACTTCATACTCTCTCTCTCCATTTCTCATATAGTTGTATACTTTTAAGAGCATTTTTAAAATAAATTGATTGATCTCAATACAAATAATAATAATAATAACAATACAAATTAAACGAAAATTAAAAAAATAAAATAAAAAATGAACATCATCAATCTTCATTTTTCACAAACACGAATTGAATTTCAATACACAAACCAGAAAATAAAATATGTTTCTCTATTGATGAAGATCTAAAGATCCATAAATGTCTCTATTGATGAAGATCTAAAGATCCATAAATATTGTTCTTCTTTTTTAATTTTTTTTTAAAATTTTTTTTTACTTGGATTTCGTTTATGGGTTTGTGAAATGGGTTTTTGTTTTGTTTGGTTGGTGATAAAATGAAGGAAAGAGAAGGAAAGAGACGAGGCGATTCTCTCTTCTTTGACAACTTTGACAGACAATGGACAATGAGAATTATTATTGAGAATGTTTTGTTCAATGTAATGTTGATGATAGATGTAATTTTTGGTGGTGTAATGTTGATGATGATGGTGATGTATTTTTTTAAAAAAAATTTTATTTATTATCTCCACTATTGTCAATTTGAGAAAAAAAAAATCATTTTGTGGGTTGTTGTTTTTGTTTTTCTTAGAACAAGTATCAAGAGAGGATTTTTGGATTAAGAAAAAAAAAATTGTTATTTATTTAGACGCGTTTGTAAGGAGAAAGAGAGGAAAAAAAAATAAAGGAAATTAATCTCAGCCAGTGTTTTGCTTGTTTGCCATGTGTCAACTGATGTTTGAAAGTTGAGCACAAATAAGATGGGTAGGGGATCTCAATCCCTCTGAAATCAAAGAGTTTTGTTGACAGCCTCTAAAAAAAAGTTTCTACCTCAGCTTGAAGTTATACTAGAGAGGTTGCATTGAAGATAAATTTTTAACAAAGTAGATGTTCATCTTACATGGCATCTAATTTTTTCACAACCCACATTACCATTGGAGAAGAGGTTAGTGTAGGCCTCCTCATTCATTGCGAAGAGGTTCCCCTAGGTCTTCCCTCTCTTTCCGATACCTCTCTCTCTACCCCTTTTTTTTTAATGGGTAATTAATGGTGGTTTCTTTTTTAATTATTTGGGTAGGGGTTGATTTGTATTTTTGTTTTTTATTCATTGGTTTGGGCATGAGTTTATTTGATTTGGTTGATTGATTCAGGCATGAGCTTAATTTTGGTCGAGGTGGTGGTTGCTACTTGCCTGCTAGGTTGATTGATGATTTGTGTATGAGTTTCATTCAGTGTTTTGACTAGTTGCGGGTGGTGGTTTGGCTAGGCAGGTGTCTAAGCTTGATTAGTATTTTTCTTTCGTTTAGGAGTGTGTAGCCCACTAGCCCTCCCTTTCACTAAAAAGGTAAATTGTAAATTCTAACTTATTTTATAGTATTTTTTGCTTCTAAAATGTCACCATTTTGTTTTCATTAAGGTGTGGTTTGCAAGGAATGAAGAGGCTATTCAATTTGGGATCGGTGTTCTTGGCACATACAACTTTAATTGGATTAGCTTCTTCTAAGGGCCAGTTTGGTATTGCTGTAACTTTTATAATAATCACCATTAGCTGTGCTGAAGGAATAATCAGCTGTGAAGTTAATCAGTAGATGTTTGGTTAATTATACTTTTAAAACTACTGTATAGCTCAAAAGCAGTATACATATGTTTGGTAATTTTCATTTCAAAAGTGCTGAAATTAGTTACAATGACTAAAATAGACATGATTTTAGAACCTCATTTTATTTTTTTCATTTATTATATATATTAAATCAATATTTAAGTAGAATATTTAAATTAGAAAACAAAATCCATAAGAATAATAAAAATATTTTTAAAAGATTTTATAAATCGAATCAATATTTAATTAGAATCTTTAATTTTAAGATGAAATAAAGTATATAAATGATTTTAATTTGATTTCATAAGGACAATAATGATATTTTAAAAGATTAATTAAATGCTGAAATAGATTATTCCATAATCACTTTCAAAAAGTAACCCCCTACCTACTTCTCAAAATCACTGTCAAAACTTGCCAGATTATGAATTAATCACTTTTGGAAGTTTTACCAAACATTATTTTATGCTAAAATTATAAAATAAACTGATTTTAACTTCTCAAAAGCAATACCAAACTGGCCCTAAGTAGAGAAGCTTTTGATTTCGAAGTTAATATTCAATAGTGGGTCCTATAACAATACATTTGTATTTATTTATTACAGTTTTTTTTTTTTTTTTTTTTTTTTTTTTTTTTTTTTTTTCTTTTTTTTTTTTTTTTCATCTAAAAAAATATTAAAGATTTTATAGTATATTTTAAAAAATTTCCATGGACTTTATTTATTTATTTATAATATATATATATATATATATATATATATATATATACTTCTTTTATTTTATCGTAATATATTATTACTTATATATTTTTTTTTGGAAAACGGTTTTTAGAAAAAATTCATAAAATAAAAATAAAAAATATTACCGAATAGGCATCTATATTTTAAAAATAGTTTTAGGTGGAGGCTACTGCAGCCTCCATTTTTTTCTATTTTAATCATTTTTTTTTATTTTACTTTTTTTTATAAAATAAAATTATTATCTTTTATTATTTTTTGTATTTTATATTTTATAATTTTATTATACTTTAAATTATTTTATAGGTTTTTTAAATTTTAATTGTTTAAAATTATTTTTAATGTATTATGAGGGTAAAATTGTAATTTTATTGGTTTAATTAAAGTTCAAAGGCAAAATTTTCTTTTTGTTAATTCTTTAACAGTTGGTTGTTCATAATTAGGTACCAAATTAAGCTATTTTTAATAATTTAGGGACCGGTAAGTCCAAAATAAATAAATAAATTCTAAAAATTTTGGGACTAGATAGAACTTTCCCCTTTATGAAATGATGATAACGGTGGATACAAACATTCTTGAGGGATCTCATCTTAGAGAAGTATATAATGTTAGTTCTAAATTTATAATTCATTTATCATGTTATTTGTTATGATTTTCGACAAATAATTTAACTAATTTAGTATTATTCTGTTATCATTTATTGTGTATTTTATATTACGGGGATTTACAATTTAGTCCCTAAAAAAAATTGGGAAGTGGTTGGTTTTTTACTTATCTTTACTTTTTTTTTTATTTTTTTTTTTTTGTCAAATTAATCCTCCAATTTGTAAACATGACTCATTTAGATCCCTCTAAGTAAATTTTGTACGGTTAACGATCACATAATCAATTAAAAGTCTATTTTCCCTAGGCCCTTAATTGACCAATAAAAAATGAAACAATAAACTATAACAAAGAAATATTAAAAAAAATTGCAAAAAAAATCTTTAAGATAAACGATAGGGATAAGAAAATTAAAGGGCTTTTAGTAAAAATACCCTATTTTAGGCGGCCAATTGCAAATGTGCCCTAAAATCAAAATCAATTTCAAAACTACCATATTTTTCCTAAAATGCCCTCACTTATAACTACACCACATTTATTAACCTTATTTATTACTTTTACCAACCAACTTATCAAATAAATGAACTAAATACTATATAACCCTTTTCTTACTTTATAACACTTTGTTCCCACACTTTTCTTTTTCAATTTAAGGTTTTAAAAACATTAGAGAATATTATATAAAGTAGTTTGAACGTAAGTATTACATTTTAAATTTATTTTGTCAACCTCATAATCCATATATTTGATGGAATTCACATATATCCTTGAAATTTTTATTTATTTTTTTAATTCCAATGGAGATTGAATCACCATAAAAATGAGCATTGAGACAAGGTGACTCGATATCGGGTCACATTAAGTCACCTTGTCCCGAGGCTTAAAAAGCCTTCGGGTCACCCTGTCTCGAGACATTTTTTCCCTCGAGATAGGGTGACCCGATACCAGGTCACCCTATCCTTGAGATTTTTTTTCCTTGGGATAGGGTGACCTAGCATGGTGACCAAAAGCTTTTTTTCCTCGACACAAGGTGATCTGATGTTGGGTCACCCTAACCCGAGACTTTTTTACCTTGGGACAGGGTGACCCTGCATCGGACTACCCTGTCTCGAGGATTTTTTTTCTCAGGACATGGTGACCCAATATCAGGTCACTTTATCCCGAGATTTTTTTGCCTCCAGACTTTTTTGCCTTAAGACAAGGTGACCCGGTATTGAGTCAGCATGTCCCGAAGCTTTTTTTCTCCTAAATTTCTTCAACTTTGTTTAAATTTCACACAATTTCTACAATAATTCTCCTCAATCATACCAATCTAACTCAAAATTTGAAAATCCATTAATCAATTTCAACTCACAACCATAACCCTAAATGTTAGGGTTCAAATTAAAACTCAAAATAATTTAAAGTAAAACTTAAAATAATTCAAAATTCTACAATAATTTAAATTTAAACTCAAAATACCTCAAACACCCAAATTGGTTGTGTATGGCTGCGTTCGAAACCTATTTCAGTGATGAATGAGTTGCCGATGAATCTTCGCGGAGAACGGGTTGCCAACTCCCCAAACTTGCTTCTTTCAAGACGAATCTACTGCTGCTGCGATGAAGCTTGCGTTGGTAAAGTCGGTTAGGGTAGTTTTGCTGTGGCAAAGCTTTGGGGTGGGATTCAAGATGAGTGGGTAATGAGGTTTGGGAGGTTTGGGATTAGAGAGTGAAAAGTGTGTTTTTTTTTTTTTTGTTACTAAAGGGTTGAGGTCATTTGAGGGCATTTTTGCAATTGATTTTGATATTATGGTAGATTTGCAATTGACCCCCTAAAATAGGGCATTTTTGTTAAAAAACCCAAAATTAAAACATAATTTCTAGACATAAGGATCAAATTTATGTATTTACGAAAACTTAGAAATCACAAACACTAAAAATGGAAAAAACGGTTTTTTTTTAGAAAAAAAAAAAAAAAACTACTGATATCTCACTATACTATAGGAACTAAATTGATAATCACAATTTTTTTTTTCATTTTTTAAAATATAGTCTTAATTCTTCTTCTTTTTTAATTTGATTATCCAACATCCATCTTAGAGATGGATAGTATGGAAAATAGGGTATTTTAAAATTGACCACTTAAAAAAATAAACAAAATGACTTAATAGGTTCATTTTAGACCCATTAAATGTTAAGTGGAAAAAACAAACGACTTAAGTTTATAAAATCAAACATTGATTTAACGAAAAAATGCAAAAATAATTAAAAATAATAATGTTTCCTCACTTGTGAGAGACAAAATTATAAATCCCCCTTTATATTCACATAATCAAATAATAAATAGACAATGAAATGATGAACTTACGAAACGTATCCAGCTATGTAATTGATATACATTTGGCAATTGGAGTTCAACTGTTTGACAAAGAAATGCCGGACAAAAGTAAAAAGAAGTCATTATCATTTAAAAACAAAAAAATATATTATTTGTTATTGAGCATGTCCATGCGTAGTCCATGGGTTCTCTTTTTCATTTAATTAGTAATGTTTCATATTCAACTCAAGTAGTTGTCCACTTTTTATTTACATTCATGAATCATGATCCGAGTCTCATATTGTGATTTGTGAGAGACCCATTCATTGTAGTGCGAGTTGTTTTATGAGATATGCTTGTATGTAATGATATCGATCGATCGTAAGCTCGTAGTAGACTCTCAACTTAATCGATTTTTAATTATTTTTTTTTAAATATCTATTTATAAAAAAGTTTCGTGGGTCACCTTTCACTCGTATACATAAAATTATCCATGTCATGAAAATGTATTGTACACCAAACCTACTAAAACATTTTAGTCTTAAAAAAGTTTAGAGATATGACATTTTACCTAACAAAAGTTTAAACATAGCCGACACTTCCATCTTAATGCGCTCACACTAGTTCATTTGATATCATGATTTACCTAACAAATGAGATTTATAAGAAATCAATATCTTTATTTCAAAAAAGAAAAAAAGAAATCAATATCTTAGTAGTTTTGTTAATTAATGATATGCATATGCTTGCTGTGGAGTGGATTGAAAGATTAACGTTGAAGGAATTCTGCTATTAATTATAAAATGTGTGATCATGCCATACACATGATTATATCTAGAGGTTGTGGAATATAAAATGATATTTAATTAATAAATAACAGGTACAACTTTATTCATAAATTAATAGATATATCAAAGTGATTATTGGTTTGCAACGTTGAAACTCAATTAGTAAAAGATGTAACTTGAGAAGCTGGCAATATATAATCGATTACGGATGAATAACTTGATGGAGGATTACATATCAAGCATTAATAGAAAAATACCAAGACCAAGTAATTTATGTTTGAAATATTTATTTATTTATTTATTTGCTCATAATTTCAAAATTCAATCATGTAAATTAAGTATACATTTGGATACCAGATTTAGAATATATATATATATATATATATATATAATAGATTTATCCTGTCAAATTAGTTATATTACCAAATTAGGTAATCGTAAAAGGCTTAAAAAATTAAATAGCACTTTTTAAGGGTGGTTTTGTGCAAATAGCACTACATTAATAAGTGATGTTTAAATAGCACTAAAATATGTGTCCGGACCAAAATACCCTCATATTAGCATTTTATTCTTGATTTTTTATTTACTTTTAACTTTTGAATTTCATCTATCTTTACTCATCAGCTGTTTGTTTACCCGTTGACTCTAAATCAAAAAAGAGAAAGTTGAAGCAAGACCACATCTGACAACGACAACCATTGACGGCAAGAACTGCAACCAGTTCGACGGCACTGACGACAGCCCCGAGGTCTTCGACGGCATCGGCGACAACGGCTAGGTCTTCGACAGCACCGACGACAGCGAGGACTTCGACGGCAGCCCCACGACTCCGGCGAGTCGTCTAACACCGATCTCGTCAATCGAACACAGTTTTCGTCAATCTATTTGAGGTATTTTCGTTTGGGTTTTGTTTTGAAATTTGATATTGTTGATTTTCAAAATTTAAACACTTATTGGTTGATTTCCATTCGGTTTTTTTGTGAATTTGAAATGTTGTTGTTTGAATAAGAATGGTGGTTGTTGTTTGTGAATTTCAAATATTTCGATTTTTGTTGATTTGAATTCGTTTAATCAAAACAAAAAAGAAAAGAATTTGGGGTGATGGTGGGTTAGGGTTTTCTGTTTAGAGAAGAAGATGAACAATCAATAGTAAACATACAAAATTAGGGATTTTTCAAAGCATCTATCGAGACTTATTCGGAACATTTTCGAGATATAATATTTTGTTTGGGAGACTTATTTTTTCCTTTTCTAGACTTAAATACCAGTTTCTAGACTTGTTTGGTACATACATTTGTAATCCTCCTATAGATGGGTGAAGACTGATATTGTAGAATGTAACTATCAGTTAGAAAGATGTGTATGTGACTATGTGTTGATGCTAAAGAAAGAATGAAATCAGTATGGTGGCAAAACTTATTTTCGGGACTTAAATCATAATTATCGAGACTTATATCATTATATTTGAGACTTATTTTATATTTTCGAGACTAAACATATATATTCGAGACTTAATTGTGCATATTCGAGACTTACTAGTGTGCATATTTCTGGAAATAGTTGAGTGGGAAGTCCAGCTATCTGGTTTTTTTTTTGTATCCCTTGTATACATTTTCTGCTAAGTGTATCCTTTGTATAGTAACATGGTGGACTGCTTCTTCACCCAATCTTGTACTTTTTGATATTATATTATTAAAGAATCTTGGTTTCCTAGAAAAATAGTCTGGATAACAATTTGAAGAAAGTTTAGTGGATGGAAATGTTACCCACATTCACATGTGTAGTAGCACCTAAGATGTTTCTCTTACAATTTCTTTTGAGGCATGAATATGGTGATCAAGTTTTGAGGCAAGAATAAAATAAATAAAACTTGTCTATTTGTCTAAAGTTATCAGCTCTTTTACTTCAAATTGTGAAGTTTGACATCTTGAACTTGATACAATATGAATTGACATAAGTATTATCTTATAAAATGATACTAAATCAGTGAAGTAGTGTTTGACAATATCAAGCTGCACACTTTTTTTGCCTTGAGGTATATGCAAAGAATCAACTTCTAGTTAGATAATTCTGCTGATATAAGGAAATACCACCACAATGAAGAAATGGATGAGAAACTTACCCAGATGGTTTATTATTGTTATATATACATTTAAACCCAGTTGAAAAATTATGTTGATATTTATGCTTTATAACCGATTAATGTCTTTTTATTTAAAGCTTCTATCAAATTCTCACATATTTTATTCATTTGGGTTTAGTGTTTGATTCCTTATTTGCATTTAATTTTGGGTTTCTGTGGGTTGAAATATGTGGTTTAGTGGAGCTGATTTGTGTTAATTTTGAGAATAAATGGTGACCAGAGCATTTGACAGATGGGATTCTAATTAGGAAAATTGTGGATTCTCCCGAGGGTGTATTAGTGTGGCATTGATTCAATCAAGTAGTCAACTTTAAAGTTTAAGCATGCTATGAGTGAAGAAAATGTATGATTTGTGTTAGTTTTGGGACTTATCATACGTTTCGAGACTTGTTAATGAATAATCGGTACTTATTTAAGTATAATCGAGACTTATTAATATGTATTCGCGACTTATTAATATGTATTCGAGACTTATTCATCTGTATTCGAGACTTACTGGTGTATATTCGAGACTTAATTGTTTATGTTCGATACTTATTGTGTGATGTGTAGTTATGATTGTATGTTTTGTTTGTAGATGGTGAATCTGAAGAGGCTACTCAAAACTTCTGAGGAGGATTGGAATAATGGAACAATTACTCGCCACATTCATATCGAAATTCTACAAGTAATAGACGATGTACTTACCGGCATAGATGACCGGGGGTGGGGGTCCAAAAGCAGAGGTTTATGGACTCATGTTTTGGACATTTCTACATATGCATCGAACCATGCAGTTTTCTAGGACAATTGTGCATCGCTTGCTTTTGCAGGAGATACATCACAATGGCAGCCCAGATGAGATGCGATTCTTGTTGGGAAACACGGATGTCCGATTTTTAAAAATCGAGTTTTGTCTAATAACAGGGTTGAAGTTTGGAGTCGTGCCTGACACGATGGAGTATTCCGAGGTGGAGAATGGAATACACAAAAGGTATTTTGGTGGTCGGGATTAAATCAGGTTTGAGGAATTGAAGGAAAGGGTATAACAAGGTGGATAGACAGAGCAGTTTGACGTTGTCAAGCTTTGTCTCTTGTTGTTGCTTCATTTATTTTTTATTGGAGGGGATGAGAGGGGGAAAATGCCTATTTGGCAGGTGCGGCTTGTAGACAACTTGGACGGTTTTGATGTATTCCCATGGGGTTGCCTTATCTACAGTTACTCTATATATGGGTTCAAGACTGTGTTGTTTGGCCGGAGAGGTCGATCTGAACAGAGACTGAAGTACAACATGTGGGGGTTTTCGTACGCTTTATTGGTGAGGCTTACAATACCATATCATTGTTTGAAACATTTTATTTATAATTTGTACTGATGTTTTATTATATTTTCTAACAATTTTGTATCACTTGAATGTTATAGATATTCGCCCTAGAAGTAATTCTGACATTGGCTGGGAATTTGCCACTCACTGTAACGTTGACCCATTTCCACGTATTCTCAAGTGGGAGTTCATGAGGCGTCCTCGGCCGGACAAAGTCAAAAAGATTATAAAAAATAGGGTAATGTCTTTATAACTTATTGGATATTATCATTGATTAGATTTCTTTAGGTTTGTGATTGTTGTTTGTATTTCTTATTTCATTTATGAACAACTTTAGATGTATACGGATCCAGAAATCACCCCTACCAATGAGGAGGCTGCTCAGTGGTACTATGATGGGGTACAAAACATGGATGATTTGTACTCGGCTCCCGGTGAATTAGATAATATGCCAGATGAGTATGAAGGCGGACGTAGCACAGACAATCTTACACCTCCACAGTCTAGACCCACCAGCGTTGTTGGGCCTAGTGGGGCTGCCACACCTACACCTACCACGGGTGTAGCCGACATCCCTACCCCTCCCCGTCGACCTTTTAGAACAGATACGATAGAGGGGGGGGTGGACTAGACCATGCAGCACCTAGGTCACAGCATGCAGATACACCTACAATAATGAATTTTATAATGCAACATAACACCTACTAACAATCCACATGCAAATTACAAACCAAGAAATGTCATTTAGCTTTTACAAATAATAAAGTGGGTGTCGATACATATCATCTAAAAAGTACGATTAATGACAATGGAAGCATTACAGTCATCCAGAAAGTGAGATAAAGTAAAATAAATTCATTACAGTCATCTAAGGATTTCATCATTCTTTGGGCAAGTTTTTTTGTTGTGCCCGACTTCATGGCACAAACTACATTTCCTACGGTATGCATCTGCAATGGTACTACTGGAACTGGGGCCTGAATTCGTACACCGTCGTGAATTGTGACCTTGTGTTCCGTATTTTTTACATTTTTGTTTACTAGGCCTCTCAGAGGTGGTGGCAAATCGAGTTCTTTGGAGCTGACCAGATTGTGTATGGATATCAGGCATTAACACGACCCGATCTCTGATGTCTTTTGGAACTACCCAAGTATTTGGATGACCCACCGGCATGATAGGTATAGAATATGCATCGGCAAGGACTTCCTTTTTATAGTAATCTGCACATAAGGAAGTGTAATCCAAGTTTCGCTCCCTGTGAATTTAACAATAAATAACATTCACCGTAATTGCAATCATAGAATAATTGTTATTGAAGAGCAGAACAAAAAAATAAAAATAAATAAATATATACCTAGCAGCTGCAAGTGCATGAGCACAAGGGAGTTGATCAAGATCGAAAACCTTGCATGTGCATGTCTTTTCCAACAAGTTAACTGTCCACTGGTCTCCTCGTAGCTTCATTAGAAATATGTTCCAATCAACATGAGTCGCGGTCATATGATTACATTCAGCTATTCGCTCCGCAATCTCCTCATGTGCAGCGTCGGTGAGTTGAGAACGCATGTTTAACGCGTTTTGGTGACGATTATAAAACCATTTTTGGAGCATGTTCCTAATGAACTCCGCCAATGTCATCACTGGTAATTTACGATCAAATCTTAAGCATGAATTAAGACATTCAGCAACATTGCTTGTCATCATGGAAAATCTCCTCTGTGGACAATAGACACGTGACCATTTCTGAGGTCTGATTTCCATAACATATTCATATGCGTTCTTATGCAGCTTCTTTAACTCTTCCATCTCCCGTTCATAATCCAGTTGCCTGTATGCTTTAGCAGCCTGTTGAAATATGTCTGCAACATCCTTTCTGTGGAACCTTTTCCTTACATTCTCGGAAATGTGCCAAATACAAAATACATGTGTTGCATTTGGGAAGACATTTTGTATCCCAACTTCAATGCTTGCATGACGATCGGATACAAAAACCAAATCATCAATGTAGTTCTTTCAATGTCTGTAGAAACCACTCCTATGAACTATTATTTTCGGAATCCCTATATCCAAATGCTATAGGATAAGTTTGTTCATTTCCGTCTTGTGTTGTGGCCACAAACATTGTACCCAGGTATCTCCCCTTTAAATGTGTACCATCAACAACAATAACAGGATGCATACATCGGCGGAAACCTCTAATTGAAGCTCCAAACGACATGAAAAAGTATAAAAACTGATTTTCATCCGTGCATTGTATATCCGTGATTGTGCCATTATTTTGTTCTTCCAGAACATAAGCAAACGATGGAAGCAACTGGAATGACTCCTCATGTGTTCCATATGTCAATTCCAATGCATACTGCAAAGATGTGTGTGCCTTATTATACAATAATTGGATGCCATACATAGACTTCATATATGCAATTATGTCTCTAGGACACATGATACGTCCGTCGTGGTCTTGAAGTCTAGGAGCTATAATTTCACCAATGATGATTACATTAGCTTGCTGGTGGCGCCGGTGAACATGTTCCAATGGACAGGTGTGCTTATTTTCAAAACTTCGTACGTGAAAGTATGTCCCCTCGGACAACCTAACTGCTCTTAATTTCCAGTTACAATTTTCATGTTTGCAAACCAAATGTAAAACGGATTTGTTCGACCGTTTCACCTTCTATTCATAATTCTCTCTCAATGCATGAATGTCTACTAACTGTTTTAAATCCTTCTTCCTTGGGAAAAATTGTCCCTTGTAAATTAGACTGTTAGGTGTTCTTGGACCCATGGTGCTCATGTCGCCAAATGAAAATGACTCTGATCCAGGAATAACCCACGTTGTTGTATTATTCAAACTAGAAATGAACTCTCCTTCCACACGTCTTCCTGATGTATGATGTTGTTCAGGACCATTACCAATGTCAAAACGGTCATCTAACGGCTGTTCCAACTCACAATCAAAACGAGGTAAGGTATGAGGTGCATCAAGGTCAACTGCCTCGTACAAATCATGGACAACATTATTAGATTACCGTGTTTCTATGGGATTTTGATTCATTTCAATGTCATCACCTATGACATGTTCCTCGCATCTTCTGTCAACAAGTGTAACACACACTTTCGGAATTACCTTCTCTTCCCCTAGTAGAAATTAAATGTCATCATCATCCGCTATCATAGTGCGACATGTACTGTCTGGACCAACATATATTGATTGTATATCAATTTCATACATGTTCGGATCATATTTCACAATGGCCTTTACAACCCCTAACAGTTCTTCATATGTCAAATTCTTCCGGACATATACACCTTTATTAACGGCGCCAACATATCTCTGGCTTCCATCAGGTAATTCATTCCATCGTCCATTATATGATATCAATATTCTAACACGATCCATTGTCCTGGAAAAAAATAACACTATCAAAAAACCATATGAAAACTAGTCAAAAAATTACTATCAAAAAAATTTATCCTAGTAAGTCTTGAATTTTTCCATTTAAATCTCGAAATAGATAAAAATAAGTCTCGAAAAAGGTATAAATAAGTCTCGATAATATATAAATAAGTCTCGATAATATATACATAGGTATCCAACATTATATAAGTCTCGATTATAGAATAAAAATATGTCCCGAAAATAACAACGTTAAGTCTCGAAAGAATCAAATAAGTCTCGAAAAACAGACACTATTCTAGCAAATTAAATCGAAATGGAGAATTAGCTTCAGTTCAACATAAACATTTAACAAATTGAAAGTGCAAGTTTCCAAACCTGAACTAAAAAAAAAAATGTCATTCACGAGTTAATCCCATACTTTATGGAGGAAATGTACCTTATCAACTCTTCCAATAATCCAAATAGCTTGTCTAGATCTGAAATTAAAAATGGAGAAATTGCATTAGTTCAACATAAACATCTAACAAATTGAAAGTGCAACCTTGAAGACCAAAACTGAAAAAATTGTCTAACAAATGAACAAGTTTCTTGAAATTTACCTTCCAAAAATTCAATTAGCTTGTCTGAATCTGAAATTATTGCAGGAAATTACTCTTCAAACCTGGGTGGAAGAATGGGCTGTCAAATGGAAGAAAGGAGAGGAAGAACCTGGGTCGACTTTGGTTGAAAACTGAAAATGGAAGAATGAGCTGAAACCTGGGTCGACTTTGGTCACAATTTGGGTCACGATTTGGTGGAAAAGTGAAGATGGAAGAATGCACTGTGTCTTGGAAGAAAGGAGTTCACTGTTTGGACAAAGTGAGAGAAAACGAAAATTGAAAATGAAAATGAATAGTGGACAAAAGTAATGAAAAGTGGACAACAGTAAAAGTGGGGGCATTTTGGTCTGAATTCACTTTTTGGTGCTATTAAAACTAGACTTAGTAATGTGGTGATAGTTGCACGAGTCCAAGTTTTAAAAGTGCTATTTTGCCCCATTCCCTCAGTCATAAAATTCAAAAGTTTAAATTGCCAAATTAGTTATATTACTAAATTAGGTAATTGCAAAATTCAAAAGTTTAAACTAGTAAGTAAATGTTCAAAATATTAAGTTTTTTAATAATTGAAGAAATTATGTATTTATTATTTCATTTAAAATATATATATATAATGGTATTTTTGTAATTAAAAAAGGAGCATTTATTGATGTGACAAATTTGGCATATCATTTGGTACTGCATTGGAGAATGGTTTTAGAATAATGTGCTAAATTTTAGTATTGGCACAATAATTTGACACAGCATTAGAGATGCTCTAAGGTGGATATTTATAAGAGGAGGTGGGGTTGGTTCGATGATGAGTTTTTTTCTTAAGTGTCCAATGTATATGATAGAAAATGGTTGATGCAATTATAAAGTAGAAAATACGATTATATATATAATGAAATAGAAAATATTAATAATTTAATATATTAGATTTTGGAAAGAAAATCTACGAGAGAGGAGAGAAGAAATTAAAAAAAAAAAGGGTGAAATTCATTTTCGTCCCTTTAGTTTGACTAGGTTAAACTACTCCCTCGGTTCTCAGAATTGTCTCGTTTAGTCTTTCTATCATGATTTCCGTTTAAAAAGTTAAATCTGACAGGAATAGAGGGTCAAATGACCCTGCTGCCCCTGATGTTAGTTTTAAACAAAAGAAAAAAAAAAAAAAAAACCGATTCATTAAACATCATCATCATCTTCTTCGAACTCATTTTTGGGTTCAACATCAAACATTATCATCTTCAACCAAACCCTAAACCCAGATTCATTACCATCATCGGTTCATCACCACCACCACCACTACCTAACCATATGATGTTCATCATCACCACCACCAAACACATACCCAACACACCACCAAACACAATACCTAGAATCCTCCACCATCAAACATACTAAGAAACTGAAATTTTTTTAAAAAAAAATTATCCAATTCTTTTTCATTCTTTGGATCTCTTCATCTTTTTCTTTGAGTTTCTTGTTGATTCCTTCTTGAATTGCTCATACAAGCATTCTCGATTGCCTCTTCCTTCTCTCTCCAAGTTCCAATCTCACTTTCTCTGCCTACAAAATCATAATAAAAACAAGTACTAAAATCAGAAAACAAAAACATTATTGATTGATTGGTTTCTTGGCAACGGAACATGAGAAATGACTTACATGTTGACAGAGACTCTAACTCTCACACACGAATGGGGGTTTTGATTTGATTATTAAAACTAAAGAAAATTAAATAAACAACTAACTAGAAACGCAGCAAAAAATTAATGAGGAACAATATATAGAAAACACTAGTTAGGACCTCTTATCTACCACTAAACAATCATCCAATCCATAGACAAATAATGAAGTTAAAGATGTCAAACATGATGAAGATATTCACGACAATGTGTTGGCATCCCACTCAAGTCATATTGATTCTCTCTTAGTTAGTATGTAAGTTGCATGGCATCTACATAAATACATGTATTCCAAATTATAACCTAGCATGGGCATTTACTAGATTTAATAATATGAATCCATTAAGAACGAAGAGAATATGAATATCACATGAACCCTAAAACATGGCATCTATTCGAGGTAATTCATGAAACAACTTCCCTTAATTGGACTTTATTTCAATTAATTGTTGCATGCAAGAAAATGTTCATATGGCATTCGAACTCTATCCTACAACATATATCCTAAAATCATGCTCCTAAGATGGTCAATCAAAGAAACAAAGATAATAGAAAAGCAATTCTTATGGAGAAATTGAAATCATCATAAAAGAAAAATAATACTTCATTAAAACACAACTTGTCTATGGAATTGAAATCATGTCTAGGGCTTCAAGTTAGCCTTAACTAATAAGAAAATTAGCTAGAAATAAATACTAGAAAAATAAACATCTAAACTAAAGAAAGCTAAAAGAAGAGAATGTTGATAGAGTCTTCAATCTTCAACTCTCCACACTTGACACTTTTCTTGTAGAAGGCTCTTGGTATTTATAGGTGATTTTCTTTGTAGATTCCTAATTTGCTTTGATGTAGGAAATACACCAAGTAGGAAGACGATTTAAACAAGGAATGATAATCCTTTCCTAACTTGGATTTCGTCTTTTGATGATTGACTTCTAATTTGAGTTTTGGAAGTATCCCAAACATGTCTTGATCTTCTAAAGTTTTAAGATTTGATTTGGAAAGCTTTGGGATAATTCTGGACCAATTCGGAGTTGAAATCCGTAAAAAATACATAACACCGCTCCTTAGGTCACTCCGGGGGTTAGCCGCGGTCTGAACCGCAGAGTTCTTCTACTTTTTACCGCTGCCCAGGTCGCTCTGTAGACACTTGTACATGAACCGCGGTGGAATTTCCAACTCTGACCTTCGGTTAGTAAATCGGCCATAACTTCCTCTAGAAAACTCGGATTGACAAACTAAACTTTGCCGGAAACTAGACTTCCAGGCCTTTCCGAAAACATGTAGATCTCAATCTGGTTCGATCTAAGGAGTGAGATATGGTCTTCACAAGTTGGATGTGCTACAGAGGCATTTCTCCAAACTCTCTCTAAAATCACCTTTTTGTCATCAAACTCACTCCAATAGCTATCTTCTACACAATCTCAACAAATACATTAAAAAATTCAATTATACTCAAGAACATAACATAAAACATAGGAATTAAGGGTCTCAAATATCAATATTTATCGACTTAACAGGAAATGTAGCGGTCGATTTTTGATTGGTGTTGTTGGAATTAGAGGATGACATCTTAATCAACAAAAGATGAAAAACCAGATATCTTGTTCTTTTGAGAGACAGGGGAGACAAAAGCATCAAAATCGTAGATGGAGTCTCTGGGTCTCTTTCTTGGAGTAGGAATGTTGTATGTGAGTCCATTATCAGCCTTATACGTTTTTCCAAACAAAATCAAACCCAACCAACCACTGTCAACCACCACCACCACCATAACACCCACACCTTGAACCGGATCGCCATCATCACCACTGAACCCAGACCCAAACCTAGACGGATTCGAGGGAGAGAGAGAAAGATAGAGAGAGAGAGAGACAAACAGACAGATAAAGAGAGATCCGATAGAGAAAAGGATTCACAAAGAAAAAGTTTCGAGAGACAAAGAGAAATTGATAAGGGAGAGAGAGAGAGAGAGGGATTCAAAGAAATGGATTTGGTGGTGTTCTCCATGACTCCATCAATGGAGGTAGATGGTGGAGGTCCACCGTCCATCCACCATAATTTATTTTTTGTTTTTTGTTTTCTTTTTAAATTTTTAATTTAGTAAATCAATTTTTTAATTGTTTTTTTTTAATTGTTTTTTTTTTAAATTATTTAAGTTACCATTTTACTCTTGCAACATTGACAGAATCTTTGAAAACCCTAACGGAATTGGACGGCAGTGACAAAAATACAGATTTTTAGAAACTAGAGGGACCTATTAAAATAATACTGAAAACTGGGGGACCAGTTTGGCTATTTGGTCAAACTAGAGGGATGAAAATGAATTTCACTCTCAAAAAAAATTAATAATGGATGTAGGAGAGATAAAGAAAAAAGAAATAAATTTATTATATCCTAACCATTCAAATCTCAGAAATCTAATGGATACAAAATCGTGTCTCCCGATCCCTCCTGATATATATATATATATATATATATATATATATATATGTATATATGTTTGAGATATGCCATACATATATACACACTAAATATAATTATTCATTTTAAAAAACAAAAGAAAAAATTGATTTTCCAAACAAAAAAAAAAAAAATCTAAAATAAATCAATGTCATCCTTTTATTTACCAAAATGTCACTCATTTAACAATAATGGGTCGTTTATTTTTTTGTCTGAAAACTGAACAGTCCTGAATTTTTCTAAAGACTAAATAGGGACTGAAATCTGAACTTGAATGACATGTTTTTTTTTTTTTTCCTTACATCTGAATGTATTGTCAACACGTTTGTTTTTCAAAAGTAAAATTGTCTGAAAATAAGTAATTTTACATTTATACCCATGTTAAACAATTATACATATAATATGGAATAAAAACAGTCCAAAAATAATAATTATATAGAACACATATGATCATGATATTCTTCTTTGATTACAAACAAACTTCATTTTTACTAAGAAAAGAAAATGTTTTTTTTTTTTTCAAAACATAAAAATGGCATCAGGAAAACTCACACAAAACACTCTAAAAAAAATAATATATAAATACATCATCCTAATATCATAATAAAGTATTGATATTAAACACCAATATGAGAAGTGATTAGGGTTCTTTTTTATTTTAAAACTATTTAAAATAATTAATATACTAAAATAAAGATTTCTATAACATATATAATTATGATGAAATTGAAAATATGTTATATATGGAGGATAATATTGGAAGAAAAGATTTTGGATTGCATTTAATGTAATTCAGTGATTTGCAATTAAGTGAAAAGTCATGATTTTTTACTTTTTATTTTAAGTTTTTTTTTTTTTTTTTTTTTTTTTTTTTTGGTATTTTAAAGTTGTTTAATCACTTAAAAAAACAAAAAAAAAAAAAACTACTTAATAATTATGATTCAGACCCATTAAGTTTTAAGTGGAAAAAACAAACGACCCCTAAGTTAACGAAATTGGATGGAATGGTCATTAGTGTCACACTTTTTGCCAAAAATGGTCATTTTGAAACGAAATCCCTATATAATGTTCATTTTGATAGTGTGGGAACAAATGGGTGGCCACTAGGGTAATTATCCCTTAAGTATCATACTATTACATAAATTTGGGGGGTTTTTTTTGGAGAGGGAGAGGACTTAAACCCATAACCTCGTGGTGCAGGTGTAAGGGGTTTACCATCGGACCAATCTCATCTCATAATGTTTAGTGAATTTAGGGTAAAATAATAAGTGTACATTTTTCAGGTCACATAATGAAAACCTTAAATAGAATGGACTAGTATATTAAGGGGCTTGTTGGGTTGATAATCCAAAAGACATACTTTTTTTTTTTTTTTTTTGACAATATATATTAATTCGGGACCAGGTATTTTTTTTTTTAAAACTTTCGTCATTGGTAGGATTCGAGCTACTGACCTGCGAGTCATTTGTCTCTATCTACCTGCTAAGCTACGCACTTGTTGGCGCTAATCCAAAATACATAAAAAACGTGTGAATGATAAATATTTATTTTTATTTTTAAAACACCATTGAATTTATTTATTTTTGGTTTAGGGATGTTAATGAGACGGGTAGGAGATGAGTTTTCCATTACGATCCCCAATCTCAATTTGTATGAGAAATAACATTCCCGGTGAATACCCACCTTAAAATAAACTGTGCAGGTATGGCAATTCCCCATTAAGGATCGGTTCCTTACCTCATTTCATCCATATCCCATTAATGTATTATTTTTTTAATGACTTTTTGATAGAAAATATATCAAAATTATTGAACAATATGAAAATAATACAAAACCTAGTAACAAACTCCAAATCAATTATAACATAACACAACCCTCTTAGTGGAAATTGCCAAAAACAATCCCTTTAGGCTATTGATTATTGTTTTTAACCTTCTCCCATAAAATTATTGTTTCTAACCATCCATATTAATTTCTTTTTACCAAATAACCATCCAATTATATTATTACCCTTCCTTACTTTTTCTTCAACCTACTGCAAAAATTCAGTGAGAAAACCTAGCTACTAAAATAGAAAATCTTTTCTTAAACCCTTCTATCTACAATCAAAAAGCCTACTACACAAAATCTTCATTTTGATCCAATTGTTATCAAACAATGTTTTCGTATCGAGAAATCGGCGAAAATATTTGCTATAAATCGACGAAAAACACTTAATGAGATATAGTTTATTTTGTTCTTGAAATTTTTCTAAACTAGTTCAAGACTTTTGGGTGCAGATATTGCCACCTAAAGAAATTAATTGTATACCCATTTTTTATTGGCGAATTGCATAAACTTACCATGGTTATATACATAATTACACTAAAATTTGTATAAAAAAATAATTATAATAACACTAATTTACCCTTGACCCATTCACTAACGGTTGACCAACCATTGACAATAGTTAGTCACTAAATAGTGAAGGTTAATTTGGTATTTTTCAATGTTATTAAATAAATGAAAAAAAAAAGTGTCAAACAACATATAGCCACATCAGCCCTAACAATTTATTAATTAAATATAATATTAATAAAAAAAAAAAAGCCAATTCATCCTCTCCTTCAATTTTCAGATATCAAATCAAACTTTAAACAAACCAAATCATAACCCAATACAAAGCAAAGCACAACGCAAAATAATTCTGCTTCTTTCTTCCCGACCCTTCATTTTCTTTACCATCACAATCTCATCCAAACACAAAAAATAAAAATGAGTGTAAATGCAAACAAAACAACATAGTCATGCCTTTTTTTTAGACAAAACATAGTCATATCGTTAATTAGAAACGATTTCAATTTGATGTTTTAGGCTAGGATCATTCGGCCATACTCGTTTATTCGTTTGTGGAAATTGAAAAATGAGTGTAATTACTAATTAGTAACTAAGACACTAACTTTAAAGTTTTTTTTTTTAATCAATGACATGTTTAAGGTTACCAATGGTAATGCTATTACACATCACCTCTTAGTACATGTGGTAGTGTACCTCCCTTTCATATTAGTGGTAAGGGGTTCGAGTCACACCAAACTTATTTTACAAGATTTTCATTTTGAAAATGTTATTTTACAAGATCCTTTTTTTTTTTTTTTTTTTAACAGTATCTA
The DNA here is from genome assembly GCA_030490815.1 of Acer saccharum. Lineage (NCBI taxonomy): Eukaryota > Viridiplantae > Streptophyta > Magnoliopsida > Sapindales > Sapindaceae > Acer > Acer saccharum. The sequence continues at coordinate 21,932,605 of CM059874.1, forward strand.
TCTATCCACCTATCTAGACCAGATATTTCATTTGAAGCTTGTTGTCATTAGTATGATTTGAATTTAGGAGTCATTTGCCCAAGCCCCAAGCTCGTCCATCTATCAGCTGAGCTACACCCATAGGTGTGTTATTTTACAAGATCTTGGTGGTCTTAATGATCTATTGTAATACTTCAAAACTAATGCTATTGGAGATTGGACCATTGGAGGATAGTTTTGGTATTTTAAAGGGTCTATGAAATAAAATAAAATAAAATTAATTATAAGTTTTTATTATAAATATAGAAAGTTTTTTTTAAAAAAAATGTCTTGAATAGGGTTAATTGCACTAACTTACCCATACTTTATTGAATCTAGCAAGATTTCAAAAAGATGTCCTAAATTAACAGAGAAACCTCATTTGCAAACTGCATGAGGTTGATCTCCGAGATCGGTGAAAATCTCTTCCTGTAAGTAGAAGATCGTTAAAGATCTCTTGTTTCCTTCGGAGATGGAGCTCCATCGTGGGTAGATTATCTTGTTTTTTAAAAATTTATTTTTTTTATTTTTCAATTTTAATTGAAAAATATATTTTATGTTTGATATAATGTGGCAAGAGTATATTTGGCTTTCTGATTGTCAAGGTTAGTCAACCGTTTAAAGTTAATAGATTGACTTGATGACAGGGGATGTTTGCGTTAATTTAAGACATCTTTTTTAAATCTCGCTAGATTTAATAAACTAAGGGTAAGTTAGTACAATTAACCCTAATAAAAAGGAGAAACAAAAATGGTGATATGGAAATGGAATTAGGGTTAATTGCACAAACATACCTCTATTTATCTAATAAAGCAAATTTTCAAACAAATTCCCTATTCAAACACAAACATCCCAATTAGAATGTGTTTGGGGTATGGAAAGTCAATAGTGCCCTTGGGTAAAAGGGAGAGGTCATTTGGGTGGGTAAATTTCATAAACAACCATGAATTTAGGTGTAATTGTATAAATATTCATTTTTTTTTCTAATAATTACATAAATATGTACTATCGTCAGTTGACTTTTGTTAACTTTAACCTTTAACCACATTTGTATCCCCAAATGGCTAAACTACCCTTGAAAACTTATTTATCTTTTCTTTTATTATTTAAATATATTTAAAAAAAATTACTTAAAAAATTGAAAAAATCGATACAATTTTTTTGTTACTTTCTTTCTATCATTTTTTCAACATAATCAGAACCCACAAAACTGAAAAAATGGCTATGTTTAGTGGGTTTTGATTGTGTTTAGTGAGTTTTGTGGGTTTTGATTCTGTTGATTAAATATAATTGTTGGTGGGTTTTGATTGTGTTGATGAAATGAAATTGTTTGTGGGTTGATGAGTATGAAATTGAATGTTTTGGTGATAAAGTAGGTTTTGAAATCTGAAAATTTGGTGTTTGGAGACATGGAAAATGTAAAAAAAAAAAAAAAAAAATGATAGAAAGAAAAAGAAAATAAAAGCAACAAAAAATAATTGTACCGATTTTTACAATTTTTTAATATTTTAAATAATAAAAGAAAAGATAAATAAGTTTTCAAAAGTAGTTTAGTCATTTCGGGATACAAATGTGGTTAAAGGTTAAAGTTAACAAAAGTCAAATGACGGTAGGATATATTTATGTAATTATTAGAAAAAAATGATATTTATACAATTACACCTAATTTCAGGGTTGTTTGTGAAATTTACCCACCAAAATAACCTTTCCTTTTTACCCAATGGCACTATTGACTTTTCATACCTCAAGCACATTCCAATTGGGATGTTTGTGTTTGAATAGGACATTTGTTTGAAAATTTGCTTTATTAGATAAATAGAGGGCATATTTGTGCAATTAACCCATGGAATTATGGATTTTACTATAAGAAGCTTCACTTAGAGGAGAGTAAAAGAAAGGGACAGGGAGGGGACCGCGAGGCAGACGACAAAACAAGGAAATGGGAGAGTTGAAGAGAAGAGAGTTGAGAGAGTTATTTAAGGGATGTTTGAGCTTCAAAGGATTCTCACTCTATACATATCCCTTTATCACTGCCTCGAGAGAGTGAGTGCAGTCTGTGTGTGAGAGAGAGAGAGAGATCCATCCATCTACAAACACCCATCTGCAGATAAACAGTATTTCTCTTCCTCTTTTGTTTCTTCTTTGTTTTGCTCAGTAGATCTGACTCTTCATTTTTCTTCTTTTGTCTTTCTGATTATTCCCGGGAATTCACTTTTTGTGTTTAATTCTCTATATTCTTTACAGTTTCAGTTACTATTTGCATCTATTTCTAATGACATTGTTTTCTTCCGTCGGTGAAGATCTCTGTTGTTTGCTGCTTTTTTGGTTCTGATGATATGTTTACGTAGTCACGATTGCAATCATGAAATAACCTTTTCTTTTGTTTCAAGGAAACGAGGGAATTGCTTAACACTATAAGTTTCCCTTTTTTGCTTTGCATTAATTAGATCTGCTGGAGCTTGCTTACTTTTTTGCCTTTTTGACTTAGTGGGAGAGAAAATGGGACCATGTTGATATGTTATGTTTAGGAATTTGTTAGAGCTGAGACTGGGCCCTCATTCATGTGAGAAATATAGTGTCACCAACATTACATGTGGGTAGCTCTTCTTTTTCAGCTGGTTTTATAACAACCATTCATGCTTTGATTTGGATCTGTTTTCACACTTCCACCATTTAAGTAAGTGTCTTGTGCTCTTCATTATCTGGTTTTTGTTTTAATTAAATTTAGATCTACTTCACTCTCTGTTTAACTGGATCTAATTAACAATCTCATACCAATTTATAGGTAAATCAATGGGTTGTGTTTGTTGAATTTCTTCTTCTTGTGATATTCTCTTCTTTCTAATTTATGATGCTCAATGTGATCTCTTAGGCAACAGTAGGTAGGAAATGTGAGCTTGTGTAGTTTTGTTGGCTGTTGCAAGTTTCAAATTTTCCTTTTCTTCTCCATTGAATTGATGGCATTCTATTAAGCATAAATGGAAGATTGTAATTTATGTTATGGAGATCTGTTTATTGATCTTGTTTTGAGTAATCTTTTACATTGCATGCTTGCAGATTATTAATTCTCTCAACATCATGAAGCATAAAGATGGAAAACCATTTTCCCAACATGATAAAAGTTCCAAGATTGTTCCTATGACTTTAATGCTTGTTGTACTATGTGGGTTTTCATTTTATCTCGGTGGAATCTTTTGTTCTGAGAAAAACAAAATCGAGGCCACAGATGTCACAAAGGCAATCCCATCTCCGAAAGAATCTGCAGTTGCTCCTCTCCAGATCAAATCTGTTTCCTTTCCTGAATGCAGCAGCGAATATCAAGACTACACTCCATGCACAGATCCAAGGGTATTTCGTAATATTGAATTTCGTAGTGTTAGTGGCTATCTAGGCTACATTCATACTAATTATATGTACTTATTGTACAGAGGTGGAAAAAGTATGGCCTTCATCGGCTTACTTTCATGGAACGCCACTGCCCTCCAGTTTTTGAGAGGAAGGAATGCTTGATTCCACCTCCTGATGGGTATAAGCCACCAATTAGATGGCCTAAGAGCAGGGATGAATGTTGGTACAGGTATTGTGATCTGTTTTCGATGTTTGCTATTTTATGTTGAAGATCTTGCTAACTAAAAATCCATTAAGTGAATGATTTACCATGTGGATCTGGTTTCAGGAATGTGCCTTATAATTGGATTAACAAGCAGAAGTCAAACCAAAATTGGCTGCGGAAAGAAGGGGAGAAGTTCCTCTTTCCTGGTGGGGGTACTATGTTCCCTAGAGGAGTTGGTGCCTATGTTGATTTGATGCAAGATCTGATTCCAGAACTGAAAGATGGCACTGTTCGAACTGCCATCGACACAGGATGTGGGGTGAGTTCTTATTTTTTTTCTTAAGTTTCTTTATTGCTGCCTGATTCATTATATATTTGCTACAATGACAATGTGTTGTATCAAATTCTTTATTATCGTCATGCGTCTTGTTTTTATCCCAACAGAAAGCACAAGTCACTTAATCTAGATTATTATTTTTATTTACAGGTTGCAAGCTGGGGAGGTGATTTATTGGACCGTGGAATTTTAACTGTTTCTCTTGCACCCAGAGATAATCATGAAGCTCAAGTCCAATTTGCTTTAGAACGCGGAATTCCTGCAATTCTTGGCATCATTTCTACACAGCGCCTCCCTTTCCCCTCAAATTCATTTGATATGGCCCATTGCTCAAGATGCCTTATACCGTGGGCAGAATTTGGTAATTAATTATCGCTCAGTGTCATAACATCTAATGCAATGATTTGATTTGATTTTTTTTTTGCAAGATTGCTTTATGCTTTTAAGACAAAGTAACATCAATGAGTAGTCGCTTTAGAAAATGTCGAGTTTCATAGCAGGAACTCATTGATCCTGTGACTATTAAGTTCCAGGATGATATGACTTGTAATTCATTAAAAGATGCCACTTTCTGTTTTTTTTTTTTACTGAAAATATTGTGCTTTCAGGTGGAATTTACCTCCTAGAAATTCACCGCATACTCCGTCCTGGTGGATTTTGGGTTCTGTCCGGCCCACCAGTCAACTATGAGAACCGGTGGCGAGGTTGGAACACCACTGTGGAAGAGCAGAGATCAGATTATGAAAAGTTGCATGAATTGCTTACTTCCATGTGCTTCAAGTTGTACAACAAAAAGGATGATATTGCAGTGTGGCAGAAATCTTCAGATAACAGTTGCTACAGTCAGCTTTCGAACCCTGATGCCTACCCTCCCAAGTGTGATGACAGCCTTGAACCAGATTCTGCATGGTACACTCCACTCCGTCCTTGTGTAGTTGTTCCAAGACCAAAACTAAAGAAATCAGATTTGGATTCTATGCCTAAATGGCCAGAGCGGTTGCATGTGGCACCTGAACGTATTTCTGATCTTCATGGTGGTAGTGCTAGTACTTTCAAGCATGACGACAGTAAGTGGCAGGTAAGAGTGAAGCACTACAAAAAGTTACTACCTGCTCTTGGGACCGAAAAGATAAGAAATGTAATGGACATGAATACAATTTACGGAGGATTTGCTGCGGCTGTAGTTGATGATCCTTTATGGGTTATGAATGTGGTTTCATCCTTTGCTGCCAATACGCTTACTGTGGTCTATGACAGGGGTCTTATCGGAGCCTATCATGATTGGTAATTTTCCATGCATCTATTTTACATTGAAGATTTGAGCATGCATCGATGACAGAATTCTGTTCAGCCTTCACTTTATACAATGTTGGAATTTCCATGGTAAAGACTCATTTTGTCTGCTGTTTGACAGGTGTGAAGCTTTCTCGACTTATCCTCGAACATATGATCTCCTTCACCTTGATGGTCTCTTTACAGCAGAAAGTAACAGGTAAGACATTGGGCTCAAGTTTCCTTCATTTCATTTCTGAACTCACAGAATTTACATTTAATGAATTGTAAATTTGACATTCCATAAGCCATACTAGGTGAGAAAATTTATAGCGCAACACCTTGTACGGATTAGGTTTGGTCTTTACTATGAACTTCCCACATGCAGATGAGAAGACATTGAGAAAATGATAGGATTGTCTTTTGTAGTGCAGAAAATGATGCCTGCCTAAATCTTGTTCACTTAACTTTTTTTGGTTAATAGTATATCAATAATTGTTAGAACTTTGGGCAGATGTGAAATGAAGCATGTGCTCTTGGAGATGGATCGCATCCTACGTCCAGGTGGATATGCTGTAATACGGGAATCTGTGTATTTCGTGGATGCAATATCTACCGTTGCAAAGGGGATGAGGTGGGGTTGCCGTAAAGAGAACACGGAGTATGGAGTTGGGAAGGAGAAGTTACTGATTTGCCAGAAAAAACTCTGGTACTCTTCTAACCAAAGTTGAAGTTCAAATTCAAGATGATGATAGAATATCCCTTAAGGGCCAAGATTCTTTATAATTCCAAATGGATAGAAAGCAGTTGGATTACCCACAGATATTAGTTTGTTCCATACAAGTCAAGAAACTCTAAATTCAAATTTGTCAATTGTAGCTACCCAATAATATAATTGTATTAAATTATAGTGCATTTCATATAAATATATTTTTTGTAAGGTATCAACATTTCGGTATTGTATCCTCTTAGCTTTGTAAGGTATTAATAAATATTTTTTTTTTCTTTTTCCAATTCTTGGTTTTCTAATTGTAATTTGCTCATTTTACGTTGTCTATTGAAATTTCATTATATGTTGCAAGTATTCGCTCTCAATGCCTTAATTTAATTTAAATTTTTAAGTTGTTTGTGACTTTTCTATTTGTGTTGTGTTGTTCTACCTTCTAAGCTTGTGCAAGCTTTAGAGGTTTTGAGTCCACTTATGAATTGGATGGCAAGAGTTTCAAGTCCAGTGAAACGGTGCCGTTTCAGTGTTGAAAAATCCCTGTTCAATAATCTATAATTTTGTTCTCTGCCCCTAACATGAGAATGACATGATACAACTTACAAGGCTATCAACACTAGTGGTGTAAATTAGGGTTGGACCTGTTTCTCGTTCTGTACCAATTGGCACGGCCGGAAACGGGCAGTGACATGCCTAAATAAAAATTTAGGGAGGCACGGTGGCACAGCCTTTTGGGGCCGTGCCGTGCCGGCCAGTGGAACAGGACCCATATGCCATAAAGGAGCTGGCCTCCTATATTAAGAAAAAAAAAATTAAAAGAAATTAAATTCAAAAAAATGCTTAAATTATTATTATTATTATTATTATTATACAAATCAATCAGACAATCAATCGTGAGAAATTGTCTCAAGAGTAATTATTAATAATATTATTTCCTTTTTTGAAGCAACTGTTGCTATTATTATTAGACTAAATGGTGTACTATAACCGTATGAATTCTTCACGAATTGCTTATGTCCCTCATGAATTCTTAAAATAGTCACTAAACCCTCTGAACTCTATGAAATTGGCAAGAAGTGATGAAATCCAGACAAGAATCACTTTCCGTCCGTAATTCGCATCACTTGACTTTCATGTGCGATTGTAAAAAAGGGTAAAATGGGAATAACAAAAATCAAAGCATCTAATATATCAACATTGATTAACTTCACAAAAATATTTTATTGTTCTTATGGAATTTTTTTTTCTAATTTAAATATTCTACTTAAATATTGATTTAATAAATAATTAATGAAAAAAAATGAAACAATGTCCTAAAATCATGTATATTTAAGTCATTGTAACCAATCTCAGCACTTTTTGCAATAAAATTACCAAACATATGTATACTATTTTTGAGCTATACATTAGTTTTAAAAATACAATTAACCAAACATCTACCGATTAACTTCATAACTGATTATTCCTTCAGCACAGCCGATTGTCAAGGCCCCTAGGCCCAGCCCCCTGGTTCGGCCCCAATTTACACCATAAAATGGAGAGCCAGTACATAGTCTATGCCATCTCGCCTCTCGCCTCTAATCCTCCTAGATTATTAACTCCTACATAGTCCATAGCGGAATAGCAGGAACCAATTTCCTAACCACTTTAATTTTGCACCTAATTATCAGCTTGGAGGTTTTCCACTTGTGGATTTTAACAATGTCTTGCAAGTCATCTGACATAAAAATGATCAAGTGTTCAACAATGCAACTGCATAATTGAAGTTCACTTCAACATATTAGAAAACTCAATTACAACAAAGAGAAAAGAGAAAATGGGTGTAAATAGCACTATTTACTCTCCTGGTTTTAGGACAACCATCCATTTAATAATTTAAGTTTAAATAGCATCAAAGTATGATTTGAGACAAAAATGGCATCACTTCATTCCTTCATTCGTAATTTTTTTTGCAAATTCGAGATTTATTGGGTAAATTTGTGACTTATGTTGAAATTCAAGACTTATAAGACATTTTTACAAATTCGAGACTTACTAGGCGATACACTCAAGATAGTTGCCGAGGGTTTTCGGTAATTTGTGGTTATGAACTGAAATGAAATTTTACAATTAGTTATAACGATAAAAACTTCGTATGTCATATAGGTTTTTTGGTCATTTCTTGGAATTCGCACAAATAAATAATAAAGATGTGGAATTTATAAAAAGTATAAGGACGTGTTTGAAATCTTAAATTAGTGAAGTGAGACTGAGGAATCATTCTGGATCGTCCAGCTATCTTATCCACTTGTACTTCCTCCACCTTCCTTTCTCTCTCTCTGAGTTTCATTTTCATGGCGTTTTCGTCGACCAATGAATGTTGAATTTCTTTTGTAAGCCAGTTAGATATACTTCAAAATCTAAAGTTCAGTTTTTCAGACATTTCCTTGTCTGAATCCAAAAAAATTAAGTGAATGGCTGCTATAGCATGGCCGTTAAAGCTCTCTCAGTCACCATCTAAGGTAATGCACCTTTCTATTTCCCTCTCTTTCAGCTTTTTATTCGAATATTGCCTGAAATGCAATTTTCATTCAATAGAAAATCAATTTTATTTATGTTCATATTTGCAAACTGCAATAAAATAGGAATAGAAACCCCAGAAGTTGAAGATGAATTGTAATCTTGGGTTGTATTCTTAGTATTTTAGGGTTTCAAAACGCTTGATATAGGTTTTAGAAAAAAAAAAAAAAAAAAAAAAAAACTTTTTATTGTTATTCAATATTTGATCAAGTATTTCTATGCATCCAAAACTATTGGTAAATACAATGGAAAAACTATAACCAAACCCTTGTCCCTTTAATTTTTTGTATCCCCTGTTTTTGAAAGCTTAGAATTGTAATGGACGAGCTTGGGGATTAGGCAAATGACTCCCAGGTCAACGGCTCGAATCCTACCAATGGTGAAAGTTTTCAAAAAAAATTCTGGTTCCGAATAAATAGATATTGTGAAAGCTTAGAATTGTAATTTTAGAAAATTGGGGTGTTATTCTTAAACAGTAATAGGCTATAATCTAAAAAGGAAATCCAAATAATTCATTTAATAATAGTGAAATAGCCATTACTTGAATGCATCTTCCATTAAATTGATTTCATGTGGCATGATTGATTGTAGATTTGTAGTAGTCAATAGGTTCTCTCTCCTCATATACCCTATTGTGACTATGCAGATTGAATGTAGTTATGAGCAATCAACTATAGTTCAAAAGTTTTGTACCCTATCCATCAACTACCACATGTACAAATGTAAAAAGATTAACTTGCATTTAAGGAAGGAGAAAGCTAGTTCATCTACAAGAACACCCCCAGCTTTAACAACCTTGTTCTCATTCTCATATGCACCTATCAACCAGGCCACAAACTACCCAATTACCGTTACGAATCAGTGTCGATTGTCACACACAAAGACCTTATTATATGCTACCTTAAATAGTCCGAGAGGGTTTGGACAACGTTCGCCAAGGAAAACCAAAAAGACCAAGAAGTCGAAGAAGACCGGGTATGATGATGAAGATGATGATGATGATGATGAAGAAGATGAAGATGAAGCAGAGGAAGGCGTAATACCTGAGATAGTGACAAATAGAATGATAAGCAGAATGGGGTTGTCTGTGGGGATTCCATTGATGATAGGGGTGCTATTCTTCCCATTGTTTTACTATCTAAAGGTGGTCCAAAAGATTGATGTCCCAACATGGGTGCCCTTCATTGTGTCATTTATCTTCTTTGGGACAGCCCTGTTGGGGGTAAGTTATGGCATTGTGTCAGCCAGCTGGGATCCAATGAGGGAAGGCTCACTCTTGGGTTGGAATGAGGCTCAAAAGAACTGGCCTGTTTTTTGGCAATCTCTCAGGGGTCGTCGATCCACCAACAAATAGAAGAACAACACCATCACTCTTTGTTTTTTTGTCTATGCTTCATGGCCCTTAACATCTGTATAAATCCTATCAAATTTATGATATTCGCAGTACTTTCAAGAGACATTCACTTCAAAACGAAACTTGTTGATCCCTGAATAATCAAGATGCCCAGCTGTGAATTCTCACAGGATGACTGTTATAGACTCAAATATCTGTAATGTAATGTAAATTTACAGTTAATTCGAGGGAATCTTAAACCTTCCGATTATTGGTGTTTCAAGGAACCAATAACAACTCAAAAGTTGCAAACAATAATTCTCCGGTCTTTCATTAATTAATTGAAGGTATTTATACAAAATATCAATGCTCCCTCTCTCATCACTCTCTCATTAAACAATTAACTAACTCACCATTCATAATTAAAGGAGCAGCAAACCCACTACCTTAATAATTTACTCATTAAAACTAAATAAAATAACAAAATAAATTATACAAATAACATTAAAATAAATAAACTAACCACTAATAATAAAATTAGTAGGATTGTATCATTCATTCCCCCTTAAAAGCATCCATATCCTCAAGAAAGATTTTAAATGGATTCATGTCTCATATGTTTCCATTTTATAATTAAATATAAGGGCAATTACCAATTATGTCATGAACTTTTTTTAAAATTCTAAGTTGTTTGCAACTTTACAAAAGTGACCAATTGGTCCTCACATTTTTCCCAAGTGCCAAATTAGTCCCTCTATCTAAGTTCCGTCTATCAACTTTAATTGTGTGGGGGCTAAAATTGTACTTTACTCCTAAACAATATAGTAATGACACATGCATAGTTTTTTTTTTTTTTTTTTTTTTTTTAACACATGCTCAATTTTTTTTATTTTTTTAACACATGTATATTTTTGTTTATTTTATTTGTGGGTTTTGATTTTTGAATAATTTTGACAACAATGCTTCTATAATATTAAACAAAAAAAAAACAAAAAACAAAAAAAACAGTTATATGTAAATGGTAAAAGACTAAACTGGAAATATATGGTAACCTTGTTTATAAAATAAGGGTATAATTGATATTGTTTTATTAAAATATTTTTAGAGTTTTTTAGAAAATTTTAATTAAAAAAGGTACAAATAGTATTTCATTAATAATATTTTTAGATTTTATTGTAATTACAATGGAGAATTAAATGCACAAAAGACAAAATAACTTTGTTATAATATGACAAATAAAAGGTATTTATGTACTTTAACTTAAATTGTTAAAGTCAACTATTATATTTAACACCGTTAAACCGCTAGAGAGACTAATTTGGTCACTTTTAAAAAGAGAGTGACTAATCTGGCATTTAGGAAAAATATGAGGACCAATTTGGTCACTTTTACAAAAGTCACAAACAACTTGGAATTTAAAAAAAAATCCAGGACCTAATTGGTAATTGCCCTTAAATATAATGATTTCTTGAACCTCGCTTGAATATGCTCCTTTAAGAATTTTGAATGGGTTTTTTTTTTTTTTTTTTTTTTTTTTTTTTTTTTTTTTTTTTTGGTATCGAGGATCCTGGACTTTGTCCAAACACCCATTCGTCTGTCCTTCCCAACTGCGTGACACACCTATAGCCAACTTGTTGGCTCTGACAGTCTATTTGTTGGATGTTATGGAGTAGGATAGATAGGAAACCTCGGCCCACACCCCCGGCTACACAAAGATACAATTAATTGAATGTTTCTTTAAGTAATTTTGATAAAGAAAAAAAAAAGATTAAATGGGGCATTATTAAAATATTATAAGGTGCTGATAGCACCACTCAAGTCACGGGTTCAAAGTGTTATTGACAAGAACATTGAGATTTTAAAGATAATATTAGTTGTGGGCCGATAATGTTGGGCCTCCTGATTTGGGTAGGGGGTGGGAGCCTGGTTGGGGAGCCCAATAGAGAGGGACAGGGGTATGGTGACTAGTTAGGTTTATTTAATTAGTATTTTATTTATTTATTTATTTTATGACGAATTCATTTCATCCCATTAAATAATGAGAGCTTCTCCTTACAATCCACAAATTATCTATTGTGGATAATTTGTAACAGCTCAAATGCTGTAACAACTTAGACCCACCGAGTAGATATTGTCCGTTTTGGATTTCAAAAGCATGTGTCATACACCATCACGGATTTGTTTTGGATCATAAGTTTCACGTAAGCATCCTTCACTCATTGTCTGAAACACGTCTACCTAGTTAGAAGAGACCAAATATACAAGTCATAGACCTCACTCGCTAACGATATGTGATGTGACAAATGCAACAAAAGATTGTCTAGATAAATGGGTTATTTGAACAAAAATGCCATTATATCTAGCTTTTGGATGGTGATGAGCAACGTGCCAACGTGGGGGATGGATTTCTTAAAAAAAAAAAAAAATTGATTTTATTAAGTGAAAATTGCATAAATACCCATAAATTTAGTCAATTGCGCATGGGGAAACTTTTAATTTGCCAAAATACTATTAACTAACATTTTGACTAACCTTAAAATATGAAATGTCCAAATTACCACTTATTTATTATCATTTTAAAATAAAAAATATATATATTATAATAAAATTAATTAAATAAAAAGAATTACGATCGGAGGATATCCTCCAAATAAGAGTAGATCAATGATCTCCTTTGATATGGAATGTGAATATGCGATAGACAAAATTCCTCTAATATGGATGAGATTGTGGATCTCCTCTATTTTAGAGAAGATTGACATCTCCTCAGATTTGTGTGCTGGTGTTTTTTATATCTTTTAGGAATCTAAATTCATTGTAAACCAATTTTAGGAAACCAACAATTTGATACATTGTTGATAGTCTTCTAACCAATTAACAATATCACCATACAACCAAGGAACATACTTGGCCAAGTCATGCCCACCTTTGAACTTTGAAGTTTGAAGCTTCTTGTTTGTTTTTTTGCATAAGTAATTTTGAAGACTTTTGTGTCTCTATAGAATTTTATTTCCGATTGATTTGCATTTAAAGAAATATTTGGGGTTATTTAATACTTGATTGTAATTTTGATCAAAGATTTTCTCTTTACAATCTAATTTTATCTTTTCACGCTTCTTTTCTAAATACAATTCATTTTAAAAACTGAAATTTTAAAAAATTCTAAAGACATCTCGTTTTGTTTCAAAATTATCATTTTTACCTTTTGACAATCTTTTTTAAAACACACTATCATAAAAATCTAATTATTATTTTTTTGATAAAAAAATTCATTTTGCTTCATATAAATATATATATATATATATATATATATATATATATATATATATGGTGGTTCTCTAGTAAGGATATCCTGAAATAATTAGTTAAGGACGTCCAACTACAGTCACATATTTATATTGGGTGTGAGTATTTGTTAATGTGGGGCTATGGACCCACTGTGAATGTGCAGCTGTGGTTGGACGTCCTGAAATTATAAAGTCAAGTCAAGATAGTCCTAATTAGAGAAGTATTTTATATATATATATATATATATATATATATATATATATATATAAGTAATTATCATTCTGGGATGGTATTATATCTTGTTTTCATTCTTGTACATTTTCTTTATTGGCTATACGAGACACAGAGATGAAGTCAATTATTAGTTCCTTTTTTATAAACAACAAGGTTGATTCTTGTCTGCAATGAGGATTAACGTAAATAATTGTTTTGTTGTTTGTCTATACTGAAAATATACAAAAATCAACACTTTAAAAAAATTATTTGTTTTTAAAAAAAAAAAAAAAAAAATTCATCACTTCCGAATCAAATAAAACTTTAATAATATTAAAAAAAAAATGGGGTTTTTAAAATGAATAACAAAAGTATTGTTGAAGTCTAGCAAAATTGTTTTGTAGTGTATTTAGAATATCGTTGTTATTTTTAGTAATTTTAATTAGGATTAAATTGTCATATAATTAAAATAATTAAAATGGACTGCAGAAAGATACTTAGGGATTGTTTGTTTTTTGCACTTAAAACTTAAAGGGTCAAAATTAAAATTATTAAGTTGTTTTTTTTTTTTTTTTTTTAAGTGGTCAAACAACTTAAAAAAAAAGAGTAAAAAATTACGACTTTTAGCTTAATTCTAAATCATTGGATTACATTTTATATATTTTTCTTCCTATATTATCCTTCCAAAGAAAACATATTTCTAGTTTTATCATAATTTTATATTATACAAATTTATTTCTTTTAAGTTATTACATATGATAAGCAACTTAAAAAAACATTAATCATATTGTCACTTTAAACATTGTAGTCGATCGGATTTACAATTAATTTGAGGTTGACGAGGTGAGCACTGGCAATCTATAAAACAATGGACAAAAAAAAAGCGGTAGCGAACCACAAGTGGGGGTGTTCCCTTGGGGGGACTCTCTGATGCGCAAGTCAACGTATAATAAGATAAAAGTCAATTAAAATGAGTTTGAGATGACAAACCGTTTTTGCTCGATGTATTGAGTCGAGCTATTCATTGATTATCGATTGATCTGGTAAATTGAATGGGATAGGTCACGGATTCAACGTGGATCGACCTACGATTGGGTCGATATTATATTTCGATGACTTTGATAGGTCGATACTTGGGAGGTTTCTTGACTCGATATCGATCGATCATGGACTAGGTCGATTGACCTCTTTGAACGACTGGGTCGATCTCTTGCTTGATCATGGAGCAACAATTAATGTTGAGAGAAGATTGTGGAGCTTATGTTTTCAGAGCTTTCACATATGAATTGAGAAAATCAGGACCTCTTTCTTTAAGAAGGGGTTTGGTATTTATAGTGAAGTCCTGGAGGCTTCACCATTCATGCTCTTTTTGAGAGCACAATTCTCCGGCCCTTTATTGCCCGTTTTGATTCGTTTGAATCTGGTAATAAGGGCATTGTCAGACGTTTAGAATTTCCATAACGCCTGACATGATTTACTGTTTTAAGGTCCTTTTGAGCACGTGTTTATTTTTATTTCAGGTATCTCGTTGGGCTGGGTCATGCTTTTGGGCCTATTCTATCGATCCTTTTTTTGGGCTTTTTAATGGTCTTTTGCGTGGCCCGAGTTCTTCTTATCTTTCAATTATTTTGTGGGCCTATTATGTGGGCTTATTATATGGGCTGTAGGTCCACATTTTGACCACTACAAACACTCGTTGAACCTTCAATTCTATATTATTATTATTATTATTATTATTTTGTAAAATCAAAACCATTTCTAAATCATTATTTATCATTTAAAAAAAAAAAAAAATTAATTATTTATCATATCTTAGTCATGAATACTATCTTATTATTATTACATAAGAATAATTTAGGATTGTTAAATTATTTTTATTTAGTTGTTTGTGTCATATAAAATAAAAATTCATAACAATTAATAGTAACAAAGGTATAAATGTCAAATTACTTATTTTTAAATCATTTTATTTTTAAAAAAAACAAACAAGTTGACAATATATTTAAAAATAAAAAACAAACATGTCATTCAGTTTCAGGTTTCGGTCACTATTCAGTCTTCAGTAAAATTCATGACTGTTCAGATTTCAGACAAAAAAACAAACGATCCCTCAGTGGATTGTGAATATCATCATATCACTCTTTAGATTATTTATTGGTGTAAAATGACTTTTGTACATCTGAACTATTAAGTCAACGGTTAGTCAAATCATTAGTCAATATAAATTAGGGAGGTTTGTGCAATATTGACTAAATTGACGGGTTGTTTGTGCAACTATTATTAATTGTTTAAACATAGTCATCGAACTCAACCTGGTCTCTTCTTTTAACATGTGAGGGAGTGAGTAATGTTTTTGATTTCTTATTTATTTTTCAATCATATGAAGCAAGAAATCAAAAGAAACATGCATGTTGTAATCAAAGTAATCAATCAAACATTGGAAATAGAGAAAGAGTTGGGATTTAGATATACACAATATCTAACTTTAGAATAGATCGCTGAATAGCTTTTTATATAAATCACTTTTCAAATATCGAACGTTATAGATTTAATGTATATACATGTAATTAAAGTGCTTGGTGGGATTTTTGAATTTGCTTCCAAAACCAAACTAATGGGAAAATAAAAATAAAAATGAAGGGATGTCTTTAATTTGGACCTTGACTATGCTTTTCTTGTTTATGAAGATCTTACAACTACTTCTTTACCTAAAGTCTGGCTTTTTATATCTCGACACGTGGCATTTCATTTTTCACTTATTATAACTAGCTACAGTATTAGTATTTTTTTTGTTGAAGTATTACAAAAACTATTACAATAGGACAATGTATGTGCAGCCCTAATATCTACTCACACATACTTGTAAAACACGTATTGTGGGATTTGAACCCCTCACCACTTATGTGGAAAGGAGGTGCACTACCAATTCTGCTAAGAGGTGATGTACAACTAGTATAAATTGACGATAACCACATCTCTCGATAAGTTAAGGTATGTTGAGGTTTAAAGTTCGAATTTATTATACGTATCCTCCGTCGGTTTTCCGCTTTTGATTAGAAGAAGACAGCATATAAAGAAAATGATGTTTGAAAAATGAAAAGAAGAGTGTTGTGTTTTGTTGTGGTATGGTATGGTCTGGGGTAGAGAGAGAGAGAGAGAGGAGAGAGAATGAGTTGTTTAGTTGTCCCTCTGTTCCAAGCATTCTTTGCTTAAAGATGGGTTAGCCCCAGGAATAAAGGCAAGGACAAAAACAGAAAACAGTGGGGTTAAAAGTTAAAGCAGCAAATAGGAACCAAAGCAGGGCTGACAACCGACAATAGCCAGTTAACATTTTCTCTTGATTAAAGTAGTCTTGTGTTTAGTCACCGCTCACTGCCGGTTAAATGTCTACTGCTGCCGTAGCCGTACATTCAAAAATTTTAATTCTGTTAAATAAGACAAATTTAACAAAATGACTTGTTAGAAACTTAGAATCTTTGACAAGATTGAAGATCTTGTTATTTTCCGATTTTGATAATGTTACAGTTACAGTAACAGTCATCATACCTCAGTCCTTACCCTCTCTTCTCCCTTCTGATTGGATGGACCACCACATGCTTCTTGTGGGTGACTTTCACTTTCATTTCAAATCATATTTCTATTTTCTTTTTTTTTTTTTTTTCTTTTTTTAATAATAAAATTGTACTAAGATTCTCGCTTATGATATTACAATTTACTTGCTATACCAAATGTCATCATTTTACCCACAACACCATGCCCCTTGTACCACTCTCTTAAGCTTTCCTTTTTCTAGTATTTCAAATCAACTCGCAATGACCAGATGAGATTGATTCAGTTGTACACTCTTCATATCCGCACCACGAGATTATAGGTTCAAATTATTCTCTCCTTAAAAAAATCCTAAATTTATATAATATTTAAAATAATAAAAAAAAAAATTCAAGCCCACGGTGCAATAACCACATAACCGTAAATAAGAACTCACATTTTACATTTGTAAATGAATTGTGCTTATGTATATTATGTGTCCACATCCCATTCAATATTAATGTGTAGGTTTGAGCTTCACCACAAACATTTTACAAGTATGTGTGTTGAAGTTTTTCTCTGATATTGTGAGAGTGGACATCTCCCAATAGAGAGAGGATATCTAAACCACGTATATACTATAAGATCTGGGTAGGACTTTTGATTGTTTGATGTCAGAATTTATTGTAATATTTAAAATATAAAAAAACCCTAGTATTAATTATTTAAACCCTACATTTATTATTGTCATCCTATGACGTCTAAACGTCTTCTTACTAAACCTTTTTTTTTTTTTTTTTTTTTTAACATTTTACCCTTTTTCGAAAGAAAATCATTAATTTATATCTTAAGAGCACATGTTATGAATTAGAAAAATAAATAAAAAAAGGTAATATTTATATTTTCAAAATATATAAAATTGTGGATTGATGTATTAAAATAACAAATAACAAATATTTAATTAAATTTTAGATTGTTATCCTTAGTATGATAATCTTTTAAAAAGTTTCTATTATGTTTTGATTGAATAATGATTCCCGGGCTTTATAATAAATATGATATGATAAATCAAATCAATTTAAAATAAATGGATATTTTAATACAGAAGAACATTTGACTAGCATAAAATCCTTTCTAAAATTTTGAAAAAAATGGAATTACTAAATAAAATTAGTTAAATCATTTTGATTCTCCAATATATTCTAATTTCGAAATAACTTATTGATTAAGGTTTGCATCCGAATAGATATATTCTAATAAGATTAACAAACATTCTTTTTAGAGTAAATATAAAATTTGATTAAGATTTTGTGTCAATTTAATAAAATAATCCTTTTAAATAAAAAAATAATATACGGGTCTTAAACATCGATAAAACATTGATGTGATTGTTCCTAACCTGTCAAAATAATAATACCATGATCAAATCCTAGCCTCTAATCTGATTAACATAGTCACATCCAATCAAGCAGTGCCACGTGGTAACTTCTAATACACGTAAGAGATCCGTCCCTTGCGTCAGATAGACATGAAGGACCCACATGTCCGAAATGATCAAGACCAATTTTATGTTAACATGACCTTATTCGTTAAAAATTCATCCAACATCAAACGGTTTCTGTTCACGTAACGTATCATCTATGTGACTATGTGTATTCAGAAACGTTTTCCGTTATTTAACGCCGTCAAATTCTTGTCTTGGCTATGTATGTATATAAATTGAACAAGCCCAACCCAACATATCCTCTGTTCTTCTAAGTTGCAACGTAAAACCCGGAGCTGCATATCCCAACATATCCTCTGTTTTTTTTTTTTTTTTTTTTTCCTCCCTTCCCGTTTGGGATCCAAATCCGGAAACTTTAGCCGATATATCGCCGGCGTTTTTGTCTTACGTTGTCAGCTGTTTCATTTGAACTCAAAAGTCAGCAGTCAGCAGTCAGCGGAGAGTATTTTTTTGAGTGAGCGAAATTGAAGGGAAGAGATTATTATTTTTTATTGAAAAAAAAAAACAATCAGAGCAATCTTGATATATTATTTTTGGTAAGGTAACATGTTGACGAAGGTAAGCAAGCACAGAGTATTATAGTTCCATACATTTTTTTTCTTGTTGCAGAGAATGCAGAGAGCAGAGAGCAAACTCTTTTGAATTCTCGTCTTATTTTTTCGTCTTTTAGTCTCAGATCTTGTTTGAAGAATCCGATTTTTGTAATGTAGATTGTAGAATAACCATGGAATTGATTTGTGCAGATTATGAAAAGCAAGTAGGTGAAGAAGAAGAAGATCTAAAATGGTGACTGCTGTGAGAGAGAGAGGGAAGAGAGAGTAAAGTGTATGTGAAAAGGAAGGATTTAATAGTGAAGTAAGGAGACAGCTAAGAGATAGAGGGAGAGAGAGAGAGAGTAGGTTGGTTTATTAGCCTTTGGGTAAGTCCTTTTCAAATAATAATGATGCACAAGTGCTTTTGAAATCAACAACTATCTTGTGTTTTTTTTTTTTAATATTCTCTTGTCTCTTTGTCTATTCATCCATTCTTTTCATTTCTAGACATCCATCCCAATATCCAATTGGATTGTTTGTTCCATCTTCATTTTCATCATCATCATCACCATCATAGTTTCCCATTTTCCATTGATTCAATTTAATAGAGCATTGATTTTGAAAGTGGTATGTATGTATGTATGTCCCCTATATTCAATGATTGAGTTTATTATATAATAAACAAGTAATTGTTCTGATCCCGAGTTCTTTTTGTCTTATTGAAATCAAATGTTTGTTTTGCAGCAAGCAGGGGTAGAAAGGTAAAAAAAAAAAGAAAAAAAAAAAAAAGAAGAAGATGTTTACGTGTATAGCATGTACGAAGCAAATGGGAGATGGGGGAGAAGAAGTAGAAGGAGCGCGTGGTAGTGGAACGCCTAGTACAAAAGAAGCCGTCAAAAGCCTGACGGCGCAGGTACCCTTTGCTTTTCTTTTCCATTTTTTTTTATTCCTTCTTATCAATGTACGTTTTCTTTGTCCACTGGAACAAACAAACAACGAAATCACAATTCCATTTTACAAATATTATTATTATTATTAACATTAAAAGAGGACCACCAACCACCACCACCACCACCACGCTTTCAAAGCCATTTAAAAAAATCAAAGGAGGTCAGGGCTATGGCAGTGGGATTCGAGCACATGTACCTATATATAGATTGTAGAGGCTTCCTTCTAGTTCTAGCTTTAGCTTATAGTTTCAAAAGAAAAGAAAAATAAAAAAGTTTTGATTGTGTGTTTTCCAGTTCACATTGAGCCCTGTGTTCGTCAGACCCTTGCTGCTGTGTTTTCCTGACCAGTCACCAGTCACCACCAACTTTGCTTCCATCAAAATCCAAAATCTAATCCAATATTCTTCTCTATGTTTACCGAGACCTTTCAAAGTCAATATCAAACAGTAGGTGCTCCGGTCAAAAGAAATCTTCCCGATAGTAAATTAAACACAACATGTAATAGTGGAAACATATTCCCTAGTTAAATCTTTAGAAAAGACATCTGATCGTCTTTAGTCTGACCCACCATTGAATTCTTGTCTATGTACAGTGTTATATTTGGAAAAAAAGAAAAGTAAATTATAGTAATGGACAATTTAATTTTGATCTTCTCACCAAGTAGCACAAAAGTACACATTCTCACATTCATTTCAGACTCTTCTCTTTGCTTTATATTTTTCTTCTTTACTTAATAATAATAAATAAATAATTTCTATACAATAATACATGTATGTATGTATGTATAATAACATAATAGTTTAATTCTACTGTGACTGCAAATATTCTAGTTATATAAATTATATGATATAGGAGAAGGACCGTCTCTGTTTTTTTTTTTTTTTTTTGAACTATTACAATATATCGGGATTGGGGTGGGACATAACTCGAACCCTGGGGCTAGGCTATGTATTTGCACGTATTCTTCGGAGGCATATTTTATGATTTATCAACGAATAATTTGACAATGTACAGATAAAGGATATGGCAATGAAATTCTCCGGTGCATGCAAGGGGTCGAGTAACTACAAGAAAGGTCAGCGGCCATATCCGGATTTTGATGTTGCTTCAGAAGGGGTTCCATATCCCTACATTGGTGGTGGTGTTAGCTCAAGTTCAACACCAGCATGGGACTTTACAAGCTCTAGTCACCATCCAAGTACACGATCAGACACAAGATTCGCTCCAGGGAGGGATTCAGCGTCGGTATGCGATGTGGTGCTGGAGGATGAAGATGAACCCAAGGAATGGATGGCACAAGTGGAGCCTGGTGTTCACATTACATTTGTCTCCCTTCCTAATGGTGGGAATGATCTCAAACGTATTCGCTTCAGCCGTGAGATGTTTAATAAGTGGCAAGCCCAGCGATGGTGGGGTGAGAATTATGATAGAATCATGGAACTATACAATGTTCAGAGATTCAATCGCCAAGCTCTTCAGACTCCTCCGAGGTCTGAGGATGAGGTAAATATAATAATAATAATAAACTCTCTATCTGCTGCTTAAGAAGAATATTTAGTGTGTGTTGAATTATTGATGAAAAATTGGGAATTAATTAATGCAGAGAGATTCATCTTACGCAAGGGAAAGCCCTATGATGAACAAAGAGTGGACACCAAGAAACCACTATAAACCCTCTGGGGATCACAGTAATGCAGGAGGATCAAGCGGTGGTGGTTATGGTGCAACAAGAGCTGAGACATCTTTCGATGCAGCGCGCACAACAACTTCATCAAGAGACGAGCCCTCTGTTTCTGTTAGCAATGCAAGTGAATTGGAGACAGAATGGGTTGAGCAAGATGAGCCAGGGGTCTATATTACCATCAGACAGTTAGCCGATGGGACTAGGGAGCTTCGCCGTGTCAGATTCAGCCGTGAAAAGTTTGGAGAAGTGCACGCGAAGCTGTGGTGGGAAGAGAACAGGGAAAGAATACAAGCTCAATACCTCTAATTAAATTAAATTAAATTACATTACAATTTTCGGCAGTTAAAATTCAGAAAATGTGTTATGGAGGAACTAATTCCAGTTTTGTTTCGCAGCATGTAATGTGACTTTAGAGAATGAAATGGACTGAATTCACAGGTCTCTTCATTCATACATTATTATACATACAAATCAGATTCTTCATGCTCAATCTTTTTTACTTTCTTTTCGGAGTGTATTTCGTTATTTGTAACACACATATAGTTCGAGAAATTTAATTTATTTCATTTTATTTGCACTTAAATGTTCAGCTTAATCCAACTTAGATTTGCACATTTCTTTTGTTTGGATTAGAGAATTAAATCAAATAATTTCCAAGGGTAACTAGCATGCATTTAGTATCTGATTAAATATGATCTTCCTTTAAAATGCGGTAAAAATTAGTCAAATTAAGCCTATCAAGTTCATTTAACATCTATCTTCAAATCAATAATATATACAACCATGAGTGAAAGTTCAAGTTCATTCAACTAGCAGCAAAAAGAGATGAAAATTTCACAAGCCACAATCTTTTTATTTTTATTTAACTATATAGATCAACCATGTTCGCCATTAACAGAAAGAAAATACGATAAACCAAACCAAGGAAAATCCAATCCATCAGCTGACGCTTGACTGATAATCAAATCCATAACACATCACACTTGAGTTTTTATATCTTCTTTCTTACTTGAAACACACAGTCAACGCAATATACCATAATTATTAAAAGAGCCCTTCTTTTTTATCCCACAACTTTCCTGTTATAACTTCTTCCCGGTTGCAGCTGTTGACTTGGTCTAAGAAACAAGTCTCCAGATTCAGCATTCCATCGCACCCCTGTTTTCATAGGCACCCCGGTCTTCATAGGAGGCGGCTTTAGCTGTCCCACAGACTGTCTGCGAGGAGCAATCGTCATAGTTGCCAATTTCTCAGCTGCATCTGAAACTCCACGTGCTGCATCTGAAACTCCACGTGCAGTCCTTCCTTTGTTCATGGCAGCTGCAAAAAAGAAAAAAATAACATCAGGTTTCCATGCCATTAACAGCAGCAGAACACAAACTGGAAAAGAAACAGTAAACTATTCAATGGAGTAAAATATATATTTTACAATAAGATACATTAAAAACAAGAAACTTACTTGGACTCTTCCTCCCGACTGAGCGATATTTCGGTAGTTTGGCAGAGTTGTTTATGAATTTATCATTTTTATTTGCATCCTTCAGAAGAAAAACAAGTTTCAGCAGAGGAAGACAAATGTATATAATAGGCAATTATTCAGCACCGAGTTCCCTGATAAAGACCTAATAAACAGTTGTGCACAAACTTGACAATATATCTAACAATGAGAAATAGTTTAATGAAATTTTTTACTAAAAAGAGTTAATGTAGAGTTTTCAATGGTGACAGGGAAATCACATGAAAAACCTACAACTCTGTGCAAGTGTGTGTCTGTGTATAAAATCCCTCTCTCTGCACTCGTATTCCATTCAAATGTCTGATGCATGTATCTAAGAGGCTGCCAGGAAAATGCATTATTTTATCTTTTATCTGAACTACTCCTTCAAATCCACATATTAACAAAAGTGCAACTTCCACATCTGAGAATATGCATGTATAATCAACAACAATAAAGAAATTTTTTGGCCCCAGCTTCTAACCTGATTCTGATTAACCATTTCCAACTTGCGCTGAACACCTGCAAGATAATTTTTTATAGTATGAGCATGTAATCTATATATACATGGGAAGAAAAATTCAAAACCCACCAATTTCATCAGTGCTTGGTAATCCTCTATTACAATATAAAGGAATCTTATTGACTGCCCAGATATCCATTTGCAGGCTTGCAATTTCACATTTTTCTTTTCAATTCCTCCAAACAATTTAGGGATGGCAAAATAACCCGCGGGGGCCCACAATTATGGGGTGGGGATGAGTTTCAATTTGGTGGGGATGGGTTTTATAATCCCTGCTCTGCCCCGCTCAAAATATATTCTTTATTTAGTTCAATGTTTAGTTTTGAGATTTATGTTTATAAGATCATTTTCAATAGTTTTTTAGAATTACTTTATATATTATATCATATTCATTGGGTTATATATTTATTATTTTAATAAATGATTTTTTTTACAAGATTTTAATAAATGATCTTGATAAATGGGTTAAATGGGGCGAATGGGGCGAGGATGGGGAAAGCATACCCGCTCCATTTATTATGGGGTTTTATGAGGGGATGGGTTTTCAAAAAATAAATGGGGCAGGGTGCGGGTAGGGCCCCGCACCGAACCCGCCCCATTTCCATCCCTTTAACAATTTTAAGCTTTAGATAATATAAAGACTATACCTCTTAAGTTCAACATCTCAGAGCACTCACCTACGAGCTCATTCTATTAAATAGTAATTCACAATTCTACGGATACATAGAAAGAAGCTCAGCTTGTATATATCTAGATAAGATCACCTGTATTCATAGGAGCATTTAGCTTTGGAGAAGAAAAATTGTTTGTAAGCTTCGAATTAGATAAAGCCCCCGAATACCTCCTAGCACCTTGCTGTTCCAATGCTCCCCTCGTCCCAGCTGCAACAGGTGCAAATACAATTATTTAATCAAAACAGTGCACATAAAATTAGGTTCCAACATATCTGTATCAGGGGAAATCACTCCAAAAATTGCTATTTCTCTTCCATTGTTTGGCTAGGAAATTAAAAATAATAATGATAAAAATAAAATAAAATAAAGACATACTTACCAGATGGAGGTGTTCTAGTAACAGCTGCTTTGGAACGAAGAGATGGTGGAATATAAAAGCAACTCTGCAACATCAGATGTACAAATGACTGTTTTTAATGTACTTGAAAAAATAACTACTATACTGCAACTCAAGCCCAAGGAACATGATCATGCAAGAGATACCTCAATTCTGAAACAATACCTTAAAGAAAGGATGTTGCAAGGCTTCTGCAGCTGTTGGCCTCTTGCAGGGATCCCAAGAACAAAGTGACTGAATTATTTTAAGGGGAAAAGACCAAAGAAATATATAACAAGTCAGTTATGTTGCCAGTAAACAAGACACTCTTCATATCCTATCTAAGAGCAGCATGCAAAGCCTACCGTCTACCAATTAAAAAGCATGTAATAATATAGTAACCATCTTAACCAATGTCAATATAAAGCGAAACTTACTGTAATCAGGCTGATTGCATCTTCACTCGCAGATGGTATTATTGCAGAGAGATGGACACCATTCAGCTGCCGTGACAATTGTAAGTAACATCAATTGCAGTGCTAATTGTTTCTTTGGTGGGTAGAAAAAGCTAACTTTTAAATTGTTACCATCATTGTTTTTGAAGGAAACAAAGAATTTATTAACAAAAGAAAAGGATGTTCAAGTTTTGAATAAGCTGTCCAGAAATTGTTAATACCATAAATGTTCATGATGAAGATGAACAA
Organism: Acer saccharum; assembly: GCA_030490815.1. NCBI lineage: Eukaryota > Viridiplantae > Streptophyta > Magnoliopsida > Sapindales > Sapindaceae > Acer > Acer saccharum. Next base: position 21,957,873 of record CM059874.1, read on the forward strand.
TGAGAAATCAATTAAACTAAACAAGACATTTTTCACTTCCATAGTTTTCATAGAATACATCAGCCATTCATTCATTTCCAGTGATGAATCCTATCAGACACATTTCCATAGATGATAAAACCTAAAATATACATAAATATCTGCAAGAGAGAGAGGTTAAAACTGACTTGTGGGAATTGGTAGTTAATAGACCCAGCAAGAAGAAGTCCATCAGCCCATGAATCCTTTGTCGGACTGCCTATTACACTGCATATTTTGTAGATCTCATCTGCTTCACTGCATGCATAATAATATAGAGAGAAAATTAACTACCATTGACAAAGATGATAACTAATCACTCTATCCAGTTCAAAGATGTATATTCCTTGTGTAAAAGAAAATTAGCAAAAATGATATACTGTTCAATTACTTCGTCTTCCTCATCATACCAATAACAATTTATCACCATCAATTACATCTGTAGAGAAATGGAAAAACAGGATTTATAATGGAAAAGTATGTACCTAGTACCCGGAAAGAGAGGACGAAGCGAGATCAACTCAGCCATAATAGCGCCCATTGCCCACATATCTAAAAGTAAGAAATAATTATTAAAAGAAGCATTAATAATCAACAGTACTGATCAAATAACTGTGCTAAAATTATTGCAGTGAACCATTTCTCAGTCCCATAAAGCACTAACCAACTTTTGAGGTATACAAAAATGACTGAAGCAGCACTTCAGGTGCTCGATACCTGACATGTCCATGTCAGAAATTTAATAAACAATGTACATAAGAAGGGATGGAAAAAGGAGAAAACAACGGAAGAGAGAGAAAAATAAACAAAAGAAACATACCAGCGTGTTGAGACATACTCAGTAAATGGTGGACGTGAACTGATTTCCCGTGCAAGACCAAAATCAGCTATTTTGATTACATCTTTTGAAACAAGCAAGTTCTCTGCAAAATAGTTGCAAGTAACTTCAATTAAGCACTTGGAAGTAGAAATGACTAACAAAAGGAGACATTGATCAGTTAAAAAAGCCATTCCAAGAAACCAGTGAAGAGCTGAAGATTAAGATATATAACTAGACTAGACTGCAAAATATTTTCTAGATAATATTTAGTAACACAATGGAAATCTCTTCAAACTATCATACTCAGCATCAGATACCCATGAATAACGGTGACAATTACCAGGCTTAAGGTCACGATGAAAATAACCCCGCTGGTGCATGTAGGCAAGACCTTGAAAAACTTGGAAACACCAATTTCTGACTTCAGTTTCAGAGAAAAGCTTCTCTTTGTCCTTCATAAGTTGGTACAGGTTGCATTCCTGCCAAAAAGAAAATTGTAAACGAATGAAAATTGATCAGCATATATAACAATAAACGATTACAAATGACAATTGAAGAGAAATGGCCTACTTACCATGTATTCAAACACAAAGTATAAGATGTCATTTTCCCTGATGACTTCCTTAAGCTTCACAATGTTTGGATGACTCATTTTCCGTAATGACTGTCACAAGAAGAAACCATTATGCCCATTATGCATATTACACAACGAAGTTATATGGCATAGAATGAGAAAGGATATCTCATTTTACCTTCACTTCTCTCAAATTTACGCACTCCTCCCATGAATAATATTTCTTCTTCATTTTTTTAATTGCAACCTGTCAAGATTAGAAGTAGGTTAAAAGCTGAAATGGAATAAACTAATACATTTTAATATTACAGATTTCTCAAAGTAACATGTAAAAGAAGCCCTCTGCATACTTACAACTTCACCAGATTGCTTATTAATAGCTCGCCACACACTTCCAAATGTTCCATCTCCAACTTCCTTGATTAACTTGTACCTGTGTTCGATAAAAGACAATTATATATAGAATCCAGTCTCAGTCCATGCAGAAAACAAGCAACTCCCAAATACAGCCCACTTACCTCTCCATTTTCTTGTGGAACACAAGGAGCTCTTTCTTTATTCGTGATAAGTATAAGAACCCACAACAATATATGACATTTATTGTCACAAGACAACTAGTAAAAAGTATTAAAATTAACCAAAAACCCGTGCTGATCCAGCTGAATCCACCATTAATTTTCCGCACGAAGATGCAAGAGAATAAAACCAAATTTTCTCTGATGGACAAGCTTCGCAGCCTTATTCTTTACTATATCCACAGCTTCACAACGATACCATGCAACAGATTGAAGGAAAAAGAGAACTCCATAAAACATATTGACACTAATCAACGAACCAGAAATAATGATTGTTCCAGACACAGACACCGAAGGGTTCAGGAACTTGAGAACGGGTAACTCATCTATACTAAATGGGAAAATGCAGAATCTTCTGAGATTAATAGCTTGTCCTTCTAATAAGCTTCCATTGAGGCAACTGAGCAAAATCTAAGAACTACAGTCTGTAGAGCTTTGGTGAAATTTCTTATCTAATGCTACTAAAGCAACCTCTCAAGTACTTGCAGACTCAACCCTACAGTAAGAGGAGCAAAAAGGAAATATCACAGTGGTTAGGGACTTAGAGCAACATAACAAATTTAAATAGCTAGATAAATATAGGAGAGAGATTTGTAATATATGCCATACCCCGGAAGACATGTTCTTCAAATTATTGACCGGATGTTGTATCGGCAATGCACTACAAATAAAAAATTTGTTAGAATATACCTACAGCAAGGTTTTGATATAAAACATAATCACACAAAGCTTACTTGTAGAAGTGCACTAAAGATCCAACACCTATCTCAGGAGATATTTGCATTACGCCTCCTACACCGTTCATTAAAGAGAATCGGACCACTAAGTGCAATTGACAAAGGACACCAAAAGGAAACCTCCAAGGACAACAAACCGCCAGTCTAGCACTTCCTGGAATGAAAAAACTCGATACTGGTGGCAATTTGACCAGAAGCACACTAGCTCCATGTCTTAGAAAAAAATTAATCAGCCTAGATCCAAGTCCGGTGCAACCTGAAAGCCAAGTTACAAATTCAAACTAAATCAACAAGAAACAATACAAGAAGAGAACTGCTAATCCAAGCCATGTCAGTTGAATCCCAAATGAGACAGCACAGTACAAAGCAACAGACAACATATGCAAACTTCTGTACAAAAAAACTATAAAAGCAAAAATGTTAGTGTAAAACGAAAAATGAAGAAGAAAAAGTAACAACTGCGGAACAAGTTAACTAAAATAAAAATTATTAGCTACTCTTCAAGTGATTTTTCTCCACCATGGCCAGTTTCAGACAACCACAAACAGAAAAAACTAAACTTCAATAAATAAAATCCACTAAACACCCATAACCAAATAACTGCATATGAATGATAGTATTAATGTAAAATGGAGGATATATTATTAACAAGAAAAAAGCACAACATAACAAACAAAGTCATGGCAACATAGATTGATATTGGGTTGTATCATACACCAGCTAAATTTAAAGAAAATATATATGCAGTTCTAGCTTGATAAGCAGAAAAGGCTAAGATAATAAAAGCACAAGACATCATAGAACAATTGGAATTATTGAGTCTAATGTTCAAATTTCTCACCACAATCTCAAATCACAAATCACAATTAAAACGTTTCCCAAACGCTATCCTAATATTTAAAATTCTTATATATGATCAATAGATTAATTCCTTTTATACTTGCAAAATAACGTGTTATTTAATCTCCATATATTTTATACCAAAGCAGACAAAAAGAAAGAACTAATGAATTGCATCCATTCCATACTTCACCGCAAACAACCAAACAAACCCAGAATGATTCAACAATAACCCTAATTCGAAAAAAAAAACAAAATTCAATCACCAAACCCTAATCTCAAATTCCAAAAATAGAACATACAGCAAATACAAAATAAACAAAACTTGGAACCTGCAGAGATCAGATCCGATCAGATCGGATCGAAAAGAATTCGAATACAATCAATCGAAAGCATATATAAACAAAAGAATTCAAAAAAAAAAAAAAAAAAGAAAAGGATAAGATTAAAACCTGAAAGCCAACCGGCAAAAAGAACCGTCGCGGAGGACGGGAAGAGGTGGAATCCAGAGCTTCTCTCTATTCGTAAATAAATCAAACGAAAAAAACCACCAGCCACCACTCTTACCAAATCTCTCTCTATTTATGCCTCTCTTCACACCTTTATTACCTGTATTATATATATTTATACTTTTTTTTTATATATGCAAACACGATTTAACCTGTAATTTCTATTCAACTTTACGTCTATTCAACTTTTATGACTTCAACGACACCGTATACGTACAATGTCAATATTTTATAACTGCTTGCGTTTGTGAGGGAGTCCGGCTATTTTTCCTCAATTTGGTGAGTAGCATTTTTTATTTTTATTTTTTTATTTATTATTATTTTTTTTTTGGTGACAATATTTTTGGCTTTTACTTTTGGAGTTTTGGGATTGGATCCTATTGATTGATCTGAATTATATTTATTAATTTATTTGTCAAGGGTTAAACAAGTGAGATAACAAAAAAAAAAAATAATAATAAAGGGAAAATTGCACAAATATAACATAATATTCTACTTTCGATTACAACGACATAAACACCCCCATTGGTTAGTTGACCAAAGTCAAAATTAACATTTTTACTGTTTTAGTGTAAAATTATCTCTTGACCTATCAACTACTCCTCAGCTATGTGGTGTAAAGAAATGGCCTTTCGAATTTTTAAAGACTCTGAGAGTTAAAGACTAATTTTCAAAAATTCTTACAGTCCATGAACGCCTTATGTATACAACTAAATAGGACACCAAAGAATCTTCAATAAAATATGAAAATCTTGACTCAACAGAATCAAAATTTTACTAGGTTCTTACAATCCCTACTGACTAAGACCAGTTGATAAACATAATGATAACAACTGATAAAAGATAATCAATTTATCTTTGAAATTTGATAACAATCTTATACTTTTGTTAACTTGGTGAGACTTCTTTATTCCTGACTATAAAAATAAAAAACTAAATACAAGAGATGGAAAACTTATTTGCAAAAATTCACCGCTTTTTATTCACAATGCTTTGATTACAAATGAAAGATTAAAACTTAAGGAGAAAGTATGTGTTTTCTGATCCGATGCTTTCTCTTGATTTTTTCTCACTACTCTTTCTATGAACGAACATTACTCTTATATATTACAAAATACTTTTTCTAATATTCTACATGATGATAAATTCTCTGAATCAAATAACTCATTATTGTTTTAGTACAAGCAACTTTGTATTTTTGTTACATTGTAAATGAAAATTTTGTATTTTTACTACATAATTCAAACAACCGAATATTGTTCTTTTAAAATTCCAATCTTCAAGATCCCAATATATCACTGTATGGTTGCAATAGGCCGAGACACAAGTTCAATATATATATATATATATATATATATATATATATATATATATATATATTGAGTTTCTCGTGAGGGATCCCTTATTTTAATTTCGGTAAAGATCTTGATGAAATTATATCGATTTTTATGAATTTTGACCTGAATTTTTTTATGGATGATAAGTTTAATGAAATGACCTATGAATGAAATTTGAAATTTTTTCAAACACTAAAACTATATATTTTTTTTTCTTCTGATTTTGTTAAATATGAAGGCATCAGAAAATAGACAAAATATAGGAAAATTCAAGAAAACTATTTTTAGTACTTGAAAAATTCTCAAATTTTATTCATTGGAAGATTTCAATGAATTTATCATCCATAAAAAAATAAAAATAAAAATTCAGATCAAAATTCATAAAAATCGATGTGATTTCATCAAGGTCCTTACCGAAATTAAAATAAGGGATCCATCATGAGAGACTGAATATATATATATATATATATATATATAGTCTTTCTACTATCAGTTCGTTCTGATATAAAATATATCAGGACGAAGAATATGGACCATAGATTATGAAGTTTTGACAAGTGCATACACTTTGAGTCAAAGTATGTAAATTTAATGGTCTACATTCTTCGTCCCGATATATTTTATATCAGGATGAACTAATAATAGAAAAATTATATATATTAATAAAATGAAGTTATTTTTATTCCACGGCAATTGTGGGATTTCAATCTATTGAGACATGGCTTACCAAATTTAGAAGAATTAAAGATTATCGACAAGTGAAGAAATACCATGATTATTTGATGGTTTTTATTTTGAGTCTTGTTCCTTTTTATTACTTTTGTTCATCTGTGAATCTGCTAGTTCATGAATTGCTTTCAGATTTTAAATTATGTTGGTTATGTTCACTTGATCATATATATTCCTGATTGAATTAACATGATATATTTGTTCTCATGTCTTAATTTTGTAACTTAGCATCTCTGGATACTAGTCCCCGGCTGGTGGGGCAGTTTGATCGGCCTGCCATATTTAGAATGATTAAATATTATTGTTAGACCTATCAGCTTAAGCTTTTAGGTTTGATGATTACTAACATGGTACTGGAGTCTTGATTATCCCAGGAATCCCAGATTCAAGTCCCCTACGTGTATTTGTTTCTATAGTTGAACTTGGTCCATGTGCCAAGCCCGCCCTGAAAAAGAGTTGGTTCCTAAGGAATAATACGTAACTTTCTTTGTAAATCTTTAAACCCGATAGAGCATATGTCAAGTCCATCTATTATTATTTTCCTACTTTCAGGCTCTTCCAAACGAAACAAAGCACTTAGACGATCCAAAGACATTTTTAATTGAATTAGCATAGTTGATGCCTCAGGCCTCCGTTTATATTATCAATGAAATTTATAGCATTATTTAAATACTCAATAGACTGCAATGAAATTATTTCATTGAGAAAATCAGAAAATGCTTCAACTTTGTAAGGTTTTAATGGATGCTTGCTTTGTAAAATTTGTTGTAAAACTAAATGTGCTCTCCTTTAGTTTGTTTTCTCTTAATTTCTTATTCACAAAGTATTATTCTTATTAATTTAGCATGTCATCTCGATTTTTTTCATATGTGAATAAATGATTTTTACAAGAATAATACTACTTTATCCAAAATTGGTACCCAAATATGGTACCCAAATATGGTGCCCAAATGATGTGGCAACACCGTAATCCATTCATTTAAATCATACAAATCTAATAAATTTAAATGAATGGATTACATTAATGCCACATCATTTGGATACCAGCTTTGAGCAAAGTAGCATATTGTTTTTACAATAAGTTGCTTTATTGGCTTAGTGCTTGAATGTTAAATGGGTCAAACCATATTAGTTTAAAATTTAGATTTAAATTAGTGACTTTTATATCTAAATTCCAACCATCTGTGTGCTCTTAATTTAATAGATGCTATTTACACTTCTGCACCAGATAACATTGCATGTTTCAATAATGATGTATAAAATTCCACAAGAAAATATAAGAAAAAGTATAAGCATAAGACATTACCATCATAAACAGAAACTTTTATTTATTTTATGATTCGAAATCATCGGTTTGAATAAAACTTCAAGTTGTTGATCGGCACACTTGGTTGCATGATCGATCAAATTCACCATTTTCCATAAATCTAAATCTGGGTATCCATCCACCCTAATCATACCCTTCAAATTCTCAAGAATGCTTCTCATAGACCTCGTCTCTGTCTCTTGGCTTTCGCTTTGGTTTTCGATCTGAAAACCCATACTTTCTTGGTCATTCATCTGGAATCCGTCACTTTGGAGAAAACTCATCTCGCCATCCACAAAACCCATATGGTTGGGTCGTGCCGGGCCATGCCTGGACTGGCAGTTTTTGTGATGTTGTCTTGTTCAGGTTTTTGGTGCTTGTTTCTCTTTTGCTTTATTGCTCTATATGAAGGGTATTTTGTGTTTTGTCTTTCTTTTGGCGGTTAGGGCTTGTGTATGTAGTTTTGTTTTCTGCCTTTAGTCCCTTCAATAAAATATGCAGTTCAAAAAATCTGCACAAGGCCAAAACAAAGCAAGACACCAAGCACTCAAAACATAACAGCTACTATGCTGGAGCAACAACCCCAAACACAAGCAAAGGTCCAATAAAGCAAACTGAAGCAACAACTACCAAAGACTAATTAGCTGAAAGAAAGGTAAGATACTTGATGATTAAGTTTAAAATTTTGTAGGAGATAATGAAAATCTTATGTGAATTATGCTTGTAGCTTAGCTCGTTTTTATTGATTTCGTTTGTTTTGTTTGAGCCTTTCTCTTCAAAAAAAAAAAAAAATGGTTTTTTTTTTTTTTATACAATGACCAGAACTGAAGCTTAACTGAATGTTGAAGCATTTCACTTACCAAAGGGCATTACACATCTAAATAATATTCAACATTTATGCTCAAGCTTTATATTTACATATGTATTCCATGATGTTTGCATCATTACAATATCAATTCATCATAGAGATGCCTAATAACATAGATAAACCCTCAAATATTTTTTTCAAATATAAAACAATTTATTTCTTTTACATATTCTACATGATTCTTGGAACAATTGTAGTTGATTACAATCACTTTATGTTAAAAGCTGAAATCTAGTTTAAAAATCACAAAAACAGACATCAGAAAAAAACAAAATGGACTATGAATTATTGACACACTTATTTTAAAGTGAGACTTCTCAGAACCCATATTCAACTTTATCCCTTCTAAATTATCCCTTCCTTTCAAAGGAATTTTATTTCAAAAGCAGAATTATTATGTTGCCACTACAATTTCCCGAGAGTGCTATATATATATATAACTAAGAGGAAATATCACGGCTAGCTAGCTTCAAAATTGGCATGGGAGCATACATATTAAGGGTAGGAAGTGTTTAGGCCATATTTAAGGGGTTAATTGCATGCATTGCCAAAGATCATCTCTAAAGGTTTGTCTACCAAGGAAATCAAGGCATCTACAAATAGTCCATAATATTCTATGGCAAACAACATTTTAGTGCAAATGAGACTTTAAACCATGCTTAACATGTGTTTTTGAATGAGTGTTTAAACAATGAGTGTTCTTTCCCTCAAATATACAATTTTTAGGCCGTGTTACTATTAATCCTTAACCTTCAAGCAAAAATGCCTATTCAATCAAGCATAATGAGAAAAGGACTAGCGCACATTGTGCAATGCGACCTAAAATGGCATGATGCTAATCTAGACTAAGCAACACGAACATGCACAACTCCTCAATATGCACACACTATAGAACAATCTCAACAAATAAAGTATGCTCAAACATGGTATCATGCAAGTGAAAAGAATATAAAAGTGAAAAGAAGTGATCCATTTGATACATAAAGTAATCCAACAATGGTTTAAATACTTTACATTTTAACAAGATTTTTTTATCCAACAGATAATAAAAACAAATTCAAGAATTTAAAGTTCATAATTTAAATACAATCTCATATTTAATATTTTAAATTCTTAAAAAAAAGGTTGTTGTACATGGGACGACACGGGCTGGCACGACACTTTAACAGAAACAATTAATGTTTATTAATGGGAGGAAGGAGATATTGACTCTCAATTAATGTTTGATAATTTAATTTTATTGCAATAGTATTGGATTAATTATAGTGACTAAAATATACTTGATTTTAAAACCGTATTTTATTTTAAGAAATTGTGTAGTAAACAATAGTACTATTTTATTTTAGCTCTTTATGGATCGTAGTAATTACTTGGTAAATGTTTCCCCGGAAGCAAAACAATAAGAAGAGCATAAGTGAGTATGAAAAGATTCTGAAGTGTTTCAATTCGTAACACTAACCATTCCATAGTGACCGGGCATCGTTGTACCCGTCAGAAAAGATATTTCTTTTCACCTCGCAATTGCAACAAGTCAAAGGACAAGTATAGCAAAGCAAGGGTCTCGTTCCACAGGGAGATGGAATCCGTTAACGGTATCTAGCTCTAGAGTTTATTAAAGCATGTAAAAAGGAATGCGTATGTGTTGTGTGTGTGTGGAGATGCAACTAACTAGGATAGAAATGTAGCCGGGTGTCTTGGTTATCTAATTAACCTACTCCTAATTAAGTTAATCTACTCATAGAGGCAAGACACCCTAGCTACGAAAATAAATGTGGCTTGGAGATAAGCAAGATGTGAAACGCATATGATACATCTGTTTACCAAACATAATATGCAAATCTCTGTAGATTTATCATGTGAATCCAATTAATCCAGTAAAGGGTTCGTTCTCTTGATTAGGGAATTACCGAAATCGTGATCTTGATTAAGGAATTGCCCCGAAATCAAATCACCACTCTCCAAGTCGGAAGAGTAATTGTGTCAATGGTCTAGACCCATTAAGCACAAGAATAATGAACCAAGGCTATCATAGCAAAGTCATGCATAAGCCTTTCCCATTCTATAGAGCTAATAGCCAAATTCATACCCGGAATGGTAATCCGAGTACAAACTCAACTCTCAATCTCTCCAATCATTCCAAACATAGCATGTTAAGTCTTCTACTAACATACATACATAAATGAGATATTTGATTACAACTACTCCTACATCATTAGTTAATCTACTCCTAATCTCATTCATACATACATATCAATATACAACTCTACATACACATGAATATCATAATAAGAGATTATAAATGAATAGCATAGAATAGAACAATACATGAATCAAATCTAAGAAACAACACAAACATATATTATAGCATAAGTGTTGGTTACAAATATTCCCACATGAAATTACACATCAATAGATTACAAAGATATGAGAAGTAAAGAAATCACCCTTGAAGACAAGCCTTCAAAAGTTCTCCCTATCTATGAAACTCCTATGGCTTGACACACAAGCCTTCCTATCTCTGCATATCTACTCTCCATGGAAGACTTTCCATGGAGGAAAATCCCCCATGGAAGGCTTGGAGTTGCTCTTTCTCTTTTGGTATGTTCAATCCAAGAAAAGGGTTTCTTGGAGCAAAGTGGGGTGGTGCACTTGGTTCCTCCTTAAAAGAGAAGCTAAAGAGGTGTATATATATGTTGGGTAAGTTTAGGCCTGAATGGGGTGTGAAAAGACATGAAATGCCCCTAAAAATATCATGATTTTGGCTCGAACAGAGGTCTGGGGGGTTTGTACGGTGGGAAATGTCTAGCCACACGAACTAGCCAGAGTTTCGGCGGGTTCGTTCCGCTAGACATGTCTAGCCAGCCAGAAGGTTTGAACTAGCCATGGTTTCGGTGGGTTCTGGCCGCGGGAAATGTCTAGCCGCACGAACTAGCGGGAATCCTGACGGGTTCGGTTCTGCGGGACATATCTAGCCAGACAGAAGGTCTGAACTAGCCATGGTTTCGGCGGGTTCATGCTCCCTTACTCGGCGGGTTCATTCCAGCGGCACGAAACATAATTGCCTTATTTTGCCCCCATTTGGTACAAACACATTCTATATGGGATATTTACCTGCACATAGCTAAAACACACATTATATACATAAAAGTGCTCGGAAACGAGCACAAAAGATAGGAAAAGGGAGCGCTAAATGTGAACATTTGAAGCGCGATCACATTGCAACTGAAAATATATATATAATGTGTTTAATAATATCTAGGGGGTGAATAGATTTTAATCCGGTTATTACCAAATTCTCGTGATTAGTCAATTTTACGAAAAGAACCACAATCTAGTATAAAACAAAATCAAGTGTAATGGTGCGGAAATTAAATGACACTTGATTTTTACGTGGAAACCTTCAACAAGGAAAAACCACGGGTTGTTATGTGCGCCACACACAATCCTTGAATCCACTAATTGTAATGGTATTTACAACCTAGGTTGACCATATCAAACCCTACATGGTTACTAACCCACTACTACTACCTGCAAGACTTTAAAAGTGAACCTAGATCAAAAGTGCTTGAGCATTACACAAGGGTGGTCACAAGACTTAACTTTCAAAGAGAAGATATTAACAACCTAATGTGAATATGAACAATATTCAAAGTGCATAAATGCAAGGTCAAACATTTAAGCTTATCTAGGCATGGATGAACATGTCAAGAACATTCCTAGACATCATGTGGCTATATGACATGCATACAACTTAGCTATATGTGCAAATCAAAACCTATATGCAATAACTATCACAAACAACTCATAAAACACAATAAAGATGCAATCTTAAAATTAGTCAAGTCATAAATGAGCTATCTTGTAAAGCAAGAACATGTGAAAAGATGAATAAAATGTTCTAACTACAAGTTATGTGAGTAATGAAGAAAACCCATGAAAAATCATACTTAGAAGATGCTAGATGATGAATGAACCATGAAAGGATGATGGGTTTTTGGTTTTGATTAGGAAAGATCAAATCTTGGTTGCTTTTCTTTGAAGACACTCTTAAACTCTCTCTCTAGTTAATTTGAAACTCAAAACCTAAAAAGAACTAGAGAATATGATGTATTTATAGAGAAATGTGTGAGAATGTGAAAGGTCATGTTTTTAAAAACACATCAGCTGTTGACCGTTGTGGTTTTCATAGCAGTTACGACAGCAGTACACTCTGACCAAGAGACCGCTGTCACTATCGCTGCAGAAAATCATTGCGGTCGTGGGTGTAGTGCGCTTTGACCATGAGAGCGTTATGCCTACCGCTGTAGAAAATTGTAACGGTCATGAGAGCAGTCAATAACACTTTTCAAGCAACACTTCAAGATCAAAAAGCATGGCAATGATCAAATAAGATACAATAGAGAGATCATGCATGAAAAGAGAATGTGCACCAACAAGAAACACATAACAAAGTATAAGACATGTAAATGCATGAGATGTGTGTGTGTGTGAAATCTAAATCTCTTCAATTTAGAGTCAAGATAAGTAGGCTACCTTTCTTGAAGCACTTGATGTCCACAATGAGGTCCTTTGACATTTGATAAAGATTTCTTCAATCCTAAGCTACCCTTATATATTTGAACCCCATTGTGATTTTGTCAACGAAATAAGTCAATCAAAAAGTGGCACTTACAATCTCCCCCTTTGGCTATTTCGTGATAAAATCAACACTCACATAGCATCCTCTCAAAAACAAAAAAAATGGTTGGTCAACAAAATTTTTCTACATTACAAATAAAACTCCTAGTCTAAATCTTGAGCATCTTCAAGTCAATCCCAAGCTTGTAGAAAAATCCAACCTACACACAATCAACAAGAAAGATACCTTCTAAGAGCAAGTGTGTGAGAGGTGCTAATAACAAGAGTAATTGCAATTGCTAAAAAATAAATCGTTACAATCAAATAATGTAATCATGCAATGCAATGCAACATCCCAAAAAAATTTAATGGAAAGCGTTGTGGTATGTGCAGAAATGTAAACTAATTAACTAAGGTAGAAATGTAGCCGGGTGTCTTGGCTATCTAATTAATCTACTCCTAATTAAGTTAATCTACTCCTAAAGGCAAGACACCCTAGCTACGAAAATAATGGTGGCTTGGAGAAAAGTAAGATATATAACACATATGGGATATCGGTTCACCAAACACACTATGCAAATCTATGTCGATTGTTTAACATGTGAATCCAATTAAAGGGTTCGTTCTCTTGATTAAGGAAATTACCCCGGAATCTTGATTAGGGAATTCCCGAAATCATGTCATCACTTTCCAATCGGAAGAGTGATTGTGTCTAGGGTTTAGACCCATTAAGCACAAGAGCTATGAACCAAAGCTAAAGTGGCATAATTATGCACACATAAGCTATTTCCATTCCTTAAAGCTAATTGTCAAGATTATGCAAGGAATGGTTATCCAAGCATAATCTCAACTCTTAATCACTCTAATCACTCTAAACACATACATAGTAAATCATACATCAACATACATAAATAAATGAGATATTTGATTACAACTACTCTTAATCATTTAGTTAATCTACTCCTAATCTCATTCATACATACATATCAATATATAATCATCCATACACATGAATATCACAAAAAGAGCTTAATCAATATACAACTAAGGAATGAATCAATACTAAATCAAATCAATTGAACAATACATACATTTATTAACATAAGTGTAGGTTACAAATATTCCCAAATGGGTTATACATCAATAGAAATACAAGAGATGAGCAAAGTGAAGAAATAACCCTTGAAGACAAGCCTCAAATAGCTCTTCCTTTCTATGAACTCCTATGGCTCGGTTTTGACACCCAAGCCTCTCATATCTCTGCATCTCTACTCTCCATGGAAGGTTTTCCATGGAGGAAAATCCCCCATGGAAGGCTTGGAGTTGCTCTCTCTCTTTTGCGATGATCAATCCAAGAAAAGAGTTTCTTGGAGCAAGGTTTGGTGGTGTAACCGTTTGAAAGAGAAGCAAAAGGATGTATATAGTTGGGCAAGTTTTGGGCAGGAATGGGGTGTGAAAAGACCGAATTACCCCTGAAAATATCATCATTTCAGCTTGGAAAAGGGTCTGGCGGGTTTGTACGGTGGGATATGTCTAGCCGCACGAACTAGCCAGAGTCTTGGCGAGCTTGGATGGCGGGAAATGTCTAGCCGCACGAACTAGCTAGAGTCTTGGCGGGTTCGGTTCTGCGGGCAATGTCTAGCCACACAAACTAGCCAGAATCTTGACGGGTTCGTGCGGCGGGACATGTCTAGCCAGCCCGAAAGTCTGAACTAGCCATGGTGCTCCGCAGGTTCATGCTTTTCATTCCAACGGGTTCATTCCAGCTGCACAAACCAGCCATGGACTTCTTCACACATAATTGCCCTATTTTACCCACTTTCAGTACAAACACCTTTTATATGGGATATTTACCTACACATAGCTAAAACACACATTATATACACAAAAGTGCTCGGAAACGAACACAAAAGATAGGAAAAGGGGGCGCTAAATGTGAACATTTGGAGCGCGATCAGTTGTGGATAGGGAAATTGAGTGTTTCTTCTTACAAAACCAAGAAACCAAGTTGTTCCCATGGAAGAAGCAACCGCCCGATGTACTCTTCCTATCATCACAATTTCCCGCCTAAAACCAAAACCGTACGGATTGATTTCCAACCAGTTTTCAAATCGACGGTTTCGGTTTTTGGTTTTCGGTTCGGCTCGGTTCATACAGTTCTGGTTAAACCGCGGATAAAACCGTTGGTTAAACCAGAACCGTGGCCACCACTACCTTGTGGTTTGAATCAACTTGTATTGGTTGTCATCCTCGAATCCACTAATTGTAATGGAGTTTACAACCTAGGTTGACCACGTCAAACCCTACACGGTTACTAACCCACCATCACTACTTACAGGTCTTTAAAAGTGAACCTAGATCAAAAGTGCTTGAGCACTACACAAGGGTAGTCACAGGACTTAACTCTCAAAGAGAAGAGATTAGCAACCTAATGTGAATATAAACAATATTCAAAGTGCATACATGCAAGGTCAAACATTTAAGCTTATCTAGGCATATATGAACATGTCAAGAACATTCCTAGACATCATGTGGCTATATAACATGCATACAACTTAGCTATTTGTGCAAATCAAAACTTAAATATAATAACTATCACAAATAACTCACAAAACACAATAAAGATGCAATCTTGAAACTAGTCAAGTCATAAATGAGCTATCTTGTAAAACAAGAACATGTGAAGAGATGAATAAAATGTTCTAACTATAAGTCATGCGAGTAATGAAGAAAACCCATGAAAAATCATACTTAGAAGATGCTAGATGATGAATGAACCATGAAAGGATGATGGGTTTTTGGTTTTGATTAGGAATGTTAGGTTGATAATTAGTGTTGGCATTAATTCCATATCAAAACGTGTTTTACTTGTAATGTTTAGTGGTTAGTAAATGAAGGATTTCGAAGACGAAGGACGTCTCAACCATTATTCGTTCAAGTTGCCGGCTTTTAAGAGTTTCGGACATTATCGGTCTACAAAGGTATACATGACCTCTTATCTCTTACAAGGCTAGGCACACACTCACACATATCATTTGTAAGGTTCACTATTTGTATTGGCTTGATTCCATTGCAAAACACTCTATGATTGTATTAGTTGTTGCTTAGGACATTATTTGAAGAAAGGAAGCTCAAAGAGTGAAGAGCAACATCTCGTGCAAAAGTCGTCTTCAAGAGGTGAAAATCGTCAAAGGTAAAACTTGACTTCCACCCTCTTGCAAGGCGTTAGCGCGCACACACACACAATTCATACATGTGTGTCCCTGCATCATGGTTCAAACATTTGGTATAACACATTCACACACTTCATAGCATGCTCATGCATTGATCTTGTATTGACAAACATTGTGAAATTGCATGCTTTGTAACTATCTCTTTGATATGGCATGTTTGTGTGAATATGTGTTTATTTGTTTTCGTATTTTGTGTTTAAGACTTGAACATGTTCTTATTTAATGCCTTATCGAGTTCCGGTCGTTTCGGTTACTCACTCATAAGGTTTCGAGTCCAAACAAGTTGACTATGCTACTTTTCGTTCTCATTTGTTGTGTTGATTTCATCATCGGATTCCGAGATGATTTCTCAACCATTTTTCAAATTTGAGTAGTCGTAGTCGTGCGTGAGGGAGTCACGGTTTGTAATCCGAAAACGGATTCGAAATCGGAGGTCGGATGCTCAAGATATGGGGCAACGAACCGAGGGAGCGCGCGAGAGGTGGGCAAACCACGTGTGGCCACTTGGCCAGCCCGTGTGGGAGGCCGTGGGCCCCACGGGCAAGGGAGCCTTCTGCTCCCGTGGGCCCCACGTGCCCCCCACGGGGTGCTGACGTGGCACCACGTGATTTGCTCGGAAATCTTCTCCTTTTCCCTCCTTTTAATCAAACCTCCTTCCCTCCATCACTTATGCAATTTTTTTGAAGAACACTCAAATCCCGCATCAGTTTTTCATCAATTTTTGCTTACTTGTTTTGATCATATCTCTCTCATACGAACTCGAAATCATTCGATTCAAAAACCAAAATTATTGGTCTCGAAGAGAGCTACAAACCTCAAGCATTTCCAGAGGCAGTTGACTTCGGCATTTTTCTCAGCTGGTCCATTTCCAGTCCGTGGTCAGTATTGGATTTTCAACTTCTTGTTTTTCAATTTCATTTTTGATCAACTATTGATTCTTTCCATTTGATTGATGAAATTTGTTAAGAAGTATGTTAGATCACATGCTAGGGTTATTTGATCATTTGTTAATTGAGTTTTAGCTTTGTAATGTGTTTTGAACATATTTGTGCTAAACTTGATTTATCATGAAATTGATTCTAGAAAACATATATGTGATGTGCTTCATGTTATTTTCTATGTTTTATTTCATGATCTAAGAACTAGGTTTTTAGTGTGCTAAATTGAATATTGATACCTTTGTTCTTATTGTTTTGCATGTTTTGATTTCTAGATAACTTTTGTGATTGAGTGTTGAAATCATATTCTAGACTATCATTGAACATGTACATTTTGCTTGATTGATCATCTAGCTTAATTTGTTTGTGCTTGCATCATTTGCATCACTTTAGATCATAGCCTTGCATTAGGTTGAAGTCTCTAGCAAAGTGAGTGAAGCTTTGTGGATAGAGCAAGGGAGCCTTGATTAGAGTCGGGAGGACTCGGATAATCAAGCAAGGAAGTCTTGTCTAGGGTCGGGAGGATCCGGATAGGCAAGCAAGAAATCTTCCTAGAGACGTGAGCGTCTTTGATAGGAAGTTGCTTCCTAGAGGTGTAGGACACATCTCGGATAGGGAGTAGGCTAGGTGGTTCACTAGGCCCGAGGGTAGACTAGGAGTTGATAGCTTGAGCGGATATCATGAGTTGGTAGCTTGAGTGTGTAAGTCCTTTTCATCATAGTGAATTGCTTCGCCGGTGGTTGTGGTATCAACCCGTGGATGTTTCCTCATTGAGGTTTTACCACGTTAAAATCATTGTGCTCAATTTTGCTTTACTTTCCTTTATCTTCCATATATTACATTGATTGCACTTCTTGTAATTTGATTAACTCTTGTCTTAGTTAATCCAATTCATTTGCTAAATCTATTCAAGTGTGCATTTGTCTTGTAATTTTCCGCATTAATTTTTGATTGGAAGAATTTGGAGCCTATACCTATTCACCCCCCCTCTAGGTATATTTCACTACTACATTGAGGGAAATTTCATTTGGTATCAGAGCGGGTGTCTAGACGCACTTAGATTGATCCTTTCTTTGTAGTATTTTTGTGTTTGTTTTTTGTTTGTGATAAAATCATGATTAAGGAAGTATATTCCTATGTGGCTTCTTTTGTTGAACATATTGACTTAGATGAGAAAAAGATCAATGATCTTACTTTTGAAAATGAACGTTTATCCAAAGTCAATATGTCCCTCAACAAGAAGCTAGAAGATCATGCTCTTGGCTCAAAAGAATTCGATGAACTTAAAGACAAGATTCTAAGTCTAGAATTGAATCTTAAAGATAGCAATGATAGACTTGGTATCTTGAAGCAAGAAATTGAGCAAAGAGATTGTTCTCTTGTTAATGCTAAGAAACTTGAAAATGTGCTTAAATCCAAACTTAATGAGCATTTAAATCAAGAGAAAAAGTATGAACAATGGCTTGATAAATCACATAAAGATGTTTTGTTTAGTGACAACAAAGCGGAAAAATATGCCATTGAACTTAGGATGCTTCGTGAGAAACTTGATGAGGCTAATAGGGTGATTAGCAAGATGTCATCTAGTTCTAATAAAGTTGAAACCCTCATTAAAAGTGGAAAGCATCCATGTGACAAAAGAGGTTTGGGTTATATCAATGAGAAGGAGACTCCTTCATCTAACAAATCTACTTTTGTCAAAGCAAGCATTGAATCAATTGTAGGTACACTCTCTCAAGGTAAAGCTATGAAAGCTACCGGAGGTGCCTCTTCATCAACAAGGATGTTCAATGGGAGAACTCAACAACTTAAGCATCAAGAAGCAACAACCTCAAATGCAAGAGGTAAAGCATCAAGGGTTGCTCTTCAAAGAGGTAAAATTGTGAGAAGACCAAATGCTATGGAAGCAAATGCAAATGGTAAATTTCTCAAATTTATTCCTATTTGTCATCATTGTAATATGATAGGACATATTCGACCTAGATGCTTTGAGTACATTCGGAAATGCAAACTTGATAATGCTTTTCATGATATGTCTTTGAATGGACCTAGGCAATCATCCATGTATGGATATAGTAATAGACCTAGGAAGACCTTGGAAAAGCATGTTGTTGAAAGAGTTGTTGATGACTTGCTTGCTAAATCTTGTGTTGTGCCTCACTCTACTATGCATAAGAAAATTGATAATGCTTTGTTTGATATTTTTGAAGATGTGACCAATGAGGTCAAGGTGCATGTTGAAAAGCCTAATATTGAGTCAAAGCATGTTAGAAGTAAGAGTGAGAAGCATGTTGTGAAAAATGTGTGGATTAGAAAAGACACATCTAAATGTAATGTTGCACAATATGCTTTACGTGCCAACTCCTCCTATTCTTGGTACCTAGATAGCGGTTGCTCTAGGAACATGACCGGGAACAAAGAGTTCTTTAAGAATCTTGTTTTAAAGGATGGAGGTTGGGTTACTTTTGGTGATGGTACCAAAAAGCAAGTTCTTGGCAAGGGAACAATTTGTATCCCCGGATTGCCTAAACTTCGCAATACTTTGTATGTTGATGGGTTACAAGCTAACTTGATAAGCATTACTCACTTGTGTGAAATTTTTCAAGAAGTTAGTTTTAACAAAGATGTATGCACTATAATTGATAAAAAGGGCGATGTCGTCCTAAGAGTCAAAAGGTCTATAGACAATTGCTATTGTCTTGAGATAGATCCTCTCACATGCAACATGGCACATGAGTGCAATAAGCTTGATTTGTGGCATCAACGTTTGGGTCACATGAATTTTAAAGATTTGAAAAAGCTTGAAAAACATGGCATTGTTAGAGGTCTTCCTAATCTTGGTAAAAAGCTTGAGGTGGTTTGTGAACCTTGCCAATTAGGTAAGCAAACCAAAGTGCCTCATAAGAAAAATTCTTACATAGCTACCAAGAGACCTTTAGAACTTGTGCATATGGACCTAATGGGGCCAATTCAAACCGAGAGCATTAATGGCAAAAAGTACATTTTTGTATGCGTTGATGACTTCTCTAGGTTTACTTGGGTTTATTTTCTTAGAAACAAGACCGAGGCTTTTGATTACTTTAAAAAGTTTTGTAATCAAGTTCAAAATGAAAAAGGTCTTGATATCAAGAAAATATGTCGCATTAGGAGTGATCATGGGACGGAATTTGAAAATGCAAAATTTAATGAGTTTTGTGATGGTTTAGGGATTTCTCATGAGTTCTCCGCACCTAGAACTCCTCAACAAAATGGTGTTGTTGAGAGGAAAAATCGTGTCTTGCAAGAGATGGCTAGGGTCATGCTCAATAGCAAGAAAGTCCCTAGAAACCTATGGGCCGAGGCGGTCAATACCGCTTGTTATGTGTCAAATCGTGTTTTCAAAAGGCCCGGCACAAAACAAACGTCCTATGAACTTTGGAAAGGCAAGAAGCCTAATGTGAGTTACTTCCACACTTTTGGGAGTAAATGTTATATTTTGAATGATAGAGATCACTTAGGAAAGTTTGATGCAAAAAGTGATGTTGGTCTCTTTCTTGGGTATGCTATTAATAGTCGTGCATATAGAGTCTTTAACTTGACTACTAAGACTATCATGGAGTCTATCAATGTGAAGATAGATGATCTTAGCATGCTTAATTTGTGTGATGATAATGGTGTCAATGAATCTAAAGAGAACATGTTAAATGACACTAATACACCTATTGATGTGGCTAGTAGTGTTTCTAGTCAAGATGATGAAATTGATAGTCATGTTGAAGTTGTAAGTCAAGGGTTGGAAAATGCTTTAAATGATAATCAACAAAATGACCAAGTTGTTGAACATTCTCACCCAAGACTTAGAAACTTACACTATCAAGGAGACATCATAGGTGATTTAAATGAAGGGGTTAGAACAAGAAATCAAATTGCTAACCAAATATCCTATGCTTGCTACACTTCTCAAATTGAACCCAAAAACATTAATGAAGCAATTGTTGATGAATATTGGGTTGGGGCTATGCAAGATGAACTTAATCAATTTGAGAGGAATGAAGTGTGGTCTTTAGTTCCTAGACCCAAAGATATAAATGTAATTGGCACTAAATGGGTGTTTAGGAATAAGACCGATGAAAGTGGCAAGATTGTGAGGAATAAAGCTAGACTAGTGGCTCAAGGTTACACTCAAGTGGAGGGTGTTGACTTTGATGAGACGTTTGCCCCGGTTGCTCGTCTCGAGTCCATTAGACTTTTGTTGTCCATTGCATGCATTAAAAAGTTCAAATTATTTCAAATGGATGTCAAAAGTGCTTTTCTCAATGGATACCTTCAAGAAGAAGTGTATGTTGAACAACCTAAGGGTTTTGTAGACCCACACTCTCCTAATCATGTGTTTAAATTGAAAAAGGCTCTCTATGGCCTTAAACAAGCTCCAAGAGCTTGGTATGATAGGTTGACTCAATATCTTGTTGACAACCAATATAGGAGAGGTGGCATTGATAGAACTTTGTTTATCAAACATCATGATCATGATATTTTTGTTGCACAAATATATGTTGATGACATTGTTTTTGGGTCTACTAATAAAACCAAGGTTGATGAATTTGTTAGTGTTATGTCAAGTGAATTTGAAATGAGTATGGTGGGTGAGTTGAATTATTTTCTAGGTATGCAAGTGAAGCAAACTAGCATGGGCATAATGTTGAATCAATCTAAATATGCTAAAAATCTAGTTAAGAGATTTGGCCTAGAAAATGGAAAAGATTTTGAAACTCCCATGAGCACCACTTTAAAACTTGACAAAGATGAAAAAGGGAAAAGTGTTGACCAAAGCCTTTATAGAAGCATGATAGGTAGTCTACTTTACCTAACGGCTAGTAGACCCGATATTTGCTTTAGTGTTGGCTTGTGTGCTAGATTCCAAGCAAATCCCAAGGAATCTCACTTAAAAGCCATCAAGAGGATCATTAGGTACATCAAAGGAACTCATAGTCTTGGTCTATTCTATTCATTTGATACCAATGATATCCTTGTAGGCTATTGTGATGCGGATTGGGCGGGAAACATAGATGACCGAAAAAGCACATCGGGCGGTTGCTTTTATGTTGGTAATAACTTGGTTTCTTGGTCAAGTAAGAAACAAAATTCGGTTTCCCTTTCCTCTTCCGAAGCCGAATACATTGCGGCCGGAAGTGCTTGCACACAATTACTTTGGATGAAACAAATCCTTAAGGATTATGAGATAGAACAAGGAAAAATGACACTTTATTGTGATAATTTAAGTGCCATTAACATCTCTAAAAATCCGGTTCAACACTCCCGCACTAAACACATAGACATTAGGCATCATTTCATTAGAGATCTAGTTGAACATTCTATTGTTACTCTAGAGCATTTGCCTACTAAAAATCAACTTGCGGACTTGTTCACTAAGCCCTTGGACAAAGAGAGGTTTAAAACTCTTAGAATGTCCATTGGCATGATTTGTGTTGATTGATGTCTTTGTGTGATTGTGAGTGGCTTGATGAGCAAAACTTTAATTGTATATCATTGTCTTTGAGAGCTACTCACTTGAGAAGTAATGATCTTTAACAAGTATCTTTTATTGTTTTTAGATCATGCACTTGAGCTTGAAAATCTTATTTTTGAAAAGTGCACTAATGCTTCTCTTGTATGTTTTAGTTTTTGAGTTTATGTGGTTGAATATGTGTAGATAATGGATGCATCTAGAAGTTTATTGTTAAGTACATGATAGATGACCTATGGTATGTATCCATTTTGCTTCGGCACTACATAGTAATCAACGAGCACCCTCATGGAAAGGGCTACACACCTTGGTTGTGAAGCCACCCAATGTAGGAAAGGGCTACGCCATTGTGATGAGTGAAAGCCGCCATGAGGAGTATATGTTTTTGTTAGTAAAATCAAAGAAGTGTTGAAATGAATCATTTAAAAAAAAAAATCTTTGATTCTAAGCCTAAAAGAAATGAAAAATAAAAGGCTTATTGGTGTATAGTTGAGAATTGTGAAATAGCTCGGGTTGACAAATAGAAACGGGAAAACGAGCCACATGCACACACACGCTCATATGTTGATATCTATTCATTTTAAAAGCAAAAAACCGGATGAATATCGGTTTGACCTATTTTTGGAAAGGCTTTAGATGGATAGGTGTGGATAGAGTTTGCATGTTGATATCACAATTACTCCTACTATATATTTGAGAAGCATTCACACACACACACTTTGCTTATTTGCTTGATTCATTAGCAATGTGAGAATATTTTTGAGAGATTAATGAAAATCTATGATTCTCTCTTGAACTTTGACAAGTTATGAAATAGTTTCTCTTATTGCTTGATTGTGTGATTGTGTGATGTCCCTTGTGAACAAATCTACTTGTTGATAATATGTGGAGCATATGTTAAGGGGGAGCTTTAGTTTATTCAACTTTCGCTTTCTATACGATTTGTTTGCTTAATATCTCGTTCTTTATCTCTTGTGTCCCTTGTCTATTCCTTGACAAAAAGGGGGAGAAAATGTATACCTCACCATGTTTTATATTGGGGAGTTTTTGTATACTTCACACCTTGTGTGGAAATTGTTCCAATTGTGTGAATCTTATTCCTCTTTGTGCGTAATTGTGACTTTGTCTTAAGGGGGAGAATTCTTGTCTTAAGGGGGAGAAAGAATTCTTTCTTGACAATGTTAAGGATAGTTGGTTCTTGGAAATTGGGAAACTAAGGGAATGCTTTAACTTGAACATATTTTATTCACTTGAGATAATGCATTTGTGTATGAGATAAGGGATATCTTCTTTGTTTGTTATTTGGTTAAATAACTCACCATTCTTCTTTAGAGAAGATCTCTTGTTTTGGTTGCTATTTTCTCTCATAGGTACTTTGAAGACCGAAAGAGGAATTCTTGAAGACTTGAAGATTTTTAGTCTAGGAATTTCTTTGTAATGTGAGATTGAGAGTATGCTATCATCTTGAGTTTATTTGAGTGAAACATTGTATGGTGAGGTTGAGTGTTTTTGCCAATGGAATAGCCAAAGGGGGAGATTGTAAGGTTCACTATTTGTATTGGCTTGATTCCATTGCAAAACACTCTATGATTGTATTAGTTGTTGCTTAGGACATTATTTGAAGAAAGGAAGCTCAAAGAGTGAAGAGCAACATCTCGTGCAAAAGTCGTCTTCAAGAGGTGAAAATCGTCAAAGGTAAAACTTGACTTCCACCCTCTTGCAAGGCGTTAGCGCACACACACACAATTCATACATGTGTGTCCCTGCATCGTGGTTCAAACATTTGGTATAACACATTCACACACTTCATAGCATGCTCATGCATTGATCTTGTATTGACAAACATTGTGAAATTGCATGCTTTGTAACTATCTCTTTGATATGGCATGTTTGTGTGAATATGTGTTTATTTGTTTTCGTATATTGTGTTTAGGACTTGAACATGTTCTTATTTAATGCCTTATCGAGTTCCGGTCGTTTCGGTTACTCACTCATAAGGTTTCGAGTCCAAACAAGTTGACTATGCTACTTTTCGTTCTCATTTATTGTGTTGATTTCATCATCGGATTCCGAGATGATTTCTCAACCATTTTTCAAAGTTGAGTAGTCGTAGTCGTAGTCGTGCGTGAGGGAGTCACGGTTCGTAATCCGAAAACGGATTCGAAATCGGAGGTCGGATGCTCAAGATATGGGGCAACGAACCGAGGGAGCGCGCGAGAGGTGGGCAAACCACGTGTGGCCACTTGGCCAGCCCGTGTGGGAGGCCGTGGGCCCCACGGGCAAGGGAGCCTTCTGCTCCCGTGGGCCCCACGCGCCCCCCACGGGGTGCTGACGTGGCACCACGTGATTTGCTCGGAAATCTTCTCCTTTTCCCTCCTTTTAATCAAACCTCCTTCCCTCCATCACTTATGCAATTTTTTTGAAGAACACTCAAATCCCGCATCAGTTTTTCATCAATTTTTGCTTACTTGTTTTGGTCATATCTCTCTCATACGAACTCGAAATCATTCGATTCAAAAACCAAAATTGTTGGTCTCGAAGAGAGCTACAAACCCCAAGCATTTCCAGAGGCAGTTGACTTCGGCATTTTTCTCAGCTGGTCCATTTCCAGTCCGTGGTCAGTATTGGATTTTCAACTTCTTGTTTTTCAATTTCATTTTTGATCAACTATTGATTCTTTCCATTTGATTGATGAAATTTGTTAAGAAGTATGTTAGATCACATGCTAGGGTTATTTGATCATTTGTTAATTGAGTTTTAGCTTTGTAATGTGTTTTGAACATATTTGTGCTAAACTTGATTTATCATGAAATTGATTCTAGAAAACATATATGTGATGTGCTTCATGTTATTTTCTATGTTTTATTTCATGATCTAAGAACTAGGTTTTTAGTGTGCTAAATTGAATATTGATACCTTTGTTCTTATTGTTTTGCATGTTTTGATTTCTAGATAACTTTTGTGATTGAGTGTTGAAATCATATTCTAGACTATCATTGAACATGTACATTTTGCTTGATTGATCATCTAGCTTAATTTGTTTGTGCTTGCATCATTTGCATCACTTTAGATCATAGCCTTGCATTAGGTTGAAGTCTCTAGCAAAGTGAGTGAAGCTTTGTGGATAGAGCAAGGGAGCCTTGATTAGAGTCGGGAGGACTCGGATAATCAAGCAAGGAAGTCTTGTCTAGGGTCGGGAGGATCCGGATAGGCAAGCAAGAAATCTTCCTAGAGACGTGAGCGTCTTTGATAGGAAGTTGCTTCCTAGAGGTGTAGGACACATCTCGGATAGGGAGTAGGCTAGGTGGTTCACTAGGCCCGAGGGTAGACTAGGAGTTGATAGCTTGAGCGGATATCATGAGTTGGTAGCTTGAGTGTGTAAGTCCTTTTCATCATAGTGAATTGCTTCGCCGGTGGTTGTGGTATTAACCCGTGGATGTTTCCTCATTGAGGTTTTACCACGTTAAAATCATTGTGTTCAATTTTGCTTTACTTTCCTTTATCTTCCATATATTACATTGATTGCACTTCTTGTAATTGATTAACTCTTGTCTTAGTTAATCCAATTCATTTGCTAAATCTATTCAAGTGTGCATTTGTCTTGTAATTTTCCGCATTAATTTTTGATTGGAAGAATTTGGAGCCTATACCTATTCACCCCCCCTCTAGGTATATTTCACTACTACATTGAGGGAAATTTCATCATTCTTGTGTGTCCCTTCATGATTTTATTTCATTTACATTTCACTTTCACACACTTGGCAAAATATGCTCATGCATTCTTGTGTGTCCCTTCATGATTCAAGTTGTATAGTTGTTTTCGTGCGTGAGAGAGTCACGGTTCGTAATCCGAAAACAGATTCGAATTCGGAGTTCGGACGCTCGAGATACGGGCTGACGAACCGAGGGTGCGCGGGAGAGGACAGCCTAGGCCGTGGGCCACATGGGCTGGCCGTAGTTGAGGCCGTGGGCCCCACGGCCTGGAGCACCTTCTGCTCCCGTGTGGGCCACGCGCCCCCCACGGCCTGGGGGTGACGTGGCACCACGTGATTGGTCGAAAAATTGCTTCTCTCTCCTCCTATTTCTTCCCTCTCTCTCTCATTTTGAATTTCTAAGAAGAAAGTTTTCAGTTTTATCGTAAGGCATTCTCTCCAATTTTTTCAAACTTCAAAACACCATATCTTCCTCATCCGGAGTCGGATTTGAGTGATTCAAGTTGGAGAGTGTTCATATTTGAGTCCTCTAACATCTCCAAGTGGTTTGGTAGCTGTTTGATCGTGATTTCCAGTGGTTGACCACTGAATTCCGAACCAGCTTCATAATCCGAGGTAATGGTCTCATCTTAGGGATTTCTTGTTATTTGACCTTCCAAATGCTTGGGGTTTCTTCTTCTATATCTATGTTATTGTTTTATAAAAGCTATTTGAAAAGGTAGCTTGATTATCATTCCAATTGAAATTCAATTTATGGACTTATGTTGACTAGATTTTATGATTCTAGGTTTTACATTTGTTTGTGAGTTGTATTGTGATTAGAATGGCATCTTAGGTTGTTTGATACTTAATTGAATTAATTTTGTGTTAAAATGACTTTGAGATTTGATTTGGTCCTTTGATTGAAGAAATGAAGGATTTGTGTATTTGTTTGTGATTTAGAGAATATAGGTTTTGATTGATGTAAATCTCAAAACCTTGCTCTATATTTTTGTCTAGTATATTGATTGATTTTAATCTCATATATCTAGTCTTTGATTGTATATTGATAGCATCTTGAATTAGGACTTAATGAACATTTTGTGATTCAAGTGTTATGTGTGTGAATGAGACTTTGAGTATATGTGTTAGGTGTTTCACATACTTAGGTTTCTATTCATGTATTTTTGCATCTAGACTTGATTAATTGTGTTTTCACATGTTTAGGTCTATTTGTGCCATAGAATGTATTGATCATATGTTCTATGTTGAAATGAATGTTTGCATCATTTGCATTCACATGATCACACTAGGAAGTCCTTGTAAAAGGCATGAAGTCTTGGTTAGAGTCGGGATGACTCGGATAGCCAAGCAAGAAGTCTTACCTAGAGTCGGGATGACTCGGATAGGTAAGCAAGAAGTCATGGCTAGAGTCGGGAGGACTCGGATAGTCATGCATGGGAGGCTCCCTAGAGGCAAGAGTGCCTTGGATAGGGAGTTGGCTAACATATTGGTAGGCCTAGGCGTATGGTTAGACATAGACTCTGATAGAGCGGGGTACACGGGATGTGTATGCACTCTTGAGGAATTTCTAATCTACCATCGATGTTGGTTAAGTGTGTTGTCCAATATATGGTGGTTCCGCATCATTGAGGGATTTCATACTTTCCAATAGGGTTGGGTAGGCTTAGACTTCACTGGGTTGGGTGAGCTAAAGATTGGTCACTTTGTGAATGTTCTATGTTTACTTTCCAATAATATAGTACCCAATGGTTGTAGTTCAACCCGTGGATGTTTCCTCCTTGGAGGTTTTACCACGTTAAAAAATCCCTTGTGTTAATTCTTTCTATCTCTTCTCTTATATTTTAATTGTATATTTTATTGTCTTGATTCATAATATTCACTTGTGATGTATTGTGAACCAAGTCTTTGTATAGTGTGATTAGAGTATTCATTCTATAGATCAATTTGTATCTTTGATTCTTTTGTATATTGTAATGTTTGTTTAGTGACATTTTGATCACTCTTGTAACACATTGAACATCTTATGAAATACAAGCTTATTTTGTTGTTATGTTTATTTGATATTTTACCTCACATGACTTGTTGATATACTTAGACATTTCTCATATGATTGTGTCATTGTATTGTCTATGTATGTCTACCTTGGTTTATTGTGTTGTGTGTAAGGCTACCTTGAGGGACAAACGGATGTTTGTTCAAGGGTTTGAAAAAAAGTGTAAAAACCTATTCACCCCCCCTCTAGGTATGCTTTAAGCAATTTAACTTCGTTTGTGTACATTCAATTTGTATCAGAGCGGGTCGTCGGACGGCACTCGGCGAGATCCGGTTTACACTTACGAGTGGATTGCTTAGGTATTTGCTAGAATGGTTTTCCAAGATGATGTGATGACCGAAGGGGCTTCGAATTCTAGACCTCCTCTTCTCAAGGGTCACAACTACGGGTTTTGGAAATTGAGGATGAAGGCTTACATCCGATCTATTGATGAGAGAGCTTGGATGACCGTTGAAGAAGGTTACCTTGCTCCTAACAAGATTGTGGATGGAGTGACCGTTTCCAAGCCTAGGAGTGAGTGGTCTACTAATGAGTTTGAGTTAGCAAAATGGCATCATCGGGCGGTGAATGCTATTTTTGGAGGTGTTGATAGTAGGCAATTCTCCTACATTCAAAACCTAGAAACCGCTAAGGAGGCATGGGAGGCTCTCCAAGTCACCAATGAGGGGACTAAAGCGGTGAAGAAGTCTCGTCTTCAATTGCTCACTTCCCAATTTGAGGTTTTGCAAATGGGTGAGGAAGACAAGTTTATTGACTTCCAAGATAAGCTTCTAGACATCGCCAACCAATGCCAAGCTCTTGGTACTCCTATCTCCGGTGAGAGGCTAAATTGGAAGATTCTTAGATCACTTCCAAAGAGGTTCAAAGCCAAGGTTACCGCCATTGAAGAGAGCAAGGACGTTGACGTCATGAGCATAGATGAGTTGCTAGGATCTCTTCAAACTTTTGAGGCGTGCATGAAACCAAAGGCTAAGAACAAGGGTTTAGCTCTCAAGGTTGTCAAGGAAGCTAGTAGTAGCGATGATGATGAGGAGATGGCATTATTGGTTAGGAAGTTTAGGAAGTTCATGAGGAAAGGTGCCAAGTCAAGTGGCAAGTACTCAAGGGACAAGGAAGTCAAGAAGTCCTTTACTCCACCTCATGAGAGGAGTGGCCATGCTAAGAGCAATAGGAAGGTTCAATGCTTCAAGTGCAAGAAGTTTGGACATTATGCTTCGGATTGTCCTAGTGGTGATTCTAAGAGGGACAAGAAGGGAAAGGCTATGGCGGCTACATGGAGTGAAGATGATGCCTCTAGTGATGAGGAGAGCTTAGATGTTGTTAGGATTCCCGTTGTTGTTAATTGGCTTATTTCGTGATCAAACCACATGTGGGGATGCTTTGTAAGGGTAGCTTAGATGTTGTGTTATTGCTTAGGCCCTTTTGAAGACCTCACTATTGACAAGCACCAAAGGTAATATTCTAAGTGCTTACTTGTCTTGAAGAGATAGATGCACACACTCACAACTCATGCATATGTTTAATCCTTATATGTTGTGTGTCTTTTATGTGTGCCTTAATGCTCATTAACATCTCTTCTTGCATGTTAGTTTGATTGCATCTTGCATATCCAATTGCCTTGTCATGCTTAGACTTAGGATTGCATTTTTGCACTGGGCGCCCCCAAAAGCGCTGTACAGAAGCGCTGTACGAACAGCGCCCATTGAGCGCTGTTCAGACCTGATCGATTTAATCGGTCGCTGTTGGGTCGCTGTTGGGGCGCTGTACGTGGCGCTGTACAAAGCGCTGTACGTACAGCGCCACTCTGTTTCCTCGTGAAAACAGAGCAAGGGCGCTGTACAGGCGCTGTACAAGGGCGCCCTACGTACAGCGCCCAAGGCAAATAGTGGGCAAACTTATCAAAACGACCACACTTTGTTTTGGCCCCCTATATATATGCCACTTTGACTTTAGGTCAATTACAAGAGTTCATATTCAGATTCCATACTTAGGAGATTTTTCAAAGAGAAGAAAAATTCCAAAGAACTCATTTTTATTACTCAAACACTTGTTCCATGATCATCAATCATCATCTAGCATCATCTTAGATCATCTAGATGACATCTTGCATGGATTCTTCATCATACTTTGCTTGGTAAGCTTTTCACTAATATCTTACATATTTTGTGTTTCTCTTATCTAGCAATCTCAATTTAATTACTTGTATGTGATTTTATATTTGTTGAATACAAGATTGAGATTAGTATGATGTATGTTTGAGAAGTTGTATTGTGCTAGCATATTAGGTTTTATACTTGATATTGATTAGCTAAACTAATTGACATGTCATTTAGTTTTTGATATCTAGGATTGTTTTTAATTGCATATTAATCATCTTAGATAAGCATATAGGGTTTCCCTTGCTCTATGTTGCATTTTGGATATTTTCACATATTCACTTAGGGTTGTATTCTCTTCAAGAGAAGCTAAGTCTTGTGTGTAGCAATCGGGATTAGGTTGCTTAGATCGCAAGCAAAATCGGACTAGGTTCACTCATACCGGGATTAGGTAGGTGTGTGATTACTACCGGGATTAGGTTGTAATCGTTTGCACATTTAGTGGATTCGAGGTTCGAGTGTGGCTTACTTACATAGCCCGTGGTTTTTCCCGTGAGGGTTTCCACGTAAAAATCAAGTGTCAATTTAATTTCCGCACCATATTACACTTGCTTGTTTATTTTATCTTGAGGGTAATTTCGTAATTTTGACTAACACGAAAAATTGGGTAAAAAGCGTAAAATCTATTCACCCCCCCTCTAGATAGTTTTATACACACCGTGCATTAATTAGTTTCACAAGTGATGAGTCTTCTAGTGAAGAAGAGCTAGTGAGCAACTTTGTTGCATTCATGGCTTCTCACTCTACTCTAGAGGATGTTAATCAAGATTCATTGGATAAGGAGATTGATCAAAGTCATCAAGAGTATTTAAATGATAATCCATCCTACATTGATCTTTTGGCTAAGGTGAAGTTTCTTGAGGAGAAGTTGAAATTAGCTTTGAGTGAGATTGATGAGAAGGAGGACTTGATCAAGATTCAAGTGGATGAGTTTGTTGCTACAACTCGTAGGCTCTTGCGTGAAAAGAATGCTATTGATAAGAAGCTTTGCGAAGTTGATGGTATTTTGCTTGAAAAGGATAGGATCATCTCTAATATGAACTTAGTGAGCTCAAGTGTAACGGTGGTTGAAGAGAAGCTCATAGAAGCATCACTTCCTACTAGTGAAGCTATCATTGAAGAGAAAGCTCCTAAGAAGAGACGTTCCAAGAAAAAGAACAAATTGAAGAATAAGGTACCCCTTGAAACTCCCACTTGTCCTCCACCACCACCGGAAGGTAAAATCTCTCCTTTTGTTCCCATATGTCATTTTTGCAATACCTTAGGCCATATCAAGCTCAAGTGCTATAAATTCATTGAATATTGCAACTTAGAAAATGCATATAGGAATAGAGCGATTGGACCTAATTCTATGCATGCTAAAGCTTTTGAATATGGAAAGCATGATAATTTATCAAAGCATGCTAAGAATATCCGGAAGGTGAAGAATGCATATCCTACAAAGTTTGACCATGCATGTGTTGCTAACAATGTTGAGAAGAAGAGTATTAATGATATTATTGTGAATCAAGTTGTGGAAGAACTTTACTCTAGGTTCAACATTGTAGTCAAAGAGAATCTTGATGATGTTCGTGTTTGTCCACCCAAGACAAAATTTGTCAAGGGTGAGTGCTCTTACCATTAGTGTAAGTTGCACATGTGAGTTAGCTTGAAGATTAGTGTCGTTGATAAGAGGCTTAGCTTTTTGCTTTGTATCTTTACAACTTGACATGAACTTAGCTATCTCACTTTATTTGTTTTGATAGTCAAAATTTGTTGGTTAACTTTTGAGAAGTTTTTTTTTTTTGTAATCTATATGATAACATTATTGTTATGGCTTTTAGAGAAAGTCATTTTTTTTGTTTGAGTTGGATTACATTGCCTTTAGTCTCTTGGAATCGACACACCTATAACTTGTAGTCATGAGGACTCACAAGCCAAGAGGACTCATAAAAAAAGGGTGAAGGCTTTGTATTTGGTGAAAATAGCTTGCGAAGGTATCTCTATATCATATTGCTTGCTTACTTGATTTTTCATCTATCAACTCATTATTTGTATCACTTTCATGAAGCATGTCATAATTGAGAACTAATATAGTGTCTATATGGTACTCTTTGACATTTGCTAGTTTAAGATCTTTTGGTGATAAGTGTTCACATTGATCTTATTTCATGAAGCGTGTTGTTATTTGTATGATTGTTGAGTGGCTAATATTTGAATAATGTGAGCTTCATATTCTTTGATAGCTACTCTCTTGAGAAGTAGAGATCTTAAGTAAGTCTCTTTACTTGCTTTTAGATTATGTGCTTTTAAGCCTTGAAATTGGTTTCAAAAAATGCACTTTGCTTCTCTTGTATGTTTTGTTAAGTATGTTGAGCTTGATTGATGTTCGCTTTGGATACACCTTGAAGTCCTAAGGACTAGTACATTTAAAAATGACCAATGGTTGGTATCCATTTGCTTCGGCAACATAGAACTCAACGAGCACCCTCATGGAAAGGGCTACACACCTTGGTTGTGAAGCCACCCAATGTTGGAAAGGGCTACGTCATTGTGATGAGTGAAAGCCGCCATGAGGTGTATATGTTTATGTTAGAAAAATCAAAGAAGTGTTGAATTGAATCATAAAAAAAAAAAAATTTCTTTGATTCAAGCCTTAATAAAAAATAAAAAAATAAAAAAAATAAAAATAAAAATAAAAAATAAAAGGCTTTTGGAGTATAGTTGAATAATCAAATGAGCTCGGGTTGACAAATAGAAATGGGTTGACGAGCCACATGCACACACACGCTCACATGTTGAAATCTATTCTCTTTATAAGCAAAATTTCGGATGATAACCGGTTTGACCTTTTTATGGAAAGGCCTAAGATGAATAGATGTTGAAATTGTATGCATGCTTGATTATCAAACTACTTCTTTTCATATACTTGAAGCAAAATCTTCACACACTCACTTTTGCTTAATTTGTATTTGTGATACTTTAGCAATTTTTGATGACATATGAGAGTGATTGAAAATCTTGATGTAACTCTCTTAGATATGTGAAGCTTATTTGCAAATCTAATAAAAATTGCTTGTGATGTGATTGTGTGGTGATTTTTATGAACATTTGTCTATCTTGATTTTAGATGAGGCACTTGTCAAGGGGGAGCATAATATGCTAAATTCTTGTTCTCTTTTATGACATGTTCACATGTTCTTCAAGGTTGTTAATTGTTGGCATTATTCTTATTTTTGATAAATCATGAAGATGCTATGATAAATTCTTACTTGCATGGTGATTTATTAAATATAGTGTTTTGCCTTTGTATATGTTTATTGGTTTCTTATTTGTTTCTTTGTTTCCTCTCACTTTGTTTTTAGTTTGTTTTGTGTTGCAAGATCATGGGTAAAGCAAAGAAGGTTGGTGGAAATACTTCTTCATCTCCCATTGCCAAGTCGAAACCTACAATTTCGTCCAAAATTTCCAAAGGTAACAAAGTTGATGAATTGGAATTTTTGGGTGCAAAAAGATAATTCAAGAAAGGGGTATTGACTTGGACTCTTGTATTGGATCATATGTCTATGATGTGCTTAAGAGTAGGAATTGGATTTCATGGGTCAACATGTTAGGAGTATCTAATGAGACCATTGTTAGAGAATTTTATAATGCTTACAAATCCGGTTCTACTGTGACTAGTGCTACTCTTAGCATAAGGAAAGTTGTCTTTAGAGTTTGCCCTAGGAAGGTTAATGAATTTCTTAACTTGTCCGATGACATTGAATCGGATTTCCTTGATGTTGATGTCTTGGAAAACCTTGATTTAATGGGTAAGACTCTTTGTGATGATGATGATGATTTTGTGTGGGGGAAACGTGCTTTTATTAGGCAAGGTGAGCTAACAAAAATTAGTGCATTTTGGCATTTATTTGTATGCTCCAATCTTATTGTTTCTACTAATGCTTCGGAGCTCAATAGAGACAAGATTAAGATTGTGTATGCCTTGGTTACTAACCAACCTATAATCCTTGGTGAATTGCTTGTGGAGCAAATTCAAAGTGCGGCTTGTACTAGTCGTTTGGACAAGAAATTGGCTTTTCCGGGGTTTATAACTCAATTGTGCTTAGCTAAAGGTGTGAGGAATCTTGATGGTGATGTTATGCTTCCTCCCTTAGAGAAGTTGAGTGAGAAACGTATAGCAACCATGTCATACAAGGACAAGGGAAAGTCTAATGATGTACTTAGGCTTTTTGGTGATTCTCTTGATTCTAACCATGTCCCTAACTCACCCGCTCTTCCTAGTTGGGCTTTAAAATTGAGGAAAGAGGTTGAAGAATCTCATAGGTTGATTGAGGCGTCACAAAGGAAGATTGAAGACCTTAGTGCAAAGCATGTTGCTCAAGATGAGAGGATCAAAGAGTTGGAAGGAAAATCAACTCCAACAAGGCAATATGTGAGATCCGCACACCGTTCTTCTTTCCTTGGTGGCACAAGTGGCTAGAAAGCTTCATGAGGTATAATTTCTTACTCTTTCCCTTTGGCTTCATATCATGTCAAAAAGGGGGAGAAATATGAGAAACACATGGGAGATATCTAGCTTACTTAGCCTTATGTTAGTTGTTTTTGTATATTTGGTATCTAGCTTGAACTATATGGCATGTAATATTTTTGTTGAATCTTGGCTTAGAATATATTGATGGATAGTATGTATTAAGGGGGAGCATACTTGATCCATTTGAACTTATATGCTATTATTTTCTTGCCTATGATTGGATACTTGGATATTGCCATACTTGGTGTCTCTTGGATATTCTTGTGCTTTCAAGTTTTTTTTTAGGTGATATCAAGAGAAGACCAAGATGAAGTTCAAGACTTGATTTATAATTTGTGTCTATATGTGTAACTCATTGTACTCATTGTGACCAAATTTTCTTTGTAATTGTTTTAGTGTTTGTTTAGGGGTTTTGTCATGGAATTTGCCAAAGGGGGAGATTGTTAGGTTGATAATTAGTGTTGGCATTAATTCCATATCAAAACGTGTTTTACTTGTAATGTTTAGTGGTTAGTAAATGAAGGATTTCGAAGACGAAGGACGTCTCAACCATTATTCGTTCAAGTTGCCGGCTTTTAAGAGTTTCGGACATTATCGGTCTACAAAGGTATACATGACCTCTTATCTCTTACAAGGCTAGGCACACACTCACACATATCATTCTTGTGTGTCCCTTCATGATTTTATTTCATTTACATTTCACTTTCACACACTTGGCAAAATATGCTCATGCATTCACATTTAGTTAATAAACTTTGTGTTTTGCATTTTATAGGACTATGTCCGGAAACTAGCATATGTGTGTGTATTTGTGTTTGTATGTTTCCGTATTTTGTGTTTAGGACTTGAACTTGTTCTTATTCAATGCCTTATTGAGTTCCGGTCGTTTCGGTTACTCATTCATAAGGTTTCGAGTCCAAACGTGTTGACTATGCCACTTTACGTTCTCTTACGTTGTGTTGACTTCATCGATGATTTCCGAGATGATTTCTCAACCGTTTTTCAAAGTTGTATAGTTTTTTTTCATGCGTGAGAGAGTCACGGTTCGTAATCCGAAAACATATTCGAATTCGGAGTTCGGACGCTCGAGATACGGGCTGACGAACCAAGGGTGCGCGGGAGAGGACAGCCCAGGCAGTGGGCCACATGGGCTGGCCGTAGTTGAGGCCGTGGGCCCCACGGCCTGGAGCACCTTCTGCTCCCGTGTGGGCCACGCGCCCCCCACGGCCTGGGGGTGACGTGGCACCACGTGATTGGTCGAAAAATTGCTTCTCTCTCCTCCTATTTCTTCCCTCTCTCTCTCATTTTGAATTTCTAAGAAGAAAGTTTTCAGTTTTCCCGTAAGGCATTCTCTCCAATTTTTCCAAACTTCAAAACACCATATCTTCCTCATCCGGAGTCGGATTTGAGTGATTCAAGTTGGAGAGTGTTCGTATTTGAGTCCTCTAACATCTCCAAGTGGTTTGGTAGCTGTTTGATCTTGATTTCCAGTGGTTGACCACTGAATTCCGAACCAGCTTCATAATCCGAGGTAATGGTCTCATCTTAGGGATTTCTTGTTATTTGACTTTCCAAATGCTTGGGGTTTCTTCTTCTATATCTATGTTATTGTTTTATGAAAGCTATTTGAAAAGGTAGCTTGATTATCATTCCAATTGAAATTCAATTTATGGACTTATGTTGACTAGATTTTATGATTCTAGGTTTTACATTTGTTTGTGAGTTGTATTGTGATTAGAATGGCATCTTAGGTTGTTTGATACTTAATTGAATTAATTTTGTGTTAAAATGACTTTGAGATTTGATTTGGTCCTTTGATTGAAGAAATCAAGGATTTGTGTATTTGTTTGTGATTTAGAGAATATAGGTTTTGATTGATGTAAATCTCAAAACCTTGCTCTATATTTTTGTCTAGTATATTGATTGATTTTAATCTCATATATCTAGTCTTTGATTGTATATTGATAGCATCTTGAATTAGGACTTAATGAACATTTTGTGATTCAAGTGTTATGTGTGTGAATGAGACTTTGAGTATATGTGTTAGGTGTTTCACATGCTTAGGTTTCTATTCATGTATTTTTGCATCTAGACTTGATTAATTGTGTTTTCACATGTTTAGGTCTATTTGTGCCATAGAATGTATTGATCACATGTTCTATGTTGAAATGAATGTTTGCATCATTTGCATTCACATGATCACACTAGGAAGTCCTTGTAAAAGGCATGAAGTCTTGGTTAGAGTCGGGATGACTCGGATAGCCAAGCAAGAAGTCTTACCTAGAGTCGGGATGACTCGGATAGGTAAGCAAGAAGTCATGGCTAGAGTCGGGAGGACTCGGATAGTCATGCATGGGAGGCTCCCTAGAGGCAAGAGTGCCTTGGATAGGGAGTTGGCTAACATATTGGTAGGCCTAGGCGTATGGTTAGACATAGACTCTGATAGAGCGGGGTACACGGGATGTGTATGCACTCTTGAGGAATTTCTAATCTACCATCGATGTTGGTTGAGTGTGTTGTCCAATATATGGTGGTTCCGCATCATTGAGGGATTTCATACTTTCCAATAGGGTTGGGTAGGCTTAGACTTCACTAGGTTGGGTGAGCTAAAGATTGATCACTTTGTGAATGTTCTATGTTTACTTTCCAATAATATAGTACCCAATGGTTGTAGTTCAACCCGTGGATGTTTCCTCCTTGGAGGTTTTACCATGTTAAAAAATCCCTTGTGTTAATTCTTTCTATCTCTTCTCTTATATTTTAATTGTATATTTTATTGTCTTGATTCATAATATTCACTTGTGATGTATTGTGAACCAAGTCTTTGTATAGTGTGATTAGAGTATTCATTCTATAGATCAATTTGTATCTTTGATTCTTTTGTATATTGTAATATTTGTTTAGTGACATTTTGATCACTCTTGTAACACATTAAACATCTTATGAAATACAAGCTTATTTTGTTGTTATGTTTATTTGATATTTTACCTCACATGACTTGTTGATATACTTAGACATTTCTCATATGATTGTGTCATTGTATTGTCTATGTATGTCTACCTTGGCTTATTGTGTTGTGTGTAAGGCTACCTTGAGGGACAAACGGATGTTTGTTCAAGGTTTGAAAAAAGGTGTAAAAACCTATTCACCCCCCCTCTAGGTATGCTTTAAGCAATTTAACTTCGTTTGTGTACATTCAAGGAAAGATCAAATCTTGGTTGCTTTTCTTTGAAGACACTCTTAAGCTCTCTCTCTAGTTAATTTGAAACTCAAAACCTAAAAAGAACTAGAGAATAGGATGTATTTATAGAGAAGTGTGTGGGAATATGAAATGTCACGTTTTTAAAAACGTATCAGTTGTCGACCGCTGTGGCTTTCACAGTGGTCACGACAGCGGTAGACTCTGACCAAGAGACCGTTGTCACTACCGCTGCAGAAAATCACAGCGGTCATGGGAGCGGCGCGCTCTGACCATGAGAGCGTTGTGCCTACCGTTACAGAAAATCGCAGGCGTCATGAGATCGGTCAATAACACTTTTCAAGCAACACTTTAAGATCAAAAAACATGGCAATGATCAAATAAGATACAATAGAGAGATCATGCATGAAAAGAGAATGTGCACCAACAAGAAACACACAACAAAGTATAAGACATATAAATGCATGAGATGTGTGTGTGTGCAATCTAAATCTCTTCAATTTAGAGTCAAGACAAGTAGGCTACCTTCCTTGAAGTACTTGATGTCCATAATGAGGTCCTTTGACATTTGATGAGGATTTCTTCAATCCTAAGCTACCCTTACATATTTGAACCCCATTATGATTTTTCAACGAAATAAGCCAATCAAAAAGTGAGACACTTACAGCAGCATTAGAATGAAATAACAGACTTGCATATGTATCGACAAGCTTAAGATAGTTCTCAAAGAAGCTTTCCATCATGTTAAAAGCTCAAATCAAAACCACCCATTGTAATGTTTTGGATACATTGTTCAAAATGGGTGTTTTGGTCATTCCATTCATCCTTATGAACTCTCTTACTAATGAATAATCCTTTCATAATATAAAAAAATGGACATCACTTTCCTCCATTGATCGAGAAACAAAAGAAAATTTTAGTATATTTCGCGAGCAAAAATGAGGTTTACATGAACATATTTTGCAATTATAATAGTAGGAATGGCTACAATGAGAACATGCCATGTTACTGAGGCCATCATTGCTATTTTCATGAGTACATCAATCGTTGCAGCTACATATATGTAAATGGAAGCTGGTAGATCACTATCCAATGTGTTCATATATGATGAAATCTGTTGCATTTTGAAATGAGAATGAGCTAAGCTAGATGTGACCATTTAAGTAGTTCAGTGATTGAATTTGGGGATGTTCTCTTACTTGGGCAAATATCCTTGCAACTGGAGTGGAGTCAAAGAAGAACATAGAAGTCTTGAAAGTTGAATTATTGATACCGGAGAAGAAAGTGCTTGAAGCTTTTAAGCCTAGAAGGGTTGCAAATAAGTTCCTTAAATATACAGATGGTATACTAAAGGTTGAAATTCGAGCATAAACGCCGATCAACATAGCATTGTTAAGTTTGGAAAACCACATAGCTAGTGCCAGCCAATAACTTATAGTAGCCTAAAGAGCACTAAAAGCAAAGTAAGATGGAATGGTAAAATGAAAAGAAGTGATTCCTTTGACACATAAAGATAATCCAACGATGGTTTACACCCAACATCACAAATCTTTCTCTCTTCCTCTTTCGTTAGTTGGATATTCGGAGAACCCTCAACTTCAAGTTGTTGATCGGCACACTTGGTTGCATGATCATTGATTGATCAAATTCACCATTTTCCATAAATCTAAATGGGTATCCATCCACCCCGATCATACCTTTCAAATTCTCAAGAATGCTTCTCAGAGATCGCGTCTTTATCTCACGGCTTTCGCTTTGGCTTTCGATATGAAAACCCATACTTTCTTGGCCATCCATCTGGAATCCGTCACTTTGGAGAAAACTCATCTCGCCATCCACAAAACTCGTATGGTTGTGTCGTGCCGGGCCATGCCTGGGCGTGCACGGCCCGGTTTACATGTCTAGGTAAAAATAAGCATTATTATAAACCCTGCAAGTAAGCTGGATTCGCTGTTTCTATCCGCCACTTAAGTTAAGCCCCCTTTCTCCTACCTTTGTAAGGTTAAGATGGTTGAAATTGTAAATATCCTTATCTAAAGCACAAGCTTTGGTAACCATCTCATATTTGGTCTTCTCCATTGGCTTTCCAAAGAGTATGTTATCACGACTAGTACCACTTATATCCAAGATGCTTAAGAAATATATGCAATTGTTCCATTTACACTTAACTACATATGCAAACAGTTGGTTGTAAACAAAAAGGAAAAGAATACAAAATTAAAATCTGTTGAGAC
The DNA here is from genome assembly GCA_030490815.1 of Acer saccharum. Taxonomy (NCBI): domain Eukaryota; kingdom Viridiplantae; phylum Streptophyta; class Magnoliopsida; order Sapindales; family Sapindaceae; genus Acer; species Acer saccharum. The sequence continues at coordinate 21,998,348 of CM059874.1, forward strand.
CGTTAGAAAATCTAAAAGAATTGTGGAACGGCGGTCCAAACCGCAGATTGATGGTAGCAATTTGAGTGACAAGAGGCACAATTTGGGTTCCTGAATTATAAGGAAATTGATACTGTTTTGGAAAAGGACTTTAGGCTATTTCTTTTATTTTTTATTTTAGTTATATTGTTTTATTTATGTTTTAGACTATTTTCCTATTTTAGACTAATCATGTCATAGTCAGGATAGAAGATTAATTCTAGTATAAATATAACTATTATTTTTAGGGTTGTCATCTTTTGGAATATTTTATCAATAAAATTGACCCAGTTAGGGTTCATCTTGTTTCTTTTGAATTCGACTTTTCTCAGTTAATTGCTTAGAATAGCTTGGGCTAGGGTTAGGTAAATTCCGTTATCTGATTCTAGAGAATCAATTGCTCAATTTTGTGAGTGGTTTGATTCAAATCTATCTAACTATAGGTACAAGTTAGGGCTTGTTGTTGGATCCTAATCAAGGTCCTCAACAAAATCTTATATTGAAATGGTTTGCTACTTATTGATTGTGAAATTTTGTAGACTTTTATAAGGATAGCACAAGCCACAATCTATGAGATTTCAAGTTCATTTAACAAGCAGCAAAAAGTAGAAGAAAATTTCACAAGCCACAATATTTTTATTTTTATTTAACTAGATGTTTGCCATTAACAGAAAGAAAATATGATAAACCAAACCAAGGAAAATCCATCAGCTGATGCTTGACATGTACTACTAATATTCATGAGTTATATAAGTGATTTGCACAACCAAAAAAAAAAAATCACATAAGATTTTCATTATCTCCTACAAAATTTTATCTGTCAATTCAACATTTGCAGCTAGCAAGCAACAATGCAACATCAACTTACATTGCATAAAAGCAATGTACTTACATTGCGTAAAATTGAAATGAAAATCCAATAAACAAAAACAAGCTAACAAGCATTTTGGCTAAGCTACAAGCATAATTCACATAAGATTTTCATTATGCTTTATGGGGTTTAAGTAGAGTGGTATATCCAATTGCTATGTGATTATACTTTCTAGTTGATTGTCTAATTCTGGTTCTCAACTAAAATTCCCTTTTATTTCAACACGTATGTCTGAACTATGTTCCAAACTCTTCGATTCCTTGTTACTGAGCTTATCATCAAGCAGAAAAACGTTGAGATGATTCATGAAGATCTTCATTTCAATCAGCATAGAAAATGCCTCAGGGATCCATTTCACAGGCTCTGACATGCTTCTTAATGTTGCTAAGACAGTGAATATAGTGGCAGCATCCAATGGAGCACTTTTCATGAGCAAACATTCGAAAAAGACCACAGTGGAGACGATGGTCGGGGATACCCAATACATAACACCTGCATAGGTCTTGTTAATCTATGACTTAGCCAAGAACTTGTGTTTATTCTCCCTTAGCAAATCAATTACATTTTTGAATTTTTCTTCCCATGATTACAACTTGATGATCTTCATATTGTTCAAAACGTCAAACATGGCTCGCAATCTTTCACCTTGAGCAACCTTGAAAAGAGACTGACATTTGTTGTAAGTCTTTGCAAAGTGAATGTTGAGAAACCCAATGATTAGAACAAGAACAAACCAGAGATTGCACTGAGACCTACCACCTTGAAAAGAACACCAATAGTAAGAAAAAGTTGCATCGAAAGACTCCATCCCAGATGAAACCAATACATTGATTCTGTCATTTAATAAGCATTGACTACAACATAGTTTACAATCTTTCCAGTTGAGTGCCTTCTCCTTGCAAGACCAGAAAGTTTTAGTTGCTTTCGGTAGATTACCATTATTAGAGCAGATCTCATCATCATCCCCAACCTCCTTGATTTGAAAAAACCGATGCCTTTAAGAGAAAGACTCGGTGAACTTAACGATCACAAGGCATCCGACAAGGAGAAGACCTCCTAATCTCGTTTTATGTTCATTGCTGAAGTATTTCACAAATGCATTGAGTAGTAGAGGAGATGTTACAACAGCAAGTGTCCTGAGCAATGCACAAACTCCTGCAAATATCATTTCTTTTCAATGAACTCTAAATAATGCCTTGAGAAGTAAGTTTTTTGGATTGTTTGAATTCCCATCACCTCTAAGAAGAAATCCCCATATGGTAGAAAACTTGTTGTATGCTGATTGTGCTTCATCTTCTAATAAAAGAGTAAGAATGTCTTTGAGAACTAAAGGTTTCGAGTAACCAAGCCAAAATAGTGAGTTTATCCAAGAAAAAAGTTAACCGGCTAAATATATTCGCTTTGTCTAGTTTTGTTTGATTCATTTTGCCACTTGATTGCAGCTTAAATGAACTCTTGTTCTTGATGTTAAGACAATGAGAATAACAGCACCAAAGGGAAGTAAAAAAACTGGCCAGATTTGCTCTTTTAACAAGCAAGTAGTCGATTGGGGTTCCTGTCATGATAATGACATACACATTAGAAGCATATACAATTAAAGATCTCTGCAAGAAATGTGTAGTGTAGTGTAGTCACTAATCAATTTCATGCATACTTACTCCCTTGCCTTATCAATAGTTTAATCGATTTGCACTTAAATGAAGGAGTAGTACTTTAGCATAATCTAACTGAGATTTGCACATTTCTTTTGTTTGGATTAGAATTAAATTAAATAATTTCCAGGGGTGACTCGAATTACTATAGTTGATGAAAAATAATATAATAACTAGCATGCATTTAGTACAGAATTAATTATGATCTTCCTTTATATGTCCCTTAAAAACACAGTAAAAAATTGTCAAATTATGCCTATAAAATGATGCAAAACTCATGTATTCCATCTATCTTCAAATCAATAAATATAACTGAATGAGATTTCAAGTTCATTTAACAAGCAGCAAAAAGTAGAAGAAAATTTCACAAGGCACAATCTTTTTATTTTTATTTTAACTAGATATAGTAATCATGTTCGTTATTAACAGAAAGAAAATATGATAAACCAAACCAAGGAAAATCCATCAGCTAACGCTTGATAGGTTCTACTGATATTCATGAGTTATATAAGTGATTTGCACAACCAAAAAAAAAATTAATTCACATAAGATTTTCATTATCTCCCACACAATTTTATCTATTAATTCAAGATTTGCAGCTAGCAAGCAACAATGCAACATCAACATCAACTTATATTGCATAAAAGCAACCTGCTCCAGTAGCCACGTATCTAGGTTGATAGATCGTACGTATTTACAAAATAAACAAAATGCTAGGCCATCACCCTTCAAATCATCAAAAGACAGTAAACGTTTGATATTAATTTTATACCTGTGAAATACGTACTCCAAGACTACAATGGATTCTTGAACATTGCATGCATATAAATATTCCAAGGTTCACATTTGCCTGAAATAAATACACAACTTATTTGCTTGACATATAAGAAAACACAGGTATACAAATAGCACCAAAATTGAACACACCTGCTTTGACAATCTGCACATTCTCTATTTTCTGCTAACTTAAATCTGCACACAACAACAACAAAACAAGCTATTCTTATTGCTTTAACAAATGCTATTCAATTCTCACATAGATCAATCAATCCAAATCATCAAAAATCAAACATTGGAGTGTCTGGCATTGAGCTCTTTCGAAACAGAGGCCTTCTGGTTCATTTTCACCTTTTTCCTTTTCTATCAATTCAATTCAATTCCTTGAAAAATATAACGGTAATTTTATACCTATGAAATACGTACTCCAAGACTCCAATGGATTCCTGAACATTGCATGCATATAAATATTCCAAGGTTCACACTAGCCTAAAATAAATACACAACATCTCTACTTGACATAAAAGAAAACACAGGTACACAAATAGCACCAGAATTGAACACATCTGCTTTGACAATCTTCACATTCTCTATTTTCTGCTAACTTAAATTTGCACACAACAACAACAAAACAAGCTATTCTTATTGCTTTAACAAATGCTACTTCAATTCTCACATAGATCAATCAATCCAAAGAGTGTTGATTTTCCAGCACCAACTTACCCATAGACTACAATTTTCTGTCTACTTTTTACTTCCAAGCTGATATCTCTTAGTGTAGGAACAGCTAATTTTGGTTCCCAACTAAAATTCCTTTTTATTTCAGCACATATGTCTGAACTATGTTCCAAACTCTTTGATTCCTTGTTACTGAGCTCATCATCAAGCAGAAAAACGTTGAGATGATTCATAGAGATCTTCATTTCAATCAGCATAGAAAATGCCTTAGGGATCCATTTCACAGGCTCTGACATGCTTCTTAATATTGCTAAGACAGTGAATATAGTGGCATCATCCAATGGAGCACTTTTCATGAGCAAACATCAGAAAAACACCACAATGGAGACGATGGTCGAGGATACCCAATACATAACACCTGCAGAGGTCTTGATAATCTATGACTTAGCCAAGAACTTGTGTTCATTCTCCCTTAGCAAATCAATTACGTTTTTGAATTTTTCTTCCCGTGATTGCAACTTGATGATCTTCATATTGTTCAAAAACGTCAGACATGACTCGTAATCTTTCACCTTGAGCAACCTTGAAAAGAGACTGACATTTGTTGTAAGTTTTTGCAAATTGAATGTTGAGAAACCCAATGATTAGAACAAGAACAAGATCAGGGGTTGCACTGAGACCTACCATCTTGAAAAGAACACCGATAGTAAGAAAAAGTTGCACCGAAAGACTCCATCCTAGATGAAACCAATACATTGATTCTGTCATTCGATAAGCATTGACTGTAATATAGTTTACAATCTTTCCAGTTGAGTGCCTTCTCCTTGCAAGACCAGAAAGTTTTAGTTGCTTTCGGTAGATTGCCATTATTAGAGCAGATCTCATCCTCATCCTCGACCTCCTTGGATTGAAAAACCAATGCCTTTGAGAGAAAGACTCGGTGAACTTAACGATCACAAGGCATCCGACAAGGAGAAGACCTCCTAATCTTGTTTTATGTTCATTGTTGAAGTATTTCACAAATGCATTGAGCAATAGAGGAGATGCTACAACAGCAAGTGTGCTGAACAATGCACAAACTCCTGAAAACTCATCTTGCCATCCACAAAACCTATATGGTTGTGTTGTGTTGTGTTGTGTCGTGCCAGGCCGGGCCTAGTCTGGCATGGTCCGGTTTACATGTCTAGGTAAAATTAAGCATTATTGTAAACCCTAGGAGTAAGCTAGATTCACTATTTCTATCCGCCACTTAAGTTAAGCCCCCTTTCTCTTACCTCTGTAAGGTCACCATGGCTGAAATTGTAAATATCCTTATCTAAAGCACAAGCTTTGGTAACCATCTCATATTTGGTCGTCTCTAATTGCTTTTCAAAGAATATGTTATCATGAATAGTACCACTTGTATCCAAGGTGCTTGAGAAATATACGTAATTGTTCCATTTACACGTAACTACATATACAAACAATTGGTTGTAAACAAAAAGGAAAAGAATACAAAATTAAAATCTTATATTGAAACAGTTTGCTACTTATTGATTGTGAAATTTTTTAGACTTCTCTAAGGTTAGCACACAAGAGTATTGATTTCCCAAAACCAACCTGCCCACGAACTGTGATTTTCTGTCTAATTTAGGGATGGCAAAATTCCCCGCGGGGCCCAGCACTTTTGGGGTGGGGATGGGTTTCAATTTGGTGGGGATGGGGCGGGGATGGGGATAAATAGTCTAACCCGCAATGGGTATGGGGCGGGGATGGGTTTTATACCCCCCACCTCGCCCCGCCCCATTTAAAATAACAATTAGTTAAACTACGTAGTTTTACAAAAAAAAAATGTTTTTTTTTAAAACAATAATAATATATATATACACCATAACTTTACATATTTTCATCATTATTTAATATAAAGTGAAAAAACAAAATCCTCTTAAAAAAACCCTAGCCGCTAACTCGAAGTTCAATGTTGAATTCTTCAACATCAAGTGGAGATGTGGAGTTTGATTACTTTTCATTGGAGCCTTTCTTGCACTTACTTCCAGTATACACAGTTTTGGCTTTTCATGTTGATTCAAACAAAGGTAATTAATTAATTTTTTTTATTATTATTTATCACTGTTAGGAAAATAATATTTTAGACTTTTAGAAGCATGTGGCCAGTCCTCAAACACAAGAAAACAGTGGACATAAGTTTTTTCTCAAATTTTTGGATGTTTGATTGTTTACCTATAAGATTGAATATACTAGTTTAATCGATTGTGTTATTTATTTGGATCAATGTCTTTGTTTAACGGTATGTAGTCTCTATAACAATTTCAATTATTTCTCAAAAAAAAAGTTTATTACTTTAATAATTTTCAATTCTTGAATAAAATTTATTTCGTTTATCACTACTTCAGGTGGGCACAAATATGTCCACAGATGCATTAGAAAGTGAAGACCCGATACCGGTGTCATCAAGAGAAAATTGTGTAAACATACAAGAACAACATGGGGTGGAAACAAACCCAATTGAATGTGATGACGTTGAAAACAAAAGAAAAAGAAGGTGCACATCAGTTATGTGGGAGCATTTCGTTAAAAAAAAAAAAAAAAGATTAATGGAGTTGATTATGCTATTTGCAACTACTGTAAGGATAAACTCAAAGCAAATAGTAGGAATGGCACCAAAAGTCTGCATGACTATTTTAACAGATGTCGTTGCCGAAAACAAAAAAAACATAAGAACAATGATGCATACTTCTAAAATAGCCGATGGTAAAGTCGAAGTTGGCACATATTCATTTAATCAAGAAGCTTCAAGGAAAGAGTTAGCACACATGATAATTTTACATTAGTATCCACTAAGTATGGTTGAGCACTTGGGGTTCAGAAGGTTCATGAAAACAGTCCAACCATTGTTTACGGTAGTCTCTCGAAACACAATCAAGAATGATATTTTGAAAATATACGATCACGAAAGGTCTAAGACAATGCAGTTACTGGAGAGGAATGATAGTAGGATTGCTATTACAACTAACATGTGGACTAGCAATTAAAAAAAAAAAAGGATTCATGGCTATCACAGCACATTTCATAGATGAATCCTGGAAATTGCAAAGTCGAATATTAAGGTAATATTTTGGTTGTTATAGTCTATGCTTTTATACTGATGCCTTTATTAATATTATTGTTATTCTTGTCTTTTTTTTTTTTTTTTTCCTTTTTGAATGGACCTGGTGCCTTTATTTTCTTTTTCTTAGTGTAATTGATATTGTTTAAACTTTAAAGTAGTTTGTTTGTTAATATTTTGAAACAAATATTGCACGGTGTATATAAAACTATCTAGGGGGGGGGGGGGGGGGGGGGGGTGAATAGATTTTAAACGTATTACCCAATTTTTCGTGTGAAGTTAATATTACGAAATTACCCCTAACTAGATAAAGCAATAAATCAAGTATAAAATGCGGAAATTAAATAACACTTGATTTTACGTAGAAACCTTCACGGGAAAAACCACGGGCTAATAAGTGAGCCACACCCGAACCTCGAATCCACTAAGTGATGAAAATTATAATCTAATCCCGGAAGTAATCACACACCTACCTAATTCCGGTATGAGTGAACCTAGTTCGAATGCTTGCGATCTAAGCAACCTAATCTCGGATGCTACACACAAGACTTATGTTCTCAATGAAGAGATTAACACCCTAAGTGAATATATGAATATCCAAATGCAACATAGAGCAAGGGAAACCCTATATGCTTATCTAAGATGATGAATTTGCAATTAGAACAATCCTAGATATTAAAACTAAATGACATGTCAAATAGTTTAGCTAATCAAGATTAAACAAAAACCTAATTAGCTATCACAATACAATACTCAATCATGTCAAACACAACAATCTCTATTTTGAATATTTAGATTTTAATCTAAGAACAAGCAAATAATAAAAAAGATGCCTTGATAAATAAAACACTAATTATAAATGATAATAGTGAAGAATATACCAAGGGAAGTGTGTTGACCAAAACCCATGCAAGTAAAAATCCTAACTATGCTAGAAAATGCTTAGATGATATTTTGATGCATATGAAAATGAGTTTTGAGAGTTAAAGAAAGGTTCTTGAGGGTTTTTCTCTTGAAGATATTTTTGCTCTCTCAAAGTGTGTATGACAAAAAAAACATGAAGAAGAAAAAAAAAAAAATATATATATATATATATGAATTAGGTCATGAAACAAAAAAGAAAAAATGCCATCGTTTTTTAAATAAATATATAAGACGTTAATATATATATATATATATATATATATATATATATATATATATATATAAATTCTATTATCAGTTCGAACTGACAAAAGTTATATCAGTTCCTTGCATGTGGACCACTGGATTTAAATACTTTGACTTGGCTGTATGCACTTGTCTGTCAAAGTATTTAAATCTAGTGGCCCACATACAAGGAACTGATATAACTTTTATCAGTTCGAACTGATAATAGAAAGACTGTATATATATAATATGCAAAAGTCAAGAGAGTTAGGTGATGCACGTAAATAAATATAATGTATGCAAAAGACAAAAAAAAAAAGGTTTATATAAATATAAATATATATATATATATATATATATATATATATATATATATATTGACAGAGCAAGAGGAACAAAACAAAAAAGTTAAAAAAAAATTAAAGTGCGCCGTGTGTGTCCCCGTGGCACCAACGCGGGCAGAGAGTGCTTTTGGGCGTGGGGAGCACGCTGCACGCCACCCCTTAGGTGTGGCTATCATGCCACACTAAGCTGACTTCGGACCCGAGCGTTCTTCAGTCTAGTTGACCTCGAACCTTGGAATTCAATTCCGTCTTCGGAATATTGACCCGGATTTAATCATAAATATAGAAAATTATATAACTTTCCAATTTAAGCTCGGAATTGAAATTCAATTTTTGATAAAAACACGGAATGTCCCAAATGTCTCAGAAATCATCCGAAACATATAGAAAAGTCTCTGAATCGCTCAGAACTCATCTATGGAGAAATCCACGCATAAACAATATAACAAAGAAGTGCAAGTGAAATGTCATGTGAAGAGAATGCACACAAGTACAAGTATGCTAAGTATGTGTGTGCTAACTAAATCTCTTCAAAGAAAAACTAAGCACTATAAATTATACCTTTGGCGTGCTTGTCCCTTGAGGTTTGAAAGGGCCTTGAGCTTTAACCTCACTCACTTAAACTACCCTTACACAATAAACCCCAACATGTGGTTTGTCCACGAAATAAGCCAATCAACAACCGGGAATCCTTACATATTTAATTTATACATTACACAGCAACTCAAAAAATATATATTTATGTTATAATATGGTGTTTTGTCATGTTACGCTAGGTTCATTTATGTGCCATGCCCACATACTTCTGAGATACTCGCTGAAGCATGGATGGATTGTGTGTTAGATTGGAATGTTGATCGAAAAATTTCTACTATAACAGTAAATAATTGTACCACCAATAATGTCATGATTAGGATTTTGGTAGATAAGATTTCTGGTGGTTCACTTTTGTTGGGTGGAAAAATTTCCATATGCGTTGTTGTGCTCATATACTGAATTTAATTATAAAAGAAGGATTGGATGTGATTGTTGGCAGTGTTGGTGATAGTGTTGTTTTTTGGGCAGCCTCACCTAAAAGAGAGGAAAAAAATTTTGAGGCCACTCGTCAGTTAAATATTCATAGTGGTAAAAAGTTATCTCTTGACTGCAAAACTAGGTGGAATTCTACTTATTTGATGCTTAATAGTGCCCTGATATATAAAGATGTATTTGCTCATTTAAAACAACGAGAATCACAGTATAATTGTTTGCCTAGTGAAGAAGATTGGAAATTGGCGAAAGAGATTTGTGATAGATTAGAGTTATTTTTTGAAGTAACTGAGTTGTTTTCAGGAACCAAATATCCTACAGCAAACCTTTATTTTCCAAAGATTTGTGAAATTCGGTTTTCAATATATGAGTGGAAGAAGTTTATGTGTGATGAAATACGAATTATGGCTTCAAGTATGATAACTAAATTTGAGCAGTATTGGGATGTAATTCATGGAATAATGGCTGTTGTGGCTATTTTAGACCCAAGATACAAGAAGAAATTGATTGAATATTTTTTCCCAATTATTTATGGTGATGGTGCATACACAAAAATTGAAAAAATTCAGAAGATATGTGATGATTTGGTGGCGCAATATCAATTGACATATGAACTTAGTGAAGAAGTTCATTATTTTCCTACTAATCCATCTTCTTTTCAAGCAAGGGAGGTGCATTTGGGAAAGGTAAATCATGTGGAAAATTTTGATGCATTTATCTCTAATGCCACTAGTACTGCATCCATTAAATCGAACTTTGATTATTATTTGGAGGAGCCTCTCATACCTAGAAATGAAGATTTTGATATATTAAACTGGTGGAAGGCGAATGCAAGTAAGTATCCTATTTTGCATGCTATTGCTAGAGATGTTCTAGCCATTCCTGTGTCAACGGTGGCATCTGAGTCTGCTTTTAGTACTAGTGGTAGATTTGTGCGTCCACATCGTAGCCGACTTCATCCAAAGACATTCGAGGCTTTGATGTGCACTCAAGATTGGTTATGGACTAAATTCAATTGTATGAATTAAATTTATTCTTTTTATTATATTTATTTATTACTCAATAACTAATCATTTTAATTAAATTAATTATTATTTTTTTTTATCTTATGATTAGCTTCATGTTCTACTACAATAGAGCATTCCACATGTCTTGAAGAACCAAATTTTAATGAGGTAAAATAAATCATGCATATTAAATCAAATTATCAATGATATTCAAACAATAACTTAATTGAACTTATTCTAGATTGAAAACATTTTTTTTGTTGGTCTTGAATGTTGCAGGAACCATGTGAATGGGTGTCAATATCTTAGGGAGATGGCAGATGAAGATGATCATATGAAGAGAGAAATAGAGAAATAAATACAACTATTAAATTATTATTGTTACAAATTTCGAATATTTTGACTTCATACTTTATGTTTTTGTTTAAAAATGAATTACTTGTGAGAATTATGTTTATGAGATATTTTTTAATGGTTTTTTTTTGGAATTGCTTACTACTTTATTTTATGTATTATATCATATTCAATGGTTATATATTTGTTATTTTAATTTAAAAAAATACATAAATGGGGTAAATGGGTGGGGATGGGGAAAGCACTCCCCGCTGTACCTCGCCCCGCCCCAACCCGCTCCATCTATATTGGGGTTTTATGAGGGGATGGGTTTTCCAAAAATAAATGGGGTGGGGTGCGGGGAAGGCCACCCCACCCCATTGCCATCCCTAGTCTAATTTTTACTTCCAAATTGATATCTTCATTGTTGGAACAGTTGATTCTGGTTCCCAACTGAAATTCCTTTTTATTTCAACACGCATGTCTGAACTATGTTCCAAACTCTTCGATCCTCGTTACTGAGCTCATCATCAAGCAGAAAAGCGTTAAGATTATCCGTAGAAATCTTCATTTCAATTAGCATAAAAATTGCCTCAGAGATCCATCTCATGGGCTCTGACATGCTTCTTAATGTTACTAGGATAGCGAATATAGTGGCAACATTCAATGGAGCACTTTTCATGAGCAAACATCTGAAAAAGACCACATTGGAGACGATGGTCAAGGATACCCAATACAGAACACTTACATAGGACTTGTTAAATTGTGACTTAGCAAAGAGTTGTGTTCATTTTCCATTTCTTAAAGCTAATTCCTAAAACATGTTCAACTAAGAATTTAATCACATTGTGAACTAATGCATGAGCATAAAAAGTGCATGTGTGTTATACAGCTTAACGATGCAGGGACACATATGAATTAAATGTGTGTGCGCACCTACGCCTTACAAGAGATTAAATGTCTCGTTTTACCTTAGCTTGACAATGAAACGCATCTGTTGAAGACTTTGTTTGCACAAAAAGTCGCCTTCCATCTTGATGCACGAAATTAAACGAACCACTTAAACAACTAATCATTATAAACAAAAAGCGTTTTGATATTGAAGCATTTTTATTTTATTTTTTTACAAGGGTGTCCGAAATTTAATTTTATGGTTAAAGTATTGGATTAATTATAGTGACTAAAATATACATGATTTTATAATCCTATTTTGGTTTTTGTTTTTGTTTTTGTTTTTTTGTTTTTTTTTTTTTTTTTGTTTTTTGTTTTTTTTTTTTGGTTTTGTTTTGAATATTACATTACATAAATTCAAGGTTTTTTTGGGAGGGGAGGACTTGAACATACAATCTCGTGGTGCAGGTGTGATAGATTTATATTGTTATTTTTTTCATTAATAATATAAAACAAATAAAATATTTATATTGAAAAAAAAAATAGTTTACCTTATATGTTTGTTGAATTTAATCCAAATAAATTATATAACATATATATCTAAATTTAATAAATTGGGAAATATCTAAAATAAATTAAAAATAAAAATTAAATTTAGATCACTTTAAAAATGATGGAGGCAAAGTCTCATTCATTTAGTTTCTTTTAAAAACAATGACTAAAAATGTTTGATAAAAAAAATTCATATTAGTTATTTAATATTTTAATTATAATAACAGTATTTAAGTTTTTTAATTAATAAATTGTTAATATCTCCACTCAAATAATTTTTCAAAAAAGAAGTTTCAGATTAAAATAATGAGATTTGATCAGACGCCTGAAGATGTGTCACCGGCGATCAGGACCGTTCAATTTCCATTTTTGGCGGGAAAAGCCGTTTTGGGATCGGATTCTTGAAAACCCTAACAAATCAATTATTTTACACTCGGCGGAGACACAAGTAAAATTATCATCTTCTGTTTGGTTGCCGAGAAAGGGAAAGAAAATCCATTTTCTTGTCAATCAAACAATACAGTCTTGATATTGCATCATTTTCCTCTTTAAATATCTAGTTAATTTTGTAGATATTCAATCTCGAGGCTTTGAAGGGCTTTATGCATAGAATCTTCAGATAGTTTCTTGTATGCTAATTATTTGACGAAATGACTCTACAATTAGGGTTGTTGATAGATTTCTATACAATTGATTTGTAAGCAGTTGATTTTCGAAACTGAGTCTTTGGCATATTTAATCATTCATTTTCTCTAAAATGGTTTGATCGATATGGTATCGTCTTTCATGTGGTGGGGAGTAATGCATTCAAGTCCCAAAATTATCATCAGTTTTGAGATATGGGAGGCTTTGTTGGGTTTGAATAAGTGAAGAAATTCCATGATTATTTTGATGATTTTGATTTTGAGTCGATGAGTCAGCTAGTTCATGAATTGCTTTCAGATTTCAAATTATGTTGGTTATGTTGACTTGATCATTTATATTCCTCATTGACTTGATCATTTACTAAATTTTGTTCTCATGTCTTAACTTTATAACTCAGTATCTGCATCTCTGGATACTAGTCCCTGAGTGGTGGAGCAGTTTGATCTGTTCAAATGGAGGACAAGGTAGAGTGATTGACTTTGCTTATCCGTCTTTGCTTTGTTCTCTAAAGTCACTGTTAATACTTTTAGCTGCTGATTGTCAGTACAAGAGATACAAATTCTACAATACGATACTAGGAGAAGGAAGCTTCGGTATCGTGTCCAAGTATGAAGACCGTTATACAGGGGACATTGTAGCTATAAAGAAGATAAAAATCAAGAATCCATTAGAAGGTATCCCTAGCTCAGTAGTAAGAGAGGTTTCTCTTCTGAAGGAGCTAGATCATGAAAATATCATAAGGTAAAACATTCTTGTCTTCGTTTTTTTTTTTCTTTATACAAATTAATGTGATTGATTGATTTCCCATTGCAGATTGTTGGATGTACTAAGCAGTAAAGAAAGCATTGACCTTGTTTTTGAATTTATGGACGGTGATTTGCGGGATTTCATGACCACCCAGCCAGATGCCATGAATTCATGCTCAATAAAAGTACGTGATATTACTATACCGTTTTCTGTATATTTACTATAGGAATGTCACCACAGGAGAAATTGGGAAAGCATGCCTGTCTGAATATTCTTGATATAGTATCTCCTAAATGTCATTTAGAGATTTTCAATTATTGGGAAAGCATGCCTGTCTGAATATTCTTGATATAGTATCTCCTAAATGTCATTTAGATATTTTCAATTAAGGCTCTTAAATGATGTTATAGAGACTTTATTACTATTGTAGAATTTATTCTATCATCTTATCTTTGCTATTTATTTTGCAGAAGTATCTTCATCAAATTCTTTGCGGTCTTGCATACTGCCATTCACATAAAATTCTCCACCGAGATCTGAAGCCAAGGAATTTTCTAATACATCATAGTAAAGACATTTTGAAAATAGCAGATTTTGGATTAGCTAGGCCAATTGATGATTCTCTCAACGAATATACTGCTTCGGTATTGACATTGTCAAGTTAGCAAAGCAGTTATTTTTCTGATTATGTTTGTGTTAACTGTGTGATTTTTTTTACATGCCTGAACTACCCAAAAAAGATATGTCTTTTTATGATGCAGGAAAGGAATTTGGCTGTATGATTACTTCATATATATATTGTCAATGATCTTAGTCAATGATCACCTTATTCCTGTTTGTGGGTTGTCAATGATCACCTTATTCCTGTTGGGACAAGTCAATGATTGCTTATAATTATCACATACAATACCGAATTGATGTGATGAAATTGGAGAAAAAACATTTCTTTGCTTGTTTATATGAATTGAATACCTTATTCTAGGTCAGACAAGTCATGCTTCCTTACGGTTATTACAGATGATACTGAAAGGATGTGATGAAATGAAGAAAGTTATTTTTATAATGCGTTTGTTTATAAGAATTGAACACTAGTTTGTTTAAGCAGCTTAATGCTCTTTAATTACAATATTTTCTCATTGCTCTTAGCAATAGTTGTGATAAATTTTGCCCTTGTTATTGTTATTTTCTCTAGCTAGCAACCATGCGGTACATGGCACCTGAGCGCCTGCTTGGTCATGGCAGATACTCCACTCCAGTTGATGTATGGTCAGTTGCTTGTATTTTTGCTGAGATGGTGACCCATCAGCCTTTGTTCCATGCTAGGAGTGCCATCAATCAATTGTTTTCAATTTTCAAGTATAATATAGCTCAACTTTTCCGTCCAAAATTAATCAATGTTTATGTAAATACTTGCCTCCATTAACACTGAATCTCATTTATACTTACTTCCCTGTATTTAGAATCATGGGTACACCTGAGGAAGAAACCTTACCGGGGTATACTTCATTGTGTCGTGATCATCTAGGTTTTTTCCCACCTAAGAAAACTCCTAAGGTATCAAACTCGTCTGTCATTTTTCTGTTATAGTGTATTAAAAAGATTGCAGTTACTAAAGTTTGCTCATGCTATGCAGGACCTTGCAAAAGTAGTCCCTGGTCTTGAACCAACTGGAATTGATCTTCTACAAGTAAGTTACCGTTATAAATTTTTGTTTATTTTCCCTATTAAACATATGTATGAAGGTATTAGGTATGCAAGCCATTGCTTAAAACTCTCAGCTTGAAGAGAAAATAACCAATTCCTTTGAGCCATTCTTGATGTTGTAGCTCTCTTTTAACGGCAGCCAAATCTAATAATCGATGCTGTTAATCCCTCAAACGTCCATTCCCTCAGCTATAGATGGGAGATATCTGATGCTGACGTTTCTAAACTTTTTCATATGTTTTACAGAAGATGCTCTGTTTGGATTCAAGGAAACGTATTACCGCACAAGAAGCACTTAAGCATGAGTACTTCAATGATTTGCAGAATGCCCCTTGATTTTCAAACGATCTTTTTATTCAATTTTTTGATGAGGGTATGACAACTTGAAAGTTTAGATGTTTTAGAAAAAAATGTATTGCTCTTGTTGATTGTATTGCTTTCCCATCAAACTGGATTTCATAAGCTCATTCTTCAACTAGTTTGACATCTTTGAACACTCTGTCAAACAGATTCATCTATGGAATGATTCTAGATTTTGACACAAACTATAATTTCAATCCTTTAAATCTTGACACCTTGTTGGTATTTTTTTTATTTTTTTTTTGTTTCTTTTATTTAAAAGGTTATTATATTTATTTTACCCAATAACATTTGTTCCTGAATTCTGAGTTCATCAGAATGTCTCCCACACTCTCCAAATTGTCATGTATAGTAGCAAAATACTTGAATCAATTTGCTATGATTGTTTCTTGGTTTAACTTTTACATGTTAGTTTTTAGGGTTTTATATCTTAAAAGTAAGTTCAAGAGCATTGATAATTGATTCGGCGATCATGAATGTTTGATTCTCTGAGCTTGTATGGTTTTTCACTTGCTGATAGCATAAAACTACTTGCTTGTACAAATTAGCGGATCTGTATGTACTGTTGATTCCTAGCCGGGGCTCTGTTTGTTGAATTTGTCCAAATAAATATTGTCACCGATTCTGTTCGTATAAAAATGATCTTTTTATGGTTTGGACCATAAAGGTTTTTGAGTTTTAACTTGCATTATTTTAAGGTACCGTGTAGTGTTGATAAACCACCTCTTTAAATCATGTGTTCAAGGTTATAATCCTTCTTACAAGAAATTTCTTTAACGATGTCTTCTGGGGACACCAACTAAAGAAACTTGGCCTGGAGTGACTACAATAGGTGATATTATCGGCGAAAATAGGAAATTCCATTAAATAAATAAGGGTAAATAGGTAAATTTGTTAAAAAAAATTAAATTATTTTTTTTAACAATTATTAAAATTAAAAAGTAATATTAAAAAATAAAAACAAAAATCAAAAATCTTCTCATTATCTTCTCTCTCCAGCAGTTTCTCTCCGACAATCTTCTCCAGTGCAACTCTGTCAGTCTCCTCCCTTGACAATCTTTTGTCGTTACACCACCGATGTCTTCTTTGTCGGTTGTTGCGATCTTCTCTACAATGACGTCGATCTCTTCGGTAGCCAAAGGTTGGGTTTGGGTGGTTTCTGGTGTAGATTTGATTTATGGTAGGGTTGTTGACCGAGGAGTGATGGTGGTCGTGTGGGTGTGGGCGTTGGAGTGGGTTTGATTTGGGTTATGGTATCCTGACATACAACATAGCATCAAGTCATCCAACCCAATACAACATGCCATCAAGTTACCCGATGCCACATTATATCGGGTCATAAAATTTAAAACAAGGTTTTTGGAGGGTAGTTTTAATAATTTTTTGCTAAAAAAGTTTTTTTTTTTTTTTTTCGAAGTTTCATGCTTTTCAAAACAAAAAAAAAAAAAAAAAAAAAAAAAAAGTTTAAGGGTATTTTCATAATTTTGATTATAAACTGAAATAAATTTTACAATGTGGTTATTAATCATTAAAATATGCAAGTAGTCATTGTTGATAATTCTTACTTTTTAATTTTGCATGATATGATTTTAGTAACAGAGACAACATAAGAGATTTAGTGCCACATATGATAGATAGATAATGGAGTAGAAAAAACCTTTTCAATGCAATTACTTAACTTCAATATGAAATTGGTTTGGCTAAAAAACCTTTTAGCAAATATGGGGATGGCTTTCTTTCTTAGTGTTGAGTATTTGAATGCCAAGTGTCCATAAATAAATCAAGGTAAACAAATATTATTTTACCAATTTTACCCATGTTTCTGTAAAAGAAAAAAAAAAAGAGCTTTTCTTTATACTTCACAAATTATCTAAGGGAAATTGCACAAATATCCCTCGATGTTTGATAAAATTGCACAAATATAGCAGTTTTGGTTATATACACACAAACTTCCCTCGACATTTGAAAATTATTGCACAAACATCCCCTACCGTTAGATGGATCCATTAGTCAATGGCAAAAAGTGTAAAAAATCTAAAATACCCTTTATTTTTATTTTAAATAATTAAAAAATAAGATAAAAAATATTTTAAAAAATATTTTAGAAAACATGAATGTATCTTAAATCTAAATCCTGGAAAAAAAAATTTATTTTTACAAATAAAAAAAATTAGTTTCTTAAACAATTTAATAATAATTAAATTTTAAATTTTAAATTTATTTAAAATTATGGGGGATTGCATAAACTTTTTTTTTTTTTTTTTTTAAGATGAATTTTTTTTATAGGTTTCAAATTTAAGACACATTCATGTTTTCTAAAAGATTTTTTAATATTTTTTTATCTTATTTTTAAATTTTTTAGTATATTTAAAATAAAAATATAGGGTATTTTAGACTTTTTACACGTTTAACCATTGACTAACGGATCCATCTAACGGTATGGGATGTTTGTGTAACATTTTTCAAATGTTGAGGGAAGTTTGTGCTGCGTATATGGCCAAAACTGCCATATCCGTGCAATTTTATCAAATCTTGGGGGATGTTTGTGCAATTCCCCCAATTATCTATTTACACTTCATTTAAATTTTTTATTTATTAATGACAATATTAGCCTGAATTAAAATTACCAAACAAAACAAAATAATTCTAAGAACACTCCAAACTAGATAGAGATTCAAAGTGTCCAATAAAAAATACCACATGAGTCAAATATTAAAAACAAAATAAAATTTCTTTAAAAAAAAAGAAGAAGACAAAACACCATTACATGTCGCCCCTCTTCCCAGTCATGCTTGAACCCAGCTTAGCCAAACTGTCCATAAAGGAATTTGAAGACTTGGAAATGTGCTTTATCTTCAACCCTTTTGACATCTTAATGAAATTTCTGAAACAGGCTTATCAATTGCATAGGAATTTCTCCTTCAAGCCTGTTTGAAGAGAGGTCTAATGATTCCAGTTCAATCAAATTTTCCAAGGACACTGAAATACGACATGTTAGACTGTTATGAGAGAAGTTGAGAACTATGAGAGAATTCATTTTTCCAACTACGTCTGGAATTCCTTCGCGAAACTTGTTGCACGACAAATCAATAACAGTGAAAATTGTTAGAATTCTTTCCATTTTAGTTTCAATCCCTTTCATTGTCACCACCACAGAATCTTGATAATACTTATTTCCCATATATCTCATTTCTGCACTGTTGTTTTCCCGCTCATCATAGCTTCGAAATCTCCAAAAAATCTTGTCGTGTCGTCTAGTCAGCTTTATCACTTTTCTTTCAACCATATTTACAAACCACCATGGCTTTCCTATTGATTGTATACTCCATCAACAAGCCAATCACAAGTCCACTTCAGTAACCTATCATAATGATTTTCCAATCAAACCAGCTCCTAGTATCCTCTTCTTCCTGGAATATTGTTGGCTCTAATTATGTTGCTTCATCATTGTTACATTTTTTTGACAATGGAAATCCACACAACCCCAAGTTCCAGATATAGCTATTGTTTTCAAATGTATTGAATTGTTTCCCTTGAGGTATAGGTCCCACAAGCTGGTTGTATGTGAGGTTAAAAACTGAAAGAGAGAACATACTTTTTTTTTTTTTTCCTTTTAAACAGCAATTATATAGAAACTTAAGTAGGCAAGAGATACAGTCGACGTGCACCAAAAACCACACACCCAAAACACCCCAAAACAATAGAAGGAAAGCAAGACAAAACAAATAAAAGGAAGACAACCAAGCAGGACGAAGCCTAGCCCACAACAAAAACAAGGAAAGACGCAAGGAAAAGCAGACCCCAAAACAGCTACATCCCCAGAAAAAAAAAAAAAAAAAAAAAAAACCAGCAACACAACAACAAGAAACAGAGACTAGACATAGCATAAAACTAAATACACCATTACATGTCACCCCATTGCAGTCTCTCCCCAGTCATGCTTGAACCCAACTTAGCCAAACTGTCCGTAAAGGAATTTGAAGACCTGGAAATGTGCTTTATCTCCAACCCTTTTAACATCTGAATGAAATTTCTAAAATAGACTTGTCAATTGCATGGGAATTTCTCCTTCAAGCATGTTTGAAGAGAGGTCTAATGATTCTAGTTATATCAAATTTTCCAAGGATACTGAAATACAACATGTTAGACTGTTATGAGAGAAGTTGAGAACTATGAAAGAATTCATTTTTCCAACATTAATAGTAGACCCAACAAAATTACATATGCCTCCAAATGCGTAGCTCAGCTAGTAAATAGACGAGCTTAGGGCTTGGACAAATGACTCCCAAGTCAACAGCTCGAATCCTATCAATGGCAAAAGCAAATTCCGGTTATGGGTCTAGTTTTAATGTGTCGGGTTTGGGTTTATCTCTCAAAATCCATTAAAACTCATGACCCATCCATTAAGTTTAATAATAATATTATAATTATTTTACATCCAATTTGTACCTACAAAATAAAACCCTACATTTCCTATTAAATTGATTAATAAAAAAGTTTGGAAAACCTAAAATTTCCAAAATTCATTAATAAAAATGTTTGGAAACCCTTAAATTTCCTAAATTCATTAATAAGAAAGTTTGTAAACCCTAAACAATTAGAACTAACCTATAAACCGATATTTTTTCTTCAATTCTTTTCTTCTACAATAGTGATAAATATTGAAATTAAAATTATATTTATGTAATGAGTATTCAAATATATATATATATATATATATATATATATATATATATGTATACAATCTTTCTATTATCAGTTCGAACTGACAATAAATATATCAGGACGGAGAATGTGGACCACAAATTATGGAGAAGTTTTGACAAGTGCATACACTTTGAGTCAAAGTATGTAAATCTAGTGGTCCACATTCTTCGTCATGATATATTTATTGTTAGTTCGAACTGATAATAGAAAATCTGTATATGTGTGTATATATATATATATATATATATATATATATTCTTATTTTACAATTAAAATTATTAATTACTAAAAGTAATAAAAATAAATAACGGGTTAAATGGATTGGTTTTGGGTTGCCCATTAAATTAGCGAATGAGTTTGAGTTTACATTTTAAAACCCAATAAGCTAACATGTGAGTTTGGGTTGAGTGAAATTGGGTTCGACCCATTTACCATTCGACCCATTGCCAGATCTAATTGATTGTTAAACTTTCATTCCCTTCTTTTTAGGAGGCTATTTATAATAAGGGGGAATTACACAAACATCCCTCGAGGTTTGATGAAATTGCACAGATATGGTAGTTTTGGCTATATACACATAAACTTTTCTTAACATTTGAATATTGTTGCACAAATATCCCCTACCGTTAGATGGATCCGTTAGTCAATGGTCAAAAGTGTAAAAATTCTAAAATACCCTTTATTTTTATTTTAAATAAACTAAAAAATTTTAACAAAAAGAAGATAAAAATATATATATATAAAAAATATTTTAGATAACATGAATGTATCTTAAATCTAAAACCTGAAAAAAAAAATTCATCGGTACAAATAAAAAAAAAAAAGTTTTTAAAACAATTTAATAATAAAAAATTTTAAAATTTATTTAAAATCAAGGGGGAATTGCACAAACTATTTTTTTTTTTTCAAGATAAATTTTTTTTTCAGCTTTCTGATTTAAGACACATTCATATTTTCTAAAAGATTTTTAATATTTTTTTAAACTTATTTTTGAATTTTGAATTTTGTTTAAAATAAATATAGGGTATTTTAGACTTTTTACACGTTTGACCATTGACTAACGGATCCATCTAATGGTAGAGGATGTTTGTGCAACAATTTTCAGATGTTGAGGGAAGTTTGTGCGTATATTGTTAAAACTGCCATATTCATGCAATTTTATTAAACCCCGATAGATGTTTGTGCAATTCCCCCTTATAATAAAATATGAGAGTGACCCCAAATTGTCCCCATCTCTCAGCCCAGAATCCAGTTTGTGGTTTTAAACGCACGGCGGAAGAAGGTAAGCAGAGTCGTAGAATAGCAACATGTATAAAATTGAAAACAAAAGAATACTAAGAGGAACATAAGAAGAGAAGTTGAATAGTTGATAAAATCAGAAACAGAGTTTGAATTTTAGATTGGAATGTTTTACTTCCTTTATATTATTAGTTCCAAAAATGTAAGTAGTTCTGGGTTGATTGAATCTCTTAATTTCTGATTTTTGTTTAAGAGTTGTTACTGTTGTTATAATATTTGAAAACAGGTTGTGATGATAATAAAAGGGTTGTTCAGGAAATATGAGAGATGGAATCCAGTGCATCCGACTTCAGGAGCATTTTGGGGAATGGGTTTGGGGATTGGATGTGGTGTTGGTTGGGGTCCAGGCTTTGGCCCTGAAGTGATTGGTTATGTTGGAGCTGGTTGTGGTGTTGGGTTTAGTGTAGGCATCACTTTTGCTGGTTTTGGCATCGGTCTTCCTGCTAATTTCCTATTTCAAGTTCCATACAAGGGTATATATAATTCTCTTATTTCATTAATTATGTATGCCGTTGATGTGAATGCTTGTCCTTGTCTATTTGAGTTCGATATTGTTCGTCATTTGATTAATGCAATTCTTTTGATACAGTTATTGATGCGACAAGAAGTGGTGCATTGGAGCTTTCTCTATTGAATGCAAAATGTTTAGCCACTGATGGCTGGAACAATATTGGCCCTCGCCTTTCTGGCTTGCAAAAAGAAGCCAATGGAAGATTTTCTAACTTTAAGCAAAAGCATTTCTTAGAAAAGGGGTTTGATTCATGTGATGCGAAGAGCATGATGTCTGTCCATATTAAGTCCATTTACGAAGGTTTGGGAAGATTTCATGTTCCTTTCTTCGGTCCTCACAAAGGTACGCTAGTAGATGCAACTTCTATTTGAATTGAAGTACGGTTGATTTTTGTTATATTCTGAATCTGTGATGATTTGGCATCATTTAAAACCTTGATCTGGAAAATAGAATCCTCAGAAAACGGTCCCCTTGAAAAAAATATATCCAATATATACTATATAGATAAAAAAGCAACCCCCCAAGACAACTGAAACAAGCTATCATTCACAACTGATCTTATGTTTGTGTCTCATATTTTAATCGATTGAATAAGGTCTGCCATGTTGGGTCACTATTTATTGAGCAATGAACTGCCAGTGAATAATTACTGAACATAAGATCAGGGTTTAGACAGCTCTTACTTTTTTCAACCCATTGGAGTTTTGCTGTACTTGTTGTATTCAAGTACATAAGCAAATGGCTTATGGAAGGTAACAATATCCAGAGTCTGAGGTTTCCATGTGTAGATGATCATATATAAGTCATTGAATGCTCTCAATTGAGAATTGCAGTGTTTAGTTTGATTCATGTATAGATAACTTAGGTATCTCCATGCCTAGTTATTCCTTCAATTTCACACAGAAGGATAATGAAAATTTTAAATGTAGAA
Source organism: Acer saccharum (assembly GCA_030490815.1). Lineage (NCBI taxonomy): Eukaryota > Viridiplantae > Streptophyta > Magnoliopsida > Sapindales > Sapindaceae > Acer > Acer saccharum. The sequence goes on from CM059874.1 coordinate 22,021,659, forward strand.
ATGATTACTGCAGGAAGCAAATCTAGAACATATGCTAGTTGTTGGATAATAATGGCTATATACACTAATTATAATAGCTCTGGAAAAATATTACTAGATTATAAAATGGCTAGCTATATTACAGCCAGGCTCTGACTATGAAAGGCTGAAATTTTTGAGCTACAATTATGACTTATACACCTCATAATCAAGTTGTTGCAGAGGTTAGCCAACAAGTTTTGTAGGTTCCTATCAAATAAGAAGCAAATAGCAATAGAATTAAGAGTCCTGGTAATGATTCCTAGCAAATATCAGGCATTTAAAAGCTCTTTAAATCTCTCACCAGCCATCTTAGATGACCAAGTGAATAGTACCAAATAATCATATTATCAAGGCAGATATGCTTGTTCATGCCTTTTCATAGTAGAAAAAAAAAAATCTTATATGGGGTGAAACTGCTCTATTGTGGGTTTCAAATCTGGCTTACATAAAAAACAAAATAAAATACAAAACAGGTCGAAATGAAGCTGGGACTAAAACACAAACAAAGGGTAACCTTGGTAGCTGGTCATGTCCTTAAGGTGTGGGGTCAACTAATCTGAAGCTAAGAGTTTGGGTTATCATGATCTATAAAGCATCCAAGCATCTGGTGATGTTACTTGTGCTTTGGTCATGGAATCACTGACATTTAGTCATGTTGAGCTGGTGTTCTAGTTTTGACTTTTGAGAGCATCCCATGGAAAAGTTGAGAAGTTCTCATATATATGTTCTAGGGATTTTGAGAAAGATCATACGGGCAGGGAAACATCATTAGTTTTCTTGGATGGGACATCACAGTTAGTTATATATCGAGGAGTGGGCATCCACCCCATGAACCCTGATCGATCTTGTCTAATCCGGTTGGATTGGTTCGGTTTTCTTTAGTTTAAGTGTGAAATGGAGATGTTCATTAAGCAACTGATTCACTCTGTTCAAGTTAAAGTTTTACTATTTGTGAATCATGAAAACCCAACCCAAATTAAGCACAAACATTATAAGCAAAAAAGGAAAGTTTCCTAATAAATTGTTCTTTAAATGCAGAAAGTCTTTTTAAATAAATATAACAATGCATGGGATAAGCCTTCGATAGATAAGCCTTAGATAGCTGAAACTGAATATTAGTGGGATCAACCAATGATAAGTAACAGTGTAAACAAGTATAAGTGTCATTGGAAAATACATTCCCAAGAAGGATCCAGATAAGAGTTTCTGCTAGATGAGATTTTCAGAATTATGTAGACTATAAGGGGTTTCTAACAAAGTAAGAAAGGAACATATTCCAGCTTGCTGAGACTTATTTTCTTTAACTAGTTGGGGAAATGAACTGGTTTTGGACTTGGATACATTAGAAATGTTGGAAGCATGGAATTTACATATCCATTGCTGGATTACAATTGAAGTACAAAATATCATTAACAACCCTTGTTCATGGAAAATGTTAATTTGTGTTTCAACGATCAGTGATGCTACCTATAGCTACTTCAAAGTTGCTTAGACAACCTCTTGATTTGTTTTACTAAACTCAAAGCATTGAATGGTAGATTCATTTTATCGTTATACAGTATTACTTTGAATGTCAATCATCAAAGTTAATTTTTGGAAGTATTTCTTTGAACTAGGTCAATGTGATGTGACTTGAGTAAGGGTATGGAATATGCAAAGAAACATGCCTAATGAGGATATATGGCAATTTCAAAGGGGAACAAATTTCTAATTTCACTTGAATTTTCAAGTTCACACTTTATAAATTACTGTTTTACATAAAAATATGATGCCCATGAGGCTAGCCCAAGTGTAAATTGGTGGGATCTCATTGCATCAATCAGAAACTGAAAAGGAAGTACAAGAAATGAAAAAAAAAAAAAAAAAGAGGGAAGAAAATAGAAAGAAAAAAAAAAAAAGGAAAAAGAAAACAGAAAAAAAAAAAGAAGAGAACTGGTCATGCTGGGGATAAGATGCATGTGTGAACAATGTTAAAACATGTGGTACATCTCCATGTCAATGAATCCAGACCATTGTTATTTCTGCACAATCTTGCATGTCCTGCTCTTCATAGATGAACTCTTGTGACTTTACATTTGATAGTCCCTGAATTAAAATCAGGTATTATATTTAACTGAGCTGATCACCATAATAATTGCCTTTATAATTAATTTTCCTTCGGCCATTTAAGTGACTGGAATCAACAATAACATTTTTGTCCTCTCACTCGCAGGTTCAGAAGAGTAACACCATGAATTTTCAGCTATGTAGAGCACGTGTTCTATAAGGTTTGCAACAATCCTAATGCAGAGCACATCTATATTATTTTTTTTTGGAGAAGTTGATGCAATCAGGAATGATTGTAACTATATCTCATTTAATTATCATTCAGATTTGCATGTTTATTCTGCCCTCACCTTTGCCTTCTAGTTAATTTGATCTTATTTTTCAACATCATCTATCTTATTTCATATGGAAAAAAAAACCTTGAAACAAGTGTGTAAAGCTTTGCAAGGTGATTGATTAACAAACTAAAGTGTTTGATGAAGGTTTGAAAGAAATATTTTAGAGAAAATGAGACTCCATTAATGGAGGTGAAAGATCTGTTTTCATTGATTGATTTCAGAACAAGTAGCACCAGTATCTAATTATCTATATCTAGTTTACAAGGTTGACTTATGCACTCTTGCATGTGCTAACAGAATTCCTTAATTTGTGGAAGGGTTCAAAATTTTTCTAGCACTTTTTACTCCCTTTAGGGTGCGTTTGGTACGCGGGTCGGGACTGGACAACGTGGGACAATTTCTTCTTGTCCCACATTTGGCGCGTCCTTAGCATGGGACAGGACGGGACAAGGTGGGACAAAAATCACAAAAAGTTGTCCCACCCAAGACCCTAGGACAACTTGTCCCATGACATGGGACAAGTGTCAAAAAGACCAATTTACCCTTTAAATTTTCAAACAATTACAATCATGTCTGATATTATATATATATATATATATATATATATATATTATATATATAATAATATATTTTTATTTATTATATATTATTATATATAATAATATAATGTAATATATTATTATATAATATATAATATTATATATTTAATTATATATATATATAATTAAATATTTAATAAATAAAAATATTATTATATATAATAATATTTAATAATATATATATCCTATATATAATAATATTCAATATATCATATATATATATGTCGGATGGCAGGTACCCCTGGGTGTCTCTCTAGAGTTTTTAGAGTTTTCCCCACAATGGCGGCATAACCACGGTCTAAACAGAGTACTAACATTTCAACCATCTAGAGATAGACAGGGACCTTAAGCCTAAAAATCTCATCTTCTGATATGCAGGATTCTCAACTAGAGGCAAGCACAGAGCATACTGAGATTATTATAGACTATTACTTGTATGATAGACAGGCATTCGAAAGAAGAAGAGGAAGTAATTAGAAAGACATGAGAATTAAAACACAAAAGAAATATTTATTGATTTTAGCTTTTGATTTTTTACAAGGGACGGACTCTCCTTATATAGAGGGAGAGATAGGATACATCCAAAACAACACACAGGAAAATCAACAACATGGCTGACAAAAATAAAAGCAAACCGGAGGGACCATTGACCCACAATAATTACAACCTAACAAGCAAAGCACAATAATTAAAGCATTGAAATTTACAGGATGAAGATAAGATCAGTCACAGGAAACTGATAAGATCACGAGCTTCAATTTCGGGCTGCTGGGGGACACACGGGCTATAATCATGGGCTGGATAGATTACAAGTGGCATGATATTCATCATCTGAGTCTTGGGCTTCACAGATGGAGCAGGGCCAAGCGAAATCAAAGGGGTCCTGAGAGTCAATCATGTAGGAATCTTGAAAAGGGTTCCAGCTCTGAGTGGGGTCTCTAGGGATATCAGGAAGAATGAAAACTTCGTCGGTGGAGACGTTATTAACATCACAGAGAAAATTGAGCAGTTAGATTTGGAGATTTTTGGGGTACATCCTCGGATAATCATAAGTAGTGTGCCATTCTCATAACTGGTGTTAGCTGTCCGTAGGAGCCGTTTGTGGGGGTTGTATCTGTAAGGCCTATGGAGTATCCATATACAGCATACAGAGGCAGCTGACTCATAATCAAGCTTCCAAAAGTTATATTGTCCCATAAGTTTAGTGAGTTCTTTTTTCCAGTTTGCTAAGGATGTGAACTATTGGAGGAAAATCCATAACAGAGAATCTTGTTGAGAAGGATCATGGAGATGTTATTGTGCATTGGGAAGACAAAATGCTGTCTTATATCTTTCATCTGGATGAATACCAATTTGCCAGAAGGCACCTTTGAGATCAAATTTTGAGAAGATCGTGGCTCCTAGAAGCTGAGAGAATAAGACATTTGGCATGGGGAACAGGAAACTTGTCATCTCTGAGAAAAAGGTTGAAAGGCTTGTAATCCATGACTAATCTCTTTTTTCCTCTGAGCAATTCGAAGCGTTTTTCAACATAAAAAGCTTGACACGCCCAAGGGGAAGAGGTATGTTCTATCAGACCTTGACGAAGGAGTTCATTGCACTCTTTATTGGTCAGTTGGAGGTCTGAGGGTGACATGCCTGAATGGGTAGCCTTAGTAGGATTATTATCTTCATTAAGCTTAAAAGAGAGCTTAATAAGACTATGATCATTGATACCACAAAGAGTGTGATATCGTTGAGACATCCGTTTATAACGGAATTCGATGTCTTTTCTTCTGAGTGAGCAGCAACGCATGTCAAAGAATTCTTGTCTAGCCTGCTTATAGAAATGATCAGGATTACCAAGAAATTCTCTGAAAATATATCTCATGGCTTGTGAAGCGAAGGGAACTCTAACAAATTGGAGTTGTCTGTATTCACCAAGAGCTTGGTACCAATCTTTGAGGGAACCAGTGAATTGTGAGACGAATTCACGTAAGATTGTTTCAAGGTTCTGTTCAGATTTCGCCAGTTGCAGGTCAAGCCATGCGCTCATCTCTGAAACCCGTTTTCTTCAGGAATTAGGAGAAGAGTCGTCAAGATTAAACCAAGGGCTATTAGTTGGTTTGGTAGGAGGACGACCGGGAACATGTTCTAGTGGTTTTTCAACATAAGGAGCGGGATTAGTGGAGGCAGTCTCATCAGGGGACTCATAGGTTCGTGCTGAAGGTTGAGGGTCTGTGTAAGACGCCATAAAAACTTGGGTAAAATCTGCATGATTATGAGAAGAGGAGACGGCAGTGTTCAACCAGGATGAGTGGCAGGATGTGTGAAGATTGAGAAGAAACGTCTTCAGAAAAGGATGCCAAATCAGACGACTTGGATGAGGAGGAAAATGTTTTAGAAACAAATAGAACCGGGTCATATGAACTGGAAGCAGCTTGCTTGTCTTTTCGCTTCGAAGGGGACCTTTTCTTAGGTTTCTTAGGTGGAGAAGAGAGTATAGGATATTTTCGGAATAATTCACCAGTGGATCTAAAATGTCTGGAAAAATCATCAGGTTTGGATGGAGGCGAATGAGTAGGAGACACAGGGAAGAACAGTGATTGTGAATGAGAATAAGGTTTCGGTTTGTAAGAATGATCTCTAGTTATCTGCTCAAGCTGTTCTTTAAGTTGCTTGATTTCTCTTTCTTTTGTATCAAAATCTGGGCTAGAGTATCTATGAGCAATATATCTGTGAAGATCATAATGGAGCTTTGCAATTCTGGACTGAAGATCAGAGGCCATGTCTCGAAAAGTGGCATCAAGATTTTGGAGATGATGATCATGTTGAGAAACATGTCGTGTAACGCGATCAATCTTCTAATCAATAGAGTTGAGAACTCTATTTTGAGCCTTGGTATTGTGAGATTGCCAGTTGAGAACTTGTTCAGCCTGGGAGGGTTGCTTGAAGGAACCATCAGATTGGACTTCGGTAGATTGGACAATAGGTTTAGAGAAACGAGTTTTTTCTGGATTTGAAGAAGGTTCAAGTGGAGGGAAATCACAATCATAATCTGAAGTCATGTAACAAGGGACTGGTGGAGATAAGTTAGGGACTGCCAGTACAGGTTGCGGAGGTAGAAGCCCTTCAGATTGGTGGTTAGGTTGTAATTATTGTGGGCCAATGGCCCCTCCAATTTGCTTTTATTTTTGTCTGCCACGTTGTTGATTTTCTTGTGTGTTGTTTTGGATGTATCCTATCTCTCCCTCTATATAAGGAGAGTTCGTCCCTTGTAAAAAATTAGAAGCTGAAATCAATAAATATTTCTTTTGTGTTTTAATTCTCATGTCGTTCTAATTACTTCCTCTTCTTCCTTCGAATGTCTGTCTATCATACAAATAATAGTCTGTAATAATCTTAGTATGCTCCGTGCTTGCCTCTAGTTGAGGATCCTGCACATCAGAAGATGAGATTTTTAGACTTAAGGTCCCTGTCTGTCTCTAGATGGTTGAAATGTTTATACCTTGTTTAGGCCGTGGTTAGGCCGCCATTGTGGGGAAAACTCTAAAAACTCTAGAGAGACACCCAGGGGTACCTGCCATCCGACTGGTATCTATATTATATTTTATTGTTATATGTTATAATATATAATATATTAAATATTATTACGTATATAATAATATTAGTGGAAATTGCCAAAACTGACCACTCTAATTATAGGAAATTCCTTTTTAACCACATGCATAATTTTAATTGTTAATAACCATCTTTTTAAGCAATTACTGGAATGCCCCCATATAAAAACATCCCAATCAGCTCTCTCTCTCTCTCTTTTTCTCTTTTTTTCTTTCTCTCTCCTCTCTCTCTCTCCCCGATCTCCCTCTCTCTCGTCGGCATGGGTTGACGGTCGCCGAGCTTCGGCGTGTGTTTGGGCGACGTCCGGACGGGATGGCGACGCTGGTTCACCGATCCCTCGCTCACTGTTGGTTCGTCGCACGAACCACGTGCGACTAGGCGTCGTCGGCGGCTGGTTCGTCCGCCACTGGTTCCAGCGTGCCACCGGCGATCGCGAAGCATACCGAGCCGCCGTACGTGGTTTGTGCAGGTCGCCGGCGAATAGATCTGCAAAACAAACAAAAACCCTAAACCTAAATTGAATTTGGGGAAGAAGAAGAGGAAGAAGGAAGAGGGAAAAAAAAAAAAAAAACTTATCCTAATTTCAATTTAGTCTAGATTTAAAGTTTGATTATTTCTATTTTAGACATGATTTCAAGTTTGGATATTTCCATTTAAGCATGATTTCAAGTTTGTGTATTTCAATTTAGTCGTGATTTCAAGTTTGTTTTGAGGTTTAAAAAAACACTATTTTCAGGGGTACTCTGGTAATTTATGAAATTATGCCTTTTTAAAAAAAAAGTGGTTATTAACAATTATAATTTCAAAAGTGGTTAAAAACAAAAGTATGATAATTTGGATGGCTATTTTTGGTTTTCTCTCATAATATTATTGCCCATACAATAATATATATATATATATATATATATATATAATTGTACATAATATTTAATATTATATATATATATATAATTGTACATATAATGTTTAATATTATATATATATATATATATATATTATACATTATATAATATATATTATATTTTCTATAAGTACTAATATTTAATATTATATATATCTATATATATCTTATTATTTAATATTATTATATTATATATATATTATTATTTGATATTATTATATATTAATATATAATATAATAATATATGTTTTTATATATATAAGAGGGGTACTCTGGTGAATTGAACCTCTTGTCCTGTCCTGTCCCAGCCATACCAAACACATAATAGTACAGTCCACAGTTCTGTCCCAGACCTTCCAAACACAATATAGAACAACCTGTCCTGTCCTGTCCCGTCCTGTCCCATCCCACCTTGTCCTGTCCCATGTTCGTGCCAAACGCACCCTTACTTTTAAGAATAGCACTAACTTAATAACTTAAGTTTTAATAGCATTTAAAGTGTTGTTCCGACAAAAATACCCTTAAAACACACACACAAAAATAAGTCTTGCTTTTTTTTCTCTTTTTTTTTTCCCGAGACTTATTTTGGTGTTTTTGTGATTTATTTAGGTATTTCCGAGACTTATTATGTATTTCCAAGACTTATTTTGTAGTTTTCAAGACTTATTGGGCAAAAATGAAAATTTTCAATTTTGTTTTGTTCATTTTCTTCATCGACCTCCATTAGAGGTCAAATTGACCTCCAGTCTAGGAATAGTCGAATAGAATTCGTTCCCCTTAACAGAACCCTTTCGAGAATAAGTTACCATAGTAACCGTAGGAGGAGCAAAAGTAACCTGAATCGAAAGACCAACCGGCCTAGAAATAGGACTCGTTTCCTCAACCAGCCCAGGATCCACAGAAGAATGAACCACAACCGAATTCTGGACTTCAATATCCTGACGAATAGGAGCGAAAGCTTTAGAAACGGCCAAACCAGAACCAAAGACTAAATCCTAGAATTCGGTTGATATTCCAATTTGGATTCGAAAGACCACTAGTGATCCGAAATCCATCCCCGGTACCTTGCTTGGGCATGTCAGTTGTTTGAATTGGATCCTCACACTTATGTAAATTCATTCCAGAGACAGAGGAGGAATAATCCCCCGACTTGTTCCATTTGCTATTGCTAGGGAGATGACCATTGGAAGAGCATGTAGTACAAAAATACGGCAAATTTTCGTACTCAAGTGAGATGAACAAGCTATGGGAATCATCTTTCTCTAATAGCAAAGATCATCTTCCATCTGCAATTGCTAAAGAGATGACCATTGGAAGAGCATGTAGTACAAAAATACAGCAAATTTTCATACTCAAGTGAGACGAACAAGCTATGGGAATCATCTTTCTCTAACAGCAAAGAATTCAGAGGAGGAGAAGAAACATCAATATCGACCAACACTCAAGCAAAATGCCCAAATCCCCATCAACAGTGGCTTTGTCAATCCGAAAAGGCACCCCAATCCCTCTAGCCAGATCATAAATAATTTTAGGATGCCAATATTCCCAAGATAGATCATAAAAACGAACCAAACTTGAGCATTAGTTGATTTCGACGAAACCAGATTGAAGTCCGAAGTCCAAGGCCGAAGACGCAAAATACCTGGCTTCAAGTTAAGAGACGTCATACTCTAAACCTGGTTTTTTTGGGTTGCATATGTCAAGACAATCTGAAAATAACCACGACCCAAGGAGATGAGCCGCCAAGATGAAGTTAACTTCCAAGGTTTATCACCTTTTGAGAGGACCACTCTACTGATGAGAGAATGTCTACACTTATCCAAACGAGATTGGTAAGCAATGGGATCCACTTTGATGGCGATAAAGCCACCCATTTTTGTGGGCATTGCTCTGGCAGTTGAAGATTCTTCTTACATAACTGTAGATTTCAAAAGATTCAACTCAAGACTTAACTCCTTTAGCAACCATTGGTGTGGGTATCAGAAGAGCTGCGTCCACCATGGGAGGAACCAAACCAGCCACATTTCAAGATGACGAATTCCCAAGACTGCCAAAAACCGATAGCTTGCCATGCACGGAAGGCGGATCAATGACAACTGAAGGACATTGATTTCTTCGGATAGCAGAAGAGGGTAGAATGCCCCATGTAACACTCAAGCACCAATGAAAATCAAACAAAACTCACCAAACTAGAAAAATAAGAGGGAAAAGAAAAAGCTGTTGGAATCTGGATCGAAAACAGAAATGCACTGGCAACCCTAGCCGCGAATTAGACCGGAAACAAAAGAAACTCTAGAATCGAAACGATGGCCGTACCTGAAGAAATCCTAGAATCAACCGAAACCCATTAGAAAATCTTGAGAAATCCGACGAGAAATCAACCTTGAGCCGTCAATAACCACCGTGAAACAAACGGATCCCTAAATGGAAAACCCCATGCAAAAACAGAAAACCTAGAGAGAAGGGAGAGCTTCTCTCTCTAAAACCCCCCTAAACAAGGTAGGATCATCAAAAGGCTGTCCTGAGTGAAGTGATGATCTGACAATGCTACAAGCAGGCGAAGCAGCCAGTTTAGATTTAGTCATACTAGTCTCTTGAGGAGATCAAGGATGTACTTGGTTTGAAACCGAGGAAATAATTCACAGAACCCAGAGATTTTAAAGAAAACTGAGAATTAAGATCAGATATCACCTTGGAGACAAGGGTAGGAGTAGGACTGCTGTCAGTAAGCAAAATATCATCTACATAAACCAATAAGAGCAGATCACCAAATCGTTTGAGAAACAAGGAAACATCAGATGAACTGCTCTTAAGCCTCCAATCCATCAAGGCAGTTTTGAGCTTGTGAAACCAGGTTCTAGGTGCCTGCTTGAGCCCATACAAAGCCTTAGTTAAACAACAAGCATGAGAAGGAGAGTTTGGACTGACAAAGCCTTGAGGTTGCTCATTCAAGTCACCATTTAGGAATGCATTGTTGATATCTATTAGCTGAATATCCTAACCAGAATATCCTAACCATGAGAGACTGCCAAATTGAAGAGAACCCTTATTGTAGAAGCTTTGACAACCGGACTAAAAGTGTCAAAGAAATCAACACCAGGAACTTGATGAAACCCCTTAGCAACTAACCAAGCCTTATACTTTAACACAGTCCCATCTGGCCTATGTTTGATCTGAAAAACCCATTTACTGCCTAAAAGGGAACCAATTTCCTAGTATGATTGGCAATAAGAGCATCATACTTTTTGGAAAGCAGCAATGCAAGATCCAATGCTTTTATTGCCAATCATACTTGGAAATTGGTTCCCTTCATCGTCACCATTCCTGTTAATCTTGTTCTGAGTGACTCAGAGCCTACCTCTGTCAAAGTTGTTTTTGTCAAGTTTAATCAGCAAATTAAAATTGAGCATCTTTGCAAGAGAAGGAAAATCCATTCAGAAGAAGATGAAGAGGAATGGTGACGATGTTGATCGATTGAGGATTTAGTTGATCTAGTAGCCATTGGTGTTTGTCAAGAAGGCTCTGATACCATGTAAAGTTTTGCAAAGTGTTTGTTTAACAATTTGATGAAGGTCTGAAAGAAAAATTTCAGAGAGAATGAGACTCCATTAATGGAGGTGAAAGATCTGTTTTGATTGATTGATTTCAGAACAAGTAGCACCAGTATTTATATCTGGTTTACAAGGTTGACTCACGCACTCTTGTTTGTGCAAACAGAATTTCTTAATTTGCGGAATCAATAACTAATTCTGCCACATCAGAATTAACTAATTCTTAACTACTTTAACTAACTAATCAGCTAGTTAATGAGAGCCTTGATTACAAGTTCGACTAGAGCTTGATTGTCTAGATGCATGATCAAGATAAGATGTCCACGGCAACTTCTCTGTGTAAGCACATAGTTTAGTAAAACTAGACTTGCTTACCAAGCTGTTGTGCAACTCTGGACTTGTGCTATTCATTTCTGGTTTGCTGTTGACCAGCTGAGAGCACTGCTCAGGGTTGCTCATAGTTACTCTTCACAAAGTGTTTTCTTATTTATCAGATTTGGGGGAAACTTAGATGGAAAGAATCAGATATTTTTATTTCTTTACTTTTGCTTTTAAATTTTTTGCAAGATTAGGGCAGTTCAAAGATTGGACCAGCTCCACTGGTTATCTTTATTCCCAAGAAGAATGTAGAAAGAAATGTTATGAGAAAATGATTTGTTGATATTTGTGATCATGTGTTGCAGGTTTTCATCGGCATTAATGCATTATGCACTGTGGAAATAGAGTAACCTTCTCATCTAACATGATTGCAGGTATTTTCTATATACACCATGGAAAATGATTGAACCTCGTACGAGGGCATCTTTGTGGCTCCAGATGGTTTTCCATCATATATTTGCAAATGCCATGACTTGGAGAGCTGGTTACTGGTATGCTTTTTCTTCTTACTCGATTCAATGGAGAAGAAAGCCAAGATTGAGGATGCCTGAGTATTATCATAATATTCTATCAATTCTTTCGACATTATTAAAGCAAATTTCTAATGCATCACAAGGAGCACATATTTTATGGTTGATTAGAGTTCGAGCTAAAACTTGAAAACCCGTCTAGACCGGATATGAAAGCTTAGTCCCACTGCCCATATGCAAATCGCTGTTGTTTGATGATAAACCAAAACATAATAAGTTTAATTATGCTTCTTCCTTGCAATTTCTTTCCCATTATCGTTTCTGTCTGCCTTTGAATAATAAATTCATTTTGAGAATTTGAAAGTTGAGAAAATCATATATAATTTAGTTTGTACTTTGTAGTATGTGTAAGTGAAAGTTGCTGGCAACATTGGAGTCAACTATGAGCAATAAATAAGAAAATAAAGATAACAAGAGATGCAATAAGATATACATGGGTAGCATTCTATCTGCAATTAGAAATCTATGCGACAATCTTAATTTATATAAGGTATCATATAAGGCGCCTTAACACAACTAAACAAGTATTTAAAGGCAAACCGTGCAAAGTTTCGGTAATTTTTTTTCTTAATTCCAAATAGTTTCCAAATAGGGAAAAACCACGGACCCCTTAAAGTCGGTCACTGAATCTACTAGTTGATACTTTATAGTATGTTTATAATCACTCAGGACTTGTGAAGAAGAGAATTTCATTTCTTAGGGAAAGTTTGGTATTGCTGTAACCTTTATAATAATCAATGTTAGCAGTGCTTGATGAATAATTAGCTGTGAAGTTAATCAACAGATGTTTGGTTAATTGTGTTCTTAAAACTACTGTATAACTCAAAAGCAATATACATACATTTGGTAAGTTTATTGTAAAAGTGATGAGATTAGTTACAATGACTAAAATATACATGATTTTAGGATCCTATTTCATTATTTTTTATTAATTATATATATTAAATCAATATTTAATCAGAATATTTAAATTAGAAAAAAAATTCCATAAGAACAATAAAATATTTTTAAAAGGTTTTTTAAATCAAATCAATATTTAAATAGAATATTTATTTTGAGATTAAATAAGGTATATAAATGATTTTAAGTTTATTTCATAAGGATAATAATGATACTTTTAAAGATTCATTAAATGTTGAAACAAATTATTCCATAATTACTTTTAAAAAGTAACCTTCCATCTACTTCTTAAAATTAATGTCAAAACTTGTTAGATTATCAATTAATCACTTTTGAAAGTTTTACAAACTGGCCCTTAATTCTCAAGAAAAATGGTAAACAAATATACATAGAAAAAGAATAACAGAAAGTTATCAATCAATCCCCTTGATTCTAGGTAAAGGTGTCAGAAGGGCCAAGCCAACCCGGCCTGAAAATTTTGAGCCCAATTACCTTGCGGACCAGACTCGGATTTGGCTTAGTTATTGTGTGGACCGGAGTAGACCAGATCTGAAGTGTCACGAGAAAAATTATAGGTTTAAATTGACCGACAATACTTTAAAGTATAGTTTTAGTATTTTTGAAGGGTGTAGAAAGTAAAAATAATAATTTTAACATTTTAATATAAATTTAAAAAGTAAATGACTTGTAGCAAGAATTTTTTTCGAGTGTGAATAGAGCCATTCAAAAAATATTTCTTTTTAATAACTGCCGATTAACAATACATTAACCGAATTGGGCGTTTAAACTCGTGGATGACGAACGAATATGCTGTAGTCATTTTCAAAAAAGAAAAAAAAAAAATTTTAAAAATAAATTATATGCCGTAGTAGTATAGTACATGAGTGTAATGTAACTGTCAGAAAGCGTTTTACAGCTCATAGATAATTGTTGTCTTTTATCACTTGCAGTATGGTTATTCGTTGGTGTTTTTGCTAAAGTAAAAGGAAGCACTTGTCCTGTCCAGGTTCCTTCTGATAAAAGACGAGGACTTGACTTCAACTACATGTATCCATTCCATTGAGTCATTGACACAAAAGAAAAGAAGAAGAAGAAGAAGAAAAAATGACGAATCCAATCCCAGAGAATTGGAAGAAATTATGGGACAAATGGAACATTCGAGGCGTAATTCTGTTCAGTCTTTCCCTTCAAACATTGCTGATATTGATGGCTCCATTGAGAAAAGGCACTGCAAATAAGCTTATAATTTTGTTGATCTGGTCAGCTTACTTGCTTGCCGATTGGGCTGCTAATTTCGCTGTTGGACTCATCTCAAACAGCCAAGGCGACCACCTCCGTGATCAGGTTCATTTACGAGAGAATTCTGATCTTTTAGCCTTTTGGGCTCCATTTCTTTTGCTACATCTCGGTGGTCCTGACACTATCACTGCCTTTGCTCTCGAAGACAACGAGCTCTGGCTCAGGCACTTGCTCGGTCTCATCTTCCAAGCTGTTGCTGCTGTCTATGTCTTCCTCCAATCGCTTCCCAAAAACAGTCTCGCGATCCCAACTGGACTCATGTTTCTTGCTGGTATTATCAAGTATCTTGAGCGCACTCGTGCTTTGTATCTTGCTAGTTTGGATAGATTTAGAGATTCAATGCTTAAACAACCTGATCCGGGCCCCAACTATGCGAAACTCATGGAGGAATACGCCTCCAAGAGAGAAGCAAAACTTCCTACTCAAATTATTATGATACCTGAGCCTGACAAAGAATCCAAGCCCACAAAGAGTGATGTTGTCAAAGGGAAATTGAATGATCTCCAAGTGATTAACTATGCTTATGTTTACTTCAACATTTTCAAAGGCCTACTTGTTGATCTCATCTTCAGCTTTCGGGAGCGTAACGAAAGCAGAGATTTCTTCCATAACAGAACTCCAGAAGATGCTTTCAGAGTTATTGAGGTTGAACTTAACTTCATCTATCAGGTTCTCTATACCAAAGTTGAAGTTGTGCATTCTATGGCAGGATACATTTTCAGATTCATTGCTTTCTGTTCGATTGTATCTGCTCTTTCAATTTTCCATTTCCATGTCAATAAGACTGGTTTCGATAAGTATGATGTTCGAATTACGTATGTCTTATTTCTTGGTGCCGTAGGCCTGGATACCATAGCTCTTTTCATGCTCATTTTCTCTGATCGGACTTTTGCTGCTCTCAAAGTAAAAAATAATGATTCAAAAAGATCCTGCATAACTTCTCTTCTCAGTTGGTTTCTAATTCTTAAAAGGCCACGGTGGTATGAATGCCATACCCACAACCCTGTGGAGATCAAACATCAACTTCTCGCCACACCTCTACTTGTTCGTAGGTGGTCTGGATATGTCTCCGGGCACAACCTGGTTCGATATTGCCTCAAGGGACGCCCAACAAGTGTCCACCAAGTCAAGGGTTGTTTTCGCCGTGCCATCGAGAGGATCATTTGGATTTTGCACATCGATCTATTCATTCGAGTCATCGATCAATTTATTCGAACCATAGACAGTGCCATTGAGAGGATCATTCATGTTTTTCGCATCGATGAAGTCTTTCATGTTCTATGTTGGGTAATGAACAAACTGCTTGATTGTGTCGGCCTCACTGATTTTGTGGATGAGATAAGGTATGCATCCCGTGAACCGTTCACTAAAGAGCTGTGGGAATTCATATTCGAAGAGCTGAAAAGAAAATCCCAGTTCGCAGATGACCCGGAGGCTGCCAAGAGAATATCTTCAGCCAAAGGTGATTGGGTTCTACAGGATTACGGCTCTAAAACTGATCTAAGCAAACTAATGTCGTATATTTCCGATGTAACCTATGACGAAAGCCTTCTACTATGGCACATAGCTACTGAACTTCTCTACCATTGCTATGATAAAATCGATGTAAAAAACAACAATGACCGCGAATTCAGCAAGGTTCTCTCAGATTATATGCTTTATCTTTTAGTGATGCAGCCTACAATGATGTCTGCTGTGGCAGGAATTGGTAAGATAAGATTTAGAGACACATGTGCAGAGGCAGAGAGGTTCTTTACAAGGAAGAAGTTGAAAGCAAATGAGGAGAAGGAGGCATGTGAGCACATTATGATTGTGAATACAGATGTGAAACCAGTGGCAGTTAAGGGAGATAGAAGCAAATCTGTATTGTTTGATGCAAGTATGTTGGCTAAAGAGCTTCAAAGATTGGAGGAGGAAGAGAAGGAGGATAAATGGAAGTTAATGAGTAGAATTTGGGTTGAAATGTTGTCTTTTTCTGCAAGTCATTGCAGAGCAAGAACACATGCCCAACAAGTCAGTAAAGGTGGAGAGCTTATTAATTTCGTTTGGTTATTGATGGCTCATTTTGGTCTTGGAGAGCAGTTCCAAATTAACGAGGGTCATGCCAGAGCAAAACTTATTGTCGGTAAGTAGCACTATCTATTACCATGCTTTTTTTTAACCGACTACTGTGGCGGCGACTTGAACCTAAGATATTGGTTAAATGAAAGTCACATCGGGTGATTGTAGCACTATTATCATGTTAGGTTGATGATTTATGTTATTACATATTCCTTTTCTGTATGAAATTGTTAAGTCCATCGATGATGGATTTGAAGATTGAACTTGGATATTTTACTCGTTTATTAAACTGAAATTGTTAAGTCCATCAATGATGGATTTGAAGATTGAACTTGGATATTTTACTCGGTTATTAAACATTTGTTTTACCGTTAAGCTATATTGGGCAAATGTACGATGCTTGGTACTATTATTTTTAATAAGTGTTGCAACTTTGTCAATCTTTGGATTCGACAAAGGTATGTGAGGTCATCCAGAAGATCGAAGGTGATGATCCGGATCATCAGTGGCAAGGGGGTAAACTTTTGCCGGAGTCATTGGAAGATTGGAAAATCACTACTACTTCAATTGTGTATATAGCCTATTCCTGTTTCGTAATCACACAAGACCAAAGACGGGGATCATACAGAGCTCTGCATGCATCCAATGATATTTTTTAAAACCTGGATAGGCCAAATAGACGGGCACATTGCCGAGCATTGCAAATTTGTAGCACATTTATTCTTGATGGAAACACTTAAACATACACATTACAAGCTAAAGGCAATTGGTTAGGCTCAGGCGAAGTATCAACCCAAATTAAGGCCTACGATTGCCTAGCCGACACTATAAATAATAGAAAAGTGCGTGCATCCGACTTACAAGTACATAAGATGTCAATACAACAAAAACAGAAATCATAAATAATAGAAGAGTGCCTACGACTTACAAGCACATAAGATGTTAATACAACAAAAAACAGGAATCATACTTAAATGATACAAAGACAAATATGCAAGCCAAGTTCCCAATGGACCCATAACATCTCTAGTTCAGAAATTTGTCTGCAATGGCATCTGCATCAGAACAAACTTCAGGATTACAAGAAATAATAATAATAATAATAATATATACCAATTTGAATGAATTAGAGGTAAAGAAGTTTACCCTTTGAAGAATGGGTACTCCTTGCAAAGAATTCAGAGGAAGCCATTGGAATTGACATTGACAGCTGAGTTGTGGATAATGAGCTCTTATCAGCTCTCTGATCATTTAGATAGTAACCGAAATCTATGGTTTTAGGCAACTCATTTGAAAAAGGCTGAAGAGACTGATTTTCCTGTTTCGCAGACCTTGGTGAGCCAAACTCCCTGCCAAAGAAATAATGCTGTTGCTGTTGTTTTGATGTGGCATTAGTAATCAATGGGTCAAAATCTTGTAGCATCTGCATCTGTGGACAATCGTTCTGCAAAAATACACCACTTCTTTGATCTGGTAAGGAGTTTGAGGGACTTTGAGATGTTGTAAGATGCCACACACTGTCCACAGAAGGGTTTGTCTCAAGAGACCTCACAGTTCCTGAGGCCATTGGTAAGATATCATTATCTGCTTCAGGCTTCAGCCCTTGGAGACACCTGTATTGTCCACTCATGGCATTAAGTTGGTTTACTTTCATAGACTACCCACCTAACAGCGAAATCACTAATAAAATGTTTCAGGAAAGTTATTTCTATTTCATAAATGATAAAAGAACATAATTAGACAAATAACTACAAATAGTGCTACAAAGACACTAGCAAACCCCATTTACTTCAAAATAAGTCCTGATTTCTGAAAATTCACATGCTTACGTAAGCAATTTGAGAGAGTTGTAAAATTCAAATATGATCCACATGCATCAGAGTACTCTCTCTCTTCATATTATGTGCATAATAATTGTCAAAATGTTGCAAATGGCAAGTATATGAAAACCTATTTTATATCAGCTTGCTTTAAATCTCCAATTTCTTGACTTGAGATTTATTAGGAGTTAGGACAACTGACACCTATCTAGCTACTATAGAAAATCCTAACTAGTTGGTACAACATAGGAAGTTCCTTTCTTTTATAAGTTTCTACAAGTACAAGGTGATGAAGAAGTTAGAACTATTTAGAATTCATTATTTTAAGGAAATCTAAAATTAATTAAATGCATAGGATTTAATTCTCTTCTTTAAGGTACATTAAATTACTTAAATTTAGTTAATTCTCTTCTTTAAGGTACATAATACATTAAATTACTTAAATAAGTAAATTTAGTTTCCTTCTTATGGTTTAATTTGTTTTCTAACCTCCATCAAAGGCCTTGATTTTATCACAAAGCTTATGAATAAATAAACTTAGAATTTCAGAAACTCTAATTCTCATCTCTATTTCTTTGGGGTGGCTCTATTGCCACCCAAAATAATTCACTCTACACCCACTTTTTAATGAGAAGTTTTAAAACTAAAATACCCATGAATCAAATTACTTAAATGGACATGATTATCTACTTAAGAAAAAAATACGTTAATTTTTACACTAAATATTTTTTCACCCATTTTGTGTGCACCCAGCTACCCATCCATCACAAACTCGACTATCTTTTTAAGATCATATTCAAAGCCAGTTTGGCAGTTTCCTATATAAATTTAAAGAATTAAGAATCATTGATGGTGAGATATTTAGAAGTAATTGTAATACAATATATATATATATATACACAGTCTTTCTATTATCAGTTCGAACTGACAAAAGTTATATCAGTTCCTTGCATGTGGGCCACTGGATTTAAATACTTTGACTGACAAGTGCATACAGCCAAGTCAAAGTATTTAAATCCAGTGGCCCACATGCAAGGAACTGATATAACTTTTATCAGTTCGAACTGATAATAGAATTTCTGTATATATATATATATATATATATATATATATACTTCCTAACTTTCACTCTTTTTCCTGATTTCTCTCAACAAGAAATTTTACACAATATTACAAGCACAAAGTTCAAGCATATCTAACGTAAAGATTAAAAATTAAATATATTGCAAATACTCTATTCAATTTTTGATAACAAATAGATACTGATAAAACCATCAAAGCTAAACACAATTTAACTTTTGTAGAGAGTCGGTGGAGGGTGACATTATAGTGTTTGTTTTGTTTATTATACAATGAACTGATGAAGCAAACAATTTAAAAATATTTTACTTTGCTGAGCTGAATGCAATAGGTCTATTTGTTATGTCAATTGAATCAAATTGGTTAGATCGATTTTGGTGTTTAGTTAAAAGTGAAATTCCATGGATGAATAAGTTTTTTTTTTTTGTTGACATTTTTGACAAATTAAAATGGGTGTACAGAGAAATACAGATTTAGAATGAGGTCAATTTTGGTATTTGAATGGGCGTATAGAGTAAATAATTAAATTTTAAATTTAATGATGGGTGTGAAAAGCAAATGGGTGCAGCAAGAACTTCTTTGGGTGGCAATAGAACCACTCATTTCTGTGCCTTCTCTCTCCTCCTCATTCTTCTGATCTCTCATATCTCTCTCTTTTCTTTTTCACCTTTTCTATTTCTTTTGATTCTCTCTATCCCTACATCACAAAGCTACACTAAAGAGTTAATCAACTTGCAGAATGTCTATATTAAAAAACTGGGTAGCATTGATGGTCTGCACAATGCCTATACATTAGGAACAAAACCTAAGAGATCCCATCTCTTCAAGAGATTCCTATAAGTATAGAATATGACAAAACTAGTCTGGTATGGCTTATCTACTATAGAAGGAAATCAATGGTAATCGGTGAATGCTTTCGCTGCCTGAGCTGTGCCAAAAAACAATTGTACTAAAGAAATATTTCTTGATACAAAGAACTTCAAAAACTAATAAACCAAACAATCTATTAGTGATTTAGTTCAAAAAAAAATAAAATAAAAAATTGACAAACCAAATGGCCAAAAAAAAATTCCATTAGAAGGTCTACTTGAAGAAGCTCTACTATGAAAAGCCATACCCTAAAAAATGTTCCCATTATTAGAATTAATCAGCAAAGGAACTTTACCAAAACATGAAATGGAATTGGATGTAAAGATACCATTGTCCATTGGTGCTACTAAAGTTATCAACTCCACCCAAAGAAAAGGTTCGAAAGATCAGTCAGGAGCTTGCAATGATGTGGTGTCACAATAACATCACTAACCTAAAAGCAGAGCCTCTAATGCAAACCCCACAGAAAACTAAGAAAAAGCTATTCCAATAAAAGAGGAACCTGGAATACTACTTCAATTTAAAGGCAATAGTGATAAGCAACCCCAATTAGGACTTGGACAAAATCTTCATAAATTTACATGTTGATTACAGAATCTACAGTTTTAAGAAAGCTTAATTATTTGATCAAGAGTACAGAAAATGTGGGATTTGCAAATTAGTCAATATTTTAAGTCTTCTACGAGAGGAATTGTAATAAAGTCCTGCCCTCTATAGGGGCTTCGAGATTGCTAGGCACCATAATTTTGATCCACTATATGTATATGATAACATCAAAGGTAAAATCCAGAATCTGAAAATTTAATTAATGATTGAGCAATACTAGATACAATCGTTGACCTCCGCGAGTGTATCAGTCAATGTCATTCAAATGACAAGTGTCCATTTGAAAGGCAGTGTAGTAAATAACCAAAAACACAAAGGGTTATTTATGATTGCGTTTTTGCAATTAAAATTAAAATGAGGACATGCGTCTTTAGCATTTTCCTTAATGATTAATCTGTCCAAGGAGGTGAACTATGAGAAGTACGTGGGGCAGATGGTACTAATGGGTGAAGCTGGTTCCTCATGAAAATTGTTCCTTGGAACATTAGAGGTTCAGGAAATGGTAGAAAGATGGTGTTATCAAAGTGATGCTTAGGAAGTCTAGGGTAGATATAGTCATCAAAGTGAAGTTTGGGAAAGATTCAAGGAGTGGGATTACTTACATTCTTTGGGAAAGGGAGGGAGCTAGATGGTAATTTGGAATGCTTGTAGAATCTTTGTTCTAGATAAGATTCTTGGTGAATTTACAGTCACTATTAAGATTAATAGGGAGGATGGCATACAGTGGCCCCTTCCATCCAAGGGAGTGGGATAGGTATAGGTTTAAAGAGGAATTATCAGATTGATATGGGATTTTTTATTTTACCTTTGTGGTGGTTGGGACTTGGGAGAGGATTTTAAGGTGGTTAGATTCACAAAAAATTAGTGGAAGTAGGGAGAACTCTAATACCTTTAACATAGAAGCAGGTCTAAGTGTCTAACTGACCATCCTCTTGCCAACGCTGAATTAACTTGGTCTAATCTTAGAGAAACAAAGGTTTGCTGCAGAATAGATAGGTTTCTATTTTTGGTGGATTGCAAGGAGTTCTTTCCTATTGTTAGACAGGAGGCTTTGAGGTAGAGTAATCTTGAACACTAATCCCAATATCCTAGATTCTTATGTTTTAAAATGGGGGAATCAGGTTAGAGAATCTTTGGCTGTCTCATCAGTCATTCAAGGCATGCCTTAAGGGGTGGTGGACTGGTGGGAAAATTGAAGGCATGTATGGTCCAAGGTTGGCACTTGGCAGAACATTTTATCATGCAGAAAATGGCTTATTTTAAACAGAGATTAAATATCTGGAACAGGGAGAATTTTAGAATATTTTTGAGCCAAAATCTAGTTTAAGGGCTAGAATCTCAGAGATGGATCATTTGGAAGCTCAGGGAAACATTTCTGAAGACTTGGAAAAGGAGAAAACAACTTTATGATGTCAGTTTCAGGAAATTGTTTTTAAAGAAGAGGTTTAATGGGAACTACTTTAGAAGTTATTTAGCGTAAAAGATTGTGGAAACAGAATAAACCAACATAGTAAAATGAAGTTAATTTTTTTTGAAAAAATGATAAGGAAAAAAAAAAAAAAAAAACAGAGACAAAGTGGAAACAGATCCTAAAACTTGGTCACAATTGATGATACTTTAATTACTCGATGCTGGATTTCAAGGATCCTCATCAACGAGGTTAGAATCAACAATTGAAAATATGTGCAGTAACAGTGACAAAGCAAATTTGAAATGTACTGTTTGATAAGGTAGGATTGGCACAAATTTGAGGCACTTTTGGAGAAGATGAATATATCACTAGTTCATATTGGTACAAGAGAGATTCGACGTTGGGCATTATATTTATAGAAATTATCCTATCACGACCATCCTGATTTTGTTAAAATCAGTTCCGACTTGATTGCTTTTACTAGAGTCTTGACAAGTCTTGAAAGGTTGATCAACGTTGTCTCGATTTTAACAAAGTTGATCAAGACTCTAACAAAGGATTTCAAGACAAAACTGATTTTATGAAGCATTGTGGATTTAAAGCTGATTTTCAAGGCTAGGAAGGGTAAACTGCATTTTGTAAATATAAAAAGATTTTTGTCATCCACAAGAAGAAAATGTACAAGGAACTAGAGTCAAGTAGAGCAGATTCGGGTAAATTGAAAGGTAGAGAGCATATTGGATGAGATGAGGCCAAGAAAAAGGATAAACTCAAGTGTAGAATAAATTTGAATAATAGGTGATCAAATCATAAGCTCATCATTAGTTGTGAAGTTACTTGGTCGTTAAGTAATGACCGTAGAAACAACAATGTTTCACAAACAGGTTATCAAGAGCAAACAAAATAAATTTCATCCATCAAAGGAGCAAAATAAGCCGTGGATCAAAGAGCCTAGACCTGGTTTCCTCACACGAAACTAACAGTTCACAAGAGTCCATCAAATATCTAGACAGAAAGGGGTTGCCATGTTACTCAAATCATCAAACCAACCCTGCCCTAGACACATTACAGAATCAACAACCGCATTATATCATAGGATAATTCAATCACATATATAAACAATCCTAAATAATTGAGTATATTTCCAGTATGTAAACAACCAGTAGCAAAAGGGCATATGATCATAGAAAAATATTATATTTATACCTGTAGTCTTTGGTAGCAATCCCGTAGGGAGTAAGGCCAATTTGTGAATGTGGCACATTGGTGGGAAAGCATAGGCCGTCGCGATTACTACCAATGGATAGCAAACATGGGTTTTGGAAGCTTCTACTCCCAGTGTTGCTCCCAGTAGCAATATCTAAGGCCGCAGTTGGCAAAGACTGAGAAGCAGATTGAGATTCCACAGGCTTTCTTGAACGGTAGCGGCTACGGTTCATGTGCCGCTCACAATACTTGGAGTCTGGATGTGCATCTTTGGAGCACCTCCACTTCTTGCCATCTGTCCTCCGGCACCTGCCCGGCTCTGGGTCTATTTTCTTCCCATAATACGAACAATACCCCACTGTAAACACAAACCAGTGTCGATTAAACAAACACTAGAGTATCATCATCAGACAAATTTTAATAAAATTCAAATGACAAAAGTAACCTAATTACTACTTGTATACATATTAAAAAAATAATAAAAAAGATGAGAGCTTGATGTTCGAGTTCATGCTTACACAAATTAGAAGAGATCAATTGGAGACTCCTTCGAATGGGGACGAGGAGATCAGGTGGGACCGGGAGACCAGCCTTAAGATATTTGAAGATGAGAGCTTGATGTTCGAGTTCATGCCACTGTGAAACCGTGAACGGTGGTGGCTGCGCCTGAGCCAGAGATGAAGAAAAAGAAGCAGAACCATTCATTTTCACTCCTCCCTCTCTATTGTTACACTACTGCTATTAGCTCAGCTTTTGGTTCCATGAAATGCCCCACTCTAATCTAATTTCAGACTCAAGACGGTGTCTGGATGGAGGCGGTGGATCTGTTCCACTAATCACACACCACTTTTTGCTTACTTATTTTTTATTGGTTTTTTAATATATAAAAAATCCTAAATATAGACCCACGGTTCGGTTTCGGTTCAGTTTGGTGGCCAGTTTGGTGGCCAGTGGCTACCCAAAACTGAAACTGAAACTGAAACCGAAACCGAAACCGAAACCGGAAATTCAGTTTGGTACACGGTTTCAAACCGGTGGTTTTATGGTTTTGGGCGGTTTCAGTTTTAGTTTCAGTTTTGGTCGAATTATTATTATTTTTTAATTTTTTTTTTTAAAAAAACCGGCAGTTTAACCGCGGACAAAACCGTTGATTTTGGTTGGTTTACAAGAAGGCCAAACCGAAATCGAAACCGAAACCGTGTAAACCAGTTCACAATCGGTTTTCAAACTAGTGGTTTAGGTTACGGTTTTGGTTTTGGTTCCGGTTTGGGCCGTACGGTTCCGGTTAAACCGTGGACAAAACTGACTTTTCAACCGGAACCGTGGCCACCTCTAAATACAGTAACAATTTTTTAGGGCAAATTGCAATAAAGTACCCAATATTTGGTGAAAGTGTAACGAGACCGTATTCTTGTCAAAATTACATTGACTAACCCTTTGACCATTAAAGTTAACATATGTTAGAATTTCACAAGGGTAATAATGTCATTTTGTCTTAATAATTACAAAAACAAAATCTTATTCACAATTGTTTTTTTAATTGTAAAAAGGAGAAAACATTGAAGAAGAAAAAAAAACTGCAGTAAACCCCTCCGAATTAATATTCTTGGGACCTACCCTTGAGTATTAGGGGGGGTGTATTGGTTCAAGATTTTATTAGACAATTTGGGGAAGTAAAAGTCTGGTGGTATTGGATTGAGACTTTTTAACAACTTAGAGAAGTTTGATGGTATTCGATCAAGACTTTCAAGATTTTTTTTTAAAAGTTCATATTGTCTTGTGGTATTGGATCTAGACTTTTAAGATTTTTTTAAAAAGTCCATATTGTCTTGTGGTATTGAATCTAAACTTTCAAGAGGCAGCAAATTGTCTGCTGGTATTGGATTGAGATCAAGATTTTTAGGATTTCATGATAAAATGGATTTTCCAGACTTTTTAGTGATATGTATAAATAGCTTGAACCCAAAATTGTCTTGCCCTCTCCCTCAATACTTTCCAGACTTTTCTCTCTTGCTCAAAATCATCTTCAGCTTCCTCAACCTTCACACCCCCATCAATCTTCATCACAAATTTTCAGCTTCCTCAACTTCCATACCCCATCAGATCTTCAGCTTGGACGAGTTGTAGTCCACGGGTGGGTGATTGGTGACCGTAGATTGGAGGTTGGAGGGTGGAGTAGTGCGTAGTTCATGGATTCTGGTTTCATTTAATTTGGTCATTTGAATATTTGACTGATCAATAGTTGGATGGTTGAGTTGGCCAATAACGTAGGGACTAGCAGTAATTTAAGTTATTTACTTCGGTTTTTTTTTTTTTTTTTTTTCTTTTTTTAACTTAAATTTCATAGAACAAATGTTGAATAATGATTCCTAATTGTGACATCTTTATTATTGTTCATGTTCCTTTGATAGGTGTAAATAATGGTTTATTTATACATAAATTGGAATGACTGGCGTGGATAAAGATATAGCTATTTTACATATATATATATATATACAGAGGAAATAGGGCTTTTTAGTCAAAAATTATGGGGCCTTATTGTTTTTGTCAACAATTATCATTTTTATTGTTTTTGTCAACAATATGGCTGTGAGGACATAATTACCCCTATTTTTTTTCATTACCTCTTCTCTCTCTTTTCTTTCTCTCTCTCTCACGTGTTCTTCTTCTTCTTCTTTCTCTCCTCTCTTCTCTTTCTCCTTTTCTCTCTCACGCCTTCTCTCCTTCTTCTTCTTCTCTTTCTCGTTATTTTCCAAAAAAAATTTTAAAAATTCGGTTTTTTTTTTAACCAAAAATTTCAGATTTCATTTTTTTTCAAAGAAAATTTCCAGATTTGATGGTGGTTGTTGTGTTTTTGAAAGGTGGGAGTTGTGTTTGGGTTTGGGTTTTGTTAAAAAAAAAAAAAATTAGATTTTTTTTTTTTTTTTTTTTAATTCAGATTTGGTTCTCTAGATTTTTGTTGTTTGATTTTCCAGATTTTTAAGTTGGGTTGTGGTTGATTTTCTAGACTTTTTAAAATTTTTCAAGTTTTTTTTTTAAACAAAAATTTTCCAAATTTTTTTAAAATTTTCAGTTTTTTTTTTTTTTTTTTTTTTTTTTTTTGGAAAAATTTCCATATTTTAAAAAGGTATGGATTTGAGTATTAGTTGTTGATTTTAAGGGTGGTTGTTGTTGTGCTTAAGTTTAAGTATTGTTTGTTTTTTAAAAAAAAAAAAAAAGATAAGATTTTGTTTTGTGTAAAAAAAATTCCAGATTTTTAAAAAAAGTTTAAGGTTTTTTTTTTTTATAATTATTTTGAAAAAATTCCAGATTTTAAACACAATTAAATTCCAGATTTTTTTAAAAAAAAAAATTCCAGATTTTCGTGTTGAAGTTGAAGAGTCTAGATTTTCCAGATCTTAATTTTTTTTTTCCAGACTGGTGTGTTTAATTGTGTTACTGGTGTGTTTAATTGGGTTAGAAAAATGTGTGTATTTAATTGGTTATGTCTGGTGTGTTTAATTGGATGTTAATGATGTGTTTAATTGGTTAATACTGGTGTGTTTAAATGGTTTGAACTGGTGTGTGTAAATCATGTGTAAATTAATTAAACACACTAGGGTAACCCAATTAAATACACCAGAGCAAATCAATTAAACACATCAATGAAACTCAATTAAACACACCGGAGAACCCAATTAACACACCAATGCTGACCAATTAAACACACCAGGTGTAAACCAATTAAACGCACCGGGGTAACCAATTAAACGCACTGGGGTACCCAATTTAACACACCAAGGCTGACCAATTAAACACACCAGGTGTAAACCAATTAAACACACCCAGGCAACCCCATTAAACACACCCAGGCAACCCCATTAAACACACCTGGACAAATCAATTAAACACATTAATGCAACTCAATTAAACACACCGGGGAACCCAATTAAACACACTAGGTGTAAATCAATTAAACATACCAGGGCAACATAATTAAACACACCATGGAAAATCAATTAAACACATTAGGACAATACCAAATTAAACATACCAAGAAACATAATTAAACACATCCAGGAAGAAGAAGAAGAAGATGGAGGTCTGGGGAGAAGAAGAAGAAGAAGAAGAAAAAAAAGAAAAAGAAAATAGAGAAAAAAAGTTTTTTTTTTTTTTTGGAAGAAGAAGAAAAAAAAGGAAAAAAAAAAAGTGATTTTTTTTTTTATAAAGAAGGGCAATCTTGTCCAAAAAGTGGATATTTTAACAAAAATAAAATAAAAATGATAATCTTGGACAAAAACAATAAACCCACTAATTTTTTGGTTAGTTTTAAAGTTCTCCCACACATATATATATATATATATATATAGTGGTTCTCTAGTAAAGACGTCCTAAAATTATAAGTTAAGGACGTCTAACCACAACACAACCACACATTCAGATTAGGTGTGGGTATTTGTTAATGTGGGGAGAAAATTGAATACTATAATCGACTCATAAAAGTCCAAAAAATCTTGAAATAAAGTCTAGATAATCCTAATAGTTTATAAATAAAGTCCCAATACTCTTTCAGAATCCTAAAAGTCTAGTTCATATAATCATAATAATCCCAAAAGTATAATCCTAATTATCTTAATAATCCTAATAGTCTTGCAAATCCATAAAATCCTTGCACCTCAAAATTGTCTATTAAAATATCAATCCAATACACCCCTCTAATTTAGAATATTAGTTTAGAGATGTTATTAATTTGACGGGTTTTACATTGTAAATTGTTATTTTGTCTTAGAAAATATGTTTATTTAAAATGTTTCAAGTCCTTTAAACTCCTCCAACGGCTCTATAACATTTAATCTCCTTAAAAATCTCACTTTGGTTGATTAGCTCGCTAATTGTTTTCTTCATTGTAAAATTTGTACAATCCAAGGAGAAACCGAGGGAGACATTAAGGACAATGGTGTTATGAGTGAATTAAAACAATAAATTCAAAGCTTCCACTATAGAAATCATATGGATGTCAATCATCTACTTAACCATCTGGCGGAGAAGAAGCGGGTTGCCTTTAAACTGAAGATGATATCATTAATGATATCATAAGACAAAATAATGATGGTGTGGTTGAGATAGATACTGATGACGACGATAGTCATGAGGTACCTAGAATCTTTACAAGTAAGGATGTTGAAATATTAAAATTAGTTGAAACCTTTTGGCTACAATAAGAAGGTGATTACAATAACTTTTTAAAGACAATTCAAAAGAAGAAGGATAAAGTCAAAAATCTCAAACATGGTGGCCTTTGCAAACTAGCATCTTGAAGTACTTTTCTAGTTCTTAAATATTATGTAATATATTTTGTACTTTTATAAAATTATTAATTTATGTGACAATCGGGACCGAAATGTTACACTAGGTTTCAAAAAGAAATTATTAATTATTACAATAGAGGAGTTTATTAATTTTTTACACCAGCCTAAGTCAGGACCATAATTTTTTTATTAATTTAGAGAGGTTATTAATTTAGAGGAGATTAATTTAGTGGGGTTCTCCTATATATATATATATTTTTTTTGGTTAATTGCATGAAAGCACCCTAAATTCATCCCTTTAGGGAAGGTGTCAAAAAGTTTGAGAAATTAAACACAAACATACCTTACAGTTATAGTCAAACCGTTAACTTTAACAACAAAATAGTAGTTTGTTCAAAAAAAAAAAATTCAAGTTAAAAGTAATTATTTAAATAATAAATAATTAAAATAAAGAAAATGGATGTATGAGATTCTATCTCCTCCATCAAATAGATCATGAGATCTTATCTCCTCCATCAAATGCCAAATGGATAGAATAAATTTGATCTCCTCTATTATTTAATAATAATAATAAAAAGATAAAAGAAGGAAAAAAAAAAAAAAAACTTTATCTATTAGATCAACCCTCCAGCACAGATGAAGTTTTAAAAAAAAATTCTTTTTCTTTTAGGATTATTTTAGTTTAATATATATATATTGTGTTGGTTGGTTGCGATGAAGATAAAGTTAGGAAGAAATGGATGGTGTTGGAGATAGGGTTGGTGATTATGTTGAAAATAAGGATAGGGATGTTGATGGTGTTAGAGATAGTGCTAGAATTTGATGATGTTGAAGATGAAGATGAAGCTTGATAACAGATGTTGAAGATGAAGATGGGATTGATGATGGTGTTGAAGATGGATATGGATGTGGAAGATGAAGATGGTGTTGATGATGATATTGAAAATAGATTTTGATGTTGAAGATGAAAATGGAAGATTTATGATGTTTGGTGATAGATGTTTTTTTATCAAAACTTTTTTAATTAATCTAATTGTTTGAAAAAATAAATATGGATGACGTGGCATTGGTGACTTTTTCTTTTTATGGATTTGACTGGTCAACCATTAAATTTAACAGTTTGACTTTAACTATATGGTATGTTTGTGTTGAATTTCTCAAACTTATTGTAACACCCTAAATCTGGGTACCCCATGAACCAGGATGTTTCTATGTTCAAACCTTACAAAAACCTAATATTTCACATATAATAATAATATATATCACAGTAATCTGTCCTCAAATCTAATACCATCCATTTCACTAAATTCTCACGTAAATACAACATTAAATAAATCGAATCCTTGCAACACGTACACACATGAAATTAAATCCTCATGCGATACATATCTCCCATATGCTAATGTAAACCTCATCCATTCTATATCGAAGAACTTAATTTGCAAAATGGTGGTGACGGGGGGTGAGCCGTCAACTCTGTTTGGTTTTTGAGTCATGTTGGCATAATTCCATATTAAAATGACATTTCTTTTGTATTGATTAGTTGTCTAGGTTCATGTTGACTCAAGCTTTAAAGAAGAATGACAATACACCATACAAAATGAAGTCTTCAAGAGGAGCAACCTTTGTTGTACATCAAAGATATATCTAGACCTTAGGTTTTTGAGTCATTGGCATAATTCCATATTAAAATGATAATTCATTGGTATTGATTAGTGGTCTAGGTTTTGTTTTTCTTCAAAATGGCGTAGTTTTGAAGGGTTCCTATATCAACCCCACTTTCTCTCCTTTGAGTGCAACCCACGAATTTATTATCCTAAGAAGAGAGAGTGAGTTGTTTTTAGAGAGAGAGCTTCAAGACATCACATTTTCTTAACCAAACTCAAATCCCATGTGCATATAGCATCTTTCAAGCATCATTTCATCATAGGTCTTTCTTGGTTTATAACTTGGTAAGTTGAACATGCCCTAGAACTCATTGCTTCAATTATATGTTCATCTTGCCTAGGATTAGCATTTATCGTGTTGATTAAATGTATGACTCTTCGCCTAAGCTTATTTTGAATATGTTTGAGTTCTCATTTGTTGGTTGAATTTGGTTCTTCTTTGATAGCTTGCAATTAGGACATTATTGCTCTTTAGCTAAGTCTTTATGCCTTGCATCTAGATATTGATAATTAGGAATTGTTGATTGTATATATTGTTTTCTAATTAAGCATTTGATGTTTGTCTAGCATTAATTGCATATAGAATATTTTCATATTCTCTTAGGTTGCTTTATCTCTTCTTAAGTCAAGTCTCGTGACTAAAAGTGTTAGTGCATAAGCATTGGTCTAGGATCACTATTAAAGACCCGCAGGTAGAGTGAAATGTGTTAGTGACCAAGGTTGGTTTGATTTGAGGTCAATCTAAGTTGTAAACTTTCATTCAAATAGTAGATTTGAGGACCGTATGTGGTTAGATGGATAACCTGTGAGTTTTGCCCAGTTAGAGGGTTTCTCACATAAATCAATCAACATGTTTTTATTGTTTTTTGCATTTTAATATTGTTGTTTGCTTGTTTGCTATTATGGGGTAAATTTGTTAACATTGATTAATCGAAAATTGGTAACTATTTTTGTGCCACCCCTCACCCACCAGGTTATATTAGACACATCTTATTCATTTTCAATTTTTTTTTTTCAAGTTAATTAAAAGTAATTATTTAAATAAGAAATCATGTGATTCATTTCTAAGACAATGCAGGAACCCTAGCTCAAACGAGAGAGAAACAGTCGATGAAAGATGATGGAAAACAAATGAATCACATGTTTTGGTCTACATTATTTTATCCAATTGTAATGTGATAAAAAAAAAAGTCGGATTAATTAGTTTTATCCAGTCAGCCTAGTCAATCATGAGAGTCAAACTAAATATAAGCCAATCTAATCTTATCCCATCCCAACAATCAAACGACCCCCAATAGATAGCTATTTTAATAGAACCTAAAGTGTGGATCAGACAGAAATACTCTTAAAACACACTCACAAAAGTAAGTCTCACGTTTTTTTTAGACTTATTTTGGTATTTATGGGACTTATTTTGTCATTTTCAAGACTTATTTTATAGTTTCTAAGACTTATTAGGTATATGCAATTTCCAAGACTTATTGGGCAAAAATGAAGTTTTCTAATTTGTTTTTTCCTTTTTTCATCTTCTTCATCGACCTCTCGATTGGAGGTCTATTCCATCTCTATTGATGGAAGACCTCCATTGGTCCTCCGTCAATAGAGGATTTTGAAAAGAAAAGAAAAACCCCTAAAAATGGTAAAAACATAATAAAAGAAGGAGATGAATATATTTTTGTCTATTGCTACCATTTAACCTTAACTTATTAAACTAATGTTACTCTTAAAAGTCCACATAAAAAAAAGGGTTATTTCCCTTATTTCCACAATAGATAGCTTTGTTAAAGTGAAAGGGAATTAGATGATATAAGTCAAGTCACGTAAGCCTTGGAGGAGGGGGGGCTTGAATAGGCTATACCAAATTCTCGCGAGTGTGTGTACAACGAAGACAAAAAGTGTATCAATATAACTAACAAAGAAATAATTAAATTGACATAAGGATTTAGCGTGGAAAACCCTCAACGGGTAAAAACCACATGATCAACTCTATGGACACTTAAGTCATAAAATCCAACAAATGATAAGTTGGTTACACCCTTAAGTGATACTCAAATTCTCACTCTCGATAACCTCAGGCTAGCCACATGCCACACACCACTCTTGGTTTAATCTCTAAGAAATCTCTTGATCCACTACTCTTGGCGTGAACACCTTTTAATCTACCCGCAGATCTATTACCAGTGATCTTTGACCATTTGCTTACCAAATCTGACTCCATTGAATTTCCAAGACTTTAACACATTCGAAATGGTCTAAGTGTAATGCATGTAAACAACAAAGACAATACAAAACGACAATACAAAACGACAATAGGATTGAACAACCAAATCAAACCTAGATGAGCTAAGCTCAACACCAAATGAACGACCAAATGGACTAGTCACAAACAACATAAATTAGGTCAAACAGAATGGAAGATACCAATATTATGAACCTAATGCATAATAAACTCAACCAAGCTAACAATAACAATATTGAAAGAAAGACCCACAACTAGAAATCAAAGATTTTTAGGACAAGAGTATCCAAGAATGGAAAAGCTCAAGACAAAGAGGAAAACCTTACTAAGAGGACTTCTTATGAGTTCTAGAGTGTCAGAAACCGCTTGAGGACAACTTGAAACTGTTGGAGACATACTATTGAGTTGGAAAACTTCTCTTTCTATAGAAAACAAGCAAGAATGCTCATTCTCTCTCTCTCTCTAGACTTAGGGTTTCTAAAATTGAAGCTCTGAAGTCGTGTCTGGAAATGAGAGAGTGAGTTCTCTTAAATTGAGAACTCAAAATGACCGGCAAGACAGTCAAAACGATAGCCCGTCTGTGACCACAAGTCATAGCATAGGTCACGAAGACTTCACAGGTAAGACCTAAAGTCTCACGACCACAACCACGGATAGCAGCTTGGCTCGTTGAAAGTTTCCAAAGGCTTTCGGGAGCTAAGCCATCACGAACAATGATCGTGGCTCTACCCGCGGTTCAGCACAAGGACAAAACAATAGCCACATAAGCTAGGGCTTAGAACCACGGGTCACGGTCTTGCTCGTAGAAGAATATTTTAAAACGCAATTTGCCCTCCAACCTTAAGGCATGCATCTCTAGGTCCAAGATCACAACACAAAATAGAAAAACCTAAAATGAGACTAATTATATCGGGAAAACAAACACAAGCTTTCAAAAGTCTTTCTAAACGAGATCAACTTCCATTTCTGTAAAACTGTAAATAAACATAACAACATAAACACACAAGTTGTAGATTTGTAATAGATACAAAACAAGTAAGAGAGTTCACAAAACTCAAAACAAAATGCAATGAAAAATGTAAACAAGTTATATGTGTGTGCGATGAAAGATGCCCTATGATACAGGGACACAAATATGCAAATTGTTTGTGTGTACCTGGGATCTTCCGAGAGAAATAAAGCCAAGTAAAGCTTTACCTTTACGTGCGATCTCCAGAAGCTTTCGAATGCTTAAACCCGTTGAAGATGAGACACTAAGTCTACTAACCAAAACCTATTAGCTTATTACAAGCAAATTGTTTTGATCATGGAATTCAACCAATCATGCAAGACAAATGTTCCGACAACCCATCCCTGAAAAAATATGACCTTACATAAAGTTTTTAGGAAAATCGATTGAAAAGGGGAGTGACTTTTGAAGAAGAAGAATCTGAAGCCTATAAAAAGGTAGCCGCATTGTGAATAAGGAGGGGGGTTTTGGCTGGAAGCTTTGGTTCGCAATTGGAGTTGCACATGTAATTCTTCAAGCTTCAGGTTCCATTGCTATTTTAATTTCAATGTTTTTCTAATTTTCTTTGTATTAGAGTAATTTTCAGATATTTTTATTAATTTTCAAATATTGTTATTTGATGTTTATGGTTTTTGCTTCAATTGATAATTAAATATAAAACCTTTTCATTTATAATATAATGTATTATTGATAGTTAGGTATATATTTTAATCAATGCTTGGTTTGTAACGTTAATTATAATTTCTTTGATTCTTTGTTTTTCATTAAATTAGATACATATAATGCTTAGAGATTGTATTTTGAAGCGAAGAAAAATCAACTTAATATTTTGATTAATGAGTTTATTGTTAAATTCATGGGATGACAATAAATTGAATTTTAATTGTCACTATAATTTGGGGAATTAATAAATTATGAGGAAGTTATGAAATTAAACAGTGGTGGATTCTAATACATTTGTATTCTTTAATCGATTGCTTTCGACCTTATTTGCTATTAATTTATTATTTGCTTAGTTTAATCTTAGTTTTAATTCATCGCATTCTTTTAACTAGGTTAGGATTGAATTTAAATTTAGAATTAGATTAGTTTTTCATCAATCTATGTGGGTTCTACCTCATATTCACATATTTATACTCCAATAGATTCGTACAATTACGAGTATTTTAAAATTTATCACAACAGCATAACAATATATATTTTAGGGGAGAAGTTTATTGAAATCATTGGTATCATTTTTGGATAAATGCATGATTGTCTAATTTTGATGATGATAAAATTATTTAAAACTTATTTTATTGTGGATAATTCTTATAAAAGTTAGGTTTTGATACATTTTGGTATCAATTCAAAATCTTTTTTTTTAGATGTTTCTATCATGGATTTGAATCTTTTGCTGATTTAATTTTTTTCCTAACATTTTTAAAACATATGATTGGTTGTTGATAAAGTGGTTGTGAAAATTAATCACATCTTAACCACACATTCATTGCAATGCTTTTGTATCTTGAGATTATGTGAGGTCAGGAAAAAGAACAAATCAGCAGATGACCCAAATTCTTCCATCACAAACTACTTGAAAATAAATGTTACGCGCATGCCCGGTCCACCAAGTCCCACAGGCCGTGAAAAATGAGCAAACTTGGCATCCAACCAAAAAGTAAGGAAAGAAAAATGACATACTTTTCCTAAAAGGAGTCATTTTATCTTTCAAATAAAAAGCCATTCTTAGAGCTCGGTACAACCAATCTCTACCTCTTTTATTTTTCTTTGGGCAAATTACACAAAACTCTAATATTATGTCTAATTGCATGCATATGAAATTTTTGTTCAAAATTACTCAAAGATTCCTCGACATCTGTGGACTTCGGTTAACTTCAATGGTTAACAATTTTTTAGTTTGAAATGATTAAAATACCTCTAGTTAATGATGATCAGATGAAAGAGATTGTTTCCTCCATTAGATCAAATTTAGGAGACAATCTTCTCTATCTAATCTGATGGAGGTGATTGTTTCCTCAATGTTTGATGGAGGAGATCACAATCTTTTCCATTAGAAAAACATATCTAACCTCATATGTGATGGAAAAGATCGTTCGCCATCATTTAGAGATGACAATAGATTGAATTGAGGTTGGACTGATATGCCCCACACTTGAAACCCAATTGGGGTGAGGTGCTCCATTCTTGACTCTTGCCTCGAATTGGATTTTGGTTTTCGTCTCATTCTCGAATTTGTTTGGGGTGGGTTGATCCATACCCAGGCTGAACTAACTTGTTTCATTTTAAAAAAAAAATGCTCAAACTTCTTAATATACAAGATTTACCATACAACTAGCGTATAACCCATGCGATGCACGGGTTTTATTTAAAATATATATATTTAAAATATTTCATGTAATATAATTTTGTATACCCAAAGTGCTTCATATTCTATGAAATTTCCCTTAAGTAGTAGTGAAATATACCTAGAGGGGGGGCGAATAGGTATAGGCTCCAAATTCTCCCAATTAAAAATTAAAGCGGAATATATCAATGAAAATGCACACTTGATTAAATTTGTCAAATTAATTGATTTCACTTATACAAGAGTTAATCAATTTACAAGATATGCAATCAATGAAAGAAATGGAAGATAAAGAAAAGTAAAAGCAAAAATGAACACAAGTGTTTTAACGTGGTAAAACCTCAATGAGGAAACATCCACGGGTTGATACCACAACCACCGGTGAAGCAATCCACTATGTGAAAAAGGACTTACACACTCAAGCTATCACTCATGATATCCGCTCAAGCTATCAACTCCTAATCTACCCTCGGGTTAGTGAATCACCAAGCCTACTTCCTATCCGAGATGTATCTTATACCTCTAGAAAGCAACTTCCTATCCAAGACGCTCACGTCTCTAAGAAGATTTCTTGCTTGCCTATCCGGATCCTCCTGACCCTAGACAAGACTCCCTTGCTTGATTATCCGAGTCCTCCCGACTCTAATCAAGTCTTCCTTGCTCTATCCACAAAGCTTCACTCACTTTGCTAGAGACTTCAACCTAATGCAAGGCTATGATCTAAAGTGATGCAAGTAATGCAAACACAATCAAATTAAGCTAGATGATCAATCAAGCAAAATGTACATGTTCAATGATAGTCTAGAATATGATTTCAACACACAATCACAAAATTATCTAGAAATCAAGACATGCAAATCAATAAGAACAAAGGTATGAATATTCAATTTATCACACTAAAAACCTAGTTCTTAGATCAAGAAATAGAACCTAGAAAATAATATGAGATACATCATATATTCAATTTCTAGAATCAATTTCACACACAATCAAGTTTAGCACATATATGTTCAAAGACAAATCACAAAGCTAAATCTCAATTAACAAATGATCAAACAACCCTAGCAAGTGATCTAACATACTTCTCAACAAATTTCATCAATCAAATAGAAAGAATCAAGAGATGATCAAAGATGAAATTGAAAAAGAAGAAGTTGAAACATACATACTGACCACGTACTGAAATTGGACCAGCTGAGAAAAATGGTGAAGTCTGCCTCTGGAAATGCTTGGGGTTTGTAGCTCTCTTCGAGACCAACAATTTTGGTTTTTGAATCGATTGATTTCGAGTTCGTATGAGAGAGATATGATCAAAACAAGAAAACTAAAATTGTAGAATTCTGCAGAAAATTTTCAAAGTGTTCTTCAAAATTCTTCAAAAGTGTGGAGGGAAGGAGGTGAGCTTAAAAGGAGGGAAGAGAGAAATTTTTCGAGCAAATCAGGGGATGACACGTCAACTCCCCGTGGGGGGCACGTGGGGCCCACGAGAGCAGAGGGCTCCCTTGGCCGTGGGGCCCACGGCCTCCCACACGGGCTGGCCTTGTGGCCACACGTGCTCCCGACTTCTCTCGCGCGCTCCTTCGGTTCTTCAGCCCATATCTTGGGCATCCGACCTCCGATTTTGAATCTGTTTTCGGATTACGAACCGTGACTCCTTCACGCACGACTACGACTACGACTACTCAACTTTAAAAAATGGTTGAGAAATCATCTCGGAATCTGACGATGAAGTCAACACAACAAATGAGAACGAAAAGTAGCATAGTCAACTTGTTTGGACTCGAAACCTTATGAATGAGTAACCGAAACGACCGGAACTCAATAAGGCATTAAATAAGAACATGTTCAAGTCCTAAACACAAAATACAGAAACAAATAAACACATATTCACACAAGCATGCCATATCAAAGAGATAGTCACAAAGCATGCAATTTCACAATGTTTGTCAATACAAGATCAATGCATGAGCATGCTATGAAGTGTGTGAATGTGTTATATCAAATGTTTGAACCACGATGCAGGGACACACATGTATGAATTGTGTGTGTGTGCGCTAACGCCTTGCAAGAGGATAGAAGTCAAGATTTACCTTTGACGTTTTTCACCTCTTGAAGACGACTTTTGCACTAGACGTTGCTCTTCACTCTTTAAGCTTCCTTTCTTCAAATAATGTCCTAAGCAACAACTAATACAATCATAGAGTGTTTTGCAATGGAATTAAGTCAATACAAATCATAAACCTTACATTCTATAAATCTTTTTGTCAATTAAGGACTTTGGGTATACAATAATCCATAATTTTGCAAATAGAATGTAATAAAAATTTCTCTTTATTAGTAATTATTTCTGTTAATGACGTGGTATTGTTTTGGATTCCAACTTGACTTATAAAACTTCTGTACTTCTCATTTTCCTTGTATCATGTCTTTTGAGTGGAATTTGAATAAATTCTTATTAAATTTAGAAAATCAATTAAACTAAAACACTAATCACATTAGTTGTATGCTTTAAAATTTCTTCATATTCTTATATGTTTGGTTTCAATCTCTAATTTTGATGTTGTGAAAGGGTAAGAAACAAACGAAAAAAAGCACATAAAATAAAATATGATCACTGTGGCATGATTAGAGATTTGTGTTTTTCTTTATTACAGTTATTATAATTTGAAAGTAAAATCATATATAAAAAATACCCAATAATCAAAACAAACAAAATTGATATGGCATGAAAACATTTATTCACAAAATCAACGAAAATTGCAATTAAATGAAGAGTAGTAAAGTCATCTACCAATGTGTGATCTGCACTCCAAGAGTCATGCATGCATTATCCTTTGACATTGAAGGAAAATGTGAAATTTTGATAAATAAATTTATTCAATTAACATGAAATTTTGATATGAGACTATGATCATGTTCTTAAAAGACAATTAAAATGATATTAAACTTAGGGAAAAGAACAATATAAATTACCAAAAGTATAACCAATTAAAAAAAAATCAAAATTTATTTTCTAGCTTTTGAGTCGGTAAAATCATACTACGTGGTTATTATAGAGTTTTAGATCGCAAGACAGAAAACGAAAGATCCAAATTGAGAGAGAAATACTTCACTGTTGTATACCCTGATTTAATAGTTAAAGTTGAGTGCTAATGCACACTGTGGATGTAAGGCTAACATTTCGTGTCTCTCTTTATTGTTTTCGTGTTATCATATGTTCTTATTATCATTTTGGGTTTGCATATTTCGAACAACTCACCACCAACCAATTGTACAAACATGTTCCTTGACAATACTTGTGTACACCACTGTTGCAGCATATTCATATCAAAATGTTTTGCTTAATTTAAAAGTTGAAAAATGCACTAACATTGCAATTAAACCCAATTAAACTTACAATAATAATAATTATAAAAAATAAATAAAAAAAGATGATAGGTTCAATTGCAATTTTGCCAGTAATGTAATTGCCCATCTTGATCCTCACAAACGCAGCTCCCTTCCCAGATTTTACATGAAGAAACTCTGCACTACACAATATTTTTAAGCTGGCTACAAAATTCCTCTACAAAAAATT
The DNA here is from genome assembly GCA_030490815.1 of Acer saccharum. Classification (NCBI taxonomy): domain Eukaryota; kingdom Viridiplantae; phylum Streptophyta; class Magnoliopsida; order Sapindales; family Sapindaceae; genus Acer; species Acer saccharum. The sequence goes on from CM059874.1 coordinate 22,061,003, forward strand.
AAAAAAATTAATAAATAAATAAATATAGGAAAAAATAAAAGTTCCCAAATCATGCCATAGAGATCTGTCCACTTCAATATTGGTACCCACTTTGATGTTGTTGTTAGATGGCGCATAAATCTCTGCAAATATGGAATAGATATAGCTATAACTTACAACAATTCTAATATAAGTGTAACGAAAATGTAAAACAATTGAATGCAGGAAATGGAGGAATAACTGGGAAATATGTAAGAAGCCGACATTGAGAAAGAGAAGGGTTTTGAAGAAAGTGAGAGAGACGATGAACAGCGAAAGAGAGACGGTGACGGGTTTTATAGACAGTCGGCTTGTCCAATAAGAAATTTGTTGTAAAGTGACATTTCATTCTCATTAATTCAAAGGAGTTTAATATATGAAAAGGTGACCCTTCATTTCATTTCAATTAAATATGTGATTAAGTAGAATGACCATCAATTTGAAGATGTTCAATGTATAAGAGATGTTCACTTCAATTAAATATGTGATTAAATAGGAATACCATCAATTCGAAGGTGTTCAATGTATAAATAAAGTAACTTTCATTTCCTTTCAATTAAATATATTTATCATTAATATTAAATAATGAATGAATAATGGATAAATAATGAATATATTATATAAATATAGATAAATGGAATTTATTATTAAATAGTTATATAGAAATAGAAATAAAAATGAATATATAGAATTTAATACTAAAGTTCCCTCACGGCGACATGTGGCGCTGTGAAACTTTATTATAATATATACTAGCTTTATTGATATATACATAAATGAATACATTTAAATCCAAAACTCCATCAAAATTAGATTTTCCGGTAGCTATAGATATTTTAATTTGTTTTTAAAATATTTATTTATTGCCATTTATAAAAAAGGTATTTTTCGAGTAAATTGGGGTGCATTTAGAGGTTTAAATTATTATTATTATTATTTTTATAAAAAACGCTTATTCTATAAATACTTGTATAAGTATATATTCAATTGTTTTTTAAACTCCATGAAGGTTATTCTCAATCCTAGTGATAAATTAATTTATTTTTCCACAGTTATTTTCTAAAGGAATTCCATATTTTTTTTAATAAACTCATTTCAATTTTTATTTTTTTTCATGTGTCCATCTCAAATATGATTCAATAAAAAAAATTAAAAAAAAGGCGAAAACTTTTATGGTGATGCAAATAGTAGTGGAGTTATCATTATTATTTTTTTATTATCATACAAAAAAATTATTTATTACTATTTATAAAAAAATATTATGAGCGAATTTCATATATTTAGAAAAAGAATCAATTGAATTAAATGCAATAATTAATGTTTTTAATATGTTACCATTAATATTTGATTAAAAAAATATTATTTTATAGCATTTATTTTTTAAATAATCATGGTGTATTTAATACATATTTAATACATTTTAAAAAACCAAAAAGAAAAGAAAACAACAATGTTACAAATAGAAAGAAAAAAAAACTATTAAAAAAATTCTGTATAAATTTCCTTAAAAAAAATCCGGGTATTTATACCGGAAACTGAGTAGATACAATATTTTTTTAGAGAGAGGCAATACATTCTAACTTTAGATCCAAAGACTGTAACTCCAATTTTTATCTTTAGTAGTTTGTCAGTACCGTAGAATGCTAACATTATCGGAGGGTTGGATAGCAAACAACAACTATAATTGAAAATCCAAGTCTGTCAAAGTTAAAATTCATTTTTTCAAGTTTTGTTAACCAAAACAAACAGGATAAAAATATCAAAATACGCTACAACAATAATTCATCCCATTTTTTTTTTTTTTTTAAAATAAACAAAAAGATAAGAAATCAACATAACATTAAAAAATAATAATAATAATAAAAAAATAAAATAAAATAAAATTATTCTACCAAATATTAAAAAGAATATGTAAAAATTACTCTTACCTCCAACACCATCGAATTCCCCACCGTTTGAGTGTTCTAAGTTTGTAAATCAATAGAACAAAAAAAATAAAAATAAATAAAGATTAAAATTTTTCTACCAAATATTAAATATATATATATATGTAAAAATTACTCTTACCTTCCAACACCATCCAATTCCTCACCGTTTGAGTATTTTTGAGTTTATCTATGAGGGAGAGGCCGAGAGCCATTGGAAGGGGATGGAAAATATATGAGATTTTGGGCGGTTTCTATAGAGAAAATTGAGGAAGAGGAAACAAATTTTGAGTAAAGGTTGTTTTTAATATATTACGATGGCTCAACTTTTAATAAGGGGAATGTCAAAAGATAAATAAGTAATAATAATAATAATATTAGAAAGCAATAAATATAATAAATGGAATAGAAAGAATATCAAAAATAAATAATTGTTAATAGCATGAATATGAGTAAATAAATCAATTATTAGATAGAAAATAAATTGTAATTTAAAACAAAGCTCTCTCCCGGTGACTCGTGGCGCCGTGAGGGTTCCATTTTAGCTTTTAATAAGGGAAATGTCAAAGATAAATAAGTAATAGTAATATTAGAAAGCAATAAATATAATAAATGGAATAGAAAGAATATCAAAAGATAAATAATTATTAATAGCATGAATATGAGTAAATAAATCAATTATTAGATAGATGGTAAATTGTAATTTAAAGCCAAAGCTCTCTCACGGCGACACGTGGCGCCGTGAGGGTTCAATTTTACTATATTATATAGATATATGATTGAATTTTAGGGCATGGGCTTAAATTTAATATTCAATTAAATATTTAAAAAATGGTTATATATATATATATATATATATATATATATATATATTTAAGAGTGTGTCTCTCATAAGGGGTCCTTTATTTTTTTTCGGTAAGGATTTTGATGAAATCACATCGATTTTTATGAATTTTGATCTGAATTTTTATTTTTATTTTTATGGTAGATGATAAGCTCAATGAAATATACTTATGAATAAAATTTGAAAAATTTTCATTTACTATAACTATTTATCCCTATTTTGTTAAATATGAAAGCATTGGAAAAATGGGTGAAATATAGGAAAATCCAAGAAAAATAATTCTAGTACTTGTAAAATTTCCAAATTTGATTCATAGGTACATTTCAATGAAATTATCATCAATAAAAAAAATCATATAAAAATTCATAAAAATAGATTTGATTTCATCAAAGTCCTTATCGAAATTAAAATAAGGGATCCCTTATGATTGATTCACTCATAAATTTAAATATAAAATACAAATAACGAGTGGAGATATTTTTTATTGATATTTTTTACTGGTTTATACAAAATAATAAAGGGGCGGATATTGACACCCATAAATATTATAAGCACACTCATATTTATAAGTACACCTATGTCTAAAATCTAAAATTAAAACATTACTATAAACACCCATCTTAATGTCAATAGTACCCTTATTTAAATGAATGTTTTCATTTTAATATATAAACCCTCTTAAATTATTAACACATCGAATTTCACAAACGATATGTCTGAGGAAATATGGTTTATTATAAGTTTTGCTATTTTTTTTTTTATGACGGTTGGCTTGGTCTTGGTGTGGGAAGAAGGGATTAGATTCGATATTGATGTTCTTTGAATGGATCTAAAATTTGAATGATGATACCATTGTCTTTCTATTAAAAAAAAGATCGATGATAATTATTATCTATATGTATCTGTTTAAATTGGCACGTAGTGAATGCTTACTTTATTATATGATAATGTGAGATTTTGATATTTGAAATAGAATTAGGGTTTAATTAGGGTTTAGTTTTTATTTTTTTATTTTTTTATTATTTTAATAAAATGATATAGTTGAAGATATGTGTGTAATTAATGTGTGTACATAATATTTGGTTTATTTTTAATTAAATTAATTTGTCTTTATTGGTAAATTTCTTTTGGGATATTTTTGTAATTAAATTTTTTATCATATTTATGGGTGTTAATATCGGCACCCAATAATAAAATATATATTATCAACTAATTAACTAGCATTTTTTTTGTCTTAATTGAAAAGACGTATTTGCGCCACAACCGTTAAAAGTCAATGGAGTAAACCTAACAGCTGGAGTGTTTGTGTAAGTTTGGACAACATTTTCATATGAGTGAAATTACAATTAAATTAGGGATTTTAATGAAGTTTACCATTCGTTTTGTTTTTAAATTAATATCATTTCATACGCAAAGAATTAAAAAAAATATATAAAAAAAAATAAAGACCCGAAAGATAATCAAACCGGACATACACACTTTGACACTTTTTCAGTTCTCCAGCCATGAGTCTCTTCGGTTTGGGCAGGTAATGATTGAATTATTTTGATTTTTTTCATTTTAAATTAGCTTTTGTTTTTGATCTAATTTCATTTTTGCATCTACTTATAACAGATCTGTTTTAATTATTTGGTCAATTAGATCCTTTCAATTTTTGGTTACGATTTTCTTTTATTTTAATTTCTCATGCAGCTTCTACCTGAGACTATAAATCAGTATGTTTATAAGTTTTGAATTTTTCTTTTTATAATTTGTGTAAATAGATTGTTCAGTCAAGTTTTAGAGAATTTGGATGGAGTGAATGATTTACTGATACATATTGATGATAATCCAGAAGCCATCAATTTCTATATGTATATGCAAAATGGGTTTGTTGTCACTTATATTGATTTTCAAGATTGTTTCCAGTGGTTTACAATAAAGAAAATGATACTGATGTTGATGTATTATTAGATTTGTAGTAGTTCTATACCTACTTTATTTCAATCATCGACTATGTTTCCGGGCAATTTTTATTTTTATTTTCATTTGTGTGCAGTGGTGAACTGTTTAAATTTCTTCCATTTCTGCAAGTTTTAGGGCAACTTACATTATTTGGCAAGTCTAGAAAAAGTATATTCAGTGCTTTTTTTTTTTTTTTTTTTTTTTTTTTTTTTTTTTTTTTTTTCCAGCGGATATGGCTAGACTTGAACTAGATAGCGTTATTGAGTGACGTGATTATAAATTGTCATGCTTGCTGTAATTGAATGCATATATTGGGACAATAGTTAGTGGAAAATAACATGTGCTACCTTCAACCCTCGATTGTCGTTTCTCTTCTTGTTGAACTCAGTTGTGTGATGACTGTTGTCTTATGATATAAACTGCTTTTTCCATGGTAAACCCATCATAGTTAGACAGGTGAGAAAAAGGTTTTGTTGACTACAAAACTACTTATGTGGTTTTGTTTAATGATAGTAGATTCGTCAGGAAAGGAAGAATTGGCGTAGGCAAAATAGCTAAAAAGAACCAGGTTTTGTTTGCTAAATATCTTTGGAGGTTCCATTTAGAAAGGAACTCATTATTACACATCATTATCAAAAGCAAATACAATATTGGATGGGATTCTAAATTATAGTCAATAACGGATCCAACTGAAGCCCCATGGAATTCAAGATTTGTCAAGGTTATGATTTCTTCCTCCCACATGGATTATAATGTTGATTTCATCACATAAGAAATAAATTAGTTCGATAAGTGATCTAGCATTAGGTCTCCTGTTGAGATTCATGATTTGGGGACCAAGCTTAAACATCGGACAATAAAGATTCAGTGTATCAAAAGTCTTGTATGCATAGGTTTGAGTAGAATGTACAAATAGGCAAATATATATTAAAGTAAGTTGTGGCATTAATTTTCATTAATTCTAGCTTGATGAATGATGGGAAGAACAAGTAGTCATGTCTGATTTGTAGACACTGTCACACTGAAAGTAAATATATATACATATTTTTAATATGGAACACTGAAATTAAATATTGCAACTTCAAACTGATATTCATCGTTAGAAAGTTTGCTGTGCATCACCTGTATGAACATCCACCTGAGTTTGTGTATGTCAAAACACCATGTGGCACTCTTCCTTCTCTCTCTCTCTCTCTCTCTCTCTCTCTCTCTCTCTCTCTCTCACACACACACACACACACACACACACACACACACACACCTTGTACGAACTTAAATCCCATGTGTTCATGCACGTGTATATGCGATCATGGTTATCTATTTCAATTTTTTTATTGACTCCTTGCAAAAATGATGCCAAACTAACTTTTTTTTACATTTGATTATGAATAATCTGGAAATAGAAATCAAAGGACGTTCCGCCCAAAAAAGAGTGCACCATCGGGTAGTAAGGTTGGTACTCTTCAGTCTTCACATAACTAGTACTATTTATCATCACTTTCTTTTTTGCCAGAATATACGTGACTAGGCTATTATTGGTTTATGACATCTGATATATATTTTTAATTGTTTTCTTTGGTTAAGCAATTAAGTTCTTTCAGTGATCGTCAATCTAATGTGTTAACTTTTGCATGGAATGAAAATATTTGGTTAATCATCCATTGTTTCAACTATCATAGACTCTAGTTACTGTTGGATGGTTTAGTGAAGGTAGTTTACAAGAATTCTTAATTTTATCCTTGGAATTGTACCATTCTGCTCGAAAACATTAGCTTATGGAGTATTTAATCTATAGGAAATCGACTAATGACAAAGTCTAAGGTAGTTTGGTTAAATGTTGAAACATGGCATCATGCAAGTGAGATGATAACTTTTGAGGTTGAAATATGGAAACTGAGGATAGGGAATGGACAATATGCTCACCTCTTGCTAGTTGCTTCACAACAATGGAAATATAAAATAATAGAATACAGAAAAATAAGAATGGAGAACCGATGGTGTAGAGAAGAAATTATGAGAACAAAGTTTTGGCTTTGAACTTTACTAAACTCTTCCAACTTTATGTTTATAGGCATATGTGATGAACCCTAATCCCTAATAGACATAAATTAGTTAAGGCCCAATAGAGCACAAATCCCAATAAGCCCAAAACCACACAACACTATAAAATAGGAATAAATAATCAATAATAAAGAATTCTAACAACAAAAATATCTAATGATTCTCACTGTATATTCATTGGGTTCAACATACTGCCAGAGGGTGACTATGATCTTGAGAGACTAGACCAAAAAATATATTAAAACTTTGTTTTTCTTTGATGCGAAAACCTCCTTTTGCTCTTGAAACTTATAAATCTTTGGATCTTTTCTCAAAAATTGCAGGAAAGAAAAGGTTATACTTTTGAATATGATCAATATCTTGGTGTGCAACAATTCAGTAACTCCTAAAAGAAAATAAAGAAAAAAAAAAACATCTCTTTTGAGAGGTTTCTGTCCAGGTCTTGAGATCTGTCTTTTCAGGATGAATCTAAATTTAACACCTATGACATGGTGCTGTGCTATCAAATATTTTTTCTGGAACCCACACTGCTATTTTTTTGGCATTTGTGTCTTTTTCCACATATTATTTTTAACCTTTAACTTTCTACGAACCTTTGATGCAGGGTGCACAACTTAGAAAACACATTGATGCCACCCTAGGTAGCGGAAACCTGAGGGAAGCAGTAAGACTTCCTCCAGGAGAGGATCTAAATGAATGGCTTGCTGTCAACAGTAATGCATTCTCTTTGGTTTAGAACAATATGGGTGCTAAAATGTGTCTCATAATATTACAGATATTTTATTTCAAAAAAAAAAAAAAAAAAAAAAAAAAAAAAAAAAAACAATATAACAGATATTTGATACATTTAAAAGAATTGCCAATCTACGGCATTCAATTCAGTTCTGCAATAAGTTTGTTGCATTTTTTTTATTGCAGCTGTGGATTTCTTCAACCAGGTAAATCTGCTCTATGGTACCCTAACAGAGTTCTGTACAGCTGAGAACTGTCCTACAATGACTGCAGGCCCCAAGTATGGCTTAGTAGATAAACTACTGCATTTATTTCCTTATAATTGGTTGCTTTTACAGTTGTAAGATTATGGTTTTTTGGCAATACTTTCTTTTCTTTTTTGAAAGAAATAGAAAACTATAGTGGAAACTGAAAATGACAATTGAATTTTACATTTACAAGATTTGAGAATATGTTTGTTGATGTGCTTTGGAAAGAGTATTCTTGAGGAAAGAATAAAAAAAGTAAAAATGTAAGTGCTGCTAACATTTTTGTAAAAGAAAAGAATAATACGTTTCTCCAATTCTGTATTTTATATAGGCAAAACATTTTATTTGTGTTTTAGCTTAGCAGTAGTTTTTAGATAATGAAATGTATCGTTTCAAATCCTCTTTTTACATATAGAGTACTAAACATGTCCCTTGTTTTTAGAGTTGTAAAAACAGAAATTAGTTTATGGAGATGTTACAGAATAAGCTTTCAGTGTCACCGTAAATAATGTAGAAGTCAATTGATTCACAAAAGCTTTAGGAATGCACATAAGTTTATACAATTGTAAATTTAGTTTCTCTGTTTTTTCCAATTTGTTTGTCCAAGAGACCAGACATGAAATACTAAGATCCAACAGAATATGTATTAGTTTGCTATAAACGATCGATACATAGATTATTTTAAGATCAATTTACCAACTTTAGACTTGTCATGCAATAACTCACTAAATACGATAAATTCAGAATATACAATATAATCTTTACTTAGGTATGAGAAACAACCAATGGAATATTCTATATATTTTCTATGCTTTGAATTAGTGTTTTGCTATTGGTAATAATGTCATGTCAAGAGTTTTGCTTTAGTATTCTGCAAATGAACTTGTAAAGTTTTATGATATTTATTGAATCTTAGAACATCGTTTTGTGAATTAGCCAAAAAAAAGTGAGTCATTTCTGCAAACCCCTCTTTCTCTTTCTCATAGAAATTTCTATTCCATCTTTTCCTCGTTGCTCATCTTCTTATGCAAAAGTAATTGTTTCCTTGCTGCTTGGTGTATTTAATGATAGCTGGCTGGCACTTTAAGTTCATTCAAGCTTGGATAGAAGTATTTAATTGTATTCATTTTCTTTTAGAGTTCATGACTTGATAAAGATAAACTCTCACAGGTACGAATATAGATGGGCAGATGGTGTACAAATCAAGAAACCGATTGAAGTTTCTGCTCCAAAATATGTTGAATATTTGATGGACTGGATCGAATCTCAGCTAGATGATGAATCCATATTTCCTCAAAAGCTTGGTATATATGTCATTACTTTATTTATAATATGATGCCATTTAGGGAGAGTAAATCGGACTATTTGTCAATGAGAATATTATTATTGCTGCCACTACTTTTTATTTTGACCTAGAAACTGTTTAGATGTATTTACACTAATCTCATTCAAAATTTCTTCCTTTAAATTTTTGTAGGAGCTCCATTTCCTCCCAACTTCAAGGAGGTTGTGAAGACGATATTCAAAAGATTGTTCCGTGTATACGCTCACATCTATCATTCTCACTTCCAGAAAATTGTGAGCCTCAAGGAGGAAGCTCATCTGAACACATGCTTCAAGCATTTCATACTGTTTACTTGTGTAAGTTTTCTCAATCAAACCAAACTACCAGCAGAGACCATATCATATACCCATTCCATATAGTTACAAAGATCTTCGATAAGACTGCATTTTTTTTCCTCTGTTCAGATACGAGTGTTCTGTTCCGTATTATAAACCAAAATGTGCTTCAGAACAATGCCTTTTTTACCCATAATTATCAAACACCGACTCTTTTCATTTGTGTGCAGGAATTTGGGTTAATTGACAAGAAAGAGCTTGCTCCACTTCATGAGCTTATAGAATCCATTATTGTTCCTTACTAAATAGCGGTTCGTCCTGCATATCCTCCTGCATAAGTTTTTTTTTTTTTTAAATTTTATTTTTAATTTAGGAATCCAAAATAAAATTAAATAAATACTTGTTTATTTGTATTCGACTTCTCACGTAACTGTCACCCTTGTAACCTTTAAATATAAATCGGTGTGAATGTGGTGTATGGCTTTCTTATATTTCTATTGTTTTCTACATTGCAATTTTTCTCTGCATTTTTTCAACAGATGGGGAAAGCAATGCTGGAAATTTTTGTGTCGGTTTTACTGTCATAACTTGACATCATGATTTGAAATTCGGTTGAATATTTTCTATTAACAATTTTGTCTTCAAAGCCGGCTAATTGCTACTTTTGGAATTGCTTTTCAAACTTATTAAATTGTTTCTTTTACAAAAAAAATCGGCAACTTGGGAAATCACTTAAATAGTTATAAGGGGGTGGTGATGGGGGTGTTTGGGGAAGGTTTCCCACCATTTCCAATCCGAAATCTGAAATTTGGTATCTAGCCATCTCAATATCTTGTTTCACCAAGTTTCAATATTCGATCCAAAAAATAATCTAAAATATATAATTGGTTTATTTTAATCCAAAATAAATACAAATACTTCTAATAGGATATTATATGATAAAGATCAAAACAAACTTAAAGTTTTCATCTTTGATCAATTCAAAATATAACAAAACACAAAATTAAGTATAGATATATAAAATATTTGGGAGAAATGGGGGTGGGGGAGCCTCCCCCAACCTCCACCCCCATTTTCGATTTTGGGGTCAAATTTGCCCTCACCTCCACTTCAAAATCCCATTTGGGGGAAAAAAAATTGCCCCCAAATGGAGATGGGGCCCCTTGGGGGTAGGGCCACATGGGGGATTTGCCCATCCCTAATCAAAAGCCATCTAACTATGAAACCCAAGACCGGCAACGAAAAGAAATAACTTTGCCTCCCACTAAACCGTTTGCTATGGGTAAACAAATAGCATTTATTTTTCTTTTGTTAAGTCTATCAAACCCCCTTTTTTTTTTTTTTTCTTCATCTACATGGGAAAACAAATCATTCTTAAAGGACATGAATATTGGATTTGAGATTTGAATGATGAAATCGTTATCAAACCATGATTTTTTTTTTTTTTTGGAAGAATATCAAGCCATGATATTGACAATGAATACATGTGAATACATGTGGGTTTTTTGAGGTAGGAAAGTAGATTTGACACCCATTACAAGTGGGTTTTACTTTGGTCGAAATTGATTCCAGAGATTTTCTTGTTTCTGACAAATCGAACTTGTGGGTCAAATTTCTGAGATGAATTGAAAGAAACCGGAGAGTGGAGGTGGATCATAACGATGTCCTTTAACTTTAAGCTCCTTAAACGGTTAATCAGAAAAATACAATGCAAGGGAAATATTGTACATGGCGTCTAGCTTGAGGTTGTGATAAAGAAGAGATGGTTGAAGACTTGAAGTCGTGATAGAGACGGGTGGCTCAAAACGAAGAAGATAGAATTTGGTGGAGAAAAGCCTTTTAGGCCAGGCAAAAGTTTTGGGGTATGTTAACATGCCATCGTTTAAAGTACAAAAAGGAAAAATAAAAATAAAAATAAAGGATATAATCTAAACTGTCGGATGCAATAATATACACATGACATCAGATCCCAAAAGTTCAGCACCGGTCAAGAGAATAGAAGCTCAGTAGAGGATCCTAGTCCCTTTTAACAATCATCAATAACAGCAGGAAACATCTCAAACAACATCATATTGTGAAGCTTTTGAAAAAGCATTTACTATATACATCATTACTATATACATCATAATTCTGTTTTGTGAATGATATGCACATAAACTAGAACGATTCCATGTTCAAAAATATCCAATTGCTTTCTTAGGAAACCACTAAACAAATTGAATACAAGAAAATGTCACCTACCTTGATTTAATCTTAATCTAATCCATCTTGATGAACCCCATGTAAGCTCCTAAGATTAGAATCCCCGTATCTTGAAGCTGCTAAAATATACGATCCCACGACACCAACAAGGACACCGAAGACCATGGCAAAAAGCTGGAAGTTAGCAAGAAGCTCACCACGAACTTCACTGTCTGTTGAATGACAAGATACTGTATTTTCTTTAATCCGACAGCCATCTGGCATCATGGGGCCATAGAGAGTGAAGGCAGTCTGATAGAACCAGAGGCCTTGGAGAGTTATAGCAATGCCACTACATATATCAACTGGAAAGCTGGTTGGAAAGATAGCTCCAGCAACCGTGCATAAAATACAAAGTGCTATTAAGAGGACAAGTAGAAGATGGTAGTACCCCTCCAGGCCTTTATGGGTTGTTGAGTGGAAGTAGAAGAGGAGATACTCTGCACAGAATGCTGTGGCGACAACCAAACAAAGGGATCCTTCGGGCAGGGGAAGGAATCTGAGAAAAATGGAATCACATAAAAATAGATTGTTATTTTTACCGATAGAAAATCTCTCTCTCTCACTCTCTCCTCAAAAAATAGTTATTTATTTCTTAAAAAATAAATAAAATTTCATGTAGTAGTAGTAAGCCTTTACTTTTCAAGGATTATGCAGGCGTGAGATGATTTTAAATATAGTTTTGTGTACGTAGAATAAATGCCTAACAAGGTAGATATTTATTATTACACAAGAAAGTAAAAAAAAACTTTTTATTTAGGTAGCTATTTACTATTTATTATTACCTTTCAAGGACTTACTACATCTGAAACATATATAATTTGTTTCTGAAAAGCGCTCTTCATCATAGATTTTGACAAACAATTCAGAGGGAAAAAAAAAAAAAAAAAAAAAAAAGGAAAAGCATATCAATAAATTTTCAAGTAAGCTTCATAGTGAAGTGAAACCTCTTCAATATTTATAATTTCTGTTCACATTCTGCAACTCATGAAAACTTTTTTAATTCTTCCACTCAACGACATCCCATATCCCTGTTTGCCGATAATGATCACAGACTAGCAACACTTACAATCAATCACGGAGTATTCCTGAATTTGATGGTCAGAGTATTAGAGCCCATGTAATTTCCAATATAGTGGATTGGCTATTTTCTCAAATCAGATTCTCAAGCTTGAAGAAAAATTAATAACTTCAAATCAATTAAAATCAAAGGGTGACTCCCTAGAACAGAGAAATTACACAGTTCATATAAAATTTTAGACTTAACCATTACTCCAGCATACTTGTCATAAGCCATAATTACCATCCCCTAATTAAACATAAATGAAGTTTCAGTTTTCTTTAACTACTCATTACTAAATGCTCAGCTAGAGTTCAATCAGCAAAATTAACAGACAAAAGCACAAATTTTAAAACAATATAAAAAATAAAAGAATGAGCAGTAATGATTATTTCTATAGTCCTGAACCCATCAAAATTACTAGCTAACGAAGGCCATGAGCTAACGAACCTGGTTTTCTCAGAGAGCAGAGAGACAGCACCGAAGATGAAAAACATGAGAAGCATCCCTGAATGCTCGAAATCGTTCATGTGATGTGGGTTCAAAACTCCATCGACAAAAAATTTAAGATGGGTCGAGTACAGAAGCTCAATACACAAATCGATAAAAGCACCAATTGTTACCACATAAAGCTCCAAGTATTTGAGCTTCCCATCAAAACCAGGAACTGGGTTCCAAACCCGGATCCGAAAAGTTTTGGGATTTGATACGTATCGAACCACAGAGCTCCATATGTGCCAGATACCAATTACAAGGAACAAAGTTCCTGGTATAGCATGACCCTCGAAAGATCCCATTTTTCTTGAAATATGTTTTATGTTCTCTTGATTGATATTTAAACAGAGACTTGATCAATTAACCCTCTGATTGGTTCTTCATCAAAGCTTTCTGTTCCGAAAACCAAGTAGATTTTAGGGATACTGGATTGGATTTACTTGTTTATTTCCATAGCAGACGCAGAGTTGTGAGTTTTCTCTTTGAATGTTTTAATTAATAGAATATTGATAACAAAATTCATACATAAAAAAAGGGAAATAAACAGATCAAGTATATCTCCCTAACTGCATCACAGATTTAGCAGAATTCATAGAACCTCTAATACGGTTTACAAAGAAAGAATAAAAAAATAAAAAATAAAAAGGAAAATAGGATTATTGAATTATTTATTTGGTATGAAAAAGTAAGTTGTTATGGGTTCCAAAAGAGACTAGATTAGATGATTGCACTTACAGATCTGCTTATAATTACACGATCAAGGAAAAGCTATTGCTGATTGCTGTGCCCATCCAAATGACTGAAATGAGAACTCCCAATACTCAATTACATCTCTTTTATTTGTTTTTTTTTTTTTTTTTTTTAAGAAAAGAAAAGAAAAGAAAAGAAAAGAAATGTAAGACCTTTTAAGAGAGAGAGAGAGTTGTGTGATGGGGATCGGGGAGACGGGATCGTCAGACTCAAGTCTCAACAAGCGACGGAAATTATAATGGAATCATTTCCCATCTTGCATGTACTATATTATGGGTCCCGCCTACGATGCCAAAATTGAAAGAAGCTTTCATGATGCGGCAGCCAAACATGAAGGTTTCAACGGGAATAGCAAACCGGCCTCTTCGTTACTTTTTAATCAAATAATAATTTACCTTGAGTTATAAACTTATAATTAGGGCTGGGCACGGTCTGGTTTCAACTAAAACCGGACCAAATCAAAAATTTCGATCTTTTGAAAAATAGGACCAGTTTGGACCATTCTTTTTTTCAGATCAGACTATACCAAATTATATTTATTCGGTCCGGTTCGGTCTAACGGTTTTTGACTTGAAATCCAAATACTTGACCATTTAAAAATATATGTATGGCATGATAAAGTGATCAATTAACGAGACATCCAAGTTACTGTTACGTACGGTTCATCAAACTAACAAAAGCTAAAAGATTAATAAAAATAAAGTGTTGTGTAGAATTTCTGGAAGTAGAAAAATAATAATAAATAAAATAACTTGCTATTGCTATAATCATGACAATGCAACTGGATGTATGCAAATCAAAAAAAAGTTACAACTCAATCATGAAAATTGCACTAATTTAGTTTTATATTATTAATATTTTGGGCTCGAAATTTAAATAGCACTTAATGGGGTGCCTTTTGGGGAAAAGGCACCAACATATTAAGTTAAGTTTAAAAGGCACCATTTATGGTGACCAGACAAAAATACCCCTTCATTTGTCGCTTTGTGAGTCTTTTCAAACGTTGATAGAAAAACTCTTGACTGAGAAACGGACAGACACCAGTACCAAATTCCGACGATGAACCACCGGAACAGTAGTGATGTCAAGCAGAGTTGAACGGCGAAGCAGAAGGAGTGAGGTAAGCATTTTCATTCTCGTTTTCGAATAAGAATGTGTGTTTGTTGATCAGGTTAGGTTAGGGTTTTATTTTAGGAAAAAAATTCCTTTGAAAACGATGAAGATCTAGGTTTTATTAGTTGAATCGAGCCTTTTTGTAGTTGAATCGAGCCTTTTTGAAATTAAATCGAGCCTTTTTGAACTTGAATTGAGCCTTTTTGAACTGTGTAATGTAATCGAGCATTTTGGTGTTGTAATCTAGCCTTTTTGTGATGTAATCTAGCCTTTTTGTTTTGTAATCGAGCCTTTTTGTGTTGTAATCGTGCCTTTTTGAATTGTGTTTTGTAATCGAGCTTTTTGATATTGTAATCGAGCCCTTTTGTGTTGTAATCGTGTCTTTTTGTGTTGTAATCGTGCCTTTTGATATTGTAATCGAGCCTTTTTGTGTTGTAATCGTGCCTTTTTGAACTGTGTATTGTAATCGAGCCTTTTGGTATAGTAATCGAGCCTTTTTGTGTTGTAATCGTGCCTTTTTGTGTTGTAATTGTGCCTTTTTGAACTGTGTATTATAATCGAGCTTTTTGGTATAGTAATCGAGCCTTTTTGTGTTGTAATCGTGCTTTTTTAAACTGTGTATTGTAATCGAGCCTTTTTGTATTGTGATCGTGCCTTTTTGTGCTATGATCGTGCATTTTTGTGTTGTAATCGAGCCTTTTTGTATTGTGATCGTGCCTTTTTGTATTGTAATCGTGCCTTTGTACTGTGGTCGAGCCTTTTTGTACATTTATGTCGAGCCTTTTTGTACTGTAATCGAGCCTTTTTGAACTGTTTTTGAGCCTTTTTGAACTTTGTATTGTGATCGAGCCTTTTTGTACTGTGATCGTGCCTTTTTGTATAGTGATTGAGCCTTTTTGTACTGTGATCGTGCCTTTTTGTAATGTGATCGAGCCTTTTTTAACCTTGATTTTTAGGAGTTTTCATGAACTTATATGCTTTTTTTTTCTGTGAATATGCAGAGAGTGAATCTGAAGGATTTCCTGAAAATCCCTGTGGGAGAATGGTTCCACGGAAAAATTATTCGGCATGACCATTTGAATGACATTACAGATATCGAGAATGCACTTGAAAGTGTACCTGAACTTCTGAAGATGGAAGACCGTCGTCGGTTTACTGAGTCCTGCTTCGGTCATTTCCTTCACATGCATCGGGAGATACATTTTTCGGCTGGAATTGTCCATCGGTTGCTTTTGCGTGAGTTGCATCATGACGGGCTGGAAGATGAGATGAGATGAGATGAGATGAGATTTTTGTTGGATAAGCATACGGTCCGGTTCTCGAAGGTTGAGTTTTGTCTAATCACCGGAATGAAGTTCGGAATCATTCCCGACCCAGCAAGTTATGAGATGGTACAAAATGACATACACGACCGATACTTTCAGGGTCAAGTCATAGAGAATGAAGAGCTGAAAGCAGTGCTGCGGAGTGGTATTTTTAAGCAGCAGTACGATGCGGTGAAGCTGTCATTATTGTTTTTGCTGAACTGGATACTGATGGGGGTGGACGAGAGATATAAAATTCCATTCTGGCAGTTTCAGCTAGTTGAGGACTTGGACGCTTTTGATACGTTCCCGTGGGGCGCATACGTGTATAGGCGGACTATATCTGGTTTGAAGCATGCTTTAGATGGTCCACGGCTACGGTCCGAACAACGACAGCAACAACAGGCCACGGATGACACCACTGAGTCGTATAACATATACGGTCTAGCGCACGCATTATTGGTGAGAATTTATAATTTGCAGCCGTACTTTAATTGAAAATATTTTATATCACTAATGTGTTATCTATTACGCAGATATTTGCTTTTGAGGTTATCCCAGAGCTTAGCAATAAGCACAAATGTGGGACCCGTAAGGTAATCGAGCTACCCCCTCCACGTATTCTGAAATGGGAGTTGACTCAGCGACCGTGGGGGAAAACCCTGGATAAGATTTTCACTGAAAGGGTAAGTATTGCTATTATTAATATTTATTATTTTGAGTATGTTTGCAACTACAATGATGTCACTCTGATTGCAAATGTTTGCGCGGGCTTCATTGTTGCCGATAGATGCTGAGAAGGGGCAACAGTACTACGAAGGCATAGACCTGGGAGGTAGTCTATATGATGATGATGCCGTAGATTTACCTCGTGACCACCCGGATCCCGAACGACATAGGACTGTCGGACCCAGTGATACGGAGGATTCGTATTACGGACCTAGTGATATGGATCCTGAGAGGCAGTATACTGATATGGAGGGCTTAGAGCCAGAGGTCGACATTGGCAGTGGGAGTCCCACGAGGTCTAGGTGGATACGATTCACTCTACCTAGATGAGGATGACCTAGACCTAGTGATTCAGACCAGGAGGGTGGCAGTCTTATTCCCGTGAGGCGTAGGCGGGTACGATTCACGTTGCCCAGACGGCCTAGACCTGAAGGTCATCAACCTGAAGGAGTTGAAGAGCATCCACAGGTACATAAGCATTTTTTTAACCGCATGATTTACTTTCTATTGACTTAATAGTTGTAGTATTGACAGAGTCTGCAATCCTTTCAGGGCTGGGACGATAAATTAGCAGAAGTGATGGATGCTGTTCGAAAATTACGGAAGGATGTCATGGATGCTATCGAGAAGAATGAAGAGAAAAGAGATGCACAGCATCTGGAGTTGCTGGCTATGATTCGGACACTACAGGGTCCGACGTCGCAGGGTCCGCCGTCGTAGGGGCGTATGGAGGAGGATCCACCGTTCGATGACCTACCATTTCATGACTATGATAGAGCATTCAGTACAGACAGGACAGGTATTGATCATGATGAGACAGGCTCAGGAACCAGACATGGGGAGGCACATACTACAGACACAGTATCCGAGCAGCAGGCTCATGATGCGCTAGGACAACCGTCGGTCCCTGGTGTTATAGAGACAACAGTACTACCGCAGGCCCTCACCGTAGACCGCTCATCACAGCTGCTGCATGATCCTGTTCATATCCAGGAGCTCTCCACTGACCGCACGTCGCAGCGTACCCATCCAGTCAATCCTAGCAGTCGTAGACCTCCGGTTGGCCCGAGCACAGCCGACCCCTCCAGGCGATCCTCGAGGAGAGATTTGGTTCTTCGAATTCCACCACACCGGTCGCAGGGCGATCAACGGGGATTGAGTTCCTCCTTAGACCGCACCGATCCCCATGGTCCGGAACATACTCCCCCACCCCTAAGGCGTGAAGACCGGATTCGACGTCGAGGTTGGATGGAATGGAGCCCATACATAGACCCTTGTCTACCGAAGAGGGCACGGGTGATGCTGCCGCTGGCACATGAATGGAATTCACATGGACTAGTAGATCCTGAACAGCTTGCGGCGGCGTACGAAGACTACGAGAGGAGCACGACGGGGGAATTGTAAGTATAATCTAATAAATTACATTCTGTTTATAGTTTTTTAGACAAATATGCAAGTTAGTATTATGTAACTTTTTCCCTACTTATGCAGACGTGATGTGGATTTGCACGACCCAGTTGGTGTTCTTGTCACTTGGTTCCATCGATTGCAAACCAATTTCATGGAGTTGGAGGATACGGTATGTTCCTTCCTTGAACTGTCTTTATAAAATTCAGTCACAAATGGTTGAATCCTAACAATACAAACTGTTCAAATTTTCAGCACATTGACGCATACTTGAACATTGTTCGGAGGCGTCAGCGATTGCACCCCACTGTCTACAGTGCCCGGATCAACATACTGGATTCACAATTCTTTGTAAGTGTTAATATT
Organism: Acer saccharum; assembly: GCA_030490815.1. NCBI lineage: Eukaryota > Viridiplantae > Streptophyta > Magnoliopsida > Sapindales > Sapindaceae > Acer > Acer saccharum. The sequence goes on from CM059874.1 coordinate 22,079,860, forward strand.
ATATGGTTTTCGCTTCTACATTGATGTGTTCATACATCTTCTGCCTAACGTTTCGGTTAATTTTCTTTCAGTCATTGTTAGATCACCAATGGGACAGAATCGGCACTGGTGAGGAGAGGAAACCTCATCAGGTTGGTTTGTGTTCAACCACTAGTGGTCCCGTGATGAGCTTATGGTGGTCCGTGGGGAGCTCCCGTTAGGGAACCGGCCATGGCATGATGTTGACATTGTGAGTGTTTATTCGAGTTTTGCGTCCATTTGTATAATAACAAAATTTGATAAAACTTTGGAGAAACACCTACAGGTTCTGATTCCTTGCAACCTTGGACATATGCATTGGGTCATGGCCAGCATCGATCTGCAGTATGGGCACATTCTCGTGTTTGACTCGTTCAGACGGTCGGTCCCATTCAGGCACAGGAATGCCCAGTTTGCAAGCTTGCGCTATTTGCTACCCTCTCAGCTCAATGCGGTGCACTTTCACAGGAACAGACAACCGGGTGACAGGACTTACAAAAAGAAGGATGGGCCGTTTCGGATGTTATTAGTGTCAGTCGACCGGGTGCCCCAACAGGAAGAGGGGTATGACTATTTCAAGTTGTTATTCTATCCCAATCGGTTTTGAAATGAATCAATGCTAATGGTTGTTCATGTTTATAATTGCAGGGGAAACTGTGGTGCCCATACGTTGAGAATGATTGAGTACGGGACGGCGAACAGGGATATGTTCGATTGGACGGAAGCCGATATGCCCATCATCCGGTAAAAGATAGCCGTGGAGGTTTATTGTAACTCCAGGACCTTGTAGTTGTTGTACATAACATTGCTGTTGTTAATGAAATTATTCATTTTTTTTTTCAAGTGTTTGCAGTTCAAAGTTCAACTAAATTAAAAAATATTTTCTAACAAAGGATCCAGTATGCCAGTAAACGAATAACTTAATTCAAATGTTTTTTCAAACATAAAATCATTCAGATTAGTTCTACATAAAAGCATAGGCTCCATTCATTCCACGATAAAGTCCTTCTCAGGGCACGTTTGTTTGTTGTGTCCAGTTGAATGACAGATACTGCATCTACGATGGTATTCTTCGGGAACAATTCTACTGGGACCTTCATTAACTATAGGCGGGTTCGAACATCTCCTGCTATTATGTCCTGGTTGTCCACATCTTCTACACGACTGTGTGGTTGTTCTCTTCGAAGATGAGGCATGTCGACCCTCCATCGGGCGACCTGATTGTCTCTTCGTTTTTGGATTTAAAACAACCCGCGCTGCGATGTCGAATGGCACAACCCATGAAGAAGGATGGCCAACAGGCATTATAGGAACCGAGTATGCATCAATCAGTGTCTCCCTCTTGTAGTAGTCCGCACAAAAAGATGTGAAATCCAAGTTCCGCTCCCTGCAACAATGAAAACAGTGAGATTCACGTTTAGGTACTATAAAGCGATAAATGGACAGAGTCATGTACCTTGCCGCTGCAAGTGCGTGTGAACATGGTAAAAAGTCCATTTGGAATTTGTTGCATGTGCACGTCTTCCGGGCTAAGTCAACCGTCCACTGTTTTCCCTTGTGTCTGACGGAAAATATGTTCTAGTCAACTACATTTATGGTCATATAATCGTATTTCTCGACACGTTTGAGGATCACAAGATGTGCTGCGTCGGTCAATCGATGACGCATTGACCGTGCATTTGTATGACGATCGTGGAACCACTTTTGTAGCATATTCCGAATGAACTTTGCCAGTGTCATCAGTGGCAGTTGCTGTGCGAATTTTAGGCATGAGTTTATGCACTCTACAACATTTGTGGTCATCAACCTGTACCTTCTTTGGGGGCAATGAACACGGGACCACTTGTGTGGACTGGCATCAATGGCATAATCTTATGCACCCTTGTGCAGCCTACGTAACTCCTCCATGTGGTGATCGTAGTGGATTTCACTGTACGACCTAGCAACGTTATCCATTATGTCGGCAACATCTTTTCTGTGGAATCGCTTCTTCATATTTTCACCAAAATGCCAGCAACATATGGTATGAGTTGCATAAGGGAACACTTTAGAAATCCCTGCTTCAATGCTTGCATAACGATCTGAAATGAAAACTAGATCATTTATATGACTAAGGGCACCTCTCAAGCATTCCAAAAACCACTCCCATGAAAGGTTGTTTTCTAAGTCACCGTACCCAAAAGCAATTGGATACACCTGTTCGTTTCCATCTTGTGCAGTTGCCACAAACATTGTACCCTCGAATCTTCCCTTTAAATGGGTACCATCAACTGCAATCACAGGACGCATACACCTCCGAAAACCTCTAATTGAGGACCCTAACAACATAAAAAAGTAGAGGAATTTACCATCGTCTGCGCACTGTAAGTCTGTGATTGTGTCTGGATTTTACTGTTCCAGAACGTATGCAAAAGATGGTAGCAGTTGGAAACTTTTTTCATGCGTTCCATAGGTCAATGACAATGCATATTGCAGGGCATCATGTGCCTTACTGTACATGATTTGGATGCCATACATTGTTTTCATATCGGCGATTATGTCCTTCAGACGCATGAGACGACCATCGGCTTGTTGAAGTTTAGGTACAACGACTTCTCCGATTGTGACTGCACTAGCTTGTCGATGGCGACGGTGAATCTCCTCCAAGGGACAGGTGTGTTCGTTGACAAAACTTCTGACTTGAAAGTAAGTCCCTTCTTCTCTCCTCACCGCTTTTAATTTCCACGTACAGTCGTCAATAAGGCAAACCAGATGTAAAGTTGTCTTATTGGACCTTTTCACCTTCCATTCAAAGTTCTGAAGCATCGCAAAATGGCCAACTAGCCTCTTCAAATCCTTTTTACTCGGGAAAAATTGACCCTTATAAATCATGGTTCTCGGTTCTTGCGCTTCTAAGGTGCTGCTTCTACCAGTACCAAACGAGTATGACCCGGAATAACCCAAGTTGTCGCATTAATAGAATCAGATGTTGTCACATTATAACGGACCTCGGAAGTCCCAGGCATATCTACTGCAGTGCCACTAACTCCTTCTACACGTCTACCATATGTTTACGTATGTGCATGCTCTTCATCCGCATTTTGCAAATCATCAACATGTTCATTATTTGCCTCATTATCCACCTCATGGTTCGGGTAATTGTCATTGTTCTGCTCATTGTACTGCGCATCATACTGCTCAATTCGACAACCAAACACATCACCAAATTGAGTCTCAACGGCATCTGCATGGTCGACCACAACTTGTGGGACACTAACCATGTTTCTCCCACCTTCGCTGCCACTCCTTTGGGTGAACACTTGGTTGCTACCACTAAAGGATCCTAATTGTTGGGTATTTTCAGGAGGAGGAATATCATTCCCTAACACATCTCCAGCTGTCCGCTCAATAAGACTGACACATACTTGAGGGATCACTCGATCTTCCCCTAGCATAAACTGGACATCGTCGTCATTCCTTATAAATGTGCAACACATACTGCCAGGAACCATTGATATTGATGACAAATCAACGTTGTATTTGTTTACATCATAGTTCACAATAGTATGCACGATCGCCACCAATTCATCGTAAGTCAAATTCTTTGACACATACATTCCTCGGTTATCAGATCCAACGAACCTCTGACTTCCGTCGGGTAACTGCTCCCATCGACCGTTGTAAGATATTACTATTCTAACTCGATTCATGAGGCTGTCAAATTAATAATCACAAACCATTAAAAAAGACACGATTTCAATTCAAAAAGGCACGATTTCAATTCAAAAATGCGCGATTTCAAAAAGTTACGATTTCAGTTCAAAAAGGCACGATTTCAGTTCAAAAAGGAACGATTTCAATGCAAAAAGGAACGATTTCAGTTCAAAAAGGCTCGATTTCAAAAATTTACGATTTTAGTTTTAAAAAAAACGATTTCAGTTCAGCAAAAAGGCTCGATTCATGACCAAAAAGGCATGAAATGTTTTTCAATAAGGCACGATTGAAGACCAAAAAGGCACGAATTTGTAGCAAAAAGGCACGAATTTGTAGCAAAAAGACACGAAATGTTTTTCAAAAAGGCACGATTGAGGACCAAAAAGGCACGAATTTGTTTCAAAAAGGCTCGATTCATGACCAAAAAGGCACGAAATGTTTTTCAAAAAGGCATGATTGAGGACTAAAAAGGCACGATTTTGTTTCAAAAAGGCTCGATTCATGACCAAAAAGGCACGATTGAGGACCAAAAAGGCATGATTTTGTTTCAAAAAGGCTCGATTCATGACCAAAAAGGCACGAAATGTTTTTCAAAAAGGCACGATTGAGGACCAAAAAGGCATGATTTTGTTTCAAAAAGGCTCGATTCATGACCAAAAAGGCACGAAATGTTTTTCAAAAAGGCACGATTGAGGACCAAAAAGGCACGATTTTGTTTCAAAAAGGCTCGATTCATGACCAAAAAGGCACGAAATGTTTTTCAAAAAGGCACAAAATGTTTTTCAAAAAGGCACGATTGAGGACCAAAAAGGCACGATTTTGTTTCAAAAAGGCTCGATTCATGACCAAAAAGGCACGAAAAAAATAAAAGGCTCGAAAAAAAAAAAGAAAAGTTCTTAAATTATCACAATGACATCAAAATGGCTTCAGGTTAACAAAATACTAAAATGTGACAAAATTCAAACAAACAGGATCAAGAAATATTACCTTATTTTACTGAAGAAGAAAGTCGGGGCAAGACCTTGAACTTTTATTTGTAGAGAGAGAGAGTAACGAAGTTAAATCCTACTCTGGTTTTTGTTGCAAGTGTGTAGAGAGAAAAGACCAAACAGAATAACATAAATCATTAACTAAGGGCAATTTTGGTAGTTCACCATAATAGGTGCCTTTTAAACTTAACTTATTAACCCATTGACATTCTCACCAACTCAGTTTAAAAGGGTGACAGTTCTCACCATTTCCACTAATATTTTTTATTATTAGTGATAACTTTGTAAAATAATGGAAACAAATTGAAATCTTTGACCATCCCATGTTTGGAGTTTTATTTGTTAATGGAGATTTTCATTTTGTATGAACTTGTATGGTTTGTGTCAAAAATAAATAAATTAAAATAATAAATTAGGGTTTTTGACCTTAACCTTTTATTTTTAAAATTTTATTAAAAAGTTTTGGGTGTGACATATAATAGTAATACTAAAAGTATTCGGTTTACGGTCCGGTCCGGTCCGAGTTTAATATACTTAGACCATAGATCAAACCGAACCATATGGTTTTACTAAAATAAACCCATACAGTTTTTTTTTAAAGTACAAAACCGGACCAAACCAAGCGGTTTGATTTGGTTTGGTTCGGTTTACGGTGTATGGGCTTTTTTGCCCACCCCTACTTATAATAGGATAAATATCAAGCATTCAACACACTAAAAACCTATAAATTATAAGTAGTTTATGATGAGTGTTTTGTTATTATCTTATCGTTCCTCATATTCTATATGAAATATCAGATGTGGGTGGGTCTCATGGTGTTGCCCCGAGTTGCTTCTTGTATTTCCCATTAAAAAAACTTCATATTCTCAATCAAAATCTGAAAGTTTAACGACGATTGGATAGATAATAATTATATATACAAAATAAAATAAAAAATTGTTTCCCTCGGTTGCTTCTTGTATTTAAGGACGATTGAATTGATTTTTGGATAATTATTTGGGTTGTATAATATTATTCTATATGAAATATCAGTATCGTTAATAATTTCTTTTTTTCTTAAAAAAAGTATTGTCAATTGATTTTAACCTATGTTTTAAGGGAATATATTAAAGAAACCCTACCTTATTACAAGGGTGGACCCAAGAAATATTTGTTACCTAGACTAAACTTAGGGGGTGTATTGGATTGAGATTTTAATAGACAATTTTGAGGTGCAATGATTTTATGGATTTGTAAGACTATTAGGATTATTAGGATTGCTAAGATTATACTTTTCGGATTATTAGGATTATATGGACTAGACTTTTATAATTCTGAAAGAGTTTTTGGACTTTATTTATAGACTATTAGGATTATCTAAACTTTATTTCAAAACTTTTTGGACTTATAAAAATATGGACTTTCAAGAGTCGATTGTAGTATTCAATTTTCTTCCCAAGTTTTAGTACTCTATAATCTTTTTGAGGGCAGTCATTGAACAACAAAAATTGAATGAGAAGAAACATGTATAAGCTATGAAGAGAAGTAATAAAATTTGGTTTGGTTTACTTGCCTACACTTTGTTAAAACGAGAATCTCAATTTGCACTCTTGTAATGAGATGTTACATGTAATTACATTTGCAGAAAGAGAATTAATGAGAAGCAATACTAAATATACTCGGCTCTCTTATGTTGAGAAGCAATCAAGAAACCCATTGAAGTTTCTGCTCTAAAATATGTTGAATATTTGATGGACTGGATCGAATCTCAGCTAGATGATGAATCCATATTTCCTCAAAAGCTTGGTATATATGTCATTACTTTATTTATAATATGATGCCATTTAGGGTGAGTAAATTGGACTATATGTCAATGAGAATATTGTTATTGCCACTGCTTTTTATTTTGACCTAGAAACTGTTTAGATGTATTTACACTAATCTCATTCAAAATTTCTTCCTTTAGATTTTCGTAGGAGCTCCATTTCCTCCCAACTTCAAGGAGGTTGTGAAGACGATATTCAAAAGATTGTTCCGTGTATACGCTCACATCTATCACTCTCACTTCTAGAAAATAGTGAGCCTCAAGGAGGAAGCTCATCTGAACACATGCTTCAAGCATTTCGTACTGCTTACTTGTGTAAGTTTTCTCGATCAAACCAACCTTCCAGCAGAGACCGGATCATATACCCATTCCATATAGTTACAAAGATCTTCGATAAGACTGCATTTTTTTTTTTTTTCTCTGTTCAGATATGAGTGTTCTGTTCCGTAATATAAACCAAAATGTGCTTCAGAACAATGCCTTTTTTACCCATAATATAAACCAAAATGTGCATTTTTTCAACAGATGGGGAACGCAATGCAGGAATTTTTGTATCGGTTTTACTGTCATAACTTGACTTCATGATTTGAAATTCGGTTGAATATTTTCAATTAACAATGTTGTCTTCAAAGCCGGCTAATTGCTACCTTTGGAATTGCTTTTCAAACTTATTACATTGTTTCTTTTACAAAAAAATTTGGCAACTTGGGAAATCACTTAAATAGTTATAAGGGGGTGGGGAAGGGGGTGTTTGGGGGAGGTTCCCCACTATTTTCAATCTGAAATTTGAAATTTGGAATCTGGCCATCTCAGTATCTCGTTTCACAATGTTTCAATATTCGATCCAAAAAATAATCTAAAATATATAATTGGTTTATTTTAATCCAAAATAAATACAAATACTTCTAATGATAGAATATTATACAATAAAGATCAAAACAAACTTAAAGCTTTCATCTTTGATCAATTCAAAATATAAGAAAACACACAAAATTACGTATAGATATATAAAATATTTGGGAGAAATGGGGGTGGGGGAGCCTCCACCAACCCCCACCCCCATTTACGATTTTGGAGATGGGGCACCGTGGGGGTAGGGCCACATGGGGGATTTGCCCATCCCTAATTCAAAGCCATCAAACTATGAAACCCAATGACCGGCAACGAAAAGAAATAACTCTGCCTCCCACTAAGCCTTTTGCTATGGGTAAACAAATAGCATTTATATTTCTTTTGTTAAGTCTATCAAACCTTTTTTTTTTTTGTTTCTTCATCTACATGGGAAAACAAATCATACTTAAAGGACATGACTGTTGGGTTCGAGATTTAAATGATGAAATTCTTATCAAACCACGATTTTTTTTTTTTTTTTGGAAGTATATCAAGCCATGATATTGACATCGAATACATGTGGGTTTTTTGAGGTAGGAAAGTAGATTGGACACCCATTACAGGTGGGTTTTACTTTGGTCGAAATTGATTCCAGAGATTTTCTTGTTTTTGATCAATCGAACTTGTGGGTAAAATTTATGTAATGAATTGAAAGAAACCAGAGAGTAGAGGTGGATCAGAACGGTGTCCTTTAACTTTAAGCTCTTTAAACGGTTAAACAAACAAAAAAAAAAAAAACAATGTAAGGGAAATATTGTATGTGGCGTCTGGCTTGAGGTTGTGACAAATAAGAGATGGTTGAAAACTTGAAGTCGTGATAGAGAAGAGACAGGTGGCTCAAAACGAAGAAGATAGAATTTGGTGGAGAAAAGCCTTGTAGGTCCGGCAAAAGTTTTGGGGTATGTTAACATGTCATCGTTTAAAGTACATAAAGGAAAAATAAAAATAAAAGTAAAGGACATAATCTAGACTGTCGGATGCAATAATATACACATAACATCGGATCCCAAAAGTTCAACACAGGTCAATAGAGAAGAAGCTCAGTAAAGGATCCTAGTCCTTTTAACGATCATCAATAACAGCAGGAAACATCTCAGACAACATCATGTTCGTAATCATTAGGAAAATTCCAGTTAGCAGTATTGTGAAGCTTTTGAAAATGCATTTATTATTTACATAATGACAAGTGCCGCAATAGTAAATTCGCACTCATAATTCTATTAAAAGGTGATTGTATTTGTATCATTGTCAGTAAAAACCATTCCATATGGCATACATGCTCTTAAAATGATATGCACATAAACTAGAACGATTCCATGTTCAAAAATATCCAATTGCTTTCTTAGGAAACCACTAAACAAATTGAATACAAGAAAATGTCACCTACCTTGATTTAATCTTAATCTAATCCATCTTGATGAACCCCATGTAAGCTCCTAAGATTAGAATCCCCGTATCTTGAAGCTGCTAAAATATACGATCCCACGACACCAACAAGGACACCGAAGACCATGGCAAAAAGCTGGAAGTTAGCAAGAAGCTCACCACGAACTTCACTGTCTGTTGAACGACAAGATACTGTATTTTCTTTCAACCGACAGCTATCTGGCATCATGGGGCCATAGAGAGTGAAGGCAGTCTGATAGAACCAGAGGCCTTGGAGAGTTATAGCAATGCCACTACATATATCAACTGGAAAGCTGGTTGGAAAGATAGCTCCAGCAACCGTGCTTAAAATACAAAGTGCTATTAAGAGGACAAGTAGAAGATGGTAGTACCCCTCCAGGCCTTTATGGGTTGTTGAGTGGAAGTAGAAGAGGAGATACTCTGCACAGAATGCTGTGGCGACAACCAAACAAAGGGATCCTTCGGGCAGGGGAAGGAATCTGAGAAAAATGGAATCACATAAAAACAGATTGTTATTTTTACCGATAGAAAATCTCTCTCTCACTCTCTCCTCAAAAAATAGTTATTTATTTCTTAAAAAATAAATAAAATTTCATGTAGTAGTAGTTAGCCTTTACTTTTCAAGGATTATGCAGGCGTGAGATGATTTTAAATATAGTTTTGTGAACGTATAATGAATGCCTAACAAGGTAGCTATTTATTATTACACAAGAAAGTAAATAAACTTTTTATTAAGGTAGCTATTTACTATTTATTATTACCTTTCAAGGACTTAATACATCTGAAACATATATAATTTGTTTCCGAAAAGCGCTCTTCATCATAGATTTTGACAAATAATTCAGAGGGAAAAAGAAAAAGAAAAGGAAAAGCATATCAATAAATTATCAAGTAAGCTTCATAGTGAAGTAAAGCCTCTTCAATATTTATAATTCTATTCACATTCTACAACTCATGAAAACTTTTTTAATTCTTCCACTCAATGACGATCCCATATCCCTGTTTGCCAATTATGATCACAGACTAGCAACACTTACAATCAATCACATAGTATTCCTGAATTTGATGGTCAGAGTTTTAGAGCCCCATGTAATTTCCAATATAGTGGATTGGCTATTTTCTCAAATCAGATTCTCAAGCTTGAAGAAAAATTAGTAACTTCATATCAATTAAAATCAAAGGGTGACTCCCTAGAACAGAGAAATTACACAGTTCATATAAAATTTTAGACTTAACCATTACTCCAGCATACTTGTCATAAGCCATAATTACCATCCCCTAATTAAACATAAATGAAGTTTCAGTTTTCTTTAACTACTAATTACTAAAGGCTCAGCTAGAGTTCAATCAGCAAAATTAACAGACAAAAGCACAAATTTTAAAACAGTATAAATTCCATCAAAATCCCATTATATAAAAATAAAAGAATGAGCAGTAATGATTATTTCTATAGTCCTGAACCCATCAAAATTACTAGCTACTAGAAAATGAATAAAAGAAAAGGCCATGAGCTAACGAACCTGGTTTTCTCAGAGAGCAAAGAGACAGCACCGAAGATGAAAAACATGAGAAGCATCCCTGAATGCTCGAAATCGTTCATGTGATGTGGGTTCAAAACTCCATCGACAAAAAATTTAAGATGGGTCGAGTACAGAAGCTCAATACACAAATCGATAAAAGCACCAATTGTTACCACATAAAGCTCCAAGTATTTGAGCTTCCCATCAAAACCAGGAACTGGGTTCCAAACCCGGACCCGAAAAGTTTTGGGATTTGATACGTATCGAACCACAGAGCTCCATATGTGCCAGATACCAATTACAAGGAACAAAGTTCCTGGTAGAGCATGACCCTTGAAAGATCCCATTTTTCTTGAAATATGTTTTATGCTCTCTTGATTGATATTTAAACAGAGATTTGATCAATTAACCCTCTGATTGGTTCTTCATCAAAGCTTTCTGTTCAAAAAAGCAAGTAGATTTTAGCGATACTGGATTGGATTTACTTGTTTATTTCCATAGCAGACGCAGAGTTGTGAGTTTTCTATTTGAATGTTTTAATTAATAGAATATTGATAACAAAATTCATACATAAAAAAAGGGAAATAAACAGATCTAGTATATCTCCCTAACTGCATCACAGATTTAACAGAATTCATAGAACCTCTAGTATGGTTTACAAGGAAAGAATAAAAAAATTAAAAAAAGAAAAAGGAAAATAGGATTATTGAATTATTTATTTGGTATGAAAAAGTAAGTTGTTATGGGTTCCAAAAGAGACTAGATTAGATGATTGCACTTACAGATCTGCTTATAATTACACGATCAAGGAAAAGCTATTGCTGATTGCTGTGCCCATCCAAATGACTGAAATGAGAACTGCCAATACTCAATTATATCTCTTTTTTATTTGTTTTTTTTTTAAAAAAAAAACACAAAAAAGAAAAGAAAAGAAAAGAAAAGAAATGTAAGACCTTTTAAGAGAGAGAGAGAGTTGTGTGATGGGGATCGGGGAGACGGGATCGTCAGACTCAAGTCTCAACAAGCGACGGAAATTATAATGGAATGATTTCCCATCTTGCATGTTCTATGTTATGGGTCCCGCCTACGATGCCAAAATTGAAAGAAGCTTTCTTGATGCGGCAGCTAGGGATAGCCAATGGGAAAATGGGGATGGATATAGGTCCCCCATCCTCATCCCCCCTATTTGGGGAAAATGGGGTAGTTTTGGGAGGAGGTCCCCCCACCCCATCCCCATTTTCCCGTTTTCACCGTTTCTCCATTCCCCTATTTTCCTTATATCATTAAAAATTACATAATAAAAAAATACATATTCCATTGAATTTAAATACAAAAATTACATAATAAAGATGTATACATAGTTAATAAGAATAAAAATATTGAAAAAATAAAAATAAAAATATATTAATATATTATATATTATATATTATATTTGGGGAAATGGGGATGGAGGCACCTACCCCCATCCCCATCCCCATTTCCATGAATTTGTGAGGGAAATGGGGAAATTGGGCCCCATTCCCATCCCTATCCCCATTTCCATTTTAATTTGGGGATGATTTTCATCCCCCCCTCCAATTTCCCCATTTCAAAAAAAATAAATAAAATTAAAATGGGGATGGGGGAGCGGGGATTTGGGGCCCCGAAGGAAAATATCCATCTCTAGCGGTAGACAAACATGAAGGTTTCAACGGGAATAGCAAACCGGACTCTTCGTTACTTTTTAATAAAATAATAATTTATCTTGAGTTATAAACTTATAATAGGATAAATATCAAGCATTCAACACACTAAAAACCTATAAATTAGAAGTAGTTTATGACAAGTGTTTTGTTATTATCTTATCGTTCCTCATATTCTATATGAAATATCAGATGTGGGTGGGTCGCATGGTGTTGCCCCGCGTTGCTTCTTGTATTTCTCATTAAAAAAACTTCATATTCTTAATCAAAATATGAAAGTTCAAGGACAATTGGATAGATAATAATTATATATAAAAAATAAAAAAAATTGAGGGGACGATTGAATTGATTTTTGGATAATTATTTGGGTTGTATAACATTATTCTATATGAAATATCAGTATCGTTATTTAATTTCTGTTTTTTTTTTTTTTTTTTTAAAGTATCACCAATTGATTTTTGTTAGGATTATGCTCAATAGCAAGAGTGTAATATTGTTATTGACAATCTTTTCATATTAATAAAGTGATTTCTGATTTAACAAATCTTATAGCATTTATAGTTTAATATTATAATTGTCAAAGTAAATAATCATAAGGTCAAAAGACTATGAGAAAAGAAGAATTGTTCGTACATCTGGATATGTATGAGGTAGACACAATTCGTTAGTTAGTCTAGAATAATGTTCACAACTTAAGTTAAAGGTTGGACACTTTTATCTTGTTAAAGTTGTAGAATTCTTTTGCTAGCATTTGAGTGGGATCAAATGAGTTATGATGAGTCTGAAATCATCGGAGGGTCTTCGAGTAAAAGAATATAGTGCACTGGGTGCATTGAACTGGATCACAATGAAATACTTTATCTAGAACCGTCAATGGATAATAGTCTTTTCATTATTAGGACAATCGGAGAGTCTATCTGAATCCTGAGATAAATGATGGACTTATGGTTGCAAGTGATATCATTTGAGTTATCAATAAGTACGATTATATAGCATAGTCTATTCTCGATAGTTTGGTGATATTCATTTGTTAATCGATAGAGGACTTCATTTATAGATATGGACATCGTGGCTCCATTTATTATATAAGAGTAGAATATCATTATATGGATGTTTTGAGGTATTGGATATTGAATCTTAACGTTAAGTTTTCGATAGAGTCTATTGAAATATGGCTTTTGGACAAGTCAAAATATCCAAGTTCAAAATGTGGTAATATGAGTAAATATGGTAACTTGAAGAGCTATAGGCGGTCTATGAGTTCTTGGCGATTACTGATATTCTTCACCAGGATACACCATCTCCAATAAGATTGTCTAGGGTACGAATGAGAAATATTTACTTATTCTATCTTTATTTAAGAGTTCAATTTTAGCTCTTTAGTGGAATGAGTTAAAATTAATAGATTGGACCTAAGTGAATCATTTGTTGATTGTGATTAGGTTATGTCTATTGAAGCTTAAATTTAGATAGCCCGCCAAGATCCCCAATCCACACGGACTTACATGGATCACTTGATATATTCTACCGAACCAATTTATGGGTCCATCTAGAATTGTATTTAATATATTAAGAATATAATTTGCACATTATTTATTTAATGGGCTGATAAATTATATTAATATATTAATGAAAGGCACGTGGGCTTGTTTCCTTTAGTAAGAATGGGTCTGGTTCACATGTGGGCATTTTATTAAGGTCCAATGGATTTAATAAAATAGAAAAACTTTATATAGATATATTAATATATATGGCACATGGCCGAGATATATATATGATATTATATTGTTTTATTTTTATTATTTGATTAAATGGAAATTAATTAATTGATTAATTAATTATTTAATTAAAAATCAAAATCTTTTTCTAACTAGGAAATATGTTTCTTAGTAGTATACTATTGTGGTAGTATAAATAAAATAAAAGACTTTATTTGGTAAGTAGATAAATAAAGGATTTATTTATCTAGTCAAATAAGGAAGTCTTTTATATAGTCACAAATACACTAAAGAGTTGGATTAGGGTTTGGAATTCTAAGGAAATCTACCTAGGGTCAAGATTTAAGTCCAAAGACACAAATCCTACATGGTAAAGGATTTTGGCCACAATATATAAATATATATTAAATATATATATTATAAGGCATGCAGAATTAATTTCGAAATATATATATATATATATATATATATATATATTTATTAAGGCGTGCAGGTTTAGTGCACTTTAATAGGTGTGCAGTATTTATGAATACATAATTAAAGGTTGATTTCGGTTTCATCAATATATATATTATTTCGGATTTGCATATAAATATACATATATTATTTCAAGCAATAGATATATTTTTGAATGCATGTAGAATTCGGGTGATATATATATATATATATTCTTGGTATAGAATTCTGGAACCCTAATGTTTTGGACTTGAGAGTTTTTTCTTTTGCTTAAGAAAAATAGAATCTAACTCTTAGACTAGTGTGATTTTTAAGCCAAGGGGAATAGAGAGAAAAGTTTGTTCTTATTTCGATAGTGCACTAGTTACTTTTACATCAAAAGGTTTTGTGCACAATTTCGAATAAGGTTCACGTGAGTTTCGATCTAAAGATTGTGAATTCAAAAGTGACCGGAACATTCTTTGTTGTCTCTTGGAACTTGTTGTGACTAACGAAAAAGAAAAAGTTTTGTTAATCCATCCTCAGGTACACAATTCAAAGAGAAGGGAGACCATGCTCTTAGGTGATTCACGTTCGTGATTGGATTGGAAGATCTTACGGATTACCATCGACGCAATGTCAATCGGATCACGCGACAAAAGTATGATATCTTTAGTATTATATGTTAATTAATTAGAGGGTTAATGTTCAAATTATGGAAAAATTTTAAACTATACTAAACCTTATTTTAGTCTCGCTTCCGTTGCGTGACCGTATTTTTTGCTACAATTTTAACCTATGTTTTAAGGGAATATATTAAAGAAACCCTACCTTATTACAAGGGTGGACCCAGGAAATATTTGTTACCTAGACTAAACTTAAGGGGTGTATTGGATTGAGATTTTAATAGACAATTTTGAGGTGCAATGATTTTATGGATTTGTAAGACTATTAGGATTATTAGGATTGATAGGATTATACTTTTAGGATTATTAGGATTATATGGACTAGACTTTTATGATTCTAAAAGAGTCTTTGGACTTTATTTATAGACTATTAGGATTATCTAAACTTTATTTCAAGACTTTTTGGACTTTTAAAAATATGGACTTTCAAGAATCGATTGTAGTATTCAATTTTCTCCCCAAGTTCCAGTACTCTAAAATCTTATTGAGGGCAGTCACTGAACAACAAAAATTGAATGAGAAACATGTATAAGCTATGAAAAGGAGTAATAAAATTTGGTTTGGTTTACTTGCCTACACTTTGTGAAAACGAGAATCTCAATCTGCACTCTTGTAATGAGATGTTACATGTAATTACATTTGCAGAAAGAGAATTAATGAGAAGCAATACTAAATATACTCGGCTCTCTTATGTTGAGAAGCAATCAAAATGTTTGATTAGGTATAGAATTTCATTCCTAACTTGTGTTCCAAATTGCAATGAAAAAAAAGATTAGAAAGCGTTCCATTCATTCGCAGATGCAATTTCATATATTTGAGTTCCAAATTTTATATTGAAAATTTCTAAATTGCAACATAAATTCAAGCAAAGAACAAGCAGACAAAGCTACACTGCGTTGTATTCAAACTACGATATCATTCAAAATCCATATGACTTGAAGCAACTCAATCAGAAAATTCAGTGATACATCATATCGAGGACACCTAAAAAAACATTAAAGAGCAATGAATATTGGAGTTTGATAACATATGAATTGATTTGATGGTCAAGATTTTAGATATCGGTGGTGGTGGTGAGATCATGGAAATCTACCATAAAACTATTTTTAACTCACAGAGGCATTTTATCAATCATTTGGTACTCGACTTTCAAGTGTAGTTTTATGTTGTCTTTTGCATGTTTGGCCGCCACATTTATTATATACTAATACACCCACCAAATATTTGAAATCAAATAAAAAGTCTAGAAAGTATTGAGGGAGAGGGCAAGACAATTTTGGGTTCAAGCTATTTATACATATCACTAAAAAGTTTGGAAAATCCATTTTGTCATGAAATCCTAAAAATCTTGATCTCAATCCAAACCAGTAGACAATTTGCTGCCTCTTGAAAATCTAGATCCAATACCACAAGACAATATGGATTTATAAAAAAAATCTTAAAAGTCTAGATCCAATACCACAAGACAATATAGACTTTTTAAAAAAATCTTAAAAGTCTTGATCGAATATCATCAGACTTATCCAACTTGTTAAAAAGTTTCAATCTAATACCACCAGACTTTTACTTCCCAAAATCACTAAATATTATAAAGCAAAAATCATGGATGGAAAGTCCTGGCATGTGTCTCATTGAGAGACTATCTAAAATTTGAATTATTTTGATACTTGGCAGTACTTTCCTCTTTTAGTAATTTTTCTTCTTAAATCGATTTCAACATTTTGCATTTCTTATGTGCCACTTTTTTTTTAAAAAAAAAAAAAAACAAAAAACAAAAAACAATAAAACAATCAATTAGCATTAATAAGCACTTCTTCTCCCAAATCATTGGTATTCTCATTCTCTTAACTTTAAGGGTGTGGCTACTCATTTCCCATTGTAATCACACATAAACCGAAGTGCTCATTCTCTCCACTATTATCTATATCAACTCTTCTCACATTTTCTCAAACATTTAATACCCACGTGCTTCTTCTTTTCCCAACAATTATTTCCACCTCTCATGTTGGAAATTTGAGAAAGGAAAGTTTTTTTTTTTTTTTTTTTTTTTTTTAATATATTCATATTTATCTTTAAACCTTTGATATTCTTCCTAGATTCATAAACAAAATTTGACTTTAGATTTTAGCATTAATTTTTGTTAACTATTAATTAATAATATTATTCTCTTAATTGTGGCATTTCTCCGTGTATTCTCTTTATAGACTCCTCCTGTCTTTCCTAATAATAACGGTCAAATGTCCATATTTAATAGGATAGTAAATATAAATTTATATTAATTCATTCAATACCGAAGGATGCATGCATGGATGACTTAAATACTCTTTCAAAAACTATTAAGAAAGTCAAAGATTAACTCCTTGATTTTCTCAATAGTAATTAATTGATATTTCATCTTTTGACAATTCTACCTTTTTAATATATTTGAGGAGTTTCTATTCCATTACAATTTGTTAACATATTGTTGTATGTATAAATTCGCCAAACAGACATGTCATCAAATGAGTCAATAAATGCTAAGGGAGAGGTTGCCACGTCACTCGTTGACCGGGTCAAGGGAGAAAACGTGGGCCAGTCAGTATGTCAACGTCTTAAGTCAATAAGTCAAAGGTGTGGTCGCCAAGGCTAGATATGTACTCGCCAAAATATAGAAACGTGGTCGCCGAAGGGTAATACCCAGGAGTGGAGGTGTTTGCTGCATCAGCGTATTGGGCCTAAACCGACTCGGCAAAAACACAGAAATAAATCCTAACTTCTAGAAAACCCATGGCAACGAGGAATCATAAAAAGGGAAAGAGATAAAGCATATCCGGATCCGTTACAACATGGGAATCCTAGTATGAATCAAAGGGGAAATCCTACCACCAACACGGCTAAAATCAAGGGGAAACCCTAATTATCATGTATAAATAGAACCATTTATCCCATGAGGAGGGGGTTCGAAAACTGAGAGAAGAGAGCAACTGTATGAGAGATCTGAGTGTGTAACAAAGCAATAAGCCTAGTATTATCTTTCTGCCCTCTGGGGCGCCGTGGTTTTTTCCCATTCAAGGGTTTTCCACGTAAAATCTGTCTCTTGCATGCATTGATTATTTTCTCGTTTTGTCTTGAGTTGATATAATTGTTGAGTGCGTGGCAATCCAAATGTCACCGTCAACACATATAAAATTCAACTAATCATTCTCTTTCCTTATTTTGTTTTTAACTTTTGTCAATATATAAAACTATTCATAGATGCTTCTCTCTTTATGAAAGCTGATTCTAGGTATGTACTGCATATATATATATATATATTTTCTATTATCAGTTCGTCCTGATAATAAATATATCAGGACGAAGAATGTGGGCCACTAGATTTACATACTTTGACTCAAAGTGTATGCACTTGTCAAAATTTCTCTATAATCTTTGGTCCATATTCTTTGTCCTGATATATTTATTATTAGGACGAACTGACAATAGAAAGACTATATATATATATATATATATATATATATATTGGTTAAATCCTTCTCTCATATTCAACTATTTTACTACTTTGCTCTATCATTAATTAGGTTAGCTCAATGTGTCCATGATATTCTTAAAGACTTCCCTCAATTGTTTGGTTGTTTAAAATCATGTTATTGTGATTTGCGACTTTTATCTCTAACTAAATTGTGATGGACTTTTTTTTTGGTGCTTAAATTTCAAGTTTTAGGGCCAGTTTGGTATTGTTTTTGAGAAGTTAAAATCAGCTTATTTTATAATTTTAACACAAAATGATGTTTGATAAAACTTTCAAAGTGATTAATTCATAATCTAGCAAGTTTTGACAGTGATTTTGAGAAGTAGGTGGGGGGTTACTTTTTGAAAGTGATTATAGAATAATCTATTTCAGTATTTAATGAATCTTTTAAAATATCATTATTATCCTTATTAAATAAAATTAAAATCATTTATATACCTTATTTCATCTTAAAATTAAAGATTCTAATTAAATATTGATTTGATTTATAAAACCTTTTAAGAATATTTTTATTATTCTTATGGATTTTTTTTTTCTAATTTAAATATTCTACTTAAATATTGATTTAATATATATAATTAATGAAAAAAATAAAATCATGTTCTAAAATCATGTCTATTTTAGTCATTGTAACTAATTTCAGTACTTTTTAAATAAAATCACCAAACATACGTATAATGCTTTTGAGTTATACAGTAGTTTAAAAAGTATAATTAACCAAACATCTACTGATTAACTTCACAGCTAATTATTCCTTCAGCACAGCTAACAGTGATTATTATAAAAGTTACAGCAATACCTGTTGTATGTGTGATTTCGCCAGGCAGACACGTCATCAAAGGTGTAAGGATTCCCATCTATTGATTGACTTATTTCGTGGACAAACCACATATTGGGGCTTGATGCAAGGGTAGCTTAGGTATTTAATGGTTGGTGTTTTACACAATCAAGGCCCTCTCAAGACCTCAAGAGAAGAAGCACCAAAGGTAAATTCTAGTGCTTACTTGCTTTGAAGAGATCTAGTTGAACACATACACAACTCATGCATAAATCTTATTCTTGTATGTTGTGTGTTTTATATGTGTGCATGCATGTTCTTGAACATCTCTTCTTGCATGTTTAAGTGATTACATCTTGTTCATTGAAATGCCATGACATGTTTAGGCGTTAGGATGCATTCACTTCTCACACTTGCACTTCATGATTAGTCTTAAGTGTTGTGTAATTCATTTCCGTTTGTGTGATCGGAAACGTCCGTGCTTGCACGATGGTGTGCATGTCTTAGCGCGATGGTTGACCAGTTGAGAATGTCTCATTCTTCTCTTGGATAAGTGGTATTTTTGGTTTGGTTGTTTGGAGTAAAGTGTCTAGTTTCAAAAGATTAGATTTCAATGTTTTAAATATTTTTCAAAACTGACCTTTGTATGGTCGTGTGACCATAACTTTTTATAAAAAGATTGAAATTGAGTTTTGTATAATTTTGGACAAACTAGACACCCATACCTTTCCAACGGTATATTATTCGTAATATTTCATGACCGTTTGGATTGGTTTTAAAATCTCCAAAGTTACAACCAAAACATGGCAACTCTGTTATTGTCCGTTTCTGACCTTTGGTCACTCAATTGACCATAACTTTTGTTACAGACATCGAAATGTAATTCTGTAAAAATTAGTAGAAATTAGACATCCATACCTTTCCAACGATATATCATATGAAAGGTTTTGATATCGTTTGGTCATGTTTCGAAGCGCTTGAATCTTGAGTCGCTGCACTGACGCGAGTACCGCGAAAATGCCTGTAATTTTTCCATTTCTTCCAAAACGACATAGTTTCACTTGGGCATTATAAATACATATCTTTATCATCATTTTGAGGGCTGTGCCACAAAATCAAACCCTAGAGAGAGAGGCTCCATATTCTTGAGAGAGAAAGAGAGATTTGAGAGAAAATCAAATCAAGAACTCACCTTTAACCACTCAAATCAAATCCTTTTTGCATCAAATTTCATATTGCATCTTCTATGTCTATATAGAATGCATCAATGCATGGGTTTGCATCATCACAACTTGCTTGGTAAGATTTTGATTAACTTCATCTTATTTTAGTATTTTTACTATCAAACCATCTCTTTTAAATTACTTGTATGTTTTAGATCATATGCTAAATACAAGAAAAGAAAATTGATTGTGATGAATTGATTGAGTGTTGTATTGTGATAGCTAATTAGGTTTTTACTTAATCTTGATTAGCTAAGCTATTTGACATGTCATTTAGCTCTTGATATTTAGGATTGATTTAATTGATTATATCATCATCCTAGATAAGCATCTAAGGTTCCCTAGCCATGTTTGCTATTTGAATATCATCATATATTCACATAGGTTGCATAATCTCTTTATTGAAAATTAAGACTTGGGGCTAAGATTGCTTAGGCCTCAAGCAAGTAGGACTAGAGCCACTTTTAAAGGCCCGCGTGGTAGAAGTGGGGGGTTATTGACCGAAGTGTTAGACGTGGTCTACATAGGTTGTAAACTCCATTTCAATTAGTGGATTTCGAGGTTCGAGTGTGACGCACTAAACAGCCCGTGGTTTTTCCCAGTGGTTGGGTTTCCACGTATATATCAAGTGTTATTTAATTTCCACACCATATTACACTTGTTATATTATATTGACTATTAGGGGTATTTTCGTAATCTTGACTATACACGAAAATTGGGTAAAATTAGTTAAAATCTATTCACCCCCCTCTAGATATATATCATACACACCGAACGTTATTTGTTTCAAAAGAAACTAACAAATGCTGGGGAAGACATTGCCACGTCACTCGTGGACCAAGTCAAAGAAGGAAAGTAGATCGGACAGCGTGTCGGCAAGTCCCAAGTCAACAAGTCAAAGATGTGTTCGCCAGATCTGGATATGTACTCGCCAGGGGTAAAAACGCGGTCGCCTAAGGGTGATACCCAGAAGTGAAGGTACTCGCCTGAAACTAATTATAGCACGGTGTGTATAAAGCTATCTAGAGGGGGGGGGGGGGGGGGGGGGGGGGGGGGTGAATAGATTTTACGCTTTTTACCCAATTTTTCGTGTTAGTCAAAATTACGAAATTACCCTCAAGATAATATAAACAAGCAAGTGTAATATGGTGCGGAAATTAAATTAACACTTGATTTTTACGTGGAAACCCTCACGGGAAAAACCACGGGCTATGTAAGTAAGCCACACTCGAACCTCGAATCCACTAAATGTGCAAACGATTACAACCTAATCCCGGAAGTAATCACACACCTACCTAATCCCGATATGAGTGAACCTAGTCCAATTTGCTTGCGATCTAAGCAACCTAATCCCGATTGCTACACACAAGACTTAGCTTCTCTAGAAGAGAATACAACCCTAAGTGAATATATGTGAATATTCAAAATGCAACATAGAGCAAGGGAAACCCTATATGCTTATCTAAGATGATTAATATGCAATTAAGAACAATCCTAGATATCAAAACTAAATGACATGTCAATTAGTTTAGCTAATCAATATCAAGCACAAAACCTAATATGCTAGCACAATACAACTTCTCAAACATACATCATACTAATCTCAATCTTGTATTCAACAAATATAAAATCACATACAAGTAAATAAATTGAGATTGCTAGATAAGAGAAACACAAAATATGTAAGATATTAGTGAAAAGCTTACCAAGCAAAGTATGATGAAGAATCCATGCAAGATGTCATCTAGATGATCTAAGATGATGCTAGATGATGATTGATGATCATGGAAAAAGTGTTTGAGTAATTAAAAATGAGTTCTTGGAATTTTTCTTCTCTTTGAAAAATATCCTAAGTATGAAATCTGAATATGAACTCTCTTTATTGACCTAAAGACAAAATGGCATATATATAGGGTGCCAAGCCAAAGTGAGGTCGTTTAAGTAAGTTTCAAAGAAACGCGCCAATCGGCGGTTTCAATCGGCGGTCGGTGGCCGCCGATTTCAACCGCCGAATTTCTCCAGAAGAAACAGGGGAGAAACGGCGGTTCCATTCGGCGGTTTAGTGACCGCCGTTCCCACCGCCGAATTAAACCCGAGAATAAAATCAATCAGGTCTGAAACGGCGTTTCAGATCGGTGGCCATACAACCGCCGAATTAAAACGGCGGTTTCATTCGACGGCCAGGCCGCCGATCACGACCGCCGATCACCAACAGAGGTGAAAACCAAGGAGATGCCAAGTGCATCTCCATAGGCGGTCTTCGCGCAAACCAAGCACATTCTAGTGCGTGCGCGGACGTTTCCGAACACTATCGGGAAATGAATTACAAGACACAAATACACACAACAAGATACAACATCAAAGTGCTAGTGTGTAAAGTGACATGTGAAGAGAATGCACACATGAACAAGTATGCTAAGTGAGTGTGTGCAACTATCTCTTCAAGATAAGTAAGCACATAGAATTTACCTTTGGTGCTTGTCAATAATGAGGTCTTCAAAGGGCCTAAAGCACTTATAACAACATCTAAACTACCCTTACAAAGGATCCCCATTTATGGTTTGATCACGAAATAAGCCAATTAAAAACAACGGGAAACCTTACAATCTCCCCCTTTGGCTATTTCGTGACAAAACCATCACTCACATTGATTACTCACAAAAAAATAGAAACTACGGGATTACAATAATATTCTACATTACAAAGAGATAAGAGAATGCAACTTGAAGTCTTCAATCCTCTTGTAGAATAATCAATCCCTGAAAAGAGTTTCTTCCATTTCCAATTCAAGTAAAGTGTGAGATTAATCATGTGAGAACAATACCAAGCATTTGCATTTGTAGAATTTAGGCACAACATTACCAAATGTATGCAATGTATGATAAATGCAATGCTCCCCCTCAAAGGGTTACTCCCCCTCAATGTTTTATCTCCCCAAAGTGCACAATGGCTTCTCTATTTTGCAACTCCTCTTACAATATCCTACTCCCTCTTTTTGTCATGATATAGGCAAAGGAGTAGTTCCCAACCGGGTCACTCATAGCAACGAGAGATAGAAGCATGCAAGATATGCATATACATATAAGTCACTTTATGCACTTCAATTAATTTGAGAGAAACAAGGAGATTTATTTGAGAAAATGTGTGAATCCAACATGCTTTGCATACAAGACATATAGCATTCAAGTCTAAAATACAATGGTATTTGGCAAAGCAAATGACAAAGGTTTCTAATAAGAATTCAAACCAATCTCACCAATGTCATGGGAAAAGCAAGGATATAGAGATTATTGATTTCAATTTAAGAGTAACTATATCCAACTTTATAAGCGAAACATGGCATGAGCGACTTTGCACCCTATTTGATTTTTCCGGATAAGATATCCGTATGATAGTAACCATGTTCAACTAATAAAGAAAGAGAGACATTTGGAATGTAAATTCCTTTGAACGGATACAAGATCCTTTATTCATTTAGAGTCTCATAAGCTTTCACACAAGTTTTGCATTTTAAGAATGTGCAATCATCAATTCATGCTTTTCATGTGAGCATGTTGTATGAATTTCATGCTTTTTCATTTATCATTAGCATGTTATTAAAGAAACATCATGTCATGGAGATAACTATAGGTCATTCACATCATACTTCCTATGTAAATCTCCTAGTCCAAAAATGCATGTTTGAACATAAATATGACATGGATTGTAGACAAGCAAGGTTCACACTTATAGAATTGAAAACATATATACATATGTACAACCAAGCTTACTCAAGCAATCAAAAGAAGAGGCATAAGTTATTT
Organism: Acer saccharum; assembly: GCA_030490815.1. Lineage (NCBI taxonomy): Eukaryota > Viridiplantae > Streptophyta > Magnoliopsida > Sapindales > Sapindaceae > Acer > Acer saccharum. Next base: position 22,104,015 of record CM059874.1, read on the forward strand.
CAAATTTTTTGCAAGTTACAAGAATGCAAAATAGCTCTCTTTGCTTGAGTTCCCCATATGGGGTCAATCATAGAACATCACTCCACAAGACATATCCCAATAGATCTACTAAGAGTTTTAAATCGAGTAGCATCTAAGGGTTTAGTAAATAGGTCCGCAAGTTGATCATTAGTACCTACATGTTCAAGTACTATGCATTTATTTTCAACAAGCTCTCTAATGAAGTGATGGCGGATGTCAATATGCTTAGTTCTAGAATGTTGTACCGGATTCTTGGAAATATTAATAGCACTCATGTTATCACAAAAGAGAGTGAGAGTACCTTGGTTGAATCCGTAGTCTACTAGCATTTGCTTCATCCATAGGAGTTGTGTGCATCCACTCCCCGCGGCTATGTACTCAGCCTCGGCCGTGGACAAGGAAATCGAGTTTTGCTTCTTGCAAAACCAAGACACCAAGTTGTTGCCTAGAAAGAAGCAACCGCCCGATGTGCTCTTCCTATCATCACAATTTCCTGCCCAATCCGCATCACTAAAGCCAACTAGACTAGCAGTAGTGTCAAATGAGTACCAAATCCCATAGTTGGATGTCCCATTCACATAGCGAATGATCCTCTTCACGGAAGAGAGGTGGGACTCCTTAGGATCCGCTTGGTACCTAGCACACACACCCACACTAAAAGATATATCGGGCCTACTTGCGGTCAAATAAAGCAAGCTACCTATCATGCCCCGATATAGAGTTTGTTCCACACTTTTACCACTAGCATCCTTGCTTAGCTTCAAAGTGGTACTCATGGGTGTATCACAATGTTTGGCATTCTCTAAACCAAACTTCTTCACTAGGTTCTTAGCATATTTGGCTTGGGTTATGAAAATCCCATCATTCATTTGCCTAATTTGCAAACCTAGGAAGTAACTAAGCTCACCAACAAGACTCATCTCAAATTCATGAGACATGACATCAACAAATTGTTGGACTTTGGTGTTGTTGGTGGAGCCAAACACTATGTCATCAACATATATTTGAGCTATGAAAAGCTCATAATTGTCTCTCTTGATGAATAGTGTCTTGTCAACACTACCTCTTGTGTAGCTATTGTCAACAAGAAATTGAGTGAGGCGCTCATACCAAGCCCTCGGTGCTTGTTTCAACCCATAAAGTGCCTTCTTGAGGCGATAAACATGGTTGGGGTGGTGTGCATCCACAAACCCCTTAGGTTGTTCAACAAACACTTCCTCTTGCAAGAAGCCATTGAGGAAGGCACTCTTGACATCCATTTGGTGCAATTTGAACTTGTGCACACAAGAGATGGACAAGAGAAGCCTAATGGACTCTAAGCGGGCAACGGGAGCAAAAGTCTCCTCAAAGTCGATACCCTCAATTTGAGAGTACCCTTGTGCTACAAGTCTAGCCTTGTTTCGCACTATGTTACCATCCTCATCGGATTTGTTCCTAAATATCCATTTAGTGCCTATGACATTAGTGGTCTTAGGCCTAGGAACTAGAGTCCAAACCTCATTCCTTTCGAATTGGTTTAGCTCTTCTTGCATGGCAAGAACCCAAAATTCATCATTTAAGGCTTCATAAACCTTTTTGGGTTCTATTTGAGAGGTGTAGCATGTAAAGCTAATTAGATTAGCTATTTGACGCCTAGTTCTAACACCCTCATTAACATCTCCAATAACATCCTCTTTGTTATGGAGTCTTCTAACCCATGGAGCGGGTTCATTAGAGTCCAAGTTAGGAACTCTAGTACTAGGTTGTGTGACTTCATTAGATGTCCCAACATTGGGAGTCACCACAACCCTTTCCAAAGGAGAGTCATCCTCTAAAACATCCTCCTCTTCATGGTCTTTGGACTTGAGCCTTGTATCATCAATGATAACATTCGATGATTCCATAACGGTTCGAGTCTTCAAGTTGAAAACTCTATAGGCTTTACTATTCAAGGCATAGCCAATAAAGATACCCTCATCACTCTTAGCATCAAACTTGCCAAGTTGATCACGGTCATTTAAAATGTAGCATTTGCTCCCAAAGGTGTGGAAGTAGCTAACATTTGGCCTCTTGCCTTTCCATAACTCATAGGAGGTGTTTCTAGTACCGGGCCTTAGGAACACTCTATTTCCTATATAGCAAGCCGTGTTGATGGCTTCGGCCCATAGGTTCCTAGGGACATTGTTGCTAAGCAACATCACACGGGCCATCTCTTGGAGGACCCTATTCTTCCTCTCAACAACTCCATTTTGTTGAGGTGTCCTAGGAGCCGAAAACTCATGGGAGATGCCTAAGCTATCACAATAGCTTTCAAAAGAAGCATTTTCAAACTCTCTCCCATGGTCACTTCTAATCCGTTTAATGCTTCTAATGTTAGAATTCATTTCATTTTGCAATTTAGTACAAAGCATTTTAAACTTATCAAAAGTTTCGGATTTTTCTCTAAGAAAATATGTCCATGTAAATCTAGAGAAATCATCAACACAAACAAAAATGTATCTCTTTCCACCCAAACTTTCAGTTTGCATGGGACCCATGAGGTCCATGTGGAGAAGCTCAAGAGGCTCCTTGGTGGAGAGATACTTGCCCTTTTTGTGCATGCTTTTGGTTTGTTTTCCTTGTTGGCAAGGTCCACAAATACCATTGGCTTTCTTCCCAAGCTTAGGGAGGCCACGCACACACTCGAACTTTCCAAGGGTTTTTAAATCCCTAAAGTTCATGTGGCCAAGTCTTTCATGCCACAACTCAACTTGCTCATTCATGGACACATTGTTTGAGACTATTCTAGCTTCAAGACAATAACAATTGTTGCTAGATCTCATACCTTTCAACAAGGTTTGTCCATCGGGCTTTAGAATTGAGCAATCATATTTATTAAACAAGACGGAATATCCTTCATCACTTAGATGTGAAATGCTTATTAAATTGGTTTTCAAGCCATCAACAAATAAAGCATCGGATAAGGAGGGTAAACCGGGAACGGAAATGGATCCTTTCCCTACAACCTTCTTTTTGGATCCATCACCAAAAGTGACATATCCACCTTCCTCCATAACAAGAGTCTCGAAGAAACTCTTGTTTCCCGTCATGTGCCTAGAGCACCCACTATCCAAATACCAAAAATTAGAAGAATTTGCCTTCAAGGCTATTTGTGCAACATGGCAAACATTTTCATTCTTTCTAATCCACTTAGCAACAATTTTAGCTTTCTTAGTGGTCTTTGGTACATGTGCTCTACTATTCCTAGGATCATGCAAATTAATATTATCATTCCTAGGAACATGCATCATGGCTCTTTTCTTTTTCTTCTCTATCATGCTTCTAGTTTTGCACATTTTTATATAGCGAAAGCATTGTGGTCTTATATGACCAACAAATTCACAAAAGTGACAAATAGGAGTAAAATAAGGAATCATACCTTGTCCTTGTCTTTGTGGATGAAGGGGTTCATTGCGTCTTCGTTGTTGAACCGGTCTAGGTTGCTTCCAAGCTTGAGGTTGCATGATAGGCCTCTTTCCTTTGTGAGCCATTTGAGAAGGAATGTTGGCTTGAGGAACCCTAGGGGGTTGAGCTTGAGGTTGCCTTCTTGGCCCCATCTTCACTTGAGCATTTGAACTTTGTCCTATTTCTAACTTTTTCTTAGGAAGTTGCACAAATGAAGTTTCTTCTTTCTTCAAGCTCTTGACAAATACGGTCTTGTTAGAGGTTGAGATCTTCTTGCCATCTTCATACCCAAGACCCCTCTTGTCACATGGACTCTTTCCAACACCAAGCATATGGTCAAGCTTCTTGGTGCTAGAATCCATCCTAGTCATAGATTCTCTAACTTCTTCAAGCTCCCTCTTTAGACTATCCTCATTCCTCCTAGATAAGACTAACTCCTCTTTTAGCTTATCTTCCATCTTCTTGAATTTTTCCACTTGTTCACTTAAGTGGTCATTATGAGATGCAAGCTCAAGATTTTCTTCCCTCAACATCTTGATCTTTCTTGTGCTCTTGATTGCTAAATCATTAAACTCGGCATGATATTTAGCAAACTCCTTTTTCTCCATAAATCCATTCATAGAGTTAGAAGAGGAATCACTTTCTACTTCACTTGAGTCATTTTCCTCTTGACTCATTTCCTCTCTCTCACTAGCACTTTTGCTTTTATGGGAGGAGGCAAAAGCTAGGAGATTAGCCATGAGCTCTTCATCATCCGAAGACTCATCTCCCTCATAGGAGTCATCACTACTTCCACTCCAAGTGGCGGCCATCACTTTCCCCTTTTTCTTCTCAACATGATTTGCACAATCGGGGGCAAAATGACCTATGCCACCACACTCGAAACATCGGACCCCTTTCCTTTCGGTCCTCTCTTGCCTAGGTTCAAACTTCTTGAAAGAACCCTTTTTCTTCAAATCTTGTCCTTTTGATCCAAAGTTCTTTCTTCTAAACTTCATAACCTTGTTGAACCTTTTTACAAACAAGGCAAGGTCTTCATCCGAGTCAACCTTCTTTTCCTCCTTTTCATCCTTGGAGGTTTTTAAAGCAATTCCTTTTTGCTTTTTAGTGGGTGTGGAGATAGGCCCCTTCCTAGACTCATAAGCTAGAAGTCTTCCAATCACCTCACTCTGCTTCATATCCTTATAACCACTATTTTCTTCTAAAGCCGTCACCTTCGATTCAAACCTATCGGGTAGAGATCTCATAATCTTTTGCTTGATTCTCCTATCCGAATATGGATCACCAAGTTGATGGCTTTGGTTGACTATATCCATCAACTTGATCTCGAAGTCGTTGAAGCACTCATTCTCCTCCATCTTGAGCATCTCGAATTGAGTTTGGAGGACTTGAAGCTTAGAGTCCTTCACCACTTCGGTTCCCTCATGTGCAATCTCTAGGATGTCCCATGCTTCCTTAGCTATCCTAGTATTTTGAATCAACTTGTATTGATTTTCGTCCATAGCACACAAGATGGCATGCATCGCCTTCCTATTCCACTTTGAAGCCTCAAACTCTTGCGCGTTCCATTGCGCCTTAGGCTTCAAAACATCTTCTCCTCCACTCGTGGGAGTCATCATAGGGAGATCATATCCGTCTTCCACCGCCATCCATGCACGGTCATGAATTTGGCATATGTAGGATTCCATCTTCCCTTTCCATTGGGAATAGTTCAACCCGGTAAGAAGTGGAGGCCTTGTGCTAGAAGCTCCTTCGTTGCCACCACCATTTCCACCGTTTCCACTCATAGTGTTTATGAATGAATGAAATGAATGCAAATGTATGAATGATCAAAAATCACACAAAATGCAAAACACACCAAAATAAGCAAGGATCACCTATGTATGTCTAGGAACCCGCTCTGATACCAATTGAAACTAATTATAGCACGGTGTGTATAAAGCTATCTAGAGGGGGGGGGGGGGTGAATAGATTTTACGCTTTTTACCCAATTTTTCGTGTTAGTCAAAATTACGAAATTACCCTCAAGATAATATAAACAAGCAAGTGTAATATGGTGCGGAAATTAAATTAACACTTGATTTTTACGTGGAAACCCTCACGGGAAAAACCACGGGCTATGTAAGTAAGCCACACTCGAACCTCGAATCCACTAAATGTGCAAACGATTACAACCTAATCCCGGAAGTAATCACACACCTACCTAATCCCGATATGAGTGAACCTAGTCCAATTTGCTTGCGATCTAAGCAACCTAATCCCGATTGCTACACACAAGACTTAGCTTCTCTAGAAGAGAATACAACCCTAAGTGAATATATGTGAATATTCAAAATGCAACATAGAGCAAGGGAAACCCTATATGCTTATCTAAGATGATTAATATGCAATTAAGAACAATCCTAGATATCAAAACTAAATGACATGTCAATTAGTTTAGCTAATCAATATCAAGCACAAAACCTAATATGCTAGCACAATACAACTTCTCAAACATACATCATACTAATCTCAATCTTGTATTCAACAAATATAAAATCACATACAAGTAAATAAATTGAGATTGCTAGATAAGAGAAACACAAAATATGTAAGATATTAGTGAAAAGCTTACCAAGCAAAGTATGATGAAGAATCCATGCAAGATGTCATCTAGATGATCTAAGATGATGCTAGATGATGATTGATGATCATGGAAAAAGTGTTTGAGTAATTAAAAATGAGTTCTTGGAATTTTTCTTCTCTTTGAAAAATATCCTAAGTATGAAATCTGAATATGAACTCTCTTTATTGACCTAAAGACAAAATGGCATATATATAGGGTGCCAAGCCAAAGTGAGGTCGTTTAAGTAAGTTTCAAAGAAACGCGCCAATCGGCGGTTTCAATCGGCGGTCGGTGGCCGCCGATTTCAACCGTCGAATTTCTCCCGGAGAAACAGGGGAGAAACGGCGGTTCCATTCGGCGGTTTAGTGACCGCCGTTCCCACCGCCGAATTAAACCCGAGAATAAAATCAATCAGGTCTGAAACGGCGTTTCAGATCGGCGGTCATACAATCGCCGATTCAACCGCCGAATTAAAACGGCGGTTTCATTCGGCGTCCAGGCCGCCGATCACGACCGCCGATCACCAATAGAGGTGAAAACCAAGGAGATGCCAAGTGCATCTCCATAAGTGGTCTTCGCGCAAACCAAGCACATTCTAGTGCGTGCGCGGACGTTTCCGAACACTATCGGGAAACGAATTACAAGACACAAATACACACAACAAGATACAACATCAAAGTGCTAGTGTGTAAAGTGACATGTGAAGAGAATGCACACATGAACAAGTATGCTAAGTGAGTGTGTGCAACTATCTCTTCAAGATAAGTAAGCACATAGAATTTACCTTTGGTGCTTGTCAATAATGAGGTCTTCAAAGGGCCTAAAGCACTTATAACAACATCTAAACTACCCTTACAAAGGATCCCCATTTATGGTTTGATCACGAAATAAGCCAATTAAAAACAACGGGAAACCTTACATCGCCACACCAGCTTACTAAGTACAAACCAGCTCGGTAAAAACACAGAAAGAAGCCCTAACTCTTAGAAGATCCGTGACAATGAGGAATCATAAAAGGAAAAGATAGGAAGCATATCCGAATCCGTTACAACGTGGGATTCCTAGTACAAATCAAAGAGGAAATCCTACAACCAACACAACTAAAATCAAGGGGAAACCCTAATTATCATGTATAAATAGAACCATCTATCCCACGAGGAAGGGGTTCGAAAAAACTTAGAGAAAGAAGAGAGCAATTGTATGAGAGATCTGAGTGTGTAACGAAGCAATAAGCCTAGTATTATTTTTCCTGCCCTCTGGGGTACCGTGGTTTTTTCCCATTCAAGGGTTTTCCACGTAAAATCTGTCTCTTGCATGCATTGATTACTTTCTTGCTTTTACTTTGAGTTGATATAATTGTTGAGTGCGTGGTAATCCAGATTTCACCGTTAACAATTGGCGCTAGAAGGAGGGGGTCTTTTGAACAGAAACTTTGAGAAACCCTTGCGAACTGAAAGATATGAACAACGACAGCGGCAAGGATAGTAACTCCAGCGGAAAGGATGGTAACTCCAGCGGAAATCAAATTGTTGAACCACCCGCGCCAACAGGAGATGGGGTGGTGATGATCGGGGAACAATCGGCAGCAACGCCAGGAACTAGGGCAGTCGACCCAGGAGTTCTGCAGCACTTCCAAACTGCATTGGTAAACTTAATCAGCGAGGCTAGCAAAATAGGGCTTTCGCTTCCCATAGGCCTGTGAATCTCTTCTCCCTATGAGTTAATCACTCCTGGAATCCAACCACCTGGGAGGCTACGGTCGGAAGTCCACATTGCAACCCTCGATGCTCAAGCAAGACAATCCACATAAGAGACTCCCTAGGACCACCCTGAGAGTTTCGAAGGAAGAAAACAAAGGAAGGGAAAATGCCTGTTGAATGAAGAATCTATGAAGGGGCGAGACCAGGTACGAATACATGGGGTTAATTCCAGTGACATATACCAAAGGAACTGGCGAAGACACCGTTCTATCTCGTCTGAAGACAAGAGTCCTCGTCTGCGAAGGGAATTACTATAAAAAGAGCACGGCGGAGAAGATCTGAGAGCACAAAAGATCGAAGAACTGGTACGAGCCCGGATGATAGAGGCGATTATGGAAGAATGACAATCAATAGCAGACTTAATCTAGCAGGAGAGCCAACTGGTCAGCGAGATGTCACCCTACAAGAGCTATCAAGGAAGGTTTCAGCGCTGGCACGAAGATATGGCCGTAACGTATCTTCAGATGATGAGTTAGATAGCCCATTCGTTGAAAGTATTACTCGCACCCAGTTTCCAGACAGATTCAGAATGCCAACCATCGAGCAGTATAAGGAAAATAGAGATCCAAAAGAGCATGTCCGCTGATTCCATAATATCATGGCCCAATATTCATCCAACGACAGATTGCTGTGCCTAACGTTCCCGCAAACATTCGGCGACCTCGCCTTCAGGTGGTTTGGGTGACTCCCGCCAGGAAGCATTAACAGTTTTTCGAGCCTCAGCAAAGCATTCATAAGACAATTCATAGGAAGTGTGCAGAGAAGAAAGTCGCTCGCCCATCTATCAAACCTGAAGTAAGAACGTAGTGAGTCAATCAAGAAATATCTAGCAAGATTCGGAAAGGAGGTTGCTCAAATCGAAGACGCCAGTGATGTAGCAGTCATCATTGCCTTCACAAATGGGTTGCAAAGCGATCGACTGTCTTTTGACCTACGTAGAGATAGGCCAAAAACTTACGAAGAGATGATGAAAATAGCTGGCGACTATGCACTGGCGGAGGAAGAAAAAGTAGCACAAGGAGGTTGCTACGTGCATGACCACAAGCCCAATTCAAAATCAGAGCACAAGGATGACACGAAAACACAGTCACGTGATCATTAGAAATATGAAAAGAACTAAAAGGGGCAACCTAGGGAAAGCAGAGGAAACAACCGAACCAGTAGGTTCCGGGGAAGGTATAGCCATTACACCCCTCTAATAGGTGATCAAGAGGAGATACTTTCTGTAATAGAAGACAAGGGACTTGCCAAGTATCCTCGGCAACAGTCAAATAATGCACGAAGGGATACAACCAAATACTGTCGATTTCACAAAGATTATGGGCATGACACTTCAAAATGCTTTCAGCTGCATGACCATATTGAGAGTCTAATCAGAGAGGGGCACCTGAAAGATTTTACACTGAAAGGAGACAAGCATGGCAGTCGCCAAGATAGCCATCAAGGAAGTGTGCAGGAAAGAAAAAGCCCAAAGAGAAACAGCCCCGGTGCTACAATAAACACCATTTTCGGTGGACCCCATACAGGCAGAAGCAATCGAGAGAGGATGTCAGAAGTCAGAGAAGTAATGTATGAGGGTAGAAATATGGAGATAAACTCTGTGCAGAGAAACCCAAAGAAGGGACAAGAAGGACATAACCCCATAACATTTATGGCTGAAGACTGAGATGGGATTGATGCCAAGCCCAATGATGCAATTGTAGTGGGGGTTCAAATAGCACACAAGGATGTACTCCGAGTAATGATAGACAACGGGAGTTCAGCCGACATTCTGAGTGCTGGAGTATACGATGAGCTACGACTGGACAGGAAAGATCTGAAGCCCTTCCATGTACCATTGAAAGGTTTCAGGGGCACAGAAGTAAGATCGTTGGGGACCGTAAAGCTACTGGTGAGGTTTGGGATATGTAAGGTTGATAATTAGTGTTGGCATTAATTCCATATCAAAACGTGTTTATCTTGTAATGTTTAGTGGTTAGTAATTGAAGAATTTTGAAGATGAAGGACGTCTCAACCACAATTCGTTCAAGTAGCCGGCTTTTAAGAGATTCGTGCATTATTGGTCGACAAAGGTATTAAAGGTCCTCTTATCTCTTACAAGGCTAGGCACACACTCACACATATTATTCTTGTGTGTTCCTTCATGATTTAATTTCATTTACATATCACTTTCACACACTTGGCAAAATATGCTCATGCATTTATATTAAGTTAATAAACTTTGTGTTTTGCATTTTCTAGGACTATGTCTGGAAACTAGCATATGTGTGTGTCTTTGTGTTTGTATGTTTCCGTATTTTATGTTTAGGACTTGAACATGTTCTTATGTAATGCCTTATTGAGTTCCGGTCGTTTCAGTTACTCATTCATAAGGTTTCGAGTCCAAACAAGTTGACTACGCTACTTTTCGTTCTCATTCATTGAGTTGACTTCATCGATGATTTCCAAGATGATTTCTCAACCGTTTTTCAAAGTTGTGTAGTCGTCGTCATGTGTGAGAGAGTCACAGTTCATAATCTAGAAATGGATTTGAAATCAGAGTTCGGACGCCCAAGATACGGGCTGAAGAACCGAGGGAGCGCGCGAGAGGACAGCCCAGGCCGTGAGGCCACTTGGGCTGGCCGTTGGTGAGGCCGTGAGCCCCACAGCCTGGAGCAGCCTCTGCTCCCGTGTGGGCCACGCGCCCCCCACGGCCAGGGGGTGATGTGGCCTCACTTGATTGGCTGCCTTGGCCCTTCTCTCTCCTCCTGTTTCTTCCCTCTCTCTCTCCATTTTGAAAAACAAGAAGAAAAGTTTCAGTTTTCCCGCAATAGAATCCTCTCCAATTTTTAGATTTTCAAAACACCATATCTTCCTCATCCGGAGTTGGATTTGAGTGATTCAAGTTGGAGAGTGTTCATATTTGAGTCCTCTAACATCTCCAAGTGGTTTGGTGGCTGTTTGATCGTGATTTCTAGTGGTTGAACACTGATTTCCGAACCAGCTGCAGAATCCGAGGTAATGGTCTCAACTTTGGGATTTCTTGCTTTTTGACCTTCCAGTTGCTTGGGGTTTCTTCTTCTATATCTATGTTTATGTTTGGTAAAAGCTATTGAGAAAGATAGCTTGATTATCATTCTAATTGAAAGTCAATTTGTGGACTAATGTTGACTAGATTCTATGATTCTAAGTTTTACATATGTTTGTGAGTTGTATTGTGATTAGAATGGCATCTTAGGTTGTTTGGAACTTAATTGAATTAATTTTGTGTTAAAATGACCTTGAGATTTGATTTGATCCTTTGATTGATAAAATCTAGGATTTGTGTATTTGTTTGTGATTTAGAGAATATAGGTTTTGATTGATGTAAATCTCAAAACCTTGCTCTATATTTTTGACTAGTATATTGATTGATTTTAATCTCATATATCTAGCATTTAATTGTATATTGATAGCATCTTGAATTTGTACTTCATGAACATATTATGATTCAAGTGTTGTGTGTGTGAATGAGACTTTGAGTGTATGTGTTAGGTGTGAAACATGCTTAGGTTTCTATTCATGTATTTTGCATCTAGACTTGATTACTTGTGATATCACATGTTTAGGTCTAGTTGTGCCATAGAATGTATTTATAACATGTTCTATGTTGTATTGATTGTTTGCATCATTTGCATTCACATGATCACACTAGGAAGTCCTTGTAAAAGGCATGAAGTCTTGGTTAGAGTCGGGGTGACTCGGATAGCCAAGCAAGAAGTCTTGCCTAGAGTCGGGATGACTCGGATAGGTAAGCAAGGAGTCATGGCTAGAGTCGGGAGGACTCGGATAGTCATGCATGGGAGGCTCCCTAGAGGCAAGAGTGCCTTGGATAGGGAGTTGGCTATTGTATTGGTAGGCCTAGGCGTATGGTTAGACATAGACTCCGATAGAGCGGGGTACACGGGAGGTGTATGCACTCTTGATGAATTTCTAATCTACCATCGATGTTGGTTGTGTGTGGTGTCCAATATATGGTGGTTTCGCATCATTGAGGGATTTCACACTTTCCAATAGGGTTGGGTAGGCTTAGACTTCACTAGGTTGGGTGAGCTAAAGATTGGTCACTTTGTGAATGTTCTATGTTTACTTTCCAATAATATAGTACCCAATGGTTGTAGTTCAACCCATGGATGTTTCCTCCTTGGAGGTTTTACCACGTTAAAAAATCTCTTGTGTTAATTCTTTCTATCTCTTTCTCTTATATTTTAATTGTATATTTTATTATCTTGATTCATAATATTCACATGTGATGTATTGTGAAGCAAGACTTTGTATAGTGTGATTAGTGAATTCATTCCTTATATCAATTTTGTTTCTTTGATTCTTTTATATATTGTAATTTTTGTATAGTGACATTTGGATCACTCTTGTAACTCATTGAACACTTATTGAAATACAAGCTTGTAAGGATTCCCATATCTTGATTGGCTTATTTTATGGACAAACCACGTATTGGGGATTGCTTGTAAGGGTAACTTAAGTGATTGATATTCAAGCTCAAGACCTTCTCATGTCCTCAAGGTTGATAAGCACCAAAGGTAAACTTCTATGTGCTTAATTTGCTTTGAAGAGATTAGTTGCACACACACACAACTCATGCATAAATCTTATTCTTGTATGTTGTGTGTTTTATATGTGTGCATGCATGTTCTTGAACATCTCTTCTTGCATGTTTTATTTTGATTGCATCTTATTCATTGAAATGCCATGACATGTTTAGGCATTAGGATGCATTCACTTCCCACACTTACACTTCATTATTAGTCTTAAGTGTGGTGTAATTCGTTTCCGTTTGTGTGATCGGAAACGTCCGCGCTTGCATGATGGTGTGCATGTCTTAGCGCGACGGTTGACCACTTGAGAAGGTCTCATTCTTCTCTTGGATAAGTGGTAGTTTTGATTTGATTGTTTGGAGTAAAGTGTCTAGTTTCAAAAGATTAGATTTCAATGTTTTAAATGTTTTTCAAAACTGACCTTTGCATGGTCTTGTGACCATAACTTTTTATACAAAGCTTCAAAATGAGTTTTGAAAATTTTTGTACAAACTAGACACCCATACCTTTCCAACGGTATATTATTCGTAATATTTCATGACCGTTTGGATTGGTTTTAAAATCTCCAAAGTTACAACCAAAACAGGGCAACTCTGTTGTTGTCCGTTTCTGATCTTTGGTCACTCAATTGACCATAACTGTATCTACAGACATCGAAATGTCATTCTATAAAAACGAGTAGAAATTAGACTTCCATACCTTTCCAACGATATATCATACGAAAGGTTTCGATGTCGTTTGGTCATGTTTCGAAGCTCTCGAATCTTGAGTCACTGCACTGACGCGAGTACCGCGAAAATGCCCATCATTTTTCCATTTCTTCCAAAACGACATAGTTTCACTTGGGCATTATAAATACATATCTTTCTCATCATTTTGGGGGCTGTGCCACAAAATCAAACCCTAGAGAGAGAGGCTCCATATTCTTGAGAGAGAAAGAGAGATTTGAGAGAAAATCAAATCAAGAACTCACCTTTAACCACTCAAATCAAACCACTTTTGCATCAAATTTCATATTTGATCTTCTATGCCTCCATAGAATTGATCCATGCATGGTTTTGAATCATCACATCTTATTTGGTATGTTCTTCACTAATTTCATATCTCTTTAGTGTTTTCCATATTAATACATCTCTTTAATTACTTGTATGCTTTTGATTATATGCTAGATACAAGTTAGAGATTATTTGTGATGAAAATGATTGGGTGTTGTATTGTGATAGTTAATTAGGTTTTTAATTAATCTTGATTAGCTAAGCTATTTGACATGTCATCTAGCCATTTATATCTAGGATTGTTTTAATTGCAAATTCATTATCCTAGATAAGCATATAGAGTAACCTAGCTCTAATTTGCATTTTGAATATTCATACATATTCACTTAGGTTGTTTCTCTTCATTGAGAAGTAAGTCTTGGGGCTAAGAGTGCCTAGGCCTCAAGCAAATTGGAATAGGGTTGCTAATAAAGGCCCGCTGGGTAGAAGTGAGGGGTTACAGACCGGAGTGTTAGACGAGGTCTACATAGGTTGTAAACTTCATTTCAATTAGTGATTTCGAGTTCCGAGTGTGGCGCACTATACAGCCCGTGGTTTTTCCCAGTGGTTGGGTTTCCACGTATATATCTTGTGTTATTTAAATTCCGCACATATTACACTTGATATATTATTTTGACTAGTTAGGGGCATTTTCGTCAAATTGACTTGCATGCGAAAATTGGGTAATATTTGATAAAATCTATTCACCCCCCCTCTAGCTTTATATTAGTACACACCGCGTATTAGTTTCAATTGGTATCAGAGCGGGTTCCTAGATATACTTAGGTGATCCTAGCTCATTTTGGTGTGTTTTGCATTTGTGTGATTCTTTGATTATTCATACATCTTGCATTCATTCATCCATTCATTATACACTATGAGTGGAATCGGTGGTTCCCATGAGGGTGCTTCGAGCACACGGCCACCCCTCCTCACCGGCATAAATTACTTCCAATGGAAAGGGAAGATGGAGGCGTATGTGTGTCAAATCCATGATAGGGCATGGATGGCTATTGAAGAAGGGTATTCACCTCCTATGATGACCCCCACGGGTGGAGGTGAAGAGGTTCTCAAGCCTAAGGCACAGTGGTCACAAGCCGAGTTTGAGTTGTCCAAGTGGAATCAAAAGGCTTGGCATGCCCTTATTTGTGCAGTGGACGAAAATCAGTATAAACTGATTCAGAACACTAAGATAGCCAAGGAGGCATGAGACATCTTAGAGATTGCACACCAGGGAACCGAAGTAGTGAAGGACTCCAAACTTCAAGTCCTCCAAACTCAATTCGAGACACTTAAAATGGAGGAGAATGAGTGCTTCAACGACTTCGAGATTAGGTTGATGGACATTGTCAACCAAAGTCATCAACTTGGTGACCCTTACTCGGATAGACGAATCAAGCAAAAAATAATGAGATCACTTCCCGAGAGGTTTGAGTCTAAGGTGACGGCTTTAGAGGAGAATAGTGATTTTAAGGATATGAAGCCGAGCGAGGTAATAGGTAGACTTCTCGCCTACGAGTCTAGGAAGGGTCCTAGCTCCACTCCTTCAAAGAAGCAAAAAGGAATTGCTTTGAGTACTTCTAAGGTAGGAAAGGAGGAGAAAGGTGACTTGGACGAAGACATGATTTTGATGCTTCAAAGATTCAAGAAATTTGTCAAGTTCAAGAAGCGTGGCTTTGGATCCAAAGGCCAAGACTTAAAGAAAAAGGCTCCCTTCAAGAAGCATGAGCATAGGCAAGAGAAAGGGGTCCAATGCTATGAGTGTGGTGGCATAGGTCATATCTCACTAGATTGTGGGAATTTGAAAAACAAGAGAGAAAAAATGATGGTTGCCACTTGGAGTGAAAGTGATGACTCCGGAGAGGGAGATAAGTCATCAAGTGATGATGAGCTTATCAATAACTTCAAGGCATTGGGTGCCACAAATGAAGTAAATGAAGTTGTTGGTAAGATTTCCGTTGCTAGTGATCCCATAGAAGAGAAAGTCGAAGAAGTAACACTAGAGGAGATAGTTGTTGCTTCACATTGGGATATGGCACTTATTGACTCAAGAGACCAAAGTGAAGGTCTTGATGAGGATATTGAATCCATAGGAGAGGAGAAGAGTCTAGAAGATGACACTAGTGGAAATGACTCCTTATCTAACTCTACAAATGGAAATGTAGAGAATATGGATGTGCATGACTTCATAGTCAATGTTGAAAGCTCCATGAAGAAGAAAGATAGGCTTCTAAGGATTTTAGAGGAAGAAAATCTAGAGCTTTCAACATACAATGACCTCCTAAGGAAGCAAGTGGAGAAGATGGATCTTAAGGACAACTTTGAAAGTTTTGAAAGCTCTAAGTTAAAGAATGAAAAAGAGATTCAAAGGTTAAAGGAAGAACTACTTAGGCTTTCGACACAAGTTGACCACTTGAATGATGAAGTGGTAAGATCCATGGTGGAAGAAGACAAGTTAAAAGATGAGCTAGCTTTGTCTAAGAGGAATGAAGAGGGTTTGAAGAGAGAGCTTGTTGAAGCCAAAGAGTCATTGACAAGAATGACCACAAGCACCAAGAAGCTTGACAACATACTTGGTGTAGGAAAAAGCCCTTGTGACAAAAGAGGTCTTGGATTCGAAGTGAGCAAGGATTGCTCTATTCCTAAGAAGACCGTCTTTGTGAAGAGTTTGGGTAAGATAGAAGCATCATCGGTGCAAGCTCCTAGGATGAAGTTAGAACTAGGACAATGTTCGAAAAATGCACAAGTGAAGGTGGTGAAAACAAGACAACCCCAAGCTCAACGGATTAGAGCCTCTCGAGTCAACTCTCCTCAACAAATGACTCACTATGTGAAGAGGCAAAACATGCTACCTCATCCAAGGAGGCAACCCATTCCGGTTCAACCACATAGAAGACATGACCGATTCAACACCAAAGGAGACATCAAATGCATGATGAGTCTCCAATGACTTCACAAGGACATGGTATGAATTCTTACTTTGTACCAACTTGTCATTATTGTGGTGTTTATGGGCATATTAGGCCTAAGTGCTTTAAGTACATTAAGCATTGTAGGATTAATAGCATGATTGAGAAAAAGAGGCTAAGAAGAGCCCATTTGCATGAGCCTAGGAAATCCTTTGTCAATAATTCTAGGTTAGTGAATGACATGCATCCCTTAGCCACTAAGACCAAAAAAGTAATATCTATGTGGATAAGGAAAAATGAACCCGCTTGCTACGAGACTAACAAGTCTCAAATAGGTTCATCCAAGTCAAATGGACTTGGGAGGTCCATAGGACCTCATGACCTTCATTGATGAAGGATCATACTAACCCCATATGGGGAACTCAAGCAAAGAGATCTATTTTTGCATTCTTGTCACTTGCAAAAAATTTGAAATAACTTATGCTTCTCTATTTGTTGCTTGAGTAAGCTTGGTTGCACATATGTATATATGTTTTCTATTCTATAAGTGTGAACCTTGCTTGTCTACAATCCATGTCATATTTATGTTCAAACATGCATTTTTGGACTAGGAGATTTACTTAGGAAATATGATTTGAATGACCTATAGTTATCTCCATGACATGATGATTCTTAATGACATGCTAACGAATATTGAAAAGCATGAAATTCATATGACATGCTCAAATGAAAAAGCATGAATTGATGATTGCAATTTTTTTAAATGCAAAACTTGTGTGAAAAAACTTATGAGATTCAAAATAAATAAATGATCTTGTATCCGTTCAAAGGATTTAAAATCCAAATGTCTCTCCTTCCTTATTTGTTGAACATGTCTACTATCATACGGGTTTCATTCCCAGAAAAATCAAATAGAGTGCAAAGTTGCTCATGACATGTTTGACTTATAAAGTTGGATAGAGTTGCTCGTAAATTAAAATCAATGAAAACTCTATATCCTTGCTTTTCTCATGACAATGGTGAAATTGGTTTGAATTCTTATTAGAAACCTTTGTCATTTGCTTTGCCAAATACCATTGTATTTTGGACTTGAATGCTACATGTCTTGTATGCAAAGCATTTTTGATTCACACATTTTATCAAAATAAATCTCCTTGTTTCTCTCCATTTGATAGAGTTGCATAAAGTGCATTTAATGATTATGCAAATGACTTGAATGCTATCATCTCTCTTTGCTAAGTGACCCGGTTGGGGACTACTCCTTTGCCTATATCATGACAAAAAGGGGGAGTAGAATGGTGGTAAGGGGAGTTGGGGAGACAATACATTGAGGGGGAGTAACCCTTTGAGGGGGAGCATTGCATTCATCAAACATTGCATGATGTTGTTTGTTGTACTTAAATTTCTTAGAATGCAAATGCTTGTTTTTATTCTCACTTGATTCATCTCACTTTTTACTTGAATTGGAAAGTATAGAAACCTTGCTTTCAGGGATTGATTGATCTACTTGAGATTGAAGACTTCAAGATTATTTTTATATATCTCTTTGTAAAGTAGAAAATCATAGTAGACCCATAGTTTCTATTTTGTTGTGAGGAATCAATGTGAGTAGTGGTTTTGTCACGAAATAGCCAAAGGGGGAGATTGTAAGGATTCCCATATCTTGATTGGCTTATTTTGTGGACAAACCACGTATTGGGGATTGCTTGTAAGGGTAGCTTAAGTGATTGATATTCAAGCTCAAGACCTTCTCATGTCCTCAAGGTTGATAAGCACCAAAGGTAAACTTCTATGTGCTTAATTTGCTTTGAAGAGATTAGTTGCACACACACACAACTCATGCATAAATCTTATTCTTGTATGTTGTGTGTTTTATATGTGTGCATGCATGTTCTTGAACATCTCTTCTTGCATGTTTTATTTTGATTGCATCTTATTCATTGAAATGCCATGACATGTTTAGGCATTAGGATGCATTCACTTCCCACACTTGCACTTCATTATTAGTCTTAAGTGTGGTGTAATTCGTTTCCGTTTGTGTGATCGGAAACGTCCGCGCTTGCATGATGGTGTGCATGTCTTAGCGCGACGGTTGACCACTTGAGAAGGTCTCATTCTTCTCTTGGATAAGTGGTAGTTTTGATTTGATTGTTTGGAGTAAAGTGTCTAGTTTCAAAAGATTAGATTTCAATGTTTTAAATGTTTTTCAAAACTGACCTTTGCATGGTCTTGTGACCATAACTTTTTATACAAAGCTTCAAAATGAGTTTTGAAAATTTTTGTACAAACTAGACACCCATACCTTTCCAACGGTATATTATTCGTAATATTTCATGACCGTTTGGATTGGTTTTAAAATCTCCAAAGTTACAACCAAAACAGGGCAACTCTGTTGTTGTCCGTTTCTGATCTTTGGTCACTCAATTGACCATAACTGTATCTACAGACATCGAAATGTCATTCTATAAAAACGAGTAGAAATTAGACTTCCATACCTTTCCAACGATATATCATACGAAAGGTTTCGATGTCGTTTGGTCATGTTTCGAAGCTCTCGAATCTTGAGTCACTGCACTGACGCGAGTACCGCGAAAATGCCCATCATTTTTCCATTTCTTCCAAAACGACATAGTTTCACTTGGGCATTATAAATACATATCTTTCTCATCATTTTGGGGGCTGTGCCACAAAATCAAACCCTAGAGAGAGAGGCTCCATATTCTTGAGAGAGAAAGAGAGATTTGAGAGAAAATCAAATCAAGAACTCACCTTTAACCACTCAAATCAAACCACTTTTGCATCAAATTTCATATTTGATCTTCTATGCCTCCATAGAATTGATCCATGCATGGTTTTGAATCATCACATCTTATTTGGTATGTTCTTCACTAATTTCATATCTCTTTAGTGTTTTCCATATTAATACATCTCTTTAATTACTTGTATGCTTTTGATTATATGCTAGATACAAGTTAGAGATTATTTGTGATGAAAATGATTGGGTGTTGTATTGTGATAGTTAATTAGGTTTTTAATTAATCTTGATTAGCTAAGCTATTTGACATGTCATCTAGCCATTTATATCTAGGATTGTTTTAATTGCAAATTCATTATCCTAGATAAGCATATAGAGTAACCTAGCTCTAATTTGCATTTTGAATATTCATACATATTCACTTAGGTTGTTTCTCTTCATTGAGAAGTAAGTCTTGGGGCTAAGAGTGCTTAGGCCTCAAGCAAATTGGAATAGGGTTGCTAATAAAGGCCCGCTGGGTAGAAGTGAGGGGTTACAGACCGGAGTGTTAGACGAGGTCTACATAGGTTGTAAACTTCATTTCAATTAGTGATTTCGAGTTCCGAGTGTGGCGCACTATACAGCCCGTGGTTTTTCCCAGTGGTTGGGTTTCCACGTATATATCTTGTGTTATTTAAATTCCGCACATATTACACTTGATATATTATTTTGACTAGTTAGGGGCATTTTCGTCAAATTGACTTGCATGCGAAAATTGGGTAATATTTGATAAAATCTATTCACCCCCCCTCTAGCTTTATATTAGTACACACCGCGTATTAGTTTCAAAGCTTACTTTGTTGTTGTGTTTATTTGTTCTTTTACCTCACATAACTTGTTGATATACTTAGACATTGCTCTTATGATTGTATTATCGTATTGTCTATGTATGTCTTCCTTGGCTTATTGTGTTGTGTGTAAGGCTACCTTGAGGGACAAACGAATGTTTGTTCAAGGGTTTGAAAAAGGTGTAAAAACCTATTCACCCCCCTCTAGGTATGCTTTAAGCAATTTAACTTCGTTTGTATACTTTCAGGATAGCACTGTGCCGGCGAACGATCCTGCTGGATTTCATCGTGGTTGATATTCACAACTGGCCATATAATGCTTTACTCGGCCGACCATTCCTGAACAAAGCCCGAGCAGTCACTTCAACCCACGCATTGAAAGTAAAATTTCCTACAGAGTTTAGAGTTGGGGAATTAAAAGGATCACAGGAGATGGCCCGCCGCGCTAACCTCTCAATTTTCAAAGATAAGACAGGAGTGGAAACCTTAAGCATATTCGAGGTAAACAGGGAAGTGCAAGAAGAAAATCCAGAGACTTTTGAATTGGATCCAAAGGATAAGGTGAGCAGAGAAAAAGAAAAGCCCACTAAGTCTATTGTTCTAGACGAGACGGAACCTGACAAAACAGTCAAGATTGGTGCAAGGCTGGCCGAACAAGTCAAGAAAGATGTATCAAACTTGTTGATAGAGTACAAGGAAATTTTTTCCTGGAGCCATGAAGACATGCCAGGAATTAGTAGAAACGTGATCTCGCACAACCTGGCCGTAGATGAAAAAAGCAAACCGGTGGTACAGAAAAGGAGAAGCTTCAACCCAGAGAGGAGCGCAGCAATAAAAGAGGAAGTCTCTAAATTACTTGCTGCATGATCAATCAGAGAGGTTAAATATCCGGAATGGGTGGCGAACGTAGTCCTTGTAAAAAAGAAAAACAATCAGTGGAGGATGTGTGTAGACTTCATCGATCTAAACAAGGCTTGCCCCAAGGATAGCTTCCCATTACCAAGGATCGACCAGTTGGTCGATGCAACGACTGGACATGAGACATTGAGCTTCATGGATGCATACTCAGGGTATAACCAAATCAAGATGCACAAGCCAGACGAAGAGGAAAACAGCATTCACCACTAATCAAGGCTTATACTGCTATACAATTATGCCATTCGACCTGAAAAACGCTGGAGCAACCTACCAGCGCCTAGTCAACAAGATTTTCGCCAAACAAATAGGGAAGAATATGGAGGTATATGTTGACAACATGTTAACGAAGAGCATTACAGCTGACAAACATGTAGATGACCTGAGAGAGACATTCGATGTGTTAACTAGATACGGAATGAAGCTGAACCCTGCAAAATGTGTAGTCGGCGTACCGTCTGGAAGGTTTCTCGAGTATCAAGTGCATCAGAGAGGAATAGAGGTGAACCTTGACAAGATCTAGACATTGGCTAAAATGGTTTCCCCAAAGACCATGAAGGATGTCCAAAGACTCACGGGATGCTTAGCATCACTAAACAGGTTCATAGCAAAATCAACAGACCGGTGCCTACCATTCTTCAAAGCTCTCAAGAAAGGCAAAGGGATCGAGTGGAACAAAGATTGTGAGAAAGCCTTTCAAGCCCTGAAAGAATACCTCGGGCGAGCACCGCTGCTGTCGAAACCAGTGACCGGAGAAATACTTTACATGTATCTATCTGTCTCTGAAGCAGCTACAAGTTCTGTACTGGTGAGACAGGAAGAAGGAGTACAGAAACCGATATACTACACAAGCAAAGCACTATTACCCGTTGAGACAAGATACTCGCCAGCCGAGAAGATGGCACTCGCCCTAATAACAGCGGCGAGGAAGTTAAGGCCATATTTCCAGGCTCATAAAATTGGAGTAGACACCAATTGCCCACTGAAACTGATTTTGCAAAAGCCAGAGGTATCCGGTAGACTAACCAAGTGGGCGATCGAATTGAGTGAGTTTGATGTATAGTATCTCCCAAGGACAGCAATCAAGGGCCAAGCAATGGCGGATTTTGTGGCAAAGTTCACCGAACCAAACATGGAAGTAGCAAGGATGATGGTGGAACAAACTAAGATAACATTCAGGTGGCAACTCCGCATTGACGGGTCATCAAACACGTATGGCAGCGGGGCAGGGGTAGTGGTATCAACTCTGAAAGGAGATTCAATAGAATGTGCCTTGCATTTTGACTTCAAAGCTACTAACAACCAAGCCGAGTATGAAGCGCTTATAGCAGGACTAAGAGTTTGCACAGTTCTAGGAGCCGATGAGGTGGAAATTTTCAGCGACTCCCAAGTCATTGTTAATCAAGTATTAGATGAATACCAAGCGAGAGACGAAAACATGATCGCTTACCTAAAATTAGCAAATGAGCTGCTAGGGAGGTTTAAAGAGTACAGGATTATCCAGATTCCCAGAGAAGAAAATGAACAGGCTGATGCTTTGACCAAATTGGCATCCGCCACAATCAACATCTGGCCCAGAACTATTCCCATGATTCACCTACTGCAGCTAAGTATAATCAAACAAATGGAAGTTGGGGCAGTCTTCAGCGAAACAGATAGCTGGATAACGCCAATCAAAGAATACCTCGTCAATGACGTACTCCCGAGCAATCCATTGGAGGCAAAATGACTAAAGTATAGAGCTACAAGATATCCAGTACTCAATGGAGAACTATACAAGAGGGGGTACTCAAGGGCACTGCAGAGATGTGTCGGGCCTGAAGAAGCAGAAAGGATCCTGAGAAGTATACATAGTGGAAATTATGGGAATCATGCTGGAGGTGTCAACTTAGCCCACAAAACATTAAGACATAGTTTTTACTGGCCAACATTATTCGCCGATGCTAAAAGGGTAGCAGCAAGGTGTGAGGCATGTCAGAAAATTGCAAACAAAATTCGCCAACCACCTGAACTCTTGCAGAGTATTACCTCGCCTTGGCCATTCACCATGTGGGGAATTGACTTGATCGGTCCAATGCCAACAACACCCGGAGGAGCAAAACATGCCATTGTGGCTGTGGATTATTTTACAAAATGGGTAGTGTAAGGATTCCCGTTTTGTTGATTGGCTTATTTCGTTGGCAAACCACAAGTTGGGGTTTGGTTGTAAGGGTAGTCTAGGTGATTTGTTGAAGATCAAAGACCCTTTCCAAGACCTCAAGAGGACAAGCACCAAAGGTATATCTAGTGCTTGATTTTGCTTTGAAGAGATTAGTTGCACACACACACAACATGCATAACTCTTATTCTTGAATGTTGTGTTTATATTTTGTGTGCATTGTGCTTATATTGTGTATTCAATATCTCTTCTTGCATTTATTTGATTGCATCTTGTTCTATGAAATGCCATGTCATGATAGGCATTAGGATGCATTCATGTTTTACCTTTTTACCCTTGCATGTACTTTTGGGTTCAAAGGAGTGGGCTCTGCTTTGCGCTGGACGTCAAGCGCCAGACCAGCGCAGACCACCAGCGCAGATCGCCCAGTGGTCTGTCACTGGTCGTGCGCTGGTCCACCAGCGCACCATGAAAATGGTCTATGCGTTGGTGGTGCGCTGGACGTCCATCGCAAGTTGACCAGCGCACATCGACCAATCAGGTGCGATTTTTTCAAAACGACCTCACTCTACTAGAGTTGCCTATATAAAGTCTTCTATGATTTTAGGTCGTCCAAGAGAGTTCATTTTTCATTCTTCACACTTAGAATATTTTTCAAGAGAAGAAAAATAAAAAGAACTCACCTTTAACCACTCAAATCAAACCCTTTTTGCTTCAAATTTCATATTGCATCTCCTATGTCTATATAGAGTGCATCCATGTATGGGTTTGCATCATCACAACTTGCTTGGTAAGATTTTGATTAATTTCATCTTATTTTAGTATTTTAAATACCAAGCCATCTCTTTTAAATTACTTGTATGTTTTAGATCATATACTAAATACAAGAAAAGAGATTATTTGTGATGTATTGATTGAGTGATGTTTTTGATAGATATCTAGGTTTTTACAATCTATGATTATCTATGCTATTTGACATGTCATTTAGCCATTAATATCTAGGATTGCTTTAATTGCAAATTCATCATCCTAGGTAAGCATCTAGAGTACCCTAGCTCTATATTGCATATTTGGATATCATTGAATATTCACATAGGGTTGTGCATCTCTTTTGAGAGATTGAAGTCTTGTGTGATTGACCGGGATTAGGTCGGACACCGGGAGCAGGTGGTCACACAAGCAAATTGGAATAGGGTTGCTAATAAAGGCCCGCTGGGTAGAAGTGAGGGGTTACAGACCGGAGTGTTAGACGAGGTCTACATAGGTTGTAAACTTCATTTCAATTAGTGATTTCGAGTTCCGAGTGTGGCGCACTAAACAGCCCGTGGTTTTTCCCAGTGGTTGGGTTTCCACGTAAACATCAAGTGTCATTTATTATTTCCGCATCTTATTACACTTGTATGTATATTTGACTTGCTAGGGGTATTTTCGTAAAATTGACATGCACGCGAAAATTGGGTAATAATTAGCTAAAATCTATTCACCCCCCCTCTAGCTTTATATATTAAACACGCCTTGAGTATTTAATTACTTACAGGTAGAAGCCGAGTCATTGGTGCACATAACAAAAGAAAACACTACAAGCTTTGTGAAGAAAAATATCCTGTACAGATTCGGGATACCAAACACCATCATCACTGACAATGGAACCCAATTCGATGGCAAGAAATTCAGAGAGCTGTGTGACAAGTATGGAATCAACAACTACTACGTACCTCCGGCACATCCACAGACAAATGGTCAAACTGAAGCAGTAAACAAGATCATAAAGCACAACCTAAAGGCTAAACTAGCTGCGAAGAAGGGTAGCTGGGCAGAGAAGTTGCCACAGGTACTATGGGCGTATCGAACTACAGAAAGAAGCTCAACAGGTGAGACCTCATACTCCATGGCTTTCGGAGTTGAAGCTGTCATCCCTGTGGAAACATCCTTTTCTTCACCAAGGGTACAACTATTCCAGTCGGAACTTAACATTGATATGCTAAAATATGGCCTGAACGAGCTAGAAGAAAGGAGAGAACGTGCACAAATAAGAAACGCTGCCTATCAGCAAAGGGCGGCCAGGTATTACAACTCACATGTGCGTGAAAGAAAATTTGCACTCGACGACTTAGTGCTGAAAAGAGTAAATTCGGGAAGCAGAGACAAAGCTGCAGGATCACTCGTAGATAAATGGGAAGGGCCCTATCAAATTACGGGCATAGCTGGTCATGGGGCATATCGCATTACTCGAGAGGGCTTCGGCGAACTATCTCGACCATGCAATGCGCAGTACCTGAAAATATACTACCCTTGACTGCTTTACCACCTTTCAGAATTTACTTTGATGTTTTTTGTTTAAGCATTTTTTCCTTTTTTAGCATTTTTTCTTTCCCTTTTTACTTTGTTAAAAGGTTGCAGGAGATATTCAATAAAGAGTAATTTATTACTGAGAACTCAAGATTTGGCTCGCCACTGAAAGTAACCAATGTCCAAAGATTACTCGCCATCATACATCATAAGTTACTCGCCGTTGCGTAAAGACGAGTTTAATACTCGTAGCAGCAGTAGAAGCGAGCGAGATAACTAAAAATTATAGCAGGCTAAAGGCGAACACAACACCACAGCTTGAACCTATTATAAAACCGATTGGTGACCGCCACCGATGGTAGAACAAAACCCTTGGAAAGACGCGAGAAGCATCCGATCAAAAAGCGTACATGAGACATCTCAAAGAAAAACGCTGGGGGTCGAAAAAGCTAGCTGGAAATAAAATGACTAAAGTCAAAAGCAAAAGTGGGAGACGTCCCGATAGTATGCTTAAATAAAATTTGGTGTTTGGTCGGATACGTCTTTACAAACACTGAGTACGCCAAAAACTCAGCAATGACAGCTGGATAAAAAACAATAGTATGCTTAAATAAAAATTTGGTGTATGGTCGGATACGTCCTGACAAACACTAAGTACGCCAAAAACTCAGCAATGGCAGCTGAATAAAAAACAATAGTATGCTTAAATAAAAATTTGGTGTATGGTCGGATACGTCCTGACAAATACTAAGTAAGTCAAAAACTCAACAATGGCAGCTGAATAATAAAAAAAGAACAAAGTCGAAAACTCAGCAAGGGCGGCTGAATAAAATAAAAATGAAGCTAAAGAAGAGTTATAAATTTTATAAAGATTATTTACAACTGAAGTTACAAAAGGTATGGAGAGCTATTTACAACTGAAGTACAAAAAGGTATGGCATAATCTCAACTAGCTGTCAGAGGATCCTCACTGTCTTCATCATCCTCAATCTCATCTTTAGAAGGCCAGACTACCTCTTCGTCCCCATCCGGCATGAAAGGCCCATAAACCCTACCGGTAACAGGACCTAAATCGGGTTCAGCACCGGAACCAGAAAAGCTGCCCTTTTGACCGGAGTAGTAGGTGTTGAAGACACGCTTACTGAGAATTTCTAAGTGCATGGGATGGGGCTCAGTCTTGGTATAACGACAGTAGGCTTTCCATCGTTTTCTCTGTTCTTTAATTGAACCCACTACGCTGGCCATATGCAGTTGAAGAGACTTGTCGAAGCGCCTTAGAGCCTTTTCACTCGAATGATCTTTCATGGCGAAGAACTTCTCCGACTGCCTCATGCCTCGTTCAAATTCACGCAACAAAAGCGTATCATAGGCAGGGGATCTCTTAAAACGATCAACCGCTTCAACCTCCAATACAGCTTTTAAATCATTGAAGATGACATCACGCGAAGACAACTGGTTGCGTAAGTCTAACACCTCACATTCAGCTTTCTCTTTAGCTTCTTCAGCTAGTCGCTCAGCCTCTAAACGCGCTGCAAGTGATTCGTGATTAGCAGACAACTGCTCTTTCAGTGAGCAAATCTCCTTTTCAGCAGCAGATAATTTTTCTTCGGTAGCTAGCTGAGTAGACAGATAACCATCTGCAGACTCTTTTAGCTGAACGAGTTGTTGAGCATAGGATTCTTCAGCAGAGAGCTTCTCAGCAGCCAAAATAGAAGCCTACTCTCGCAGACGTTTACTCTCCCTGGAAACTTTGTTCCCATGCCTATAGCTTTCAGCCAACTCAGACATCATCTGAAAAGAGAAACACACGAATTAGGAAGTATATATAAACAGAGATATAACAGGATTGCGGTGAGAAGCCTACCAGAGAGTGGCAGTTAAAGAAAAACTCCATTTTTCTGTTGCAAGGTTTGCCCTTCACATGCTCCCAACCCTCACCAATGTACACGTTGTGGTTGATCATATGCGAGCAAATTTCAGCAGCCAAAAAATCCGAAAGAGACACGGTCCCTTCATCGACTTCAGTTGATCCCACGGGAGGAGCTTCAAGGGCAACACCCGAACCAGAAGCAGACGCAGAAGCAGAAGCAGAAGCCCCAGGTTGCTTCGATGGTCCTAGCTGACCAGCCGACTCTGGCAAACCAGGCGGCCTAGGCTGACCTGTAGAAGAAACATTTGGCTCACCCACAGCCGCCGAAGAAGAGGCTACTCTGGGCGGAGTAGGAGCAGGGACATTCAATTCATCAACCCCCTCAGGAGGAGGCACCGTTGCATTTGTCCCTTCAGCAGGATCCTCGTGAGTAGCTGTCTGAGTAGGGGGAGCCTCGGCGAGTACAAGTTCACCGGCACGCTCGTCGTCTAAAAAAACTACATACTGTAAAACCCTTGACGCCCGCTTTGGGGGTCGAACAGTATGATCGGGGGTACTCTCGGCGGGGCGCTTTCCCCTGCCAGGCCTAGGATTCAAATCGCTGGCCGTTAGGAGGAGTTTCAGGGACATTCGCATCGAAAGTAGGAATGTCATCACCTGCCCTTGAAACCCCCACCTTTTCTTTACCCTTACGACTGGGGGCACTTACAGCGACTTTAGCAACTTCCTGACAGGCGGGTGGCTGACCCGTTTTAGCACCTCCCTCCAAATCATCGCCAATGTCTTCACCATCTGAAGGATCACCACCATCGGGATCGGCGATTCCTTCTCTGGTTAAGCTAGCAGCATGCCTTCTGCTGGCAGCCTCAGAGTTCTTCACTACCCGGGCTTGCATATCGCAAATTGTGTCAAAGTCACACACTGCAAAGAGCAACCAAAGTGTTACCAATAGAACAAACAGAGTGGTAACATTAAAGGAAAGCAGGTAAAACTTACGGCGAGGAAGTCTGGTAGGCAAACGCGGAAAAATCAACTGGGTAATCATCTTCTCCTCATCCAAGAGGAATGGTCGGCCTCTCTCATCCAAAGGAAGGATGGTTGCTGCAGCAAGATAAGAGATCTCTTCATCCAGCAAAACGGGGATTGCCTTCGACCAAGCTTCAGGAGAATTGAAGTGAAGTGCCTAGGAACTTTCTTCGCCAGAAGGTTACGGCGACCACTGGCTGGCACATCTCTACCCCATTCGCCACCAACGAAGAACCAACTATTCTTCCACCTCTTGTTCCAGGTAGGGAAACCCCCAATGAAACCCTTCTTCTTTTCATCACTGAAGACTTCTACCTGTCCAAGGTTCCCCACACCCTTAGGAATCTAGTTCTCCACAGCCGAAGAAAGGAGGAAATACGTCCTGCTATTGCCCGCTTACCTTAAGGTATAGAAATGGTGAATCTCACGAGGCGTAGGGGGTCCAAAACCCTTCAGCTTCCACATCAAACACAGACACATTAGGATCCTGTAGCTATTTGGGGTGAGTTGGGCAGGCGCAATCTGAGCCTCAGTAAGAAACCGAGCGATAAAAGGCTGAAGGGGAAGAGTTACCCCACAACTGAGCATGGCACCGTAGATGGCGACCGTATTTTCGAGAGGATTCCACACTGCTCCATTACCCGGAAGCATCAAAATCACTGAGTCCGGGATTTCGAAGCGACTTCTGTACTTGCGAAGTTCCTCCTCGCCAACCACATTGACTTCGCAGTCAAAGGAACACGGGCGACCAGCCAAGAAATGCAGCCTATTCTGTTGATGGTCATCAACATCTGAATCAACAGTTGTCTGAGCATCCAGCAAAGACCCCCGGGGAACCCTAGAAGCTCATCGCTTACTGCCACCAGGTTTAGAAGACCTTATCATCTCTGGAGAATTACTACCAAAAGATTAGGGAGAATAAGCGTCAGGGATATAGTTTTCCTGAGCAGAAGGAACATAAACAAAAATTGGGGTAGGAGAATCCGGGTGAAAATTACGAATCAACAATTCAATTTTATCTGCAGTAACCTTATCACCAAGCTCCAAAGCTTGCATCATTTGATTAAAAAGGGAAGAACACATAAAAGGGTCCATGAAAACTCACCATAAAAACCTTAGAGAGCGAAAATGTGCAGAAGATCTAGGGAAGCTAACGAATTGCTACGACCAAGTTCGTTGAAAACGCTTCTCAATCGGAGAGAGGAAGAAGAGTGCTTCTACGAATTTCCGGTGAGAAAAGAGAGAAAATGAAATAAGCGGAGAAATAGAACGGTTTCGTTTCAATAAAAGAGAAATTAATGGAGCCGCCAGAATTAATAGGGCAGAAAGGCATTTTGCGTTAAAAGAGGGAGTTTTTAAAATTCAAAAATCAAGAAAAATAGGTATTGGTAAGGTGAACGACAGTCGTAGAAGACAGCCGAAGTGACACCCATCAAATAGTGGACACGTGGTACCTCAGGAAACACCCAGCGGTCATCACGTCATCCCACCGCGTTAGAGTAAGCAGAAATCTTGTGGCCATAAACAAAGGCTTGCACCGGAAGAGACAACTAGCAAAATTCAACAAGTGGTGAAAATAAAAAGGAGGGAAAGTATTTACAAAGCATGCCGAAAAGCCTAAGTATGGATATAAATACTGTTCGCAGAGATAAATGAATTGGAAGACCAAGATATTCACTCAGCTCAAAGTATTTATGGGGGTATTGTTGTATGTGTGATTTCACCAGGCAGACACGTCATCAAATGAACTAACAAATGCTGGGGAAGACATTGCCACGTCACTCGTGGACTAAGTCATAGAAGGAAAGTGGACCGAACAGCATGTCGGCAAGTCCCAAGTCAACAAGTCAAAGATGTGTTCGCCAGATCTGGATATGTACTCGCTTGGGGTAAAAACGCGGTCGCCTAAGGGTGATACCCAGAAGTGAAGGTACTCGCCACACCAGCTTACTAAGTATAAACCGGCTCGACAAAAACACAGAAAGAAGCCCTAACTCCTAGAAGACCCGCGACAACGAGCAATCATAAAAAGGAAAAGATAGGAAG
This sequence comes from Acer saccharum, assembly GCA_030490815.1. NCBI lineage: Eukaryota > Viridiplantae > Streptophyta > Magnoliopsida > Sapindales > Sapindaceae > Acer > Acer saccharum. Next base: position 22,134,227 of record CM059874.1, read on the forward strand.
CATATCTGAATCCATTACTAAGTACAAACCGGCTCGACAAAAACACGGAAAGAAGCCCTAACTCCTAGAAGACCCGTGACAACGAGCAATCATAAAAAGGAAAAGATAGGAAGCATATCCGAATCCGTTACAACGTGGGATTCCTAGTAAAAATCAAAGAGGAAATCCTACCACCAACACAACTAAAATCAAGGGGAAACCCTAATTATCATGTATAAATAAAACCATCTATCCCACGAGGAAGGGGTTCGAAAAAACTTAGAGAAAGAGGAGAGCAATTGTATGAGAGATCTGAGTGTGTAACGAAACAATAAGCCTAGTATTATTTTTCCTGCCCTCTGGGGCGCCTTGGTTTTTTCCCATTTAAGGGTTTTCCACGTAAAATCTGTCTCTTACATGCATGATTACTTTCTTGCTTTTACTTTGAGTTGATATAATTGTTGAGTGCGTGGCAATCCAGATTTCACTGTCAACAATACCAAACTGGCCTTTAAAGGCCATTTTCATTTTGAGATTAATTGGGGAATAAGGGAAAAGCAATTGATTTTCTGCTTGAATCTCTTGAAAAATATATAGTTGTGAAGATGGGCATTGCTTTCAAAGGGATATTTCAATTTTCTTAATTTTTTTTTAATATTAATTATATAATATTAAGTGTTCCTATTGATGCTTCCCTAATTTAATGCTTAAAAGTGATATCACTAAAACTGAAATTATGAAATTGAATTGAGGAATCATCTATCCCTCTACCTCTCATTTTCTTTTATCACTAAAACTATGACATTTTCTCCTTTAATGCAGTTTAATTTAGTAATATAATATGAAAAATCCCTATTAATTATAATATATAATTTAATTTTTATATAAGTTATAATATGATATCAAAATCATTTCTCTATAAATTATATTATATTTATAATAAGAATTGATTTGATCCTTATATGTTAAAATTGTTGAATTGTCAGTGTTCTATAATATGAGGAATCTTCAGGTAGGAAATAGCTACTGGGGGCTCCTCTACCTTGATAGGCTTTTCAAATCTAATGTTTTATTATTCCTCAAATTTTCTTTTTTAAAGTCTTTAAAAAAAAAAAAAAAATTATGAAGGATGCCGATTTTTAAGCAGGCAGTGCAAGGTTAAAGTTGAATGTGGGTTTCAACTCTTAAGTTTTTTGTTATGATTTGCTTGGAATGAAACTATATTTTTGGTATTTGGTTAGTTATTGATTATTAAACAAAGGTTATAGTTGAATACATGTGTTGACTTCCCATTTTTTCAGGAATACTGCCACAAAGGTAGTACATTATTATGACAAATTTCTTCATGAATTATTTTGCCTTACTTGAAGCCAATATTTACTGATCACTGTAAGTGGGTTAAATGAGGAAGTAGACAATGCTCTTTCTCACTCTTTTTCACTTTAACTTTATTCATGAATCATGATAGAGATTCACCTATCTAAATTTTAGCACATTTTTTAAAGAATTTTTTTTATTGGGACAACCTAAAATCAATTTTAAATATGAGAAAACTATTGATATCATCTATTTATTTGAGAAAAAATGTTTGTCCACGTGCAAAGCACGGGTACTAACTAGTTATCTAATAAAATCTTGAACCAATACACCCCCCTTAAATGGATTTTTATTTTATTTTTTAAAGACAAATGGATTATACACAATAAAATTTACTTCTAAAAACCAGTTTGAATTGTTTAATCTAACAACTAGAACAAAATTAAGTGAATAAGAAATGTTTAATCTAACAATTATAACAAAATCAAGGGAAATTTTTATATAAAAACATGCATAAAAGTACATATTTACAAAAACTACTTAATACATGCAATATTTTGTATTGAGTTAGAATGGGTAATTGATTTAATGTACGTGGTTTTTATTACTATCTTTTTATCTTGAGTTATAATAGGTTAATTACAAGCTTTCAACACACTAAAAACCTATAAATTAGAAGTAATCTATGATGAGTGTTTTGTTATTATCTTATCATTCATCATATTCTATATGAAATATCAGATGTGGGTGGGTCTCATGGTGTTGCCTCGAGTTCCTTCTTGTATTTCCCATTAAAAAAACTTCCTATCCTCATTCAAAATCTGAAAGTTTAAGGGCAATTGGATAGGAAATAATTATATATATATATATATATTTGCCTCAATTGCTTTTTGTATTTAAGGGCGATTGAATTGATTTTCGGATAATTATTTCGGTTGTATAACATTATTCTATATGAAATATCAGTATCGTTAATTAATTATTATTATTTTTAAAAACAATATCGTTAATTGATTTTAACCTATGTTTTAAGAGAATATATTAAAGAAACCCTACCTTATTACAGGGGCGGACTCAAGAAATTTTTGTTACCCAGACTAAACTTAAATGGATTTTTTTTTATTTTTTATTTATTTAATTTTTTTTTTTTGAAGACAAATAGATTCTACACAAGAAAATTTACTTTCAAAGACTGGTTTGAATTTTTTAATCTAACAACTAGAACAAAATTAAGTGAATATGGAATATTTAGTCTAACAATTAGAACAAAATCAAGGGAATATTTTATATAAAAACATGCATAAAAGTACATATTTGTAAAAACTACTTAATACATGCAATGTTTTGTATTGAGTTAGAATGGGTAATTGATTTAATGTACATGGTTTTAATTATTATCTTTTTATCTTGAGTTATAATAGGTTAATTATCAAGCATTCAACACACTAAAAAGCTATAAATTAGAAGTAGTCTATGACAAGTGTTTTATTATTATCTTATCATTCATCATATTCTCTATGAAATATCAGATGTGGGTGGGTCTCACGGTGTTGCCTCGAGTTGCTTCTTGTATTTCCCATTAAAAAAACTTCATATTCTCATTCAAAATATGAAAGTTTAAGGATGATTGGATAGAAAATAATTATTAAAAAAAAATTATTTGCCTCAGTTGCTTTTTGTATTTAAGGACGATTGAATTGATTTTCGGATAATTATTTGGGTTGTATAATATTATTCTATATGAAATATCAGTATCGTTAATTAATTATTATTATTTTTTTAAAAAAAGTATCGTTAATTGATTTTAACCTATGTTTTAAGGGAATATATTAAAGAAACCCTACCTTATTACAGTGGCGGACTCAAGAAATTTTTGTTACCTAGACTAAACTTAAATGGATTTTTTATTTTTTATTTATTTTTTATTTTTTTTTGGAAGACAAATGGATTCTACACAAGAAAATTTACTTTTAAAGACTGGTTTGAATTTTTTAATCTAACACCTAGAACAAAATTAAGTGAATATGGAATATTTAATCTAACAATTAGAACAAAATCAAGGAAATATTTTATATAAAAACATGCATAAAAGTACATATTTGTAAAAACTACTTAATACATGCAATGTTTTGTATTGAGTTAGAATGAGTAATTGATTTAATGTACATGGTTTTAATTATTATCTCTTTATCTTGAGTTATAATAGGTTAATTATCAAGCATTCAACACAATAAAAACCTATAAATTAGAAGTAGTCTATGACGAGTGTTTTATTATTATCTTATCATTCATCATATTCTATATGAAATATCAGATGTGGGTGGGTCTCACGATATTGCCTCGAGTTGCTTCTTGTGTTTCCCATTAAAAAAAAACTTCCTTTTCTCATTCAAAATATGAAAGTTGAAGGACGATTGGATAGAAAATAATTATTAAAAAAAAAATTATTTGCCTCATTTGCTTCTTTTATTTGCCTCATACTCTCGCACGGTAAGTATCATAAACGTTAAATAATTGCAAATACAATTGTTAGTTTTAGTTGAACTTACTTTGTACAAAGAATATAACAGTGATAGAGAACCAGAGCATTGATCCAAAGCCTTTGAGATCAGGATTGTCTTCACGTTCAATTAACCAGATGACAAATCTGACGAACAAGTGCATTCCCACCATTAGCAGCCACATTTTTGTTGTAAAGGTTTTCATGAAGAGCCATGTTTTTTTTTTTTGACTTGTCTGGTTTCACAAGGACTATCATCACAAGTCCAGATTCCACATACGGCTGTGAAAATTCCGCATATTGATATCGATCTGCCATTATTTCTATGTCCCCAACAGCAGCATCCAAGCCCTACATGAAATCGAAAAAAGAAAAGACCATATATGAATTGATTAATTCAATAGTATTGATCAACAATTCAAGAGAAGAGCAAATTATTCTGACCTTGTAAAAGATTTGTTCCAACATATCATCATAGGAGCCATAGAAGGGAAGTAAAACATAAGGCAAGTGATACGGAAGACGATTCACAACTGCTTCAAACACTTTAACTGAAAATCCAGAGATGTAAGTTTCATTGCGGCGAAGATCATAGCTCATTCTCACAAACTGATTAAATGCACCATTGGCAGGAACTCCAATCTTCAATGGTTGCTCTTCATTGCTTGAACTCCATCCCTTTGGAACTTTTTGCAAGCCGCCAGGCCAATAAACTGGATTCAATTCTGTCACGGATTTGTTGCAAATGATGGTCTCACAGAATCCAAACAATGGTGACCAAAATGCCATCTCTTTGTAGCTTGTACCTACCACATTTATGATCTGGAACGTTGAATTTTCTGCTAATTTCCCGTTTTTGAATCCAATCTTTCCACTTAGACCTTCAAATTTGCTGGATAATATGTTTTCAAGTAATTTTTTGCGGAGGGAATTTTTGCTTGTGATGATTTTTTTTCTATTGCTTGAGCTATGGTCCAAACAGCATCACAAGCTCTGAGAGCAAAAATACTTGGATTCGAATACTCTTCTTCTTCAGGGTATTTTAACTGATACTTTTTTCTAAACTTAGGTTTAAAATGTCTAAAAGACTTGCTTGATTGAATGAAATTAGTTCTGAAACCAAGCACACCTTGCATGTTATCGAAAACAGATGAATCAAGTGAATGAAGCGATCTCTTCAGAGACAGTCCAAACGTAGCCTTTTCCCATCAGACCCATTTGCTTTGCCTTGTCAAAATCAGAATAGCTAACTCTAAAGAACAATGTAAAAGTACCAACACTCTATTGCTCTTGGTCATTAGCTTCTTCAGCTCTTCTTCTATGGCAGCTTCTGGTTTCGAAAGCGAAGTTAGTGAAGGGAAAGATAAGTGGTGTTTGATTTCTGAGTTGACAATCCGAAGTGAATCGGAGAGGAGGGTTACTAGTCCAGAATCGGCTGAAAAAAAGTTGTTTGATATGTGTTAATTATGTTGGGTACACATGCATGTGCATGTGAGCCATGCAAGGAGGAATTGATTGAATCAGTTGGTGGGATTAGTTGGATTTGGTTAATCATTAGTTTGAATTTGAATAGTTAGAGAAGAATAAATTAGTTAAGAGTCTTTATTTGGCTGAGAAGATTATCTGATTGTTACAGTTACTCATCTCCTATTTTCTAGCTTGCAAGTTGTATCATTCAATAGCCTATTTATGGGTTTGAATTGATTAATAAAAAGTTATTGAATATTAAAACCAATTTATCTCCTCATGTTCTTCTTTTCTCCTCCTCTTGCTCTTTTCCCAAATTAATTCTTATCAATAAGGATAATTCGAGTGGGAGGGAATGATATGTGCCTATTAGGAGAGTACACATGCATGTGCATGTAAGCCATGCAAGAAGGGTTTAGTCTAAGGTCGGTTGGGGACTTGATCCATTGGTCTTCAATTTGAATTTGAATTAGTTAGAGAGGAATAAATGAGTTAGGAGTCTTAGTTAGGAATACATTGGATTAGGTTGTTATGCAACTGATACTTATCTTAGTTAGGAGTCTTAGTTATGTAATTGCAATTGTATTGTTCACAAGCCTATTTATGGGTGTGAACTGATTAAATAAAGATTATCAAATGTTAAAACCAATTTATCTCCTCCTATTCTTCTTTTCTCCTCCTCTTGCTCTTTTCCCAAATTAATTCTTATCATTGTTTTCGTATATTGTTGTCACTTTTCGCCACTTGAAGATGCCTACAATGGTAGCAATGCACCGCGTATGGAAGGTGATGTCGTTAGACATTTGGAGAATAGATGGCAATTGTTGTGGAGGAAGAATTCCTGGTTAAAGAATTCCTGGTGATGTCGTTAGACATTTAGTAAGTTTTATGTTTTGAAGGCCATGGGTCTGTTGGAATTAATGCACTTATTGAGAAGTCTGAGAGTTCATCAGTTCTCAAGAATTGTTGGTATTAGCAAATACTTACTGCAGTCAAATATGAGTTATTATGTATTTGATATTTCCTAGTGTATCTGATATTTCCTATGTATATTATATTACCTAGGTAGCATTCCAGAGTGTTCTACGTACTCTTTATATTGAGTTGTAACTCAATTTTCACAACACAAAACATTAGAGCTCTGCAATAGCAATTCAAAACATATTTCACCATTACCTTATTCATCAAATATTTCTCTAACAAATTGGTATCAGAGCAATGTTTACTGATCTGGTTGGGAGTTATTTTCCTTTAGTACTTTGAAAGATGTCATCTTCTTCTATCCAAAATCCATCATCTCCATATTCTCTCTTTCCAAACTTTGCAGGAGAAAATTATGATTTTTGGAAGGTAAAAATGAAGACTCTGCTTTTGTTAGAAGGTCTTTAGAACATTGTTAATAAAGGTTTCACAGAACTTGCGGAAGAGAACGAACTTTCAGGACCGGAAAAGGCAAAGCTTGAAGTAGATCGGATGACAGATGCAAAGGCTCTTTCAAAAATTCAAAATGGAGTTACTGCAACCATTTTCCTAGGATTATGAGAGCCTCTACAGCAAAACAAGCATAGGAGATTCTGGAGCGGGAGTTTTAAGGTGATAGTAAGGTGAAAGTTATCAAACTCCAAACTTTTCACAGAGAGTTTGAAAATCTTAAGATGAAAGAATCTGAATCAGTAAAAGTGTATTTCTCTAGAGTGATTGGAGTTGTCAATCATATGAGAACTCTTTGTGAAGATGTTACTGATCAGAAGGTAGTTGAAAAGATATTGATTAGCTTGCCTGAAAAGTATGAGCACATTGTTGCAGCTATTGAAGAATCTAAAGATCTCACCACTTTATCAGTTGAACAATTGATGGGATCTTTAGAATCTTATGATCAAAGGAGATTGTTGCGTAATGATCAGTCTGTAGAGAGTGCTTTTCAAACAAAGCTCAATCTCAAACAACAAAAATCGTTCAAGAAAAGCGACCAGCAGAGAGGTGATTGAAGAAAATGGAATAAAAGGGAGTCTAGCAAAAAGGAAGACAACAGAAATCACAGAGATTATGTTGCTGATGATTCTAAGCCTGCTAGCAAGATTTGCAAAAAGAAGAACCATGATACTTCAAATTGTTGGCATTGTGGAAAGCCTCAATGCTTTAATTGTAAAAAGTTTGGGCATGTTGAAAAAGATTGTAGATACAAGCAGAATGCCAACCAAGCTAAAAAGGAGAACGATGATGAAGGCACCTTATTTTATGCTTGCCAATCTGCTGTTGAAGAAAAAGACAGTACCTGGCACCTTGACAGTGGTTGCATCAATCACATGTCAGGTAATGAGAATATTTTCCTTGATGTTGATTCTAGAGTTACACCTAAAGTTAAACTTGGAAATGGTGCTATTGTGGAATCAAAAAGGAAAGGGAGAATTTCTATTGGAACAAAAAAGGGAACAAAATATGTAAATGATATGTTGTTCACTTGTTTGTGCCTGAATTAAATCAAAATTTATTAAGTGTTGGTCAGCTTGTTGAAAATGGTTATCGTCTTCATTTTGAGGATGGTGGCTACACTATTTTTGATAAAAAAAGGAGAAAGATTTGGTGATTGCATATGTACAGATGAAGAGAAATATAAATTTTTGTATTGATCTTCATTGTGGAGCTATCATAGCCTTGAAGAGTGAAGTGGTTCAAGACACTTGGTTGTGGCACAAGAGTTTCTGTCATTTGAACTTTAATGGGCTGAAGCTTCTTAAGCATAAAAACATGGTGAAAGGGCTGTCAGAGATTGAATCAGTTGCAGATACATGTGAAGGGTGCATTATGGGCAAGCAACACCGAATTTCATTTCCTAGACAAAGTTCCTGGAGAGCAAGAGCATCGCTGGAGCTAGTTTACATAGATATTTGTGGACAAATGCAAACTCCCTCAGTAAGCCAGCAAAGGTACTTTCTCTTGTTCATTGGTGATTTTTCGAGAATGACGTGGGTATATTTTTTGAAATAAAAATCAGAAACTTTTCTTGCATTCAAGAGATTCAAAGCATTTGTAGAAAAACAAAGTGGTTGTAGCATTAAAACAATTCAAAGTGACAGGGGAGGTGAGTACACCTCTAATGAATTTGAAAGTTTCTGCAAAGATGAAGGGATTTGGAAGCAATTGACAGCAGGATACATCCCTCAGCAGAATGGCATCGTAGAGAGGAAAAATAGAACCATTGTGGAAATGGCAACATCAATGCTCACTGAGAAGTGTTTGCCTAAATGTTTTTGGGCAGAAGCTGTCCATACAGCTGTGTACATTCTCAATAGAAGTCCAACCAAAGCAGTGAATAATCAAACTCCATTAGAAGCTTGGAGTGGATTCAAGCCTTCGGTAAGACATTTCCGAATTTTTGGTTGTGTATGTTATGCTCACATACCTTATGAAAAAAGGACTAAGTTTGATGAGAAAAGCAAAAAATCTATTTTTGTTGGGTATAGTTCCAACACAAAGGGTTATCGATTATATGATGTTGAAACTGGAAAACTAATTGTAAGCATAGATGTTATTTTTGATGAAAAGGCAGCTTGGGATTGGAAAGAAAAAAAAAAGAACTTGAGCAGCCACATGTTATTCTTCAATCACAAGATGCACCTCTTTATCTAGCGTCATCATCAAGCTTAGCAAGTTCAAGCATAAGTTCGGATTCTTCTTCTCCAGTTACTCCTCAAACAAGAATGCAAATGCCAGTAGGTGATTTTCAGTCATCATCAAGTTCTGCAAGATCAAGCTCCAGCAGAATTTCATCTCCTGAGAGTCCTCTAAGAAATACTTGTTTGTTGAGTGACTTGTATCAGTCTTGCAATTTTTCTGTAGTTGAACCGGAATGCTTTGAACAGGTGCAAGTTCTGCAAGATCAAGCTCCAACATGAAGTTTGGAGGAAAGCAATGCATGATGAAATTGCTATGATTGAGAAGAATCAAACCTGGCAGCTTGATGATCAGAAGAATCAAACCTGGCAGCTTGTTGATCATCCGAAAAATCGAGAGATCATTGGAGTTAAGTGGATATTCAAAATAAAATTTAATCAAGATGGCAGCATTCAGAAGCACAAGGCAAGGCTTGTTGCTAGAGGATTTTCTCAAAAACCAAGTATCGACTTCTATGAAACATTTGCACCTGTTGCAAGACTTGAAACTATCAGAACCTTGATTGCTCTTGCTGCACAAAAGAGATGGAAAATTTATCAGCTTGATGTTAAGTCTGCTTTTTTGAATGGAGCTTTGAAGGAAGAAGTATATATGGAGCAGCCACAAGGTTTCCTTGCAGGAGGGGAAGAAAATAAAGTTTACAAGTTAAGGAAGGCCCTTTATGGGTTGAAGCAGGCTCCACGAACTTGGTATGCTGAAATTGATAAATATTTTACTATGAGAGGTTTTCAGAGAAGTCAAAATGAGCATACACTTTATGTGTTGATGAGGGGAGCTGTTATTCTCATTGTTTCAGTGTATGTTGATGATCTAATTTTCACTGGCAATGATGAGAACATGATTCAACAGTTCAAGGATGATATGATGAACACTTATGAGATGAGCGATTTGGGGCTGCTGCGTTATTTTTTTTAGAATTGAAGTATCTCAAATGAAAAATGAGATTTTCATTTCTCAAAGAAAATACACAAAAAATATTCTTAAGAAGTTCAATTTGCTGGGATGTAATTCTGTGGACATTCCATTAATTGCAAATGAGAAATTGAAGAAAGAAGATGGGGCCAAGAAGGCTGATGCTGCAGTATATAGAAGTCTTATTGGCAGTATTTTGTATCTCACTGCTACCAAACTTGATATAATGTTTGCTGCAGGTTTGCTCTCTAGATACATACAGGAACCTAGCCAAATTCACTTTGGAGCTACAAAAAGAGTTTTGAGGTATTTGCAAGGTACTCTTGATTATGGATTTTTGTACAAGACAACAGAAAATTCAAGATTAATTGGGTATTCCGATAGTGATTGAGCCGGTTGTCTTGATGATATGAGAAACACTTCGGGTTATGTTTTTTCAATTGGCTCTGGAATATGTTCATGGGTTTCAAAGAAACAAAAAGTTGTTGCTCCGTCCACTGCTGAAGCAGAATATGTTGTTGCTGCCAAAGCAACTTCTCAAGCTATATGGCTTCGTAGAATTCTTGAAGATATGGGTGAAAAGCAAGAAGGTGGAACCATTTTGTATTGCGATAACAAGTTAGCCATTGCTATTGGTTAAAATCCAGTCAGTCATGATCGTACAAAGCATATTGCGATCAAGTATCATTTTATCAGAGAATCAATTTAGAACAAAGAAATTATGTTGAAGCATTGCAAGACTCAAGAGCAGCTTGTTGATATTCTGACCAAGGCACTTCCCAAAAAACGATTTTCTTTACTCAGAGAACAAATGGGAGTTGTTAAGAAAGTGCATTAAAGGGGAGTGTTGGAATTAATGCACTTAGGGTGCGTTTGGCACGGACATGGGACATGATAAGGTGGGACGGGACAGGACAGGACAGGACAGAACGGGACAAGACAGGTTGTTTTGTATTGTGTTTGGAAGGCCTTGGACAGAACTGTGGACTGTACTATTATGCATTTGGTATAGCTGGGACAGGACAGGACAGGACAGGATAAGAGGTTCAAATGACCAGAGTATCCCTATTATATATATATAACAACATATATTATAATATTATATATTAATATATAATAATATCAAATAATAATATATATATAATAATATTAAATAATAAAATATTTGCAAAAAGCTATGTTATATATTATTATATATTATAATAAAATATAATATATAATAATATATAACATATTATTATATACTATATATATATATTATTATTATTTGATATTATTATACATTCAGAAATTCTATTATCAGTTCGAACTGACAAAAGTTATATCAGTTCCTTGCATGTGGGCCACTGGATTTAAATACTTTGACTTGGCTGTATGCACTTGTCATTCAAAGTATTTAAATCTAGTGGCCTACATACAAGGAACTGATATAACTTTTGTCAGTTTGAACTGATAATAGAAAGACTAATTATACATTAATATAGAATATTACATGTGTTATATATATTATATTATTATATATAATAATATATATAAGATATATATAGATATATATAATATTAAATATTAGTACATATAGAAAATATAATATATATAATAATATATATATATTATATAATGTATATAATATATATATATATATATATATATAATATATATTATATTATATATATATCCTATATATATAATAATATAATATTTATATATATATATGATATATCAAATATTATTATATATATAATATATTAAATATTATGATATGTACAATAATATATATATATATATATAATTATTATTATATACGTAATAATATTTAATATATTATATATTATTATATATAATAATAAAATATTATATATATATATATATATATTTATATTACATATATAATTTATATAATATATATATATATATATTATAATATATATATATATACACATATTATTATAATATATCTATTAATAATACATACTAATATATATATATATCATATATATTATGTGTTAATATATATATATATATATATATATATTATAATAATATGTTTATATTATAATAATATATATATTTCTTATATATAATAATAATGTTTAATATAATATATATATATATATATAAATATATACATATATTATATTATTATATTTAATAATATATAATAAATTAAAGATTATAATATATATATATGTTGACGGTGAAATCTGGATTGCCACGCACTCAACAATTATATCAACTCGAAGTAAAAGCAAGAAAGTAATCAATGCATGCAAGAGACAGATTTTACGTGGAAAACCCTTGAATGGGAAAAAACCACGGCGCCCCAGAGGATAGGAAAAATAATACTAGGTGTAAGGATTCCCTTTAGTTGATTGGCTTATTTCGTGGGCAAACCACATGTTGGGGTTTGGTTGTAAGGGTAGTCTAGGTGATTAGTTGAAGATCAAAGACCCTTTCCAAGACCTCAAGAGGACAAGCACCAAAGGTATATATCTTGTGCTTACTTTGCCTTGAAGAGATATAGTTGCACACACACACAACATGCATAACTCTTATTCTTGAATGTTGTGTTTATATTTTGTGTGCATTGTGCTTTATTGATTATTCAATATCTCTTCTTGCATTAAATTGATTGCATCTTGTTCTATGAAATGCCATGACATGATAGGCATTAGGATGCATTCAATTCCCACACTTGCACTTCATGATTAGTATTAAGTGTAGTGTAATTCGTTTTCATTTGTGTGATCGGAAACGTCCGCGCTTGCACGATGGTGTGCATGTCTTAGCGCGATGGTTGACCACTTGAGAAGGTCTCATTCTTCTCTTGGATAAGTGGTAGTTTTGGTTTGGTTGTTTGGAGTAATGTGTCTAGTTTCAAAAGATTGAATTTCAATGTTTTTTCAAAACTGACCTTTATATGGTCTTGTGATCATAAATTTTTATAAAAAGATTTAAATTGAGTTTTGTAAAATTCTGGACAAACTAGACACCCATACCTTTCCAACGGTATATTAGTCGTAATATTTCATGACCGTTTGGATTGGTTTTGAAATCTCTAAAGTGACCACCAAAACAGGGCAACTATGTTGTTGTTCGTTTCTGACCTTTGGTCACTCTATTGACCATAACTTTTTCTACATATATTGAAATGTCATTCCATAAATTGGAGTAGAAAGTAGACATCCATACCTTTCCAACGATATATCATATGAAAGGTTTCGATGTCGTTTGGTCATGTTTTGAGGCACTTGAAGTTGAAGCTGATGCACTGTCGCGCCCATTCCGCTGTTCACCCGCCCTACGTAGAGCGGGCACCTGATTGATTTTTCAATCCGCCCTACACCCGCCCAAAATCTGCCCTACGTAGAGCGGTTTGCATAGAAACTTTTTGGAAAATTTCCAAAACGACATAGCTTCAATTGGACATCATATATATATGCCTCTTTGACCTTAGGTCACTTCAATGACTCAATAAACTCATATTTTTGATTGAGAGGATTTTCAAAGAGAGTTTTTTTTTTTATCAAGAACTGATCTTTGATCATCCAAACCCATTTCCACATGTATAAATCATCATCTAAGCATCATCTAGGATCATCTAGCATGTGCTAATGCATGGGTCTTCTTCAACACACATGGTATGATTTGTTGAACACTTTTATCTTACATAATTAGTGTTTCTACTTGTCAATTTTATCTCATTTATTACTTGTATGTTTTAGATTAATTTCTACATACATGATTAAGATTATGTGTTGATTGGGTTAACTTTTCATAGCTTATTTGATTAGGTCATTATTGCCTAAAAGCTATGCCATAAACATTCTTATGTGATTTATTGATAACTAGGTTGATAGATTGTTTTTTTAATCAATTAGTTAATCTTTTGAATATTTGTTGGTTATTTGTGATAGCTTTGTATCTAGGATTGGTTATCCTTTACTTAGCTAAAGTTGTATGCCATCACATATAGCTATATGTGATATCTAGGATTGATTATATTGTCATCTTATAATCCTAGGTAAGCATCTAGAGTACCCTAGCTCTTATTGCGATATTTGGATATCATTGCATATTCACATAGGGTTGTGCATCTCTTTTGAGAGATTTAAGTCTTGTGTGATTGATCGGGATTAGGTTGGACACCGGGAATAGGTGGTCACATAAGCAATTGGACTAGAGCCACTTTTAAAGGCCCACGTGGTAGAAGTGGGGGGTTATTGACCGGAGTGTTAGACGAGGTCTACATAGGTTGTAAACTCCATTTCAATTAGTGGATTTCAAGGTTCGAGTGTGGCGCACTAAATAGCCCGTGGTTTTTTCCCGTGAGGGTTTCCACGTAAACATCAAGTGTCATTTATTATTTCTGCATCTTATTACACTTGTATGTATTTTTGACTTGCTAGGGGTATTTTCGTAAAATTGACATGCACGCGAAAATTGGGTAATAATTAGATAAAATCTATTCACCCCCCCCCCCCCCCCCCCCTCTAGCTTTATATATTAAACACACATTGAGAACGTATTCCTTTCACTAGGCTTATTTCTTCGTTACACACTCAAATCTCTCATACAATTGCTCTCTTCTTTCTCTAAGTTTTTTCGAACCCCTTCCTCGTGGGATAGATGGTTCTATTTATACATGATAATTAGGGTTTCCCCTTGATTTTAGTTGTGTTGGTGGTAGGATTTCCTCTTTGATTTGTACTAGGAATCCCACGTTGTAACGGATTCGGATATGCTTCCTATCTTTTCCTTTTTATGATTCCTCGTTGTCACGGGTCTTCTAGGAGTTATGGCTTCTTTCTGTGTTTTTACCGAGCCGGTTTGTACTTAGTAAGCTGGTGTGGCGAGTACCTTCACTTCTGGGTATCACCCTTAGGCGACCACGTTTTTACCCCTGGCGAGTACATATCTAGATCTGGTGAACACATCTTTGACTTGTTGACTTGGGACTTGCCAACACGCTGTCCGGTCCACTTTCCTTCTTTGACTTGGTCCACGAGTGACGTGGCAATGTCTTCCCCAGCATTTGTTAGTTCCTTTGATGACGGAAATCACACATACAACAATACCCCCATAAATACTTTGAGCTGAGTGAATATCTTGGTCTTCCAATTCGTTTATCTCTGCGAACAGTATTTATATCCATACTTAGGCTTTTCGGCATGCTTTGTAAATACTTTCCCTCCTTTTTATTTTCACCACGTGTTGAATTTTGCTAGCTGTCTCTTTCGGTGCAAGCCTTTGTTTCTGGCCACAAGATTTTTGCTTACTCTGATGCGATGGGATGACGTGATGACCGCTGGGTGTTTCCTGAGGTACCACGTGTCCACTATTTGATGGGTGTCACTTCGGCTGTCTTCTACAACTGCCGTTCACCTTACCAATACCTATTTTTCTTGATTTTTGAATTTTAAAAACTCCCTCTTTTAACGCAAAACGCCTTTCTGCCCTATTAATTCTAGCGGCTTCATTAATTTCTCTTTTATTGAAACGAAACCGTTCTATTTCTCCGCTTATTTCATTTTCTCTCTTTTCTCATCGAAAATTCGTAGAAACATTCTTCTTCCTCTCTCTAATTGAGAAGCGTTTTCATCGAACTTGGTCGTAGCAGTTCATTAGCTTCCCCAGATCTTCTGCGCATTTTCACTCTCTAAGGTTTTTTTGGTGAGTTTTCATGGACCCTTCTCTATGTTCTTCCCTTTTTAATCGAATGATGCAAGCTTTGGAGCTTGGTGATAAGGTTACTGCAGATAAAATTGAATTGTTGATTCGTAATTTTCACCCGGATCCTCCTACCTCAATTTCTGTTTATGTTCCTTCTGCTCAGGAAAACTATATCCATGACGCTTCTTCTCCCTCATCTTTTGGTAGTGATTCTCTAGAGATGACAAGGTCTTCTAAACCTGGTGGCAGTAAGCAACGAGCTTCTAGGGTTCCCCGGGGGTCTTTGCTGGACACTCAGACAACTGTTGATTCAGATGTTGATAACCATCAACAGAATCGGCTGCATTTCTCGGCTGGTTGATCGGTCATTTCTTGTATATGTTTTTGATCCCTTTTCCTCCTATCAATTGTTTGTTTCTCGGGTCTTTTTGGGATTTAATGTGTGTTTATGAGCTGTTTCAGGAGTTTGGATCCAGATGAATAAATCGATGAATATCAGGCATAAATTGCTATTTTGAAGACTTCAGGGGCTTTTATGCAATTATCCAACACTGCAGTTAAAAGAGCTCCCAATTGTTTAGCAGCGTTGCAGCAGCGCTCTGAGATCAGTGCACACCGCTGCCCAGCCGCTGCCGCTGCCGCTCCCGGCAGCGCTTCTCCGTCTCTCGTCAAGACCGCTGCCGCGCCGCTGCCACTCCGGCAGCGGTCACGACAGCGGTAGTGCGATAAAGAGCTTTTCGAGGGTTGCTTTTCGTAGGAAATTGAGCAGTGCCTATAAATAGCCTATGATTTCTTTGAGGGCACTCTCTCGCTCATTCAGGAAAATTTCTCTCTGAGTGTTTAACTGGATCAACAACTCTCTCACTCAGACATCCTCTCTTCTCATCACACAATCCATCATTCATCTTACTCATAGAAGACGAAGACGAAGGAGTTAATCGGGGATTTGAAGAATTTGTTGAAGATCTTCAATGGGTTTTATCTTTTCTCCCTCTTATTTCTTTGTTTCTAATATGTGTAACTAACTCCATACTAGGGAGTCAATGTGAACCTCTATGAATACTCTTTGTTAGAATTGACTATATTTTCTTAATTTAAGTTTTGATTCATTCAATTCATTCTACGTCTCAATTCTTTGTTTGTGTTGATGCATGATCATACGTTGGCATGAATTTAGGGTTTTGATAACTTAATAATTAAGTTTGGAGTGTTGATCTACACGTAACCTTAATTAATATTCAATTGAATGGGTAAAACTGATCTTAGCATTGATCTATGCAAGTAGGTTTTGGTTCATTAGTTCTTGCACTTAATGGGTTCTCGGTTGTAGTTTGCGCCATTGATCTATGGGTAAATTATAATTGAGATCACTTGATTCATCCCAGGATCATACGGTAACAATCATAAATAAGATAAGAACGAACCCTTAACTTGAGTTACATCTTTTATCAAAGTCAGTTCGAAGCATTGAGTAGACATAGTTGGGGAGCATTGATGACCTAGTCCTCTCACCTCTTGATCACATTCTCATATTCTTTTTAATTGTTTTCTTAGTTTAATTTAGTTAATCGATTCTCAATCAATCTTTCAATCAATCAAACAATCTCTCTTGGATACTGTTAATTGCTTAGCTTTAATTAGAATTAGTTTTAGTCAATAAATCACTTTTCCTCGTGGGAACGATCCCTACTTGCCGCTGTACTTATCTCACGATTCGTGCACTTGCGAGTTAGGTTTTTATAACACGATTTTACACATCACTGGTCACCTGTGTTCCTTTGACTGCGAAGTCAAAATGGTTAGCGAGGAGGAACTTCGCAAGTATAGAAGTCGCTTCAAAATCCCGGACTCAGTGATTTTGATGCTTTCAGGTAATCGAGCGGCGTGGAATCCTCTTGAAAATACAGTCGCCATCTACGGTGCCATGCTTAGCTGTGGGGTAACTCTTCCCCTTCAGCCTTTCATCGCTTGGTTTCTTGCGGAGGCTCAGATTGCACCTGCCCAACTCGCCCCAAATAGCTACAGGATCCTAATATGTCTATGTTTGATGTGGAAGTTGAAGGGTTTTAGACCTCCTACGCCCCGTGAGATTCGCCATTTCTATACCTTAAGGCAAGCGGGCAATAGCGGGACGTATTTCCTCCTTTCTTCGGCTGTGGAGAACTAGATTCCTGAGGGTGTGGCGAACCTTAGACAGGTAGAAATCTCTAGTGATGAAAAGAATAAGGGTTTCATTTGGGGTTTCCCTACCTCGAACAAGAGGTGGAAGAACAGTTGGTTCTTCGTTGGTGGCGAATGGGGCAGAGATGTGCCAGCTAGTGGTCGACGTAACCTTCTGGCGAAGAAAGTTCCCAAGTACTTCACTTCTCCTAAAGCATGGTCGAAGGCAATCCGCGTTTTGCTGGATGGAGAGATCTCTCATCTTGCTGTGGTAGCCATCCTTCCTTTGGATGAGAGAGGCCGACCATTCCTCTTGGATGAGGAAAAGATGATTACCCAATGGATTTTTCCACATTTACTTGCCAGACTTCCTCGCCGTAAGTTTTACCTGCTTTCATTTAATGTTACCACTCTATTTGTTCTATTGGTAACACTTTGGTTGCTTTTTGCAGTGTGTGACTTTGACATAGTTTGCGATATGCAAGCCCGAGCAGTGAAGAACTCTGAGGCTGCTAACAGAAGGCATGCTGCTGGCTTGGCCAGAGAAGGAATTGCTGATCCCGATGGTGGTGATCCTTCAGATGGTGAAGACATTGGCGATGATTTGGGGGGAGGTGCTGAAACGGGTCAACCTCCCGCCCGTCAAGAAGTTGCTGAAGTCACTGCAAGTGCCCCCAGTCGCAAGGGTAAAGAAAAGGTGGGAGTTCAAGGGCAGGTGATGACATTCCTACTTTTGACGCGAATGTCCCTGAAACTCCTCCTGATCCGGCCAGCGATTTGAATCCTAGGGCTGGCAAGGGAAAGCGCCCCGCTGAGAGTACCCCCGATCATACTGTTCGACCCCCAAACCGGGCGTCAAGGGTTGTGCAGTATATAGTTTCTTCAGACAAAGAGCGTGCCGGTGAACCTATACTCGCCGAGGCTCCCCCTACTCAGATAGCTACTCACGAGGATCCTACTGAAGGGACAAATGCAATGGTGCCTCCTCTTGAGGGGGTTGATGAATTGAATGTCCCTGCTCCTACTCCGCCCAGAGTAGCCTCTCCTCCAGTGGCTGTGGGTGAGCCGAATGTTTCTTTTACAGGTCAGCCTAGGCCGCCTGGTCGGCCAGAGTCGGCTAGTCAGCCAGGACCATCGAAGCAACCTGGGGCTTCTGCTTCTGGTTTAGGTGTTGCCCGTGAAGCTCCTCCCGTGGGATCAATTGAAGCCGATGAAGGGACCGTGTCTCTTTTAGATTTTTCGGCTATTGAAATTTGCTTTCATTTGATCAACCACAACGTGTACATTGGTGAGGGTTGGGAGCATATGAAGGGCAAACCCTGTAATAGAAAAATTAAGTTTTTCTTTAACTACCACTCTCTGGTAGGCTTCTCACCGCGATCTTGTTATATCTCTATTTATATATACTTCCTAATTCGTGTGTTTCTCTTTTCAGATGATGTCTGAGTTGGCTGAAAACTATAGACATGGGAACAAAGTTTCCAGGGAGAGTAAACGTCTACGAGAGCAAGCTTCTATTTTGGCTACTGAAAAGCTCTTTGCTGAAGAATCCTATGCTCAACAACTCGCTCAGCTAAGAGAGTCCCTAGATGGTTATCTGTCTCTTCAGCTAGCTGCCGAAGAAAAATTGTCTGCTGCTGAGGAGGAGATTCGCTCACTGAAAAAGTAGTTGTCTGCTAATCACGAATCACGAATCACTCGCAGCGCGTTTGGAGGCTGAGCGACTAGCTGAGGAGGCTAAAGAGAAAGCTGAACGTGAGGCGTTGGACTTACGCAACCAGTTATCTTCGCATGATGTCATCTTCAATGATTTAAAAGCTGTATTGGAGGTTGAAGCGGTTGATCGTTTTAAGAGATCCCCTGCCTATGATGCGCTTTTGTTGCGCGAATTGGAACGAGGCATGAGGCAGTCGAAGAAGTTCTTTGCCATGAAAGATCATTCGAGTGAAAAGGCTCCAAGGCGCTTCGACAAGTCTCTTCAACTGCATATGGCCAGCGCAGTGGGTTCAATTAAAGAACAGAGAAAACGATGGAAAGCCCACTATCGTTATACCAAGACTGAGCCCCATCCCATGCACTTAGAAATTCCCTGTAAGCGTGCCTTCAACACCTACTACTCCGGTCATAAGGGCAGCTTTTCTGGTTCTGGTGTTGAACCCTATTTAGGTCCTGTTACCAGTAGGGATTATGGGCCTTTCATGCCGGATGGGGACGAAGAGGTAGTCTGGCCTTCTGAAGATGAGATTGAGGATGATGAAGATAATGAGGATCCTCCGACAGCTAGTTGAGATTATGCCATACCTTTTTGTACTTCAGTTGTAAATAGCTCTCCATACCTTTTGTAACTTCAATTGTAAATAATATTTATAAAATTTATAACTCTTCTTTAGCTTCATTTTTATTTTATTCAGCTGCCCTTGCTGAGTTTTCGGTTTTGTTTTTTTTTTATTTTATTATTCAGCTGTTATTGCTGAGTTTTTGGCGTACTTAGTGTTTGTCAGGACGTATCCGACCATACACCAAATTTTTATTTAAGCATACTATTGTTTTTTATTCAGTTGCCATTATAAGTTTTTGGCGTACTTAGTGTTTGCCAGGATGTATCCGACCATACACCAAATTTTTATTTAAGCATACTATTGTTTTTTATTCAGCTGCCATTCTAAGTTTTTGGCGTACTTAGTGTTTGTCAAGACGTATCCGACCATACACCAAATTTTTATGTAAGCATACTATTGTTTTTTATTCAACTGCCATTGCTGAGTTTTTGGCGTACTCAGTATTTGTCAAGACGTATCCGACCATACACCAAATTTTATTTAAGCATACTATCGGGACGTCTCCTATTTTTGCTTTTGACTTTAGTCATTTTATTTTCAGCTAGCTTTTTCGATCCCCAACGTTTTTCTTTGAGATGTCTCATGTATGTTTTTTGATCGGACGCTTCTCGCGTCTTTCTTGGGGTTTTGTTCTACCATCATTGGCGGTCACCGATCGGTTTTATAATAGGTTCAAGCTGTGGTGTTGTGTTCGCCTTTAACCTGCTATAATTTTTAGTTATCTCGCTCGCTTCTGTTGCTGCGAGTATTAAACTCGTCTTTACGCAGCAGCGAGTAACTTATGATGTATGATGGCGAGTAATCTTTGGACACTGGTTACTTTCAGTGGCGAGCCAAATCTTGAGGTCTCAGTAATAAATTACTCTTTATTGAATATCTCCTGTAACCTTTTAACAAAGTAAAAAGGGAAAGAAAAAATCCTAAAAAAGGAAAAAATGCTTAAACAGAAAATATCAAAGTAAATTCTGAAAGGTGGTGAAGTAGTCAAGGGTAGTATATTTCAGGTACTGCGCATTGCATGGTCGAGGTAGTTCGCCGAAGCCCTCTCGAGTAATGCGATATGCCCCATGACTAGCTATGCCCGTAATTTGATAGGGCCCTTCTCATTTATCTGCGAGTGATCCTGCAACTTTGTCTCTGGTTCTCAGATTTACTCTTTTCAGCACTATGTCGCCGAGTGCAAATTTTCTTTCACGCACATGTGAGTTGTAATACCTGGTCGCCCTTTGCTGATAGGCAGCGTTTCTTATTTGTGCATGTTCTCTCCTTTCTTCTAGCTCGTCCAAGCCACATTTTAGCATATCAATGTTAAGTTCCGGCTGGAATAGTTGTACCCTTGGTGAAGAAAAGGATGTTTCCACGGGGATGACAGCTTTAGCTCCGAAAGCCATAGAGTATAGGGTCTCACTTGTTGAGCTTCTTTCTGTAATTCGATACGCCCATAGTACATGTGGCAACTTCTCTACCCAGTTACCCTTCTTCACAGCTAGTTTGGCCTTTAGATTGTGCTTTATGATCTTGTTTACTGCTTCAGTTTGACCATTTGTCTGTGGATGTGCTGGAGTTGCGTAGTAGTTGTTGATTCCATACTTGTCACACAGCTCCCTGAATTTCTTGCCATCAAATTGGGTTCCATTGTCAGTGATGATGGTGTTTGGTATCCCGAATCTGTATAGGATATTTTTCTTCACAAAGCTTATAGTGTTTTCTTCTGTTATGTGCACCAATGACTCGGCTTCTACCCATTTTGCAAAATAATCCACAGCCACAATGGCATGTTTTGCTCCTCCAGGTGTTGTTGGCATTGGACCGATCAAGTCAATTTCCCATATGGCAAATGGCCAAGGCGAGGTAATACTCTGCAAGAGTTCAGGTGGTTGGCTAATGTTGTTTGCAATTTTCTGACATGCCTCACACCTTACTGCTACCCTTTTAGCATCGGCGAACAATATTGGCCAGTAAAAACTATGTCTTAATGTTTTGTGGGCTAAACTGACACCTCCAGCATGATTCCCACAATTTCCACTATGTATGCTTCTCAGGATCCCTTCTGCTTCTTCAGGCCCGACACATCTATGCAGTGCCCTTGAGTACCCCTTCTTGTATAGTTCTCCATTTAGTACTGAATATCTTGTAGCTCTGTACTTCAGTTGTTTTATCTCCAATGGATCGCTCGGGAGTACGTCATTGATGAGGTATTCTTTGAATGGCGTTATCCAGCTATCTGTTTCGCTGACTGCCCCAACGTCCATTTGTTTGATTATACTTGGCTGCAGTAGGTGAATCATGGGAATAATTCTGGGCCAGATGTTGATTGTGGCGAATGCCAATTTGGCCAAGGCGTCAGCTTGTTCGCTTTCTTCTCTGGGAATCTGGATAATCCTGTACTATTTAAACCTCCCCAGCAGCTCCTTTGCTAATTTTAGGTAAGCGATCATGTTTTCGTCTCTCGCCTGGTATTCATCTAATACTTGATTAACAATGACTTGGGAGTCGCTAAAAATTTCCACCTCATCGGCTCTTAGAACTGTGCAAACTCTTAGTCCTGCTATGAGCGCTTCATACTCGGTTTGGTTGTTAGTAGCTTTGAAGTCAAAACGCAAGGCATATTCTACTGAATCTCCTTCCGGGGTTGATACCACTACCTCTGCCCCGCTGCCATGCATGTTTGACGACCCGTCAACGCGGAGTTGCCACCTGAATGTTTTCTTAGTTTGTTCCACCATCATCCTTGCTACTTCCATGTTTTTTCCTTTGTGAGCCAATTGTAGAGGAATGTTGGCTTGAGGGACTCTAGAGGGTTGAGCTTGAGGTTGCCTTCTTGGCACCATCTTCACTTGTGCATTTGAACATTGTCCTAGTTCTAACTTCTTCCTAGGAATTTGCACAAATGAAGTTTCTTCGTTCCTCAAACTCTTGACAAACACGGTCTTGTTAGATGTTGAAATCTTCTTGCCATCTTCATACCCAAGACCCCTCTTGTCACACGGACTCTTTCCAACACCAAGTATGTGATCAAGTTTCTTGGTGCTAGAATCCATCCTAGTTAAAGATTCTAAAGCTTCATCAAGCTCCCTCTTCAAACCTTCTTCATTCCTCTTAGATAAAACTAACTCCTCTATTAGCTTATCTTTCATCTTCTTGAATTTTTCCACTTGTTCACTTAAGTGGTCATTAAGAGATGAAAGCTCAAGATTTTCTTCTCTCAACATCTTGATCTTTCGTGTGCTCTTGATTTCTAAATCATTTTTCTCCACAAATCCATTTATGGAGTTAGAAGAGGAATCACTTTCTTCTCCACTTGAGTCATTTTCCTCTTGACTCATTTCCTCTCTTTCACTAGCACTTTTGCTTTTATGGGAGGAGGCAAAAGCTAAGAGATTAGCCATGAGCTCTTCATCATCTGAAGACTCATCTCCCTCAATGGAGTCATCACTACTTCCACTCCAAGTGGCGGCCATCACTTTTCCCTTTTTCTTCTCATTGTGATTTGCACATTCGGGGGCAAAGTGACCTATCCCACCACACTCAAAACAACAGACCCCTTTCCTTTCGGTCTTCTCTTTCCTAGGCTCAAACTTGTTGTAGGAACCCTTTTTTTTTGAAGTTTTAACCTTTGGAACCAAAGTCTTTTTTCCCGAACTTCATGACCCTCTTGAATCTCTTCACAAATAATGCAAGGTCTTCGTCCGAGTCATTCTTCTTTGCCTCATTTTCATCCTTGGAGGTTTTCAAAGCAATTCCTTTTTACTTTTTAGGAGGTGTGGAGATAGGACCCTTCCTAGACTCATAAGCTAGAAGTCTCTCAATCACCTCACTCGGCTTTATATCCTTATATCCACTATTTTCTTCTAAAGCCGTCACTTTTGATTCAAACCTATCGGGGAGAGATCTCATAATCTTTTGCTTGATTCTCCTATCCGAATATGGATCACCAAGTTGATGACTTTGGTTGACTATGTCCATCAACTTGATCTCGAAGTCGTTGAAGCACTCATTCTCCTCCATCTTAAGCATCTCGAATTGAGTTTGGAGGACTTGAAGCTTAGAGTCCTTCACCACTTCGGTTCCCTCATGTGCAATATCTAGGATGTCCCATGCCTTCTTAGCTATCCTAGTATTTTGAATCAATTTATATTGATTTTCGTCCATTGCATATAGGATGGCATGCATCGCCTTCCTATTCCACTTTGAAGCCTCAAACTCTTGCGCGTTCCATTGTGCCTTAGGCTTCAATACTTCTTCTCCTCCACCACTGGGAGTCATCTTGGGTAGATCATATCCGTCTTCCACCGCCATCCATGCACGGTCGTGAATTTGACATATGTAGGATTCCATCTTCCCTTTCCATTGGGAATAGTTCAATCCGGTAAGAAGTGGAGGCCTTGTGCTAGAAGCACACTCGTAACCATCACCATTTCCACCGTTTCCACTCATAGTGTTTATGAATGAATGAAATGAATGCAAATGTATGAATGATCAAAAATCACACAAAATGCAAAACACACCAAAAATAAGCAAGAATCACCTATGTATATCTAGGAACCCGCTCTGATACCAATTGAAACAAATTATAGCACGGTGTGTATAAACTATCTAGAGGGGGGGGGGGGGGGGGGGTGTGAATAGATTTTAAACTTATTACCCAATTTTTCGTGTGAAGTCAATATTACGAAATTACCCCTAACTAGATAAAGTAATAAATCAAGTATAAAATGTGGAAATTAAATAACACTTGATTTTTACGTGGAAACCCTCACGGGAAAAACCACGGGCTAGTAAGTAAACCACACTCGAACCTCGAATCCACTAAATGTGCAAAACGATTACAACCTAATCTCGGAAGTAATCACACACCTACCTAATCCCGATATAAGTGAACCTAGTCCAATTTGCTTGTGATCTAAGCAACCTAATCCCGGAAGCTACACACAAGACTTACTTTCTCAATGAAGAGAATAACACCCTAAGTGAATATATGAATATCCAAATGCAACATAGAGCAAGGGAAACCCTATATGCTTATCTAAGATGATGAATATGCAATTAGAACAATCCTAGATATTAAAACTAAATGATATGTCAAATAGTTTAGCTAATCAAGATTAAGCACAAAACCTAATTAGCTATCACAATACAACTTTTCAAACATACAACACACTAATCTCAATCTTGTATCAAAAGATATATGAAAATCATACAAGTAATAAATTGAGGTTGCTTGTTAAGAAAAACACAAAATATGTAAGATATAGTGAAAGCTTACCAAGCAAAGTATGATGAAGAATCCATGCAAGATGATATCTAGATGATTAAAGATGATGCTAGATGATGATTGATGATCATGGAAAATATGTTTGAGTAATAAAAGGTGAGTTCTTTGTGTATTTTTCTTGTCTTGAAAAATATCCTAAGTATGAAATCTGAATATGAACTCACTTGATTGACCTAGAGTCAAAGTGGTATATATATGTAAGTAATTAAATACTCAAGGCGTGTTTAATATATAAAGCTAGAGGGGGGGTGAATAGATTTTAGCTAATTATTACCCAATTTTCGCGTGCATGTCAATTTTACAAAAATACCCCTAGCAAGTCAAATATACATACAAGTGTAATAAGATGCGGAAATAATAAATGACACTTGATGTTTACGTGGAAACCCAACCACTGGGAAAAAACCACGGGCTGTTTAGTGCGCCACACTCGGAACTCGAAATCACTAATTGAAATGAAGTTTACAACCTATGTAGACCTCGTCTAACACTCCGGTCTGTAACCCCTCACTTCTACCCAGCGGGCCTTTATTAGCAACCCTATTCCAATTTGCTCGATCCTCGCAGTCACTACTTGTAATGATGTTTACAGCCTAATCCCGGTCTGTAACCCACCACTACTACCCGCAGGCCTGTAATAGCAACCCTAGACCAAGACTTCATTCTCTCAAAAGAGATGCATAACCCTATGTGAATATGTATGAATATTCAATTAACAAACAAGGCTAGGGAACCTTAGATGCTTATCTAGGATGATGATATATTCAAATTAAATCAACCCTAGATATCAATTGCTAAATGACATGTCAAATAGCATAGATAATCATAGATTATAAAAACCTAGATATCTATCAAAAACAACACTCAATCAATTCATCACAATTAATCTCTTTTCTTGTATTTAGCATATGATCTAAAACATACAAGTAATTTAAAAGAGATGGCTTGGTATTTAAAATACTAAAATAAGATGAAATTAATCAAAATCTTACCAAGCAAGTTGTGATGATGCAAACCCATACATGGATGCACTCTATATAGACATAGGAGATGCAATATGAAATTTGATGCAAAAGGGGTTTGATTTGAGTGGTTAAAGGTGAGTTCTTGATTTGATTTTCTCTCAAAATCTATCTTTGAAGTTTAGGGTTCTTAAGAGTAAAAGAACTTGTTCAGATAATGAGAAAGTGTGATATTTATAGACATCAAGAACAGGGCAAGTGAAAAGACAATTTTGCTCCTGAATCACACTATCGCGGTTGCTCTGTGGCTCGACTGCCGCGGTTGCACAACCCGCGGCACTGAAACCGCGGCGAAGCGTCACAGCACAAAGCTTGATTTTCAAGCGACTCAAAACATGACCAAACGACATCGAAACCTTTCATATAATATACCGTTGGAAAGGTATGGAAGTCTACTTTCTACTCCAATTAACAAAACATGATTTGGATAACTGTAGAAAAATTTATGGTCATTTGAGTGACCAAAGGTCAGATTCGGATAACAGCTGTGATGCCCTGTTTTAGTGGTCACTTTGGAAATTTCAAAACCAATCCAAACGGTCATGAAATATTACGAATAATATACCGTTGGAAAGGTATGGGTGTCTAGTTTGTATATAAATTTTCAAAACTCATTTTGAAGCTTTGTGTAAAAAGCTATGGTCACACGACCATGCAAAGGTCAGTTTTGAAAACACTTAAAACATTGAAATCCAATCTTTTGAAACTAGACACCTTACTCCAATCAACCCAACCAAACTAAAGCTACCACTTATCCAAGAGAAGAATGAGATCTTCTCAAGTGGTCAACCATCGCGCTAAGACAAGCACACCATCGTGCAAGCGCGGACGTTTCCGATCACACAAATGGAAACGAATTACACCACACTTAAGACTAATCATGAAGTGCAAGTGTGGGTATTGAATGCATCATAATGCCTATCATGTCATGGCATTTCATAGAACAAGATGCAATCAATTAAATGCAAGAAGAGATATTAAATAAATCAATAAAGCACAATGCACACAAAATATAAACACAACATTCAAGAATAAGAGTTATGCATGTTGTGTGTGTGTGCAACTATATCTCTTCAAGGCAAAGTAAGCACTAGATATACCTTTGGTGCTTGTCCTCTTGAAGTCTTGGAAAGGGTCTTTGATCTTCAACAAATCACTTAGACTACCCTTACAACCAAACCCCAACTTGTGGTTTGCCCACGAAATAAGCCAATCAACAAAACGGGAATCCTTACAATATATAGGGGCCATAAGTGAAGTGTGGTCGTTTTGAAAAACGCACCAAAAATTTCTCTGTGCGCAGGTGAGCTTGCGCTGGACGACAAGCGCACGACCAGCACATAGGTAAAAAATGCACAGGCGCTTGACGACCAGCGCACATAAAGGGCGCACAACCAGCAGCAAACCACTGGGCGATTTGTGCTGGTGGGTTTGCGCTGGTGGACCAGTGCATGACCAACAACAGACCACTGGGCGATCTGCGCTGGTGAGCTGCGCTGGTCTGGCGCATGACGACCAGCGCACAGCCCACTCCTTTAAACCCCACAAACAACATGCAAGGGTAAAAAGGTAAAACTAGATGCATCCTAAAAGCCTAACATGATATGACAATATAATCACAAGATGCAATCAACAAAATAAGTAAGAAGAGATATATAATAATATAAACATGAATGTACACACATAAGGACACACAAAATACACAAAGTATGGATATGTATGGAATTTGTGTGTATGTGCACTAAATCTCTTCAATGCAAATCAAGCACTTAGAGATTTACCTTTGGAGTGCTTGTAACCTTGAGGTCTTAAAAGAGCCATTAAACATGAACACCAAATCCTAGGCTACCCTTACAAAGAACCCTAAATGTGGTTTGTCCACGAAATAAGCTAATCAACACATGGGAATCCTAACAAAAGCTTTCACAAAGTCTTCTTGTTCCTTGATGTGCTTGAGATCTCCTTGGTCTTGGTGAATCTTCTCTTCTCTCTTCAATACATCTCCAAGATGTTGATGGGTTTTGAAACTAATTAACGGTGTGTATAATATAAAGTTAGAGGGGGGGTGAATAGATTTTATCAAAATATTGCCCAATTTTCACATGCAAGTCAATATTACGAAAATGCCCCTAACTAGTCAAAATAATATATCAAGTGTAATATGTGCGGAATTTGAATAACACAAGATATATACGTGGAAACCCAACCACTGGGAAAAACCACGGGCTGTATAGTGCGCCACACTCGGAACTCGAAATCACTAATTGAAATAAAGTTTACAACCTATGTAGACCTCGTCTAACACTCCGATCTGTAACCCTTCACTTCTACCCAGCGGGCCTTTATTAGCAACCCTATTCCAATTTGCTTGAGGCCTAAGCACTCTTAGCCCCAAGACTTACTTCTCAATGAAGAGAAACAACCTAAGTGAATATGTATGAATATTCAAAATGCAAATTAGAGCTAGGTTACTCTATATGCTTATCTAGGATAATGATTTTGCAATTAAAACAATCCTAGATATAAATGGCTAAATGACATGTCAAATAGCATAGCTAATCAAGATTAAACAAAAACCTAATTAGCTATCACAATACAACACCCAATCATTTTCATCACAAATAATCTCTAACTTGTATCTAGCATATAATCAAAAGCATACAAGTAATTAAAGAGATGTATTAATATGAAAAACACTAAAGTAATATGAAATTAGTGAAGAACATACCAAATAAGATGTGATGATTCAAAACCATGCATGGATCAATTCTATGAAGGCATAGAAGATCAAATATGAAATTTGATGCAAAAGTGGTTTGATTTGAGTGGTAAAAGATAAAGTCTTGATTTGATTTTTTCTCAAAAATCTCTCTTTGAAGTTTAGGGTTCTAAGTGATCAAAGAACTTATTCAGATAATGAGAAAGTAAGATATTTATAGACATCAAGAATTGGGCATGTGAAAAGACAAGTTTGCCCTTTGAAATCGCCAATCAGCGGTTTCATTCTGCGGCCAGGCCGCAGAACTCAACCGCCGAATGGAGTCCCGAGAGAAACAAGGGAACATCGGCGGTTTCATTTGGCGGTTTCGTGACCGTCGATCCAACCGCTGAATCAAGCCGAGAGATTAAATCAATCAGGTATAAACGGCGGTTTCATTCGACGGTTTCATGACCGCCATTCCAACCGCCGAATCAAAACCCAAGAGAAAATCAATCAGGTCTTAAACGGCGGTTTCGGTCGGTGGCCAGGCCACCGATCATAACCGCCGATCACCAACAAAGGTGAAATCCAAGGAGAAGCCAAGGGCATTCTCTATAAGCGGTCTTCGCGCGAAACCAAGCACTCATTAGTGCAAACGAGGACGTTTCCGAGCAATGTCGGGAAACGAATTATAAAGCACATATACACACAACATCATACAACAATAAGGTGCAAGTGTGGAATGTGACATGTGAAGAGAATGCACACAAAAATAAGCATATATGCAATCATAGCAAGAATGCTAAGTGTGTGTGTGCTACTAATTCTCTTCAAAGAAAACCAAGCACAAGAGATTATACCTTTGGCGTGCTTGTATCTTGAGGTCATGGAAGGGCCTTTGAACTTCAACCTTAAACACTTAGACTACCCTTACATTCAAACCCCAGCATGTGGTTTGTCCACGAAATAAGCCAATCAACAAAACGGGAATCCTTACAGGTTTTGGTGTGGATGATGGGAAAGTTATGTATTTGGTGATAGAAATGTAAAATGGGTGTGAATGATGATGGTTTTGGTGGAATGTGTGTGTGAAGGTGATTTGGATATGGGGAGAGGCGTGTATAGTGGTGAGAAGTGTTGGAAGGTCTGGTGTGTTGTTGAAAGAGGGCTGAAAATGGGGTATTTAAAATGATCCAAGAAATTAGGGCTTAAATTTGGGAAATTACAAAACTGCCACTCGATGTTGCATGAAAGTGAGGCAAGATTCTTGCTACACACACTGGAAATTGAAGCAATTTGGTGTTTAATTATGCATGGGGAGCACTAAGAAATGTGATGGGGCGAGCTTAAGAGGTTAGAGGTATTAAGCTTGTAGTGATTTGGGCTTTCAATTAGAAATGGATGGGGTGCATTTAGAATCAACAATTGGGAACCAAAGTGCACTGTTTCACTAATTGATGAGGCAATGGATGTTGGCGACTTACATTTAGGTCCCTATATTCTTGTAAAATCACCCAATATATATTATTGACTCGAATTGTATGCTTTTACCCCTAAATTATCAAAATTACACCAGTACCCCTAGATTCCAAAAATCACCTAAAACACTTATTTAAACCCATTAAATACACAAAAATTCTCAGGAAACAAGCACAAACAATAGGAAATGGGGGCATAAAATATGTATAAAAATAGTGCGATCATTCTTGGTCCTCACAACTATCAGCATGTGTTCATTTCAGCGAACTTGCTTCATCATTGGATTTACATGGAAATACATGTTCAAACGATGCATTTCTAGATTCCATTATCGTGTTTTTGTGTGTATTTGGGATGTTAGACTTATACACCAAAAATCAATGAGCACTACTATTATGTACATATCAATGAAAATGCAATCAACGATTTCTAGACCTATTATCACCTTCTTAAGTGTAGGTACGACCACTGTGGCAAGACACCCTCATATTCGTAAGAATTTATAGGAAGACTTTATTCATTTCCATAGCTCATATGGGGTCTTGTAAGGTTTATAGTTTGTGTTGGCATAAATTCCATATCAAAATGTGTTTCTCTTGTAATGTTTAGTGGTTCGTATTGAAGAATTAAGAAGATGAAGGATGTCTCCACCACAATTCATTCAAGAAGCCGGCTTTTAAGAGATTCGTGCATCATTGGTCAACAAAGGTATTAAAGGACCTCATATCTCTTACAAGGCTAGGCACACACACACACACATAGCATTCTTGTGTGTTCCTTCATGATTAAACATCACTTATGTTTCACTTTCACACACTTGACAAAATATGCTCATGCATTCATACCATATTGGTAATATTTTGTTTATTGCATTTTCTAGGACTATGTCTGGAAATTAGCATATGTGTGTGTATTTATGCTTGTTTGTTTTTGTATTTTTTGTGCATGGACTTGAACATGTTCTTATTTGATGTCTTATTGAGTTCCGATCATTTCGGTTACTCATTCATGTAGTTTCGAGTCCAAACGAAGTAGCTATGCTACTCTTCATTCTCATTCGTTGAGTTGACTTCATTGACGTTTTCCGAGATGATTTCTCAACTATTTTTCAAAGTTGTGTTGTCGTCGTCGTGTGTGAGAGAGTCACGGTTTGTAATTTAGAAACGGATTTAAAATCGGAGTTTGGATGCCCAAGATACGGGCTGAAGAACCAAGGGAGCGCGCGAGAGGAGCTGCTGGCCGTAAGGCCATTTAGCCTGGCCGTGAGGGAGGCCGTGGGCCCCACGGTCAAGGGGGCTCTCTGCCCCCGTGAGGCCCACGGCCCCCCCCCCCCACGGCCAGGGGGTGATGTGGCCTCATTTGATTGGTCTTCAATCTCCTTCTCTCTCCTCCTTATATCTTCCCTCTCTCTCTCTCTCTCCATTTGAAAAACTAAGAGGAAAAAGATTGAGTTTCCCGTCAGAAATTCTCTCCAGAATTTCAGAACTTCAAAACACCATATCTTCCTCATCCGGAGTCGGATTTGAGTGATTCAAGTTGGAGAGTGTTTGTATTTAAGTCCTCTATCATTTTCAAGTGGTTTGGTGGCTGTTTGATCAAGATTTCTGGTGGTTCCACACTGATTTCAGAACCAGCTATAGAATCTAAAGTATTGGACTAATTTTTGGGATTTCTTTCTTCTTAACCTTCAATTTGCTTGGGGTTTCTTCTTCTATATCTATGTTTATGTTTGGTAAAAGCTATTGAGAAAGATAGCTTGATTATCATTCTAATTGAAAGTCAATTTATAGACTAATGTTGACTAGTTTCTATGATTCTAGGTTTTACATATGTTTGTGAGTTGTATTGTGATTAGGATGGCATCTTAGGTTGTTTGGAACTTGATTGAATCAATTTTGTGATATATGACCTTGAGATTAGATTTGATCCTTTGATTGATGAAATCTAGGATTTGTGTATTTGTTTGTGATTTAAAGAAATCTAGGTTTTGATTGATGTAAATCTCAAATCCTTGCTCTATGTTTTTAGCTAGAATATTCATTGATTAAATCTCATGTATCTAGCATTTTATTGTATATTGATTGCATCTTGAACTTGTACTTCATGAATATATTTTGATTCAAGTGTTGTATATGTGAATGAGACTTTGAGCTTATGTGTTTGGTGTTTCACATGCTTAGGTTTTATTCTCGTATTTTGCATCTAGACTTGATTACTTGTGATATCACATGTTTAGGTCTATTTGTGCCATAGAATGTATTGATCACATGTTCTATGTTGATTTGATTGTTTGCATCATTTGCATTCACATGATCACACTAGGAAGTCCTTGTAAAAGGCATGAAATTTTGGTTAGAGTCGGGGTGACTCGGATAGCCAAGCAAGAAGTCCTGCCTAGAGTCGGGATGACTCGGATAGGTAAGCAAGGAGTCATGGCTAGAGTCGGGAGGACTCGGATAGTCATACATGGGAGGCTCCCTAGAGGCATAAGTGTCTCGGATAGGGAGTTGGCTATTGTATTGGTAGGCCTAGGCGTATGGTTAGACATAAACTCCGACAGAGCGGGGTACACAGGAGGTGTATGCACTCTTGAGGAATTTCTAATCTACCATCGATGTTGGTTTTGTGTGGTGTCCAATATATGGTGGTTTCGCATCATTGAGGGATTTCACACTTTCCAATAGGGTTAGGTAGGCTTAGACTTCACTAGGTTGGGTAAGCTAAAGATTGGTCACTTTGTGAATGTTCTATGTTTACTTTCCAATAATATAGTACACAATGGTTGTAGTTTAACCCGTGGATGTTTCCTCCTAGGAGGTTTTACCACGTTAAAAAAATCTCTTGTGTTAATTCTTCCTATCTCTTTCTCTTATATTTTAATTGTATATTTTATTATCTTGGTTCATAATATTCACATGTGATGTATTGTGAAGCAAGACTTTGTATAGTGTGGTTTGTGGATTCATTCTTTTGATCATTGTTGTATCTATGATTCTTTTGTATATTGTAATTTTTGTATAGTGATATTTTGATAACTCTTGTAACTCATTGAACATCTATTGAAATACAAGCTTACTTTGTTGTTGTGTTCATTTGTTCTTATACCTCACACAACTATATGATATACTTAGACCTTGCCCTTATGATTGTATTCTCGTATTGTCTATGTATGTCTTCCTTGGCTTATTTTGTTGTGTGTAAGGCTACCTTGAGGGACAAACGAATGTTTGTTCAAGGGATTGAAAATATGTGTAAAAACCTATTCACCCACCCCTCTAGGTATGCTTTAAGCAATTTAACTACGTTTGTATACTTTCAGGTCTTGTCTTCTTTCTTTCGGGGTACCTCATTTAAAAGGTAATTGCTAGACAATATAGCTTCACCCCATATGTTCTGAGGTAGTCCAGAACTTATCAACATTGCATTCATCATTTCTTTCAAGATACGATTTTTCCATTCCGCAACACCATTTTGCACAGAATTCAGCAAACGGCGTTACATACTCACCACCTCGATCACTTCTCAGTACCTTGATTTTGCTTGTAGAGTTGATTCTCAACTTCAGTTTTATAGAGACTAAACTTCTCTATAGCTTCAATTTGTTTTTGGGATTTAATCATTTTCCCCCCTACTGTTTACTATATTAGAAACTTGAGGACACAGTTTGTCATTATTGGCCATAAACCCACCCCCAAAAATAAAAATAAAAATAAAAATAAATAAAAAAAATAAAAAATAAAAATAAAAATAAAAACTGAGTTATTCAACAAAGACCCCCTTCTGTTAGTTTTACCGTCCAAATTGGACGTTGACTGGTACTGTTAAAGGGTAAAAGTATAATCTTGACTTGGGAACAGTAAAGCTAATTTGGACTGAAGGGTATATAAGTCATTTTATATTTACAATTAATAATATATTTAAAAAAAAAAAAGGAAATTAGTGGAAGGTATGTGGCCACGTCACTCCTCCAATGAAAATAATTAAACAAATTAAATATTAAAATTAAAAATTAAACAAACTCTCTATCTTCTTCCTCTTCTTCTTCTCCACGACCATCTTCTTCTACTCTTCCTCTCTCACACTTCTTCTCTTCCTCACCCACGACCACTACCATAAACCCTTAACCATTATCTTCTACTCTCTCTCTCTCTCACTTCTTCTCTTCTTCACCCACGGCCACTACCGAATCTCAAATTATGTTCAGCGAAGGAGATCAAATCAGGATGGTGTGATTCGATGACGGCGGCTGGTTGTGCATGATCAACGACGGCTGAGATTGGATGTGGTTTGGGTCGATGGATGATGGTGGTTGACGAGGAGGAGGAAGATGAAGTGGTGATCGGTGTTTGACTGGTGTGGATTCGCGCAAGAGAGACATATCGCGATTTGGGCTCATCAAGATGAAACTCGGAGGCGTTCACGACCGTAAGGGTTCTCGATTTGTTGTTCAAGAACCCTTTGCTTTGGGCTCATCAAGATGAAACTCGGAGGCATTCACGACTGCAAGTGTTCTCGATTTGTATTCAAAAAGTCAATTAGGGTTTGCTATTTCTCTCTTTGCTTTTCGTCGATTCGTTGTTCCATGTTCATGTTTGTATATCTGTGATTGTTGGTTTTGATTTTTTTATATATATATTAATTCATTTTTTGTTCGATTAGTTTGCAATTTTCTTGTTGCAGAGTTGTATTCTTTCAATTTAATCATAAATATATATATATATGTAATAATTATTTTAATTTGATTTTGTTGCTGAGTTGCATTTTTTGTTCGATTGGTTTTGATTTCTTGTTCGTGAGTGACAGAGAGAGATCGGTCGTCGTGCTCGAACTCACCGATCGACGTGGTGGAGGCTTCCGATCGTCGTCACAAGAGAGACAGATCGCGGTTGTTGAGGGAGTGATCTTCTTCGTCAAAACGAAGCTCCTCAGTATTAGCGGGACTGGAATGAGAGGCAGGCGGAGGATTGGTAGCTTGATCCTCAACCTCTATGATTTTCTGGAAATTGTACTGATTTTATAAAAAAAAAATTGGTTCAGATGGTGATAATGTTGATGATGATTTGGGTTCTGGAAATATTTTTGTTCTGGAAATCGATGATAATGGTGGTGGAGTTTATGTTGTGTTTATTTTATTAAATTATTTAATAATTTTATTTCATGGAGATTATTGCTTGTTGCTGTCACAATTGATGATGGGTGTGTTCTTGGCTTGATGGTCGGTGATGATGGTGGTGGTGGCTTGGTGATGATTTTTTGTTTTTGAATTTTTTTTATTAAGAGATGGATTTATGGAAGTCCAGATTGGATCTCCACCGTCCATCTCATCTGGATCTCCACCGTCCATCTCATGAGATGGACGGTGGAGATCCGATCTGGACTTCCACCAAATCCATAATTTTTTTTTTTTGTTTTTAAATTCTTTTCAATTAATTTTTTTTTTAATTTCTTTTATTTTTTTATTACTATTATTGTTATTAATTTTTTTAAAAAAAATTTCTTTTAATTTTTTTTTAAAATTTTAAATTTAAATAAAAAAATATCTCCACCCTTCATCTTTGAGATGGATAGTGGAGATCAATCTTTTTTTTTGTTTTGTTTTTTAATATTTTAATATTTTTTTAATATTTTATTATTATTATTATTGTTATTAGGGAAAAAAATTTACCGTTAATTTTTTTTTAATTTAAATAAAAAAATATCTTCACCATTTTTGAATTATTATTATTATTATTATTATTATTATTATTATTAGGGAAAAAAAACGTTTTTTAATTATGATTTTTTTCCCTTAAAGGCAATGGAGGGCAAAATCGTCTTTTAACCCACTGTATTAGTTTTTCTGTTTAAAAAGTTAATAGAAGGGGTGTTTGAATATTATTTTCATTGCAGGGGGTAGACCAACAATTTTTGAGAAACCCTGTCCTCAATTTAATAATAGGGTAAACAATAGGGTGGAAAACGATCTTTTCCCTTTGTTTTTCAACAAATATAAGTAGCATTATTTGGTGCTATCATCTATAAACGTGATGAAATATTTGTTACCACCTCTTGTTTGAACAAATTTTAAATCACATATATCGATGTGATGACCTTGTCAGTTTTGCTTCAACGCAAACTTCACAATTATGTTTGGGATCAACATTAAAAGTGGGAATATGATTTAAGTTAATTAGTCTACACAAAGTATCAGAATTAACGTGTCATAGTCTACCATGCCATAAATTAGAATACTCAAGCAAATAAACTAAAGCATTATCTTTATTGATAGTTCTTTTAACAACAAATGCACTGAGCTTAAAAAGCCCTCCAGTTACATATCTCTTACCCATATAAGTTCCCTGCTTAGTCAAAACTACTTTGTTTGATTCAAACACCATCTTGAACCCATGCTGATTTAGCAACAAATCGGACACCAAGTTCTTGTGAAATTCAGGTACATACAACACATTGTCTAAGCTCAGGGTTATACCAGAGGTCATCTTGAGAATGACTTGACCACGTCCTTTTTACGTCAGATGTGGCTGAGTTGCCCATATACAGCTTTTCCCCATTCTCATCTGCTTCAAACGTATTGAACATCTCCCTATCAGAGCATATATGGTGAATGACCCCAGTATCTAACCACCACTCCCTCATGTTTGACCCGACTAGGTTTGCTTCTATCGCAAATGTAGAAAGATTGGTCTCTAAGACATCTTTTGAGATTCCAACAACCACATTTGCTTTGTGGTTCTTCTTTTTCTTTGGCAACCTACACTCATAAGATTTGTGACCCAGCGTCACAGTTGAAGCACTTCCCTTGGAATTTTGTCTTCTTAGAGACTTCTCCCTTTGGACCCAATTTGGATCCTTTCCCAGGCTTGTTCTTCTTAGATTTAGAACTTTGCTCATGCTCTATGACATTAATCTTTGCTTTAGGCAGACTAACATCTTTCTTCTCATACTTCCTTTAATCTTCTTCAATATGAAGCTTGAGGATGAGATCCTCGATCTTCGATCTTCATCTCCTTTCATTTGTGTTTGAGATAGTTCTTGAATTCCTTCTATGAAGGAGGTAGCTTTTCAATCATAGCAACCACCTGGAAGGTTTTACTCAAAGTCATCCCTTCGGCATGAATCTCATGCAGAATCACCTAAAGCTTTTGGACTTGACTCATAACTGTCTTGGAATCCCCCATCTTGTAATCAACCCAGCCCACAATAAACTTTTTGGATCCAGAATCCTCAGTCTTGTATTTCCAGTCTAAAGACTCCCATAGTTCTTTGGCTATTTTCTTTGTAGCATATACTCTATACATTGAATTTGACATCCCGTTCAGTATGTAGTTTCAGCACAGAAAATCTGAATGGTTCCATACATCAATAGCATTCCATACCTGAACATCTTGATCTTCACCATTATTAGGTTTAGGAGCTTTTTCAGTCAAGAACTTAACAAGGTTCAGCGTGCTCAAATAAAATAGCATCTTTTGTTGCCACTGCTTAAAGAATGGTCAATTTAACTTATCAAGCTTCTCCATGTGATTCATTAGTAACGGAACCAAATTCATATAGGGGTTTGCCATTGAAACATTCCCTTAACTCATAAACTGACTCATCATCGAATCTGGCATGTTTCTCATGAATGAGCTGATAGCCTGAGTCATTGTGGCCATACTTGGCAACACAATAGGCACTTTGCCCACAAGCAAAGAGTTCACAACTGAAGTGTCTAATCCCACACTTGGATTTGCATTTGAAGTCTCTATTGGAACACTCGAGTTCACGTTAGATTTATCCGTCATAATATCTGAAACAAAAGCACAATTGTTTTAGAATCATGAAAATAATAGCACCGATATCAGTTAGTTGATATCAAAACAGTGAATCAATATTTGATTCCACATTCCACAATAGAAATCACTATCAGTGTCTGATAAACAGACCCGATTACCCAGTCGAAATCATAATTGATTTTTAAATCAGTGTTTGGTAAACTGACCCGATTTTCCAAAATTAAAACAGGTATTTATTTGAAATCAGTGTCTAGATAACATACCCAATTTCCATGGTTCTTTATAGTTATTAAAACCGAAATCGTGATGTTTGATTTTAAACCAAGTTCGTCACAATCTGCATCGAGATCCAGAAACCAGAAAGTCTATAGAAGTAGAAGGAAACGATTTTAATGAAAAGGAAATTGTCTTAAGATTGTTATTTGTATTGCTCAAAAACAATATGGTTCGAATCCGCAAGAGACAGAAAACAATGAACAGAAATAGCACATTAGGGAAATCGAGGCCTGTGTTTCACACGGTGTCCTTAAGACAATTTTGCTGGTTAACACCGTATGTGTATGACATTCAAACAGTGGATATGCAGAACACAAACCACTCTCAGCGAACTCAAATTAAGTCTGAACTTACCAAGCACAGAACGAGAAGAGAGAATCTGACACCCTATGATTTCGTGATTTCTAGAATGTGTGTTATAAGGAATAGACTAGGGTTTTTAAATAGAAAACTTAATCAGTAGGGTTCAATTGGATTGATATGAAAATAACTTGATTATCACAGTTTTTTTTTTTTTTTTTAATGATAAAGGAAATTAATTAAGGAATAATCTCTAAAGAGATATACTCTTAATTAAACATCGATTATGTTTTCTTAGTGATCAAGTATGTATCAGAATCCAAAACAAAATTAATACTTTCCTTATCATTTAAAACGTTTGACTTAAGGAAGTAGCAAAAAGTCAGTTGTACTCTCACGGTCCAATTGGAGCGGTATTCGTGTACTCAGGACGCGCCCACACACGAGTCATGCAATCAAAGGTTCGAGGTCCATGATTTGCAGCCCCCCCTGCGCGCGAGAGAGAGAGAGCCTCTATGCTACACATATTGATAAGCTACTATTACACAATCACTAATATACCACATGTAAGTGTTTTCCCTAGCCAATATGGGATGCATAATTTTCCCTACATTATGGGCTCACCTTGAGACTCAATTTCTAATTCACCAATTAATTATTTTGTGAGTTTGAGTATACCATTTCAAAACTCTCATGGAGGAGAATTTGAATATATTTTGATCTTCTATTTTCATGGAATCAATCATACCCAAATAGTGCTCTCAAAATGTGTGTTCATCACAAAATTTCCAACAATCATATGGACAATTTACTACGGGTTACTACAACAATGTCTTAACCAGTTTCGCCTGAGAGTCCATCTTTAATGGGGGAGCACGTCTCTTAATTCCAGTGGTATTCAATTGTGTGCATATTGCATGTTAGAATGATGTTTTATGGAATTTTTTTGTAATTCCTCAAGACGGCGATTTGTAGGACATGTTGCCAGTTGACGTGCCAACATAAGGCGTTCAGCTTCCGAGTTGAACTACAACAATTGTAGAAATCCTGACGGGGAAAATTGTCAATTAATTACATATACTCTTTAGATTTCAATTCAAGACTCTAGATAAAAATTTGGCCTTATTATTAATGAATCAAACCAAAGAGAAACAATATAAGAAGGAACCCCATTTAAACCACTACAAAAAAAAAAAAAAAAAAGCTTGTAGTTATTAACTAACAACAACAAAATTGCACAAGGAAAAAGAATAGACTGTAGTAATGAAAGCAAACCTACAAAATCGTTAAATTATAACCATTCTATTGGCATGCCATTTAAACTTGGGATATTAAATTATGTAATTACATAACAAAATAAAATAACATACCAATAAAATCAATCAATGATGGATTCCATACTGCAAAGATATATATATATATATATGCACTGTTGTGATAGAATGTAATAATCACTTGAGTAACTCGTTAATCACATATGCACAGTTGAGACATAATGTAATTGGCACTAAGTAACTTGTTAATCACAAACAAATGCACAATTGAGACATAATATAAATAATTATATGTTTAATTTTAAAATTAATTAAGCTTAATTCATTAAATTTGTTTATTTAACTGAACATAATGGTTTCTAAGAAGG
Organism: Acer saccharum; assembly: GCA_030490815.1. Lineage (NCBI taxonomy): Eukaryota > Viridiplantae > Streptophyta > Magnoliopsida > Sapindales > Sapindaceae > Acer > Acer saccharum. The sequence continues at coordinate 22,174,716 of CM059874.1, forward strand.
TGATACCAAACAAAAAAAACCTTTTTTATTTTTTTTGACAAAGAACAACTTTATTAAAAAATACTCAAACAAATCCTAGAAAATCATCCAGTAAAAACTTTCGAACACACGGAGGGAATTTTTCCAACCAAACTCAGTCCTCATCACCAGATAAGGCTAATTTAGCTAATGTATGGGCAACAAATGAACAAAGTAAATACTTCGATGTCTATTCTTCTTCGTGTATGAGGAAATATATAGGGATTTATAATATGGAAAGAATTAGAAAGGAAATTTACAAAAGGGAAAAATCAAGCTACAATCAAGAAAATTAATCTATATTCAACTACACTAATTAAGCAAATCAATCTATAGTCAACTATACATTCTCAATCATAATTGAGAATATTCTAACACTCCCCATGAAGTTGGTGCATAGATGTCACTCATGCCCAACTTGCTAATTGAGTCATGAAAGTTCCTTCCATTAATAGCCTTCGTAAGGATATCCGTAAACTGATCTTTACTTGGTGCATATGGAAGCTCAATTATCTTTTCTTCTAATGTTTCCGTGATGAAGAATCGTTCAATCTCCATATGCTTGGTGCGATCATGTTGGACATGATTATTAGCCATCTGAATCGAAGCTTTATTATGACAATACAACTTAATACAACTCTTTGGATGGAATCCCAAATAACCTAATAAGTTCTTTAACCACAGCAGTTCAGAAATTCTCTATACAATCCCTTGGAATTTCGCCTCACCACTGGAATGTGAAACCATGGTCTGTTTCTTACTCCTTCAAGTGATTAGGTTTCCTCATACAAAGGTAAAATAACCGGAAGTAAATCTCCGGTCACTAGCATTGCCAGCCCAATTAGCATCCATGTATCCCTTGGTGTCTAAATGTCTATGTCGAGAAAACATTAATCCTCTACTAGGGGCTCCTTTCAGATACCTTAGAATTTGAAGGACTACGTCCATGTGACTCTCAATGAGGGCATGTATAAATTAGCTTACCACACTCACTACATAAGTAATATCAAGATGTGTATGTGATAAGTAGATAAGCTTACCAATAAGTCTCTAATATCTCTCTTTGTTTGTTGGGGTTTGATCAGGATGATCTGGACACTCATATAACTTGTGATTCTAATCCATAAGGGTATTTGCTAGCTGCTAGCAAGCATCCTAGTTTATGTAAGTAGATCAAGCACATACTTTCTCTGATTGAGGAAAATCCCATGTTTTGATCGATTAACCTCAATTCCTAGAAAATACCTCAGTAACCCCGGATCTTTCATTTCAAACTCCGTGGCTAAGTAACTTTGAAGGTTAGTCATATCTAGATCATTATTTCATGTAACAATCATATCGTCAACATATATGATTATTACAGTGATCTTATCACCCTTTCGTTTGAAGAATAAGGTGTGATCAAAGTTACTCTGCTGATAGCCGTATCTCCTCAAAGATGTGTTGAATCGTCCGAACCAGGCTCTAGGTGATTGCTTTAGTCCGTAAATAGCCTTTTTTAGATAACACACTTTGCTAGTTTGAGAATCAAAGCCGAGAGGGAGATCCATATAAACTTCTTCACTGAGTTCCCTATGTAGAAATGCATTCATCACATCAAACTGTTTCAATGGCCAATCCAAGTTAGCTGATATTGAGAGAAGTACCTAACGATGTTTAACTTGGCTACCGTGGCAAAAGTCTCCTAGTAGTCAAACCTGTAAGACTGAGTGTATCCTCTGGTAACCAACCTGGCCTTATATCTTTCAATTGATCCATCTACTTTGTGTTTGATGATATAGACCTACTGACATCCAACAACCTTCTTTCCTTAAGGTAGATCCATTATTTCCCATGTGCAATTTTTTTTGTAAAACCTTTATCTTCTCATCCATGGTAAACCTCTCAATTATGCATTATGGTGGTAAACCTCTCACACTTGCACCACGAGGTTACAGGTTTGAGTCCTCCACATCAAAAAAAAAACCTTGATTTATGTAACAGTGTAATATTTCAAAAATAGAAATAAAAATTATGCATTGCCTAATATGCATTCCTAGAACATATTCAATAATGAATTGAAAATGATTAATACAAATGCATGAACATACAAAGTGAATATGTGTGTTATACAAACGATGCAGGAACACTATGTTGTGTATGTGCACATCCTATGCCTTACAAGAGAAAAGGTCTCAATACCTAGATAGCAGATGAAGACGCGATCTCTTGAAGACATACTTACTTAGAAAGTCGCAATTCTCCTTAAAACTCGAAACACTATGAACCACTTATACAACTAAAACAATACAAACAAAGAGTGTTTTGATACGGAATCAAGCTAACAAAAACCTAAACCTACTAGTGAACCTTAGAATCAAAATGTTTCTACGTTCATTACAACGTGTGATTGCAAGGTTCTTTTTTTTCTTTTTTTTTTTGAAATGATGATTGTGAGGTTCTCATCATGGTTGCAAACATGATTGTTTTATTCTTTATCGTGACTTTCCATTGTGAGGTTCTCATTGCGATTCCATATCGTGGTTCTAAACGTTCATTACAACGTGTGATTGCAAGGTTCTTTTTTTTTTTTTTTTTTGAAATGATGATTGTGAGGTTCTCATCATGGTCGCAAACAAGATTGTTTTATTCTTTATCGTGACTTTCCATTGTGAGGTTCTCATCGCGATTCCATATCGCGGTTCTAGACCTGATTGATTTATTTAAATCCCAATCTCACATACTAGATCTTCAAAGCAACCTTCATCACGTGAAGTACCAGGTCTCTATCGCGATGTTTCATCTTAGTGAACAACTCTACTTCGCGCGACGTTGTATCGCAATTTGCTTGTTGCGAGTCGTGGTCGCGACACAATGTCTACATGTTTTCTAAATGTCATTTCCACAACCATTTTCGCTCTCTGGTTTTAAGGGTTCTCATAACCCATATAAATAGAAAAAATATATTTTTCATATATAAGCAGCTGAAGAGAGTATAACATGCATACTTAGCGAAAAATAGATATTTCCCAAGAGTTATTATCCATTTGTTCTCAAAACTCTAAATACCTTAGTTTCAAGTCTTGATTTGATCAACATTTAGTGGACCTTCATTCGTACTCTAGGTATGACTTGATTACATCATTTTCGTGATCTTCCTTGTTTATTGACATATATCTATCACGGATTTGATTGTTGATGTGAGTATTGCATATATTGTATACTTTTCTTGTCTAAACTATATCTCATAGCTCTTTGAGCCTATATTGTTCATCTAATCTCATAGGATGTTTGATCACTCATTCTATCTGTGTGCATTCATATTATTGAATAATTAGATCACTTGTGCCTTGATTGTGCCAAGTCTTTCTATCTCATCGGTGGAGATTGGAGCAAGCAATTGAAGGGATTAGCGTTGCTAGTAAATGGCCCACGGGTGGGTGTGATAAGATAACACTCGAGAGAAGTGTGATTGAGATTATCAACCTTAAGTGTGTATCTATTTTTACAAGTGGATTGTGCAATTACCTTGGTCAAGAGTAACCCGTGAATGTTTTCTCTTTGGAGGTTTTATCGCGTATAAATTTGTGTGTTCAATTTTATCTATCCTTACTCTCTTAATATTGTATCTGTGATGTTTATGGTGTTTATTGTGAGAGGTTGAATTCTTGTTGGTTGTTGATCCTCTTGAGGCGATTTTATTGTGGTTTGGGTTGAATTTGTTAAAACCAGAAAAATCAGTTGTAAACCTATTTACCTTTATAGGTTTCCATAACATAGTAAATCTGAGTAACTTATCAAGAAATTTAGAAAGTGAGATAAAGAGTTTATAGAGAGATTATACACACACACACACACACACACACACACAGACATAGTAAAGAAAGGGACTGAGGGTTTATTTATTTTTTTATTTTTTTTAACTTTTTCATTTTTTTTTAGTTTCCTTTAGAACACATTTTAATCATTTCCTCTCTTCGATTACTAAACCACCCTTAAAATTGACGATTGAACCATTATTTTAACATTTAAATAATGTTAGGGAAGAAAATGGTATATTCTGAAAACTGAAAGCTTAAAATGATGTTAAGTCATATGTCAGGGGGGAAAGTAATAATTGACCTAGCCTAAATGGTTGGATAAGTAATAAGTTAACTTAACACGTATAGTCTTATAACTTAGAAGGAAATTGGAAGTAAAAAAACATAGAGTTGTGGAATCTTAATTCAAGAAGAATCAGAGGTGGATCCATACATGATACAACCTAGGGATTTTGGAGCATTCTATTCATTGTGATACCACAGTAGAATCTACATATGGGGCGGGCTCCATTCAAGTACAAATTCATCGTATTATGTCTGTGTAGAACGAACACAAGTCCAATACGGATACGTGTCTGCCACACATTTTGGCATGTCCGTTAACTTTTTTGAAAGTCAACATTAGGATACTAGAGGGATACATTGGGGATACAACCAGGACACGGGTAGTAGGGTAGGATACGTTCAGGTAGTTTTTCAATTATAATTTATAAAATACAGATTCAAATTACAATTTTAAAAAGTTTAGGGGTTAAAATTGTATTATTTAAAAAATATGTATTTTTTTTATTTTTTTTGAAATATTACACAGTTACATAAATTGTGGGTTTTTGGGGGAGGGGTCAGGACTCGAATCCGCAACCTCGTGGTGTAGGTGTGAGAGGTTTACCACAGGACCAACCTCATCTCGTCATTTAAAAAATATGTTATGACTTATATGTAAGGTTCCCATTTGTTGATTGGCTCATTTCGTGGACAAACCACTTGTTGGGGATTCTTTGTAAGGGTAGCTTAGGTGTTGTTGTTATTGCTCAAGCCCTTTGAAGACCTCATTGTTGATAAGCACCGAAGGTAAAATTCTATGTGCTTACTTGTCTTGAAGAGATAGTTGCACACACTCACAACTCATGCATATGTTTATTCCATGTATGTTGTGTTTCTTATTGTTGTACATTAATGTTCATTAACATCTCTTCTTGCTTGTTATTTTGATTGCATCTTGTGATTATATGTCATAGCATTTTAGGCTTTTAGGATGCATCTTAATTTACCTTTTTACCCCTTACATGCTTTCTTGTGGGGTTCAAAGGAGTAGGCTTTGCGTTGGTCGTCGAGTGCCAGACCAGCGCAGATTGCCCAGTGGTCTGTCGCTGGTCGTGCGCTGGTCCTCACCAGCGCAAGTCCACCAGCGCAAATCGCCCAGTGGTGTGCCGCTGGTCGTGCGCCTGTCTGAGCGCTGGTTGTCAAGCGCCTGTGCAAATTTGTGCTTGGGCGTTGGTCGTGCGCCTGTCGTCCAGCGCAGGCTCACCAGCGCATAGAGCAGTTTCTGGCGCGTTTTTCAAAACGACCTCACTTCACTTATGGCCCATATATATATGCCACTTTGACTTTAGGTCAATTAAGAGAGTTCATATTCAAGCTTCATACTTGGGATATTTTTCAAGACAAGAAAAATACACAAAGAACTCATTTTTAATTACTCAAACACTTTTTTCATGATCATCAATCATCATCTAGCATCATCTTTGATCATCTAGATGTCATCTAGCATGGATTCTTCATCATACTTTGCTTGGTAAGCTTTTCACTAATATCTTACATATTTTGTGTTTCTCTTAACTAGCAATCTCAATTAATTACTTGTATGATTATTTTATATACTTTGAATACAAGTTTGAGATTAGTGTGATGTATGTTTGAGAAGTTGTATTGTGATAGCTAATTAGGTTTTGTGCTTAATCTTGATTAGCTAAACTATTTGACATGTCATTTAGTTTGTAATATCTAGGATTGCTTTAATTGCAAATTCATCATCTTAGATAAGCATATAGGGTTTCCCTTGCTCTATGTTGCATTTGGATATTCATATATTCACTTAGGGTTGATATTCTCTTCATAGAGAAAGTAAGTCTTGTGTGTAGCATCCGGGATTAGGTTGCTTAGATCGCAAGCAAATTGGACTAGGTTCACTCATACCGGGATTGGTAGGTGTGTGATTACTTCCGGGATTAGGTTGTAATCGTTTTACACATTTAGTGGATTCGAGGTTCGAGTGTGGCTTACTTACTAGCCCGTGGTTTTTCCCGTGAGGGTTTCCACGTAAAAATCAAGTCTTATTTAATTTCTGCATTTTATACTTGATTTGTTGTTTTATCTAGTGAGGGGTAAATTCATAATTTTGTCTTAATACGAAAAATTGGGTAATAAACTTAAAATCTATTCACCCCCCCTCTAGATAGTTTTATACACACCGTGCTATATTTAGTTTCAACTGGTATCAGAGCCTGGTTCCTAGACATACATAGGTGATCCTTGCTTATTTTGGTGTATTTTGCATTTTGTGTGATTTTTGATCATTCATATATTTGCATTCATTTCATTCATTCATAAACACTATGAGTGGAAACGATGGAAATGGTGGTGGCAATGAAGGTGCTTCTAGCACAAGGCCTCCACTTCTTACCAGATTGAACTATTCCCAATGGAAAGGGAAGATGGAATCCTACATATGCCAAATTCACGACCGTGCATGGATGGCGGTGGAAGACGGATATGATCTCCCTATGGTGACTCCCGCGGGTGGAGGAGAAGATGTTTTGAAGCCTAAGGCGCAATGGAACGTGCAAGAGTTTAAGGCTTCAAAGTGGAATAGGAAGGCTATGCATGCCATCATGTGTGCAATGGATGAGAATCAGTACAAGCTTATTCAGAACACTCAGATTGCAAAAGTGGCATGGGACATCCTTCAAGTTGCACATGAGGGAACTGAGGTGGTGAAGGAGTCCAAGCTTCAAGTCCTCCAAACTCAATTTGAGCTACTTAAGATAGGAAAGGATGAATGCTTCAATGACTTCAAAATCAAATTGATGGACATTGTAAATCAAAGCTATCAACTCGGAGACCCGTATTCGGATAGGAGAGTCAAGCAAAAAATTATGAGATCTCTCCCCGATAGGTTTGAATCAAAGGTGACGGCCAAAGAAGAAAATAGTGGCTACATGGATATGAAGCCAAGTGAGGTGATTGGACGTCTCCTTGCATATGAGTTTAGGAAGGCTCCTAGCACCACTACTCCTCCTAAGAAGTCTAAAGAATAGCTTTGAAAGCATCTAAGGATGCAAAGGAGGCAAAGCATGAATCGGATGAAGACCTTGCCTTATTCGTCAAAAGGTTTAATAAGGTTATGAGGTTCAAGAAGAAGAAGAAGGGATTTGGGTCAAGAGGACAAGACTTGAAGAAGAAAGGTTCCTTCAAGAAGTTTGAGCCTAGACAAGAGAGGACCGAAAGGAAAGGGGTCTGATGCTTTGAATGTGGTGGGATTGGTCACTTTGCCCCCGAATGTGCTAATCACAATGAAAAGAATAAGGGCAAAGTGATGGCCGCCACTTGGAGTGGGAGTAGTGATGACTCCAATAAGGAAGATGAGTCTTCAAGTGAAGAAGAGCTCATGGCTAACTTCCTAGCTTTTGCCTCATCTCACAAGAGCAAAAGTGCTAGTGAAAAAGAGAAGATGAGTCAAGAGAAAATTGACTCTAGTGAAGTAGAAAGTGACTCCTCTTCTATTTCCAAAAAGAAATTTGTGGAGCAAAAGGTGCTTGCTAAATACCATGCCGAGTTCAATAATTTAGCATTTAAAAGCACAAGAAAGATTGAGAGGTTGAGAGGTTGAGAGAAGAGAACCTTGAACTTTCGGCTCACAATGACCACTTAAGTGAACAAGTGGAAAGATTGAAGAAGAGAGAGGATAAGTTAATTGAGGAGTTAGACTTATCCAAGAGAAGTGAAGAAGGCTTGAAGAGGGAACTTGTAGAAGTTAAAGGGTCCTTGGCTAGGATAGATTCTAGCACCAAGAAGCTTAATCATTTACTTGGTGTTGGAAAGAGTCCAAGTGACAAGAGAGGTCTTGGGTATGAAGATGGCAAGAAAATCTCAACCTCTAACAAGACCGTGTTTGTCAAGAGCTTGAAGAACGAAGAAACTTCAATTGTGCAAATTCCTAGGAAGAAGTTAGAAGTAGGACAATGTTCTAATGCATAAGTGAAGATGGGGCCAAGAAGGCAATCTCAAGCTCAACCCCCTAGGGTCCCTCAAGCCAACATTCCTCCACAATTGGCTCACAAAGGAAAGAGACCAATCATGCAACCTCAAGCTTGGAAGCAACCTAGACCGGTTCAACAACGAAGATGGATTGAACCCACTTATCCACAAAGACATGGACGAGCTCCCATACGTGCACAAAGACAAGGTATGATTTCTTTTTTCATCCCTATTTGTCACTTTTGTGGTTGTGATGATCATATTAGACCAAATTGCTTTCAATATATTAAAATGTGTAGAACACAAAACATGATTGAAAAGAGAAAGAATAGAGCCAAGATGCATGTTTCTAGGAATGATAATATTGATTTGCATGATCCTAGGAATAGTAGAGCATATGTACCAAAGACCACTAAGAAAGCTAAAATTGTTGCTAAGTGGATTAGAAAGAATGAAAATGTTTGCCATGTTGCACAAATAGCCTTGAAGGCAAATTCTTCTAATTTTTAGTATTTGGATAGTGGGTGCTCTAGGCACATTACGGGAAACAAGAGTTTCTTCGAGACTCTTGTTATGGAGGAAGGTGGAAATGTCACTTTTGGTGATAGATCCAAAAGAAATGTTGTAGGGAAAGGAACCATTTCCGTTCCCGGATTACCCTCCTTATCCAATGCTTTATTTGTTGATGGCTTGAAAGCCAATTTAATAAGCATTTCACATCTTAGTGATGAAGGATATTCCGTCTTGTTTTCTAAAGATTATTGCTCTATCCTAAAACCCGATGAACAAACCTTGTTGAAGGGCATGAGATCTAGCGACAATTGTTATTGTCTTGAGCTAGTATTGTATCTAATCATGTGTCCATGGATGAGCAAATTGAGTTGTGGCATAAAAGACTTGGCCACATGAACTTTAGGGATCTACGGACCCTTGGAAAGTTCAATTGTGTGCGTGGCCTCCCTAAGCTTGGGAAGAAAGCCAATAGTGTTTGTGGACCTTGCCAACAAGGAAAGCAAACTAAAAGCATGCACAAAAAGGGTAAGTATCTCACCACCAAGGAGCCTCTTGAGCTTCTCCACATGGACCTCATGGGTCCCATGCAAACCAAAAGTTTGGGTGGAAAGAGATACATTTTTGTTTGTGTTGATGATTTCTCTAGATTTACATGGACATATTTTCTTAGAGAAAAATCTGAAACTTTTGATAAGTTTAAAATGCTTTGTACTAAATTACAAAATGAAATGAATTCTAACATTAGAAGCATTAAACGGATTAGAAGTGACCATGGGAGGGAATTTGAGAATGCTACTTTTGAAACCTTTTGTAATGGTTTAGGCATCTCCCATGAGTTTTCGGCTCCTAGGACACCTCAGCAAAATGGTGTTGTTAAGAGGAAAAATAGGGTCCTTCAAGAGATGGCCCGTGTGATGTTGCTTAGCAACAATGTCCCTAGGAACCTATGGGCTGAAGCCATCAATACGGCTTGCTATATAGGAAATAGAGTTTTTCTAAGGCCCGGTACTAGAAACACCTCCTATGAGTTATGGAAAGGCAAGAGGCCAAATTTTAGCTACTTTCACACTTTTGGAAGCAAATGCTACATTTTGAATGACCGTGATCAACTTGGCAAATTCGATACTAAGAGTGATGAAGGTATTTTTATTGGCTATGCCTTGAATAGTAGAGCCTATAGAGTTTTCAATTTAAAGACTCTAAGTGTTATGGAATCATCCAATGTCGTTTTTTATGATACTAGGCTCAAGTCAAATGATCATGAGGAGGAGGTTATTTTTAGTGATGTTTCTCCTTTGGAGGAGGTTGTGGTGTCTCCTAATGTTGGGACATCTAATGTCAACAATGATGACACACAACCTATTGATAGAGTTCCTCACTTGGACTCTAAAGAACCCGCTCCATGAGTTAGGAAACTCCATGATAAAGAAGATATCATTGGAGAGGTTAATGAGGGTGTTAGGACTAGACGTTAACTTGCTAATCTTATTAGATATACTTGCTACACCTCTTTGAACCCAAAAAGGTTGAAGAAGCCTTAAATGATGAATTTTGGGTTCTCGCCATGCAAGAAGAGCTAAACCAATTCGAAAGGAATGAGGTTTGGACTCTAGTTCCTAGGCCTAAGACCACTAATGTCATAGGCACCAAATGGATATTTAGGAACAAATCCGATGAGAATGGCAACATAGTGCGGAACAAGGCTAGACTTGTAGCACAAGGGTACTCTCAAATTGAGGGTATCGACTTTGAGGAGACATTTGCTCCCGTTGCCCGTTTAGAGTCTATTAGGCTTCTCTTATCCATTTCTTATGTGCACAAGTTTAAATTGCACCAAATGAATGTCAAGAGTGCCTTCCTCAATGGCTTCTTGCAAGAGGAAGTGTTTGTTGAACAACCCAAGGGGTTTGTGGATGCTCACCACCCTAACCATGTCTATCGCCTTAAGAAGGCTCTATATGGGTTGAAACAAGCACCGAGGGCTTGGTATGAGCGTCTCACTCAATTTCTTGTTGACAATGACTACACACGTGGTAGTGTTGACAAGATACTATTCATCAAAAGAAACAATGATGAGCTTTTCATAGCTCAAATATATGTTGATGATATAGTGTTTGGTTCTACCAACAACACCAAGGTCCAACAATTTGTTGATGTTATGTCTCATGAATTTGAGATGAGTCTTGTTGGTGAGCTTAGTTACTTCCTAGGTTTGCAAATTAGGCAACTAGATGATGAGATTTTCATAACCCAAGCCAAATATGCCAAAAACCTAGTGAAGAAGTTTAGTCTTGAAAAAGCCAAACATTATGACACTCCTATGAGCACCACTTTGAAGCTAAGCAAGGATGCTAGCGGTAAAAGTGTGGACCAAACCTTATATTGTGGCATGATAGGGAGCTTGCTCTATTTGACCGCAAGTAGGCCCGATATATCATTTAATGTAGAAGTTTGTGCTAGGTACCAATCCGATCCCAAGGAGTCCTATCTCTCTTCGATTAAGAGAGTCATTCGCTTTGTGAATGGGACTTCTAATTATGGGATTTGGTACTCGTTTGACACTAATCCTAGTCTTGTAGGATATAGTGATGCGGATTGGGCCGGAAATTATGATGATAGGAAGAGCACATCGGGCGGTTGCTTCTTTCTAGGCAACAACTTGGTGTCTTGGTTTTGCAATAAGCAAAACTCGATTTCCTTGTCCACGGCCGAGGCCGAATACATAGCCGTGGGGAGTGGATGCACTCAACTCCTATGGATGAAGCAAATGCTAGTAGACTACGAATTCAACCAAGGTACTCTCACTCTCTTTTGTGATAACATGAGTGCTATTAATATTTCTAAGAATCCAGTCCAACATTCTAGAACTAAGCATATTGACATCCGCCATCACTTCATTAGAGAGCTTGTTGAAAATAAATGCATAGTACTTGAACATATAGGTACTAATGATCAACTTGCGGACCTATTCACTAAACCCTTAGATTCTACTCGATTTAAAACTCTTAGTAGATCTATTAGGATATGTCTTGTGGAGTGATGTGTTTTATGATTGACCCCATATGGGGAACTCAAGCAAAGAGAGCTATTTTGCATTCTTGTCACCTGCAAAAAATTTGAAATAACTTATGCCTCTTCTTTTGATTGCTTGATTAAGCTTGGTTATACATATGCATAAATGTTTTCTATTCTATAAGTGTGAACCTTGCTTGTTTACAATCCATGTCATAGTTAAGTTCAAACATGCATTTTTGGACTAGGATGTTTACATAGGAAGTATGATGTGAATGACCTATAATTATCTCCATGACATGATGATTCTTAAATAACATGCTAATGATAAATAAAAAGCATGAAATTCATATAACATGCTCACATGAAAAGCATGAATTGATGATTGCATATTCTTAAAATGCAAAACTTGTGTGAAAGCTTATGAGACTCAAAATGAATAAAGGATCTTGTATCCGTTCAAAGGAATTCATTTTCCAAATGTCTCTCTTTCTTTATTGGTTGAACATGGCTACTATCATACGGATATCTTATCCGGAAAAATCAAATAGGGTGCAAAGTCGCTCATGCCATGTTTCACTTATAAAGTTGGATATAGTTACTCTTAAATTGAAATCAATAATCTCTATATCCTTGCTTTTCCCATGACATTGGTGAAATTGGTTTGAATTCTTATTAGAAACCTTTGTCATTTGCTTTGCCAAATACCATTGTATTTTGGACTTGAATGCTATATGTCTTGTATGCAAAGCATGTTTGATTCACACATTTTCCTCAAATAAATCTCCTTGTTTCTCTTCAATTAATTGAGATGCATAAAGTGACCTATATGTATATGCAAATATCTTGCATGCTTCTATCTCTCGTTGCTATGAGTGACCCGGTTGGGGACTACTCCTTTGCCTATATCATGACAAAAAGGGGGAGTAGGATATGGTAAGGGGAATTGCAAAATATAGAAGCAATTGTGCATATTGGGGAGAATATACATTGAAGGGGAGTAACCCGTTGAGGGGGAGCATTGCATTCACAAACATTTCATAATGTTGTGCCTAATCTTTTAAAATGCAAATGCTTGGTATTGTCTTCACATGATTAATCTCACACTTTACTTGTATTGGAAATGTTAGAAACTCTTTTCAGGGATTGATTATTCTACAAGAGGATTGAAGACTTCAAGTTGCATTTTCTTATCTCTTTGTAATGTAGAATATCATTGTAGGCCCGTGGTTTTTATTTCTTTGTGAGGAATCAATGTGAGTGGTGGTTTTGTCACGAAATAGCCAAAGGGGGAGATTGTAAGGTTCCCATTTATTGATTGGCTCATTTCGTGGACAAACCACTTGTTGGGGATTCTTTGTAAGGGTAGCTTAGGTGTTGTTGTTATTGCTCAAGCCCTTTGCAGACCTCATTGTTGATAAGCACCGAAGGTAAAATTCTATGTGCTTACTTGTCTTGAAGAGATAGTTGCACACACTCACAACTCATGCATATGTTTATTCCATGTATGTTGTGTTTCTTATTGTTGTGCATTAATGTTCATTAACATCTCTTCTTGCTTGTTATTTTGATTGCATCTTGTGATTATATGTCATAGCATTTTAGGCTTTTAGGATGCATCTTAATTTACCTTTTTACCCCTTGCATGCTTTCTTGTGGGGTTCAAAGGAGTAGGCTTTGCGCTGGTCGTCGAGCGCCAGACCAGCGCAGCTCACCAGGGCAGATGGCCCAGTGGTCTGTCGCTGGTCGTGCGCTGGTCCTCACCAGCGTAAGTCCACCAGCGCAAATCGCCCAGTGGTGTGCCGCTGGTCGTGCGCCTGTCTGAGCGCTGGTCGTCAAGCGCCTGTGCAAATTTGTGTTTGTGCGCTAGTCGTGCGCCTGTCATCCAGCGCAGGCTCACCAGCGCACAGAGCAGTTTCTGGCGCATTTTTCAAAACGACCTTACTTCACTTATGGCCCCTATATATATGCCACTTTGACTTTAGGTCAATTAAGAGAGTTCATATTCAAGCTTCATACTTAGGATATTATTCAAGACAAGAAAAATACACAAAGAACTCATTTTTAATTACTCAAACACTTTTTTCATGATCATCAATCATCATCTAGCATCATTTTTGATCATCTAGATGTCATCTAGCATGGATTCTTCATCATACTTTGCTTGGTAAGCTTTTCACTAATATCTTACATATTTTGTGTTTCTCTTAACTAGCAATCTCAATTAATTACTTGTATAATTATTTTATATACTTTGAATACAAGTTTGAGATTAGTGTGATGTATGTTTGAGAAGTTGTATTGTGATAGCTAATTAGGTTTTGTGCTTAATCTTGATTAGCTAAACTATTTGACATGTCATTTAGTTTGTAATATCTAGGATTGCTTTAATTGCAAATTCATCATCTTAGATAAGCATATAGGGTTTCCTTGCTCTATGTTGCATTTGGATATTCATATATTCACTTGGGGTTGATATTCTCTTCATAGAGAAAGTAAGTCTTGTGTGTAGCATCCGGGATTAGGTTGCTTAGATCGCAAGCAAATTGGACTAGGTTCACTCATACCGGGATTAGGTAGATGTGTGATTACTTCCGAGATTAGGTTGTAATCGTTTTACACATTTAGTGGATTCGAGGTTCGAGTGTGGCTTACTTACTAGCTCGTGGTTTTTCCCGTGAGGGTTTCCACGTAAAAATCAAGTCTTATTTAATTTCCGCATTTTATACTTGATTTGTTGTTTTATCTAGTTAGGGGTAAATTCGTAATTTTGTCTTAATACGAAAAATTGGGTAATAAGCTTAAAATCTATTCACCCCCCCCCCCCCCCCCCAGATAGTTTTATACACACCGTGCTATATTTAGTTTCATTATATTTATAACTTATGGATTTTGTTACATATGTTTATTGAGAATATGTTTTGAATGGATTATTGTATTATGTTTTCATATATTATTATTTTTTGGAATATAAATATATATTATTTTAATTGACGGATCCTACCGTATCTGTATCCTAATTTTTGGAGATTTGTCGTATCCCTGTATTGTACTGTGTCCGTATCCGTGCTACTTAATATCAGGTCCAACAAACTTTTGGTATCAACCCTTGATTTCGTAGGGTAATATTATCAAATTGATGAAAAGGTAAAATATTATTAAAATTTATAAATGACTACATCTTATGTAACATAGCCGGACCCTCTCTATTGAAGGACATAATTGCCAATTAATAAGGGTGCATTTGGCGCACGGGATTGGATAAGATAGGATTGGACTATTTTTATGGAATTTAATTGAATTAAATAGGATTGGACAAATTAGTATTGTGATGTGTTTGGTGCAGTACACATTTGACTAAAATAATACTTTCTGTTGTTTGATTATTGCGTCCGTATCCGTGCTACTTAGTATTAGGTCCAACAAACTTTTGGTATCAACCCTTGATTTCAGAGGGTAATATTATCAAATTGATGAAAAGGCAAAATATTATTAAAATTTATAAATGACATGACTACATCTTATGTAACATAGCCGGACCCTCTCTATTGAAGGACATAATTGCCATTCAATAAGGGTGCGTTTGGTGCGTGAGATTGGATAAGATAAGATTTGACTATTTTTATGGAATTGAATTAGATTAAATAGGAATGTACAAATTAGTACTGTGATGTGTTTGGTGCAGTACGCATTTGACTAAAATAATACTTTCTTTTGTTTGATATAACATGGGATTTGATGAAAAAATAATTGAAAATAATTGTCTTTTGGGAGAGGTGGGTATGAAATTATATAAAATTAACTTTTAAATAAATAATATCATTTTAAATCAATTCAAAGAATAGAAAAGGAAAATTATTTTAAATTATATTTGGTTAAAAAAATATTAAAATTTTTTTTTTAAAATAACATTTATTTTTTAATTGATTTAAAAAATATTTTTTAAATGTTAGAATAAAATATATTAAATTAATTTTTTAAAATTAAATAAATATAATATTATAATTAAATAAAAAAAGGAAAACAACTAGGATAAAATACAAAAGTTGTCCTAGCTGTTTTGGTAGGACTATTTAATCCCGCCTCTACAGTGGGATAATTGGTCTACATGGGATTGGACAACGAGATTGGACTATACAAAAGTTGTCCAATCCCATGTAAGAAACGAATTTGGATCCTCTATTGATCTGATCTTTTTCTCAACCTCACCTGATCTCATAACACATAAGCATTGCAATGAATGTGCGGTTAAGATGTAATTGGTTTCAACAACCACTTTATCAACAATCAATCACATACTTTAAAAATATCAAGAAAAAGATCAGATTGGTATAGGATCCAAATCCATAAGAAATACATCGTAAAGGTTTATTTTTTTTATTTTTTTATTTTTGACCTTTTTGGGAAGAAGACAAATTCACTTTTTATTGGGCAATGCGCAATAATCATTTCATCCCACTAATTTATGCTTTAGACATGCACCATTCAAAATATGTCACCGCATATTTTATTTTGTTTTTATATTTTACACAATTAATTTTTCTTTTATTAATAATAATTTTAACTGGGGCATTTTCCTCAATATCCCCATATCTCCATCCCTATTTGGGGGAAAAAAAATCATCCCAAAATAGGGAAAAAGGTTGGAGATGAGGATGAATTTCATCCTCAAATTGAAATGGAGATAAGATGGGGACCTTCTTCCCTTTCCATTTCCATTTCCTTCATTTCCCTCCAAAATCTAATTTTTAATAATTATTATTTTTCCTATATACTCTATTTTCTCAATTTCTACACTTTCCCAATTTAAACCTAAAGTACAAATATTTCATTAACTCTAAATTTATTTGTATCTGTATTTAATTTTTTAAAATTTTTTTAGACTCCAATGTTATTTGTTTTCCTTTTAGTATTTCATGAATCCTAAAATATTTTTTTCTCAAATATTTTAAAGTTTTATTTAATTCTAAAGCAATGGAGAATGATATATATATATATATATATATATAAAATAATTATTTTTAATCTTAAGAATTGTCAACTAATATTCATTCCTCATTCGCCTTCTCGGTGCCAAGTGCCAACCAAGGCTCCTAGGAGCTTTCAACCCGAATTGGATAGCCGTGCCTAACTAAATAGTGATCCTAGCCCTTCTAAATCATCCATATTCAATATTCAGTCAGCTACATACTTTAGTGTAAATAATGAATTGACTGTCATGACCTTATAAACTATAAGAGCATCTCCAAAGGTGGATGTTATTGTAAGGGGCCATTATTGGAGTTTATGTTCCAATGATACCCTCTTAAATGACTTCTTTATAATTTATTATTATTTTTTTATATTATTATTTTATATACTCATAAACTATATTTCTCAATTAAGAGACTGAAGCCACCCTTTAATTAAAGGTTCATCCTCCCTTAATTAAGGGAATAAACTCCACTATATTATAATTAATAGAGTCATTAAGGAATCTCAAGTTGTAAGAACACAGCCCTCAGGGACTTGATTAAGAGATTCCTTTGTAGATGCTCTGAGTTAGGCACACCTACGAAGTGAAGGCCGAAGGGCTAGAGCAAGAAAAGTCTATGATAAATAAAGATTGTCAATTAATTTATTGAGTCCATTGGTACGGGACATTGCTCAGTGGAAGTAAAGATGGTTGCTGTGTTGAAATTTTGCAACATAAATGGATTTATTATTATTATTATTATTATTATTATTATTATTATGTGGAAATTGCCAAAACTAACCCATCTAATTATAGGATTTTCTTTTTTAACCACATGCATACTTTTAATTGTTTTTAACCATTTTTTTGAGAAATTACTCAAAAGCTCTCATATAAAACCCTCAAATCAGCTCTCTCTCTCTCCTTTCTTTTCTTTTTCTTTCTCTCTCCTCTTCTCTACTATGATCTCCCTCTCTCACCGATCTCCCTCTCTCAACGCGATCTCTCTCTCGCCGGCATGGTTGACGGCCACCGAGCGCCGACAAGCATCTCGGCCACGCCACAAACCACCGACGACCATGAACCAGCTGTTGGTTGGTCGCACGAACCAGCGACGACCACGAACGACCAAGCGATGCCGCAACGGGGGTCGTGGGCCGCTGGTTCGTCCGTCGCTGGTTGGATCGACGACCGGGAGTCTTTCCGGCAGCTAGGTGTGCCGGCGATGTGGTTTGTAAAAATCCCAAACAAAAAACCTAACCCTAATTCGAATTTGAGGAAGAAGATGAGGAAGAAGAAGGGAAAAAAAAAAAAAAAAAAAAAAAACTTATCCTAATTTCAATTTAGTCCAGATTTCAAGTTTTAATATTTCTATTTTAGGCATGATTTCAAGTTTTACTATTTCCATTTAGGCATGATTTCAAGTTTGTGTATTTCAATTTAGTCGTGATTTCAAGTTTGTTGCGAGGTTTAAAGAACATTATTTTCAGGGGTACTCTGGTAATTCATGGTACTAAAATAAATTTTTTTAAAAAAAGTGGTTATTAATAATTAAAAATTCAAAAGTGGTTAAAAACAAAAGTATGATAAGTTGTATGGCCACTTTTGGTTTTCTCTCTATTATTATTATTATTATTGTTATTCTTTTGAATTTGCAAGACGAATAAGTCGGTGCTTTTATGGAATTTCATTCTAGTAAAACAAAGTTTTATGCAACAAACTAACAATATGTTATATGTGTAATATCAAAATAAAATAGAGTGCTATTTCAAAATAAATAAATAAATAAATAAAATAAAATAGAGTGCTAATTTAAAATTTTAAAATGGGGGTGTCTTTAGAATAAGAATATTAAGAGCATCTTTAATGATATCCTAAAAACATTGTCAAACGGTCACTAAAATTTAGCAATATATTTAATCAATAATCAAATTGTCTTTTCAATAATCAAATTCAAAGATTGACTTTTAATCATCAATACAAACTTAACACAAAATAAATATGTTGTAATTTTATTCTTTTTCTCTCATCCATGGCTTTTTTTTTTTTTTTCTCTTTTTTCTCTGATCGCCTATATCTCATCATTGTTCGATCCTAAAAATTTAAATCAGGTAAAATTCGTCTCTTCATTACGAATGGATCAATACCCATATCATATACCTTCTCTTGTCTTTTATAGTTTTTATTTTTTTTTATTTTTACCCTGTTTGGTTATTGATAAATTGAAGGAAAATTTTATTATGATTTTGTAACAACAATCAATGGTTGATTTTAGGGCAAAATATTTATTAACTGAGATTTAATTCACCCAAAAAATAGAGAATTGATTTGATTAGTCTTACTAGATTAGTGATGAAACAAACTCACAGAGAAATTCATCATTTTGATGTGCAGAGAAAGAAAAAGAAAAAGAAAAAGAAAAAGTATTTAATATCTTGAGATGTGAGGTATATATAAATGTATAGGTTTGTGAAATAAAAACGAGTAGTGAAAAAAATATGGCAAAAGTAGATTTTTGATTTAAATAAAATGTATCATTGTAAACTATACAATCATCAATTTTGGCAATCCTTGACAACAATCATTAAATGCTAAGGTGGCAACTTTTGAGGATTCAAATTTGCTTATACTACTAAGGGTGTGTTTGGTAGGGATGAAAAGGGAGAGGAAAGAAAATGGTGGAGGGAAAAGGGAGAAGAAAATGGAGAAATATATATTTGGTATGAAGAGAAAAATGGAAGGAAAGGAAAAATGGGAGGAAAAATTTATGGGTGGGACCCATAAATTTTAATCCTCCCAAAAGTGGAAGAAAAATGGAGGGAAAGAGAGAAGGCTTTTTGAGTTGACTTAAAATTATAAATTTGTCTTTTTTTTTTAATATATAAAATATAATGTAAGGGTAAAATAGTAAAATTGATAAAAATAGCTTTTCTTTCCTATCTGTTTACCAAATAGCGCAAGAGAAAATTATTTTTCTTTCCTTCTCTCATGTTTTCTATCCCTTCAAATATTTCTATATTTCCTATTTTCTTTTCTCCCTACCAAACACACCCTCAAGATACTCAAAGCATCTCATTTTTTTTGTTATTCTTTAGAATCTTCTTTTCTTTTAAGAATTACCCTTCACTGTATTAACTTCTATATTGACATTCAATAAGATAAAGGGTGGCTCTATTGCCACCCACAAAAGTTCTCCTCCCACCCATTTTATTCTCTACACCAATATTAAAAAAATTAAAAATAAGTGTTTACTCCTCACATCCTTTGAAATATCAAAACCAACCTTAAATGTTATAATTACTTTAATTATGCTTTAAACCATTTTATTTTTTTCCACACTCATCAAGTTTCCATAAAAACCAAATAACCCTAACTAGAAAATCATGCATTCATTGCGCTTTTTCTTCTTAAAGAAAATCAAAAAGGTATAGAATCATTTTCAAATTAAGAATTGAAGTTATGGTTGATTCTATGGAGAGTTAGAAGATTGTTATTAATAAAGGTTTTTTTTTTTTTTAAATTGAAATTTGAAAATTGTTGGCATGCACTTCCTTGCAAATTTGATTGTTTTTCAATTAACAGTTGTTGAACGGTGTTTGTTCAATGGTAAGTTTGAGACTTTCTGCATTTTATTATTTAAAAAATCAATATCAAAAGCATATTTAATTACCATAAAATTAATTTTGGAATTTGAATATAAATATTAGGGTTTGTGTTGTGATGGGGAGTTGATACATACAGAGTAAGGGGTCGTTTGTTTTTTTGTCTGAAAACTGAACAGTCATGAATTTTTCTAAAGACTGAATAGAGACTGAAATTTGAATTTGAATGACATGTTTATTTTTTTTTTTCCTTACATCTGAATGTATTATCAACACGTTTATTTTTTAAAAGTAAAATTATATAAAATAAGTAATTTTATATTTATACCCATGTTAAACAATTATAAATATAATATGGCATAAAAACAATCCAAAAATAATAATTATATATGAACACATATGATCATAATCTTCTTCTTCGATTACAAACAAACTTCATTTTTACTATGGGGTCGTTTTTTTTTTTTTTTTTTTTTTTTTTTTTTTTTTTTTGTCTGAAGACCAAATAATCATGAATTTTTCTAAAAACTGAATAGGGACTGAAATCTGAACTTGAATAACATGTTTGTTTGTTTTTTTTTTTTTTTTTTCTTCACATTTGAATGTATTGTCAATACGTTTGTTTTTTAAAAGTAAAATTGTTTGAAAATAAGTAATTTTACATTTATACCCATGTTAAACAATTATACATATAATATGGAATAAAAACAATCAAAAAATAATAATTATATATGAACACATATGATCATGATTTTCCTCTTCCATTATAAACAAACTTCATTTTTACTAAGAAAATAAAATGTTTTTTTTATAAATAAAATAAAATAAAAGAGGTAGCAGGAAAACTCACACAAAACACTATATATATATAAATACATCACCCTAATATCATAATAAAGTATTGATATTAAACACCAATATGAGAAGTGATTAATGTTCTTTTTTATTTTAAAAACTATTTAAAATAAGGTATATATTAAAATAAAGATTTCTATACCATATATAATTATGATGAAATTGAAAATATGTTATATATGGAGGATATTATCAGAAGAAAAGATTTTTGATTGCATTTAATGCAATTCAGTTATTTGCAATTAAATGAAAAGTCATGATTTTTTACTTTTTATTTTAAGTTGTTTTTTAGTATTTTAAAGTTGTTTGACCACTTAAAAAATCAAACAAAACAACTTAATAATTATGATTCAGACCTATTAAGTTTTAAGTGAAAAAAACAAACGATCCCTGAGAAAAGAAAAGTTCAAAACACTCTAAAAAAAATAATATATAAATACATCACCCTAATACCATAATAAAGTATTGATATTAAACACTAATATGAGAAGTGATTATGGTTCTTTTTTATTTTTGAAGATATTTAAAATAAGCAATATATTAAAATAAATATTTCTATACCATATATAAATATATAATTATGATGAAATTGAAAATATGTTATATATGAGGGATAGTATCGGAAGAAAAGATTTTTGGGTTACATTTAATGTAATTCAGTGATTTGCAATTAAGTGAAAAGTCATGATTTTTTACTTTTTATTTTAAGTTATTTTTTGGTATTTTTAAGTTGTTTGACCACTTAAAAAAACAAACAAAACAACTTAATAATTATAATTCAAACCCATTAAGTTTTAAGTGGAAAAAATAAACGACCCTTAAATTTGTTTTTCAGTAACTTGTTATATATTTTTAAATAATTTAGTATAAGGATATTTTAGTAATAAAAAATTCGTTTAAAAAAATGGGTATATGAATAACTTTTTTTGGGTGGCAATAGAACCACCCTAAGACAAATAAGAGAACCTATAAGAACAAAAGAAAATAAATTGATAAAATTAAATTATTTAATGTAAAAATAAATAGGGTTATTTTTACAAATAAAATCCTTAAATTTTGAATTTTCATGATGAGTTTTTTCTTTTTAAAAAAAGATTGGGTGTGGACCGTGTGGCTAAACATTTTATGGACCATTTATTATTATTTTTATTTATTTATTTATTTAAAAAAAAATTATATAATAAAAATAAAGGAAAGTACAAGTGTCAGCATAAATGCATTTAAAATACGACATTTTTGTTGGATCTTAATCAAGAATCATTTTCTAAAAGATCCGGCCCAAAAAGTAGCCGGACGCCACCCGCTTTTCAAAAAAATTTAAACAAGGCAGTCATCATCCTCCACGTGCCTCTCTCGAGTCTCGTCTCGTCTCTTCTTTTTAACCTACGTCGGATCTCTCACTTTCGTCTAAAATCTCACCTTAAATTCTTCCGTCTACGTCAAACGACGTCGCTCTGCTCTGCTCTGCTTTCTTCGTCGCGATCGCAGTGTTGTTTTGACACACCACCGTCTTATATGCTTTCTAGATTTCTAGAAAGTCTTTCTGGAAATTTTATCATTAATAAATAACTTCAACGATTATATATTTTTAATTTTTTAATTTTTTTTATCGATCATCTCATTGGCTCTCTGTAAAACGCTTTGTGTATCTAAATTCATTCTTCTGCGTAATTGACATATATCGTGCTCGCACGTCTCTCGCAATTGTATTCACTTACATTTTGATTTTGCGCACAAGGTGGTTTTGTGATTCTAGGAGAATTATCGCAAGCAAATGTGGAATTTGAGATTCTAGGTTTTTGAGCTGTACAATATAAGAAATGCGAATTCGTAGTCAAATCACCGATTCACCGATGATTCTTCGGTTAAGATATTGAAAATGAGGGATCAAGTGACTTAGTTTCAGCCGATCTCGCGGAATCAAGTCCTCTAATCTCCCGATTCTGCGAGACTGTGAATTCGGTGGGCAAAATGTCATCAAAGGTGGTGTATGAAGGGTGGATGGTGAGGTATGGAAGGAGGAAAATTGGCAGATCGTTCATTCATATGAGGTATTTCGTGCTCGAGTCTCGCCTCCTCGCTTACTACAAGAGGAAACCTCAAGATAATCAGGTTTTAATTGAAATGTCTTTAGAATTTTTGCTTACAATTGCTTTTGTTAATATTCTTTAAGGTGCTCTTATTGCTGCTGAAAGTAAGATTCGCTTTCATATTTGGTAGAGGAAGATTTTTTTATTTTTTAACATGCTTTTGGAAAAGTGGAAAACATTTGTTCCACAAAGGTTACTGATATATATATAAGGATCTTTATTGATTGAAAAGTGAGTTTTAAAGATTTCAACTATTACAATGTTTGCAGTTTACTCTGATCGAGCAGTTCAGAGTTTGATTTACCCTTCTCTTTTAAGAAATGATAATTTTGACTCTAAAGTGTTGTATATGCTATCAGGTCCCGATCAAAACTTTGTTAATTGATGGCAATTGTAGGGTGGAGGATCGAGGCTTGAAGACTCACCATGGACATGTAAGTTTTTTTTTTCTTCACATCTATGCAAACTTCATATTTTTATTTAAAAATTGGAGGGTTCTGATTAGGAACTGTCTGAACTTCAGAGATCTGTTTGTTGATGTAAATTTTTAATTTCATCATGCGGGAAGTATGCTGATTTCTGCATGTGCTTTCAAATTTCCATACTCACTGGTCATTAAGAAAAAGGATAGGCTAAAATAACAAAAAAGGTTGAATTTCAAAGTGATATTAAATGTCAGCATGTTTACCGTGGGGATTATGAGTTAGTGGACATAATGTTGTCTTATTTTGGGCTTTCTCGTGGGCTTCAGTGTCAACAGAGTTTAAAGAATTTCCCCCTTTCCTTAATCTTGACAATTGTGATGTAAAATGATTAGGTTCTTGCATTATTTTTTTGGGTGGTTCTCCTGCTTCTTTCAGGACTGTTTCTGTATGTGGCTGTTTTGGCACTGTTTTTGTTTGTGGTTCTCTACTTCAGGAATGTTTTTTTTCTGTCCCGCCTTTAACACACACACACTGCTTCTTTCAGGACTGTTTTGGTTAGTTACTTTCCTTGGGAAGGCAATATATATTCTGGGGTCATATTGTTATCCCCAAGTGAGGATTTCTCCACACACACACACTGTTATACTCAAGTGAGGATTTCTCCACACACTCACACACTAGTTGCTTTCATTGCGAAGGCGCACACACACACTTTTGATGTGTTTTGGTCAGTAGCTTTCCTTGTGAAGACATCATATATTTTGGGATCATATTGTTATCCCTAAGTTATGATTTCACAATCAATAGAAATTAACAACATAGTAAGAAGGAAGTGCCTCATTCACATGTAGTTTTCAGGTGTTTTGGGGACCTAGCACTTTGGATGCCTTTTGCCTTTGATTAATCTAATATTTTTAATTGGAATGATAGTAGTTGGTAGTTGAAAGTCTTATGGATGAGCCAGGTGGAAACACGATTGGAGCTTAAGATTTTGGATATATGATTGATTAGAAACCATTGGTTATTAAGGATTTCTTCAGTTAACTGTGTGGGGAAAATCACTCAAATGTTTGAAGAATAAGGCACATTTAAGCTTGTCAATTATTTGTCAGGTTTAGTTGGGAAGATTCTTAATGTCCTTAGAGTTATGAAGCTAAAACATTTCCCATGGAACTAGATTTGGCAGTTTTTGGAAATGTCTTATGTTTATTGGAAGACATTGGCTGTAGAAATCTTTGAATATAAAATCTTCATACTGTTTGATTGTGTTTATTAATTTTATTTCATATGAACCTTCAATATATACAGGAGACTGTGAGCTCCATCTACATGACTACATCTACATCAATCAAGCCTTGAGCCTATGATTACAATCCTACATCGAATAATTATGGGTTGGATCTTGGGTATATAAAGGATTGTGAGCACCACCCAATAGGCTAGTTTGTGCCCAACCCCATGAAAAGTGATATTAGAATATACCTATCTCCTAGACTCTTATCTATTATGGGCCACTACATCCACGTTAAGTAGGAATGTAGGATATATCTTGAGGTAGAATTGGGCTAGGGCTAGGGCTAGGGCTAGAGCACACTAAACCAATGAGTAGAGCTCGAACCTTTCTTGTGGAAGTGCCAAAGGATAGTGCCTATCAAGGTAGAGGTGGAGCTCGGATGTGGCAAGGGCGTCATATGATTGGATGGAGAGAATGTCACAATTGTCCATCAGATAAGTTGGATCTTTGATTTATATGGGAGAGCATTAGCACCATCCAAAAGGATAGTTTTTGGGCAAAAATAAATAAACTACTCTGGCCCCCCCAAATATTGTATATAAGTATATTGGTCCCTAAACAAAATTTTATGGCTCCACCCCCGGTTGCAACTTGCACCAAGAACGTTTTGCACCTTAATATCTTTTTAGCCATTAGTAACTATTGTTATGATCGAGTAGATTTATGTTGTGCCGCACTGAATACTGCATAGACAATTGGAAAATGTCTCATATTTTGATATAAACATCTCTAATAAAATTATATTTTGGAAGTTGGTATTTGTTCGATTTTGATGATCACATTTCTGGTTGAAGTGATGTATATCCTCACTCTGGTTTAATCTTTTTTCTCTTTTTTTTTTTTTTTGCAGATGGTTTATGTTTTGTCCGTTTACAACAAGAAAGAGAAGTATCATAGAATCACGGTGTGTGGTATATCCTTATATCTTCTAGAACTAGTAAATGGAGATACAATCTTGAATGTTTCTTGCTCCATTTTAAAAACTTACGCACACAGACACATATAATTGTAAAACTAACTATTCAATCTTACATTTTTCCATATATTTACAGTTGCAAAATTTAAAAAGAATATGGGGGATTTTAGTGCCTTCCAAAATATCATGTTTGTAGCTATTTTATGTTAGAATTTATAACTTTTACATATGAAATATTGGTTTTCAGTGAAACTTTTTAGTGGATAGTTTGTGAGAGAGTACTTTTATCTATGGTACACTCCTCACCTACAACATGTATGCGATATTGTTTGGTGGATTATTTCTCTTTGTTAACGTTTTAGTTACACTTAGGGTCTTGGCCACTCAGGTCTTAGTTGGTCTTGCCACTGAGTAGGAACTTGTGAGTTGTGAATTTATACTCAATGAATGCTTCCATCTCGTTCTGCCACCATCAGAGTAAATTCTGATCCCTGCTGATCATTTTGGCATTTTCGCTAATTGCTTCAAATGATATATATGTGCACACTTGCTGTTATGATAGTGGTGTCGGTACTTTTGGGTCATAACAATATGCAGAACTGTGATGTTTATCAGGTCTTTATAAGGCCAGCTTTAACTGCATCCTTGGCTGCTGTGTTTTTTTACCACTTGGTGGCAAAACCATACAGTGCATGGAGTTTTTGTGGAGACAACGTAATTGATTTGGGCTGTTTTTCTATCAGATGGCAGCATTTAACATTCAAGAGGCATTAATCTGGAAGGAAAAGATTGAGTTTGTAATTGATCGGGTATGTTTTATTTCCCACTTCTCTTTTTGGGTTTTACATATTTATCTACAGTGTAGAAATCCAGGATATGTTTTATGCAATCTGGACTTATTACATATATGTATGCAGCATCAAGAATCACAGGTTGCAAATGGTAACAAATATGTTTCTTTTGAATATAAGTCTGGGATGGATAATGGTAGGAATGCTTCTTCCTCGGACCACGAAAGTCAGTAAGTGCCTATTTGACATTATTTGCTTTTTTGTGCCGGTTAAAATTAGTTGATACAGGAAAATATGCCAAGCTTTAAATATGTCAGTGCTTTTTTTTTTTTTTTTTTTTTCGCTTGTGTTGAAAATTAAATTATTCCCACAGCTAAATATTTTATATTATTGACAAAGATGGATATTAAGTATTAACATTTGCTGTAGTAGCTGGACAGTCGGGTATTGTTTGTTGTTTGGAATTATATCCTAGTAGCAGTCTGATGTTGAAGTTTTGCATCGCATTTGACCTACTCATATTCTTTTTCATGTTCGAAGATATGGTCTTGTGAAATCTCTAGTGATGCCAGTATGCAAATCTTTTAACTGATATGGAAAACTACCAATCTTTAAGGATTTTCATTTCTATTTTAATGTAATGTAATGGCATATGGGCCTATTGCCATCTTCCCACCCAATAAGAATGAGCTGCAGGATGAGGTTCTGGGTTCTGCCAATCTGCCCCACTTAAATGTGCAAGTAATATTTGTCAAGAAAACAAATTTGGTTTTTGAGAAGACTTATTTATTGTTCCTTGATTATTGAAGTAAAAGAATTTTCCTTAAACAGAATAGAATACTGTTAAAATTTTGGCTGAGGATATGTTTTTCATGCATTGCCTTCTGGTTTTTCAGTCATTAAAAATGCAGAGATTTTCTTTCATTTGATTTTGTTGATGAGAAAATACCTATGCTATGGGCATGGGGGAACTATTGTTATGTTGTCTAGTCACTGCTTGAAGTCCTTGTGTGCTACTTGACCTAATAGAACATGAAATACTCCTTTTATTGCAGTTTCTTTAGAGTGTTTCTAATTGTAATGCTAAGAATGTTAAGAGTATGACACGGAGTTGAATAGGGTTTAGTATGGTACTTCTTCTATTTAGGATTTAGGCCACCACCCAATTGCTTAAGCTTGTGAATTGTATTTTTCTAATAAGTATGTCTTTTGAATTTTGTTTGGCTTTTGGTTTTGGGACTCCATGGACTAGGCTGTTTAGAAAGGATCAGGGCCTAGCACATGAGGGAGGGTGTTAAATAATTGCATATTGGTTATGGCTACTTCTACTATGATTGATTTGCACCTAATAGCTTAAGGGCTTGGGTTGAAATTTTTTTCTAACTGAGAGAAGTTCAGTATTGTTGTTTTTGCATTTATTAATTATTTAATTTTATGTGTAATGAAATACTTCAGTATTGACTTGAAGAACGCCTTATTTAGGGTGTTTTTTTGAAATCCCATGTGCCTTTTATAAATAGTGTGCATATGTATCTATATTTATATACCCTTCTACTTCTAATTTTTTTATTCAGGTTCAGTGCACAGGAGGATGAAGACGATGCACGTCCAAATTTAATGCGGAGGACAACGATTGGAAATGGTTCTTACTTATTTCTTCTCTTAACAAATTCCAATTTAATTTGGTGAAATCTACAGTGAATTTCATCAGTTGGTATAATTGGCAGGCCCTCCTGATTCAGTACATGACTGGACACGAGAAGTTGATTCACAGTTGTCAAACCAAAATGCCAACAATCAAGCTTTTTCTCAAAAGCATTGGCGTCTTCTACAATGTCAAAATGGTTAGTAATTATTCAAGCTTCTTGTATTGTTCAGCAGTTCAGCACTTTTGGTGACGAGCAATATTAGAAGTTTCTTAGAGGGAATCTCTATTGCTTGTGATGTTGTGGCGTGGAAAAATCAGTTTACTTATATTTTCTTTCATTTTCCTCTTAATGTGACAGGACTCCGCATTTTTGAAGAGCTTCTTGAAGTTGATTACCTTGTATGGCACTTTCTTGCTTCATGCTCTATATGTTATTTTTTTATGCATCAAATTGGTTTGCGTCAGAACCATCATCTATAGCTTTCTTGATGCAGCCAAGAAGCTGTAGTAGAGCAATGAAGGCTGTAGGTGTTGTGGAGGCTTCCTGTGAGGAAATATTTGAGCTTGTAATGAGCATGGATGGAACACGATTTGAGTAGGTTTTGTTTTCCTTCCAACTTTATTTCCAGTCCAAACTTTATATAGATTGTTTCCATAAGATGATTATTATAGTTCCTGTTCTATACAATGAAATTCAGATTCTCCTCTCTCAGTTCTCCCATTCCTTTTCCCTCCATTTTTCCGCGTGTTACACAAGCAAATCTGTCTGCATGCTTCATGCAAAATGCTGACTGGTTCGTATCTGGTGTTTTGGTAAAATGATGAACGTGGAAACTGAATGAAGATAGCTTATGTCAATTTTAATGGTTCACTTCTTAGTAACAGAAGACAAGGACTCATTAGTTATACAATTTTATGATTTTACTTGAACATGGTCTTTGATGAAGACAACATAGATTTAATTATCCGTCATTTTTTTAACTACTGATTAGAGGATTGGACATAATTGAGAAGGTAGATGGTAATAGAAGGTGAAGTATAAGGATATGGATGACTGGAAGTGAAGCTGATATTGTAATTATTCAGTTGGGATATTGGAACACAAGTTTTCTTGAAGTTCTATTGAACTGTGTTTATTTGTTTAAGCACTGTTAGAAAAGAGCTCTCTAAATTAGGAGAGTGGGCCAACGGAGTTCAGTAAAGGGAATTAAAGAAGCCAAAATTCACCGGAGGTGTCTTTTGTTATTTTTAAGATGTTTTGGCAAGAACGAATTGATTGTATCTTTCATGATAGAAGGAAGATACTACGAAAATGTGGAAAATAATTAATTTGCTGGAAACTTTATAGGTTTGGTGGCAAAGTAGGTTATGAATACTTTGTTCTTTATCCATCTTAATTGGGAAGGGATGGTGGTGTAATTTTGTAAAATTTTCGGTTAGCATTGTCCATATTTTTTGAAATGCTGTACATAGATAGAAAATTTTTGACAAATGTTTTTGGCTGAGTTTGTATTGTTATAGGACATCCTTCTTTTGGGTTGGTTGTATGTTCCTTTTATGGTCTCTTTTTTTTTTTTTAGAATGGGAAAATGATTGGGATTGTGTTTTTTTATCCCAATCCTTTGTTGGGTTGTTTCACTTTAATTGGGATTACCATCCCAAGTTAAATTTTTATCCGGTTCTACCGGATTGTTTTTTCCCACCATCAACCTTGGGATAGGTTGGGACGGAAGTATGGAACTAAAAGCTTTTTATTATTTGTAAATTCTTTTTCAATACTTGCACTAAGTCTCTCTTTCTTTTATGAATTCAAATGATTCATTTTGTATTTGAAAAATAATTTAAATACTTATATCTTTTTAAAAATAAACTAAGTTAGTTTAACTTTATTTTAAAACACATTTTAAAAAAAATTAAAAATGATTTTGCTCAAAATTAATTTTAGTTATTTCATTTTATTTAGAGTATATTTTAAACATTTTTATTTATTTGCATAGTTTCTATATTTATTGAAAAATAATTCCAAATTATTTGATTATGTTAAAAGACAATTTAAAATAATTTTATTCTGTTCAAACAGTCTAATTCAATTATATTCAATTAAATCCCAAGCAAGACCAAAGACAATTTAACATCTATATTTTTTGTTTATATTTTATCATATAAATAAAACCGTAGACATATGAATGTGTGCCTGTAGAAGCTTGAGTCTTTTGTGATTGATTCCTTATATTTATTCAAAATGGAAACATTGTGGATCTTGCCCCTTAAAATGTTAGTTACTAGTTCATGTCTGCTATTTAGCAAAATTTGAGGTGTTGTTTACTTGTTTTAAAGCTCATGCCACATTAACTTATTTTTTATGCATTGTGCAGGTGGGACTGCAGTTTCCATTATGGTAGCTTAGTTGAAGAGGTAGATGGGCACACAGCTATACTCTACCATAGACTTCAGCTGGACTGGTTCCCAATGTAATACTTTTTCCAATTTACATCACCTTATGTATGCTTTGTTTAGTATTGAATATGTTTATTTCAAATAAATGGAACCATAATTTATTGTGTTCTGGATCTTAAATTTGTTTCGTGCAAATGTCTAACTAAAAAGGTTTGTAGACTAATTCCTTCTTTCCCCCCTTCTTGATATAATGATTTATGGATAAATGACATTAAATCTTTTTGTAATTAGCTGATTAAATTGTTGGGATTTTCTGAAGTGACAAAAATGATTTTATTTATCTTACATTTCTGGTGTCCGGGATATACAGATGTTTTATATGGTCTTTAACTGTATACACATCTCTTATCATAATGTGTTGAAATTGGGACTGAAAAATTGGGGATTTTAAGAGCAAGATTTAAAACATATCTTTGTTAAATCAATCTAGTGATTATTATCATTCTGTTGTTATCATTCTTTTTCTAAGTAAAATTTGATAGAGCAAATTGGTAGTTGTATTCCTGAGAAAGTAAAATTTACGAGTAGTGTGATTGAATGTCTGCAAGGAGAATTACTTGCTTCATGGTGCCTATAGTAGAGCCTGCCAATTTGGAAGGTTGACATTTTGTTGGAGTTTGTTGAGGAAGAGACTGGGGATATGCAAATCTATGTTCTATTTTGATTGATACTTTTAGTATTTATAAAGTTTGTCTTATCTTTGAATAGGATGATGCAAATCAACTTTCAAGATTCAGTTGTGCCTATTGCATCAAGAAGGAATCATATTTATGTGTATTACTAATTTGTACCTAGGGAAGAAAGATAGACCTTCACTCTAAGTTTGTTTTTACATTTGAAGTAGTTTTTATGCACCGCTACCTTCCATAGCCCATAGCTGCTTCTGTGAACAACATAAATTTCTTACCTATTTTTATCACCACTGAATTTCATATAGAACCCATTAAAGTCAATATGAAAATTACTACATATAACTTTACTACTTGCTTGTTTACGTTTAAAGTTTTATACCCTTGAGCCTTGTTCACGTTACGGAATTGGACATATTCTCATTGTTATCTGAATTTATTTTTCCTGATTATTCTTGTTCTGTTATAGCCATTGTTTTGAGAATTATCCTTAAGAATCCTTTTATATATATATATATATATATATATATATATATTAATTTATTTGCTAGTTTCTTAGCTATACCTGTTTTATTTATTTATTGATAAAATAATCTGCCTTCTTCCTTCCTGAAATTCACATGGATTCAGGTTTGTGTGGCCCCGGGACCTTTGCTATGTGCGTTATTGGCGTCGAAATGATGACGGGAGTTATGGTAAGTGTTCTGCTATCCAATTTCATCTCCAAACTTCCCATGTATAGTTTCCAGCACTAGACATTTCCTTGTTCTATATTTTGTTATGGTGCAGTTGTGTTATTTCGTTCTAGGGAGCATGAGAACTGCGGTCCTCAACCAGGATATGTGCGAGCTCATGTTGAGAGTTAGTTTTCTGTCTTTTCCTTAGGTTGATGCTGAAAATTCAAGTATTAGTGATTCATTCAAAATTATATCTTCAATACTCTGTATTCTGATTTCACAGGTGGAGGATATAACATTTCCCCACTAAAACCTCGAAATGGGAGGCCCAGAGCACAGGTGCAGCACCTTATGCAGATTGATCTTAAAGGATGGGGAGTGGGTTATGTTTCAATGTTTCAACAACATTGTCTTCTTCAGATATTAAATAGTGTCTCTGGTAAGCTCTTGTTCTTTAAAATTTTTAAACTTGGTGGTGTAAAATCATGTCAATGAATTAGTTCTGTTTTTACTGGATTTAGAATCCTTCTTTCCTTATGTTCGTGAGGTTGAAATTGCCATTTTTGCACCTGCAGTGACCAGTGAAGTATGAATATTGTACTTTATAAACAATTAGTTAATTTGTAGTGTGATTTCTTTACTGCAGTCGTACTATTTTCATAATAGTGGGTGATTATGGCATATTTAGTTTTTGTGTGCACTGTGCAGTGATGCTCATGTGTTTGCTAGTTACATTTTGTAGCAACAATTTTGTTTGTATTTTTCTTATTTCCTTGCTGATGAATTTACCTTTGGTATGTTTACTGATTCAGTTTGCATTATAAATATTTTTCCTTTTTTTTTTCCTAAATGGAGGAATGGCTACAAAAGAAGCAGTCTAAAGGATATAATAACTTTCAACATTTTGGTAGAAAGCTTGTTTAATCATTACTTCCTTTTAACCCAAATTTGTGACCTGCTTTCAATATGAATGCTGTCACTTTGCTGCTTTCTTGAGTTTTTGTTGTTTTGCTTCTTATGACAGGTCTGCGTGAGTGGTTTGATCAAACAGATGAAAGGGGTGCTCCTCCAAGAATTCCTGTTATGGTCAATATGGCCTCAGCTTCTGCTTCTTCTAAGAAGAGTCAAAAATATCACGAGTCAATTCATCCTACTTCTCTTGATCAGATAAGTTCTGCAAGCAGAAATTCTGTGATGATGGATGAATACTCTGATGAGGATGAAGAATTTCAAATAGCTGAGTCAGACCAAGAGGTTTGATTCACACTTGACTCTGAATCTTGCTTTCTTGACTTTTTTCTTAATTTTGTTATTCTTTACTTTTTCATGAAATTTTTAGGTATACCAAACAAAGAATGAGAATGACATCAAGAGATCAGGTGGATAATAACTAAATTATACATTTCTTTAAGGTTTTCCTTTCATGGGACTAACATCTAATCTAAATAAATCGATTTTATTGAAGCCCTAGAAGAAGAGCCAGTCCTGCAAATTGATTTATCTTGTTTCTCTGGCAATCTGCGACATGATGACCGTGATAATGCTCGTGACTGCTGGAAAATTTCTGATGGGAACAACTTCCGAGTTCGTAGCAAGCATTTTTGTTATGACAAAACAAAGGTTCACAGATATTTCAATTGTTTATTCTTGAGGTTACTGGGCCAACTTGTTACATTCTTTTGATGTGTTATTGTTGCAATTTGTGGAATGTGTACTTGAAGATTCCTGCAGGGAAACATTTAATGGATCTTGTTGCTGTCGATTGGTTCAAAGACATAAAGAGAATGGATCATGTTGCTCGGCGTCAAGGCTGTGCTGCACAAGTATAAACCTCTTTTTAACCAATTCTTTTTTTTTCCCTGTTGTCGCATTGGGTCAGAATCAAATGTTACTGCATATGCTGCTAATCTCCTTTCTAGACCTCATAATTTTCTAACAAGGTGTATGATATCATATGAATATGGATTAATTGAAATTTTGTGATATGGCCCGTTAGGATGATCAGTTTGAGTTTATAAACCTTATTGAAATAATCGGTAATTGACCTAGTTGGAAAGGTTGATTTGTAATTGGATTAGAACCAATTGTTTAAAGTAACGCTGCAGTGCCAAAAAATTTGTCCAAACTTTTTACCTAAATTGTGTGGTGAAGGTGATTTGTAGCACCCATGTAGATCATGGGATAATATGGTGATGATATGGTAGTTACAAATCATCTTGTCACGTCATTTGAGCACTGTAGCATTACTCAATTGTTTATAGAATCTTCAATTAAGTTCTATTATCCACCTTTTTGTTTCTTAATAATCCAGGCAATTGGATAGGTGTTAGACCATAAAATAACTAATAAGATCCACTAATGCAAATAATTTGTTGTATCCCTTATAGCATGTTAAAAGCCACTGAGCCTTATATGAACGTGTAGGTTGCTGCAGAAAAAGGGCTTTTCTCAGTGGTCATAAATGTTCAAGTAAGTTTGATTCATTTAGGTGCTCTTATGTTCCAAACGTGTTACATAGGGAGGTTTTTTTTTTTTTTTTGGACTATGTTACATAAGAAGGTGAATAGTTGTAATGGATTACTTCTGCAGGTTCCTGGTTCAACACACTACAGTATGGTATTTTATTTTGTGACAAGGGAATTAGTACCAGGATCCCTTTTGCAACGGTTTGTTGATGGTGATGATGATTTTCGCAATAGTAGACTGAAGCTTATTCCATCAGTTCCCAAGGTATTTGTCTTAGTTTTAAATTTTCATATATTCATACTGTCAGAATAAGTTATGAGTCTGTTAATGTGGCTTGATAACTTCAAGATTACCTTTAATGCCATGCGCACTAACAGTTGCTAGCGTGAAGACATGTATGCATGAATTGACAGAAATCTAATACCATTTAGACATGAATTTTCACCATTAACTTGTCTATAATATCACTTCAAAAATTTTATTGAAGTATCGAAAACAATGTTTTATTTTCCCTAATTTAAGCAAACTTCATTAATGCATTTCTCCCACCTCTTTAACCTCGACACTCCTGAATATTACTATGTGACAAGGGTTTTTAGAGTTTATTTTCAATTGTTCAAATAGGATGTTTAAACTTTTGTTTTTTTTTTTTTTTTTGAAAGTAAGATGAATATTATTTACCAAAAGAAGGATTACAACCGCTCAAATCAGCCTTGAAAGCCTTAGTTTTTCTTGCAGAGGATAACAATACATTATATATGTGTAACATCTATTTTTGTATTAACACTGTTCATTGAGATAATTAGCAACATTGTTTTGTCTTTTCTGCTACCATTGATGGTGTTGAATTTTCTCGCTAGTCAGCTCACACAGCTTAACCTGAATGTTTGCTTTGACTGTTTGACATATAAGATTGGTCTAGTCTGATGCAAACTCAAGCAAATGTTAGAGGACCAACAAACCATTGGTTATTTTCTTCGAGTGTTGTAACCTCCTCGTGCCTTGTCCGTCCTACCTCAATGCAACCTGTCAAATCTTGAATGACAAATTGATTATCATGGTTGCATAGTCAACCTTGCCATGTTGAAGTTATGGGTTTTATAAACAGATATTTTCATGTTCTTGATTTGTTTGTAAGTCATTGAAATAGTAGTCGTGATGTATATAACTCTTTCTAGGAGCTATCCAGATGATTGAATTCATAACATAAATTGCATTGCATGTAAAATGATGTGTTCATCAATAAAGAGTGAATAGGAACTACTGTATCAAGGCTCTGTGCTGTTTATTACCCAAGTCTGTCTGTGGTCTGGTTCTGGTTGGACCAATATGCTACTGAAGCCAAGCCAAGCAATTGTTAGGCGATTTAACAAAACTTACTGAGGCCAGTAAGTGGGTCATTTCTTGGGCTTTCATCTACTGTTAAAACGATGATATACATCCCAATGGTAATAGCATGGTAATGTGGAATTTGTGTTATATGTTTTATGCATGTGCATCAAAGGCTCGGATTCTTTTAGCAGAGGTCTACTAACTTCCACTAGCTGAGAGTATACATGAATGTGGGTTATATTTTCAAATATATACGGTAGTGCTTTCTATGGTGGTCTTGAAGTTTCCCTGATAGAAGTTTGCCTCGGTTTTTATAATGCTGTTTGCCAAAGTTCTTTAAGGATGTCCCTTCTAATTCTGTTATCCACTTTTTCCTTTTCTGTTTAATTTGTTGCACACTTGTTCTTGACTTTCAGCTGAATCACGCAGGGATCATGGATTGTACGCCAGAGTGTTGGAAGCACCCCATGTTTATTGGGAAAAGCAGTTGATTGCAATTATATTCGTGGTCCCAAGTACTTGGAAGTAAATATCCTGGGAATTTTTCTACTACATGATGTTAACCTTTGATATGCTTATTTGATACCATTATTTCATTTTTCTGTAGATTGACGTTGACATTGGTTCTTCTACTGTTGCTAATGGAGTTTTGGGCCTTGTAATTGGTGTAATCACGACACTGGTGGTTGACATGGCTTTCCTTGTGCAGGTATGCCTGTTTTAGTTTGATTCCATCTTAAGATCAACATTTTGTATTCAGAGAATTACATTACACTTCTAGTTGGCGATTGCATACATATTTGTAACTTTGGATCATAATTTTAAATTTTTTGATTAACAGGCAAATACTACTGATGAACTGCCGGAGAGGCTAATTGGTGCTGTACGAGTTTCTCATTTAGAGCTTTCATCTGCTGTTGTCCCAAAGCTGGAACCAGATTTATAACAACTGAAACCATTTTAGGTCATTTGATTTTATACAAAATTCATTTGTTTAGATATACACAATTTCATTGTAATGTCTCGTTACTGGAATGAAAAGCATTGGTGTTTTCCAAATGAGATTTTTGCATAATTAGTAATATAGAAATGGCGGTCTATTTATTCACTTTTCACTGTTTGCCTCTTTTATGTTGTAAGCACTGATTTAGGAAAACTGTTTTACAGTAATTTGGCTTATTAACTAAAAGATGAAACCTTAACCACCTCAACACATCCAAGCAAGGCAACCCTTTAAACTTGTCAGAACTTTCCCAGAAAACTGTCATAGGCCACATCTCTTGAAACCTATCTCTTTCACCACATTCCTCCTGCCCAATAGATATATATATATATATATATATATATATATATGGATCATGAATAGAGACGAAATAGGAACTCTATGCAAATGCAAAAATCCATGGTGGCAGCTAAGGTTGAATAATTGCTTCACTGACAAGTTAAAACAAGTCTAATTCTTAACTTGTTTTGTATAAACATAAAACATGATCACTGATTCGTAATAAAAGCTAGAGACATTTGGCCTGGTGGAACATGGGAGAGGAGCTCAGGCTAGAATCAAGTAATTAATAATATATATATATATATATATATATATATATATGAAATATTATAATAATTCGAGGTTTGGAGAGTTAGAGAAACTCTAACTTTTAACCTCTAGGTGTAGCTGTAAGAGCTATACCATTGGGTCAACTCTTTTAAAAAACTAATTAATAATAAGAGTAACGCTATTGACAATCTCCTAGCTATTGACAATCTCCTAATTATCTGTTTACACTCTATTTTAATTTTTTTTGGTTAATGACGATTTTAACTTAAATTTAAATATTTAAATTACTAAATAAGACGAACCTCTGACTTATTAAGTAGGAGAAAAGAAACAATGAAACGTCTATGTGAAGAGCTGCGGAGAGCGAAGAAGTTGAAGCTCCAAACTCGTGTACAATTCAATCTCAAAGCAAACAAGTAAGAACTCCAAAATTTATTTGGTGCTTTTTAAGTTAGAAAGAAATGTCATCAATTCATTTCCCAATCGAAGTTCTATATAACATTCTATGTCGTTTACCGGTAAAGGAGATTATTAGATTCAGATGTGTTTGCAAAGCTTGGCGTGACCTAGTTATCGACCCAAATTTCATCTCCACACACCTAAATCTTCAAACTGATGATAGTGATAGGTGTTTATTGCAATATAAGGCTGGTCGACATGGTGGTGGCAAAGATTTTATCGTTGCCTTCAATGCCAGGAATATCGCTGAGCATTCGAATCTTGAAGTCCCATTTAGTTGTGAGACTAATTATTTTAAAATGGTTGGTTCTGTTAATGGGTTGCTTTGTTTGAGCTTTTTTACACTATTTAGACTAGTTGTGAGACTAGGCATTGTCAACAACAGAGATTTAATGTTTGATGTAAGGGGGTGAGAAAGGGGTGATTTCTTATGACCTTGACAAACAGGAATACAATAAACCTCTTGGGTTGGATGAGTTGGTTACTTTTCGCGAGAGTCTAGTCTTATAAGATGAAGGACTTCGTTTAACTCCACGGAAAGATTTACTTGTCGAATGAGGGATACGTTTAGGGAAGAGGAAGAAAGAGGAGCTGCTGCAGAAAACAAGAAGGAGGGAGAAGGCAGAATATGTGGTACTTGCTTAACAACTTGTTTTTAGTTATCATCTTAATTAAATTGCTTTAACTGCTTATGTTTTATTAGTGCTTGTCAATTGTGACTCTTAACCATCTTTTACATGTAATGTTTGTTTATTGAATTACCGGTTAGAATTAGACTTTTGTCTTTAACAATAGCTTTATAAGGTATGTTTTTCATTTGCTGTTTTTTAAAAATAAAAATAAAAATGAAAACAATGTTTTTGGTTTCAGTTTCAAAATCTAAAAAAGCGACACGTTTTGTAAGTTAACCGAAAAATATTATAAATTGTAATTTTCCTATTATGTTTTTTGTTGTAATTTTTTAATTTGAATAAAAAGTCGGTTAATAATTCATCACAAATACTTATCAATTAACTCATAATTTAAAAATAAATATTAATAGTTTAATAGATATAAATTACATAAAAAAAAGTAAAATATTCCAAAAGAAAAACAAAATATAAAAAAGCTAATAAAGGAGCCGCCGATCTGCAGCAGATCGATGGCTCCAACTCTCCAAGGCCGTAACTGTTCCTCCAAATTTTCTTTCATGGAGAATAGGAAGAAGAAAGGGGAGAAGAAGAGAAGATGAAGAAAGAAGAAAAAGATTAAGAAAGAAGGAGACAAAGAGAAGAAGAAACATTGAAGGGGAAAAAAAAAAAACAAAAAACAAAAACACTGCATTTTTTTTTTTTTATAAATGAAATGAAAAATAAGGAAAACATGTTTAACGTGTTTTTCAATTTTAACATCATTTTTGAAAAACGAAAATTAAAAAAAAAAAAAAAAAAAGCTACCAAACATAACCTTATCATTTTACAATATTTAAAAACGGTTAAAAAGATCTTGAAAAAGCCTAAAGCAAAGATCTTTTTGGATTAAAAAAACTCTTTTGACAAGTAAAGAAGTTCAACCAAATGTAAACGGGCTCTTTTGCCTGGAGGGTTATCGAATTAATCAACTACTTGGATTCCTTTTGTCTTTTCAAATTTCGATAGGGTTATTGAGCTCTATTCAATCAAGGAAAGAAAACAGTGCACAGCAAAAGAAGAAAAAGAAAAAGAGCAACATTAAGGGCCAGTTTGGTATTGCTGTAGCTTTTATAATAATCACTGTTAGCTGTGCTGAATGAATAATCAGCTGTGAAGTTAATCAGTAGATGTTTGGTTAATTATACTTTTAAAACTACTGTATAATTCAAAAGCAGTATACATATGTTTGGTAATTTTATTTCAAAAGTGCTTAAATTAGTTATAATGACTAAAATAGACAAGATTTTAGAATATTATTTCATTTTTTAATTAATTATATTATATTAAATCAATATTTAAGTAGAATATTTAAATTGGAAAAAAAAATTCATAAGAATAATGAAAATATTTTTAAAAGATTTTATAAATCAAATCAATATTTAATTAGAATCTTTAATTTTTAGATGAAATAAAGTATATAAATGATTTTAATTTGATTTCATAAGGATAATAATGATATTTTAAAAGATTCATTAAATGCTGAAATAGATTATTCCATAATCACTTTCAAAAAGTAACCCCCTGCCTACTTCTCAAAATCACTGTCAAAACTTGCCAGATTATCAATTAATCACTTTTGGAAGTTTTACCAAACATCATTTTATGTCAAAATTATAAAATAAGCTGATTTTAACTTCTCAAAAGCAATACCAAACTGGCCCTAAAACACATAACTTCTGCATCACTTATGGCATAGTCGGCCCTGAGGGGGGAAAGGGCCCTATTGTTTTTTTTATTTTTTTGTGTTTAGTGTTGAATTGAATGATTTTTGTTCAGATAAAAAGGGTCCCAAATATTTTTTTTTAAAAGCCCAAACATTAAAAAAATAATAATAATAATAACAAATGGCCCAATTATCTGGGATCAACATCCCTTGCCCAGGTAATTAAAGTTTTTTTTTTCTTTCTTTTTTGAATTGATTTCAAAATTTCTTTTTAGTCATGTGCTGTGTTCCGTGTATGCTCAGTCGCTCACAAGGGGCCCATTTTTTAGATTTTGCCCAGGGACCTCCGAAAAGTTAGGACCGACTCTGACTTATGGACATTATAAGGTAGCTTGTGGCCAAGCTAAACAATAGCAGCTCTTTTCAAGAACACATTATCAACAATGTCAATTTGAGCATTTTAAGGCATAATATCTATCATTTGATGTATGACAAATGAGCAATAATATCACCTGATGATGTTGGACCAAAGAAAAGGGACACGTATATAAGGTATATATATATACAGATTTTCTATTATCAGTTCGAACTAATAATAAATATATCAGTTCTCTGCATGTAGGCCATTGGATTTAAATACTTTGACTTGGCTGCATGCACTTGTTAAAGCATCTTTTAAATCCAATGGTCCCCCGCAAGGAACTGATATATTTATTGTCAGTTCGAACTGATAATAGAAAGACTATATATATATATAAATAAATTATTAGATATACCTGAGGATATTATCGTACGGTTTCACTAATTCTCGTTAATACTATTTCTCAGTAACAAAAATTAGTGAAACGGCACGATAATATCCTCGGGTATATCTGAATTTGCATGATAATTAGCACATCATCATTAATACTTCTCCCTCTTCAATGAATTTTTTTTTTTTCTGATGCAAGGGCAATTTAGTACTTTTCTTCTCATAATTAAATGGACAAATTATTGATGGCACGAGAGTTGTCAACAGACATTTCATCTCGATCACCGCATAATCCGTCTGATAACATTTTGGAAAACGCTGCGTTTTGGCAGATAAGTCGTTAGAAGAACAAATAGTTTGAGAATAGAGAAACTTCGAGAAACCGTTGGAAGCAGCAGACTTTTTAAACAATTATGCGAGAAAGCAGAGACTGCCTACTAGAGAGATTAGAATTCAATGAGCAAACCCAGAACGATAAAGCTCTTCTGTCCTTCACTGTCGAAACTAGTTGAATTGGTGGCATGGGAAGAGCAGAGACTAGACCTTGGCTCCATAGCCGGTAGTTTTGGGCTAGACCCATCAACTGTGAAGATCAATGGTCACTTCATCAGCAGAGGAGTTGATCTTGTATCGAATTCTGTTACTTGGGGATCGCTGCTTATGTTTTTCTCTGCCAAGGGATTGTCTACTGGAAAACACGACAGGGACGCTCTTGTTGTGGATGGCAAGCTCACCAAAGTTGGCGCCAAACGTAAACGCTTTTGCTTTTCTTTATTTCTTTACTATGAAATATGAATCACTGGTTTCTTTGAATCAAAGTTGCTCTTTGTGTCTTATAAGTTTTCCTATTGCAGGATCATATGATTGTCAACCCAATCACACTGGCATTAGTCAAAACCAGAATAAAAAGCTGAGAGACAGCAGCTCAGGTAAATTTCAAAGGGTTTGTGTGTTACCTGTGAGCTTTTGAAACTATAAATTTATTAGGATGCTATTTTCCAGATTTTCTAGGTAAAGGAGACGATAGACTTGGATGCAGATACTTGAACGAGAATATGAAGCGGCCAAGAGAGAATGAGGTGATCACACTCACTCTTCGTAAAAGAACTAGATGACTTTTTCTTCAAGTTTTAGAGAAAAAAAATAAGCTAGTGATATGCTGAAAATGGATGTGCAAAGATACTCATTGAATTTCCTAGTAAATCTCAATTGTCTGATGCAGGGAAATCGTTGGTAGATTATATTGAAAATATGGGTATGCTAGAGGAGATGATCAACTTATAAACTGGTTCAAAAACTAAGTGATTAAACAAAGAATACAGGTTTAAATGGATACAAAATTGGGGTACAAGTACAAGCTTCGTGGTAGAAGAAAATCATTTTACTCATCTCTAGGTTCAGTATTCTTTTTCTTTTGCACATATGCTACACTTAAATATACCTAATTAACTAACTAATCATCCAAAATAGTATTGCCAACAAATAGCTATTCCAGCTACTAATAAGATTTTCAATATCAATTTAAAACTAACAAAAGATGATGAGACCGCGGTTGATGGTTGCGGCTCCCTTGGTTTTCCTCTAAGCTTGGTAGAAAACTTGGACAGAAGCTGAGAGAGCTTACCAGTTTTCCTGCCAGCTGCAAGCAAAAAAAAAAGGTACAAAGAAACATCATGATATGGTCAGATCAGTTAATAAAACAATGGATGATATGTGAGATGATAAAAATGCATAATGCTTTTGCACGTATCAAAGATGATTAGCTGTTATTGAATGACTTGAGCCACATTGCTTAAATTGTGGACATCAAGATCAGTATAACGACATTCTGGGGTTCGCTTATAATAACTTAGATTACTTTTTTTATTCGGAAACGTGGCTTATGTAATCAATATGTAATGAGTAGTGCCTTTTGACTGAGTATATCCTAAACTCACTGAGTATGAAAGCATGTCTTTCCAGTAATGACTATCGGAATAAAAAAGAACAGCCTAGTAATAAGGGTACTCAAGAAAACAAGGATTTATAATGCTTAGATACAAGGTTCAATCTATTTCTTTTACACCGACACTCCCCTTTAACGTGTCTTATTTCAGTTAGCCATTCATAACCAATTGTATCCAACCTAAACACATGCAGACACACACACACACACTAATTCAAGTATCAACACCGATTATTATGAACAGTATAAGAGTCGGTTACCGGATACAAATTATGTATAACAATAAAGGTTGGTTGAAATTTGTACATTACGAAAAAAATGACCATATTATACAATAAATAAAAATAAATAAAGAAACAATGACCATCTAACAGTTGTTCAATATTTTCTCAGAGTGGATCAATAATACAGTACCCCAAGAGATGAGACTCACCATTGCTTTTAAGAAATCTTTCCTCCTCCCCAACACGCTTTTGAAGCACATTAAGCAATGATCCAAAATATAATGCAAATACCGTGCATGTGATTGTAATGACATTGTAAGGCATGCTGAAATCAGGAGTTGTCAAAGGTACAAGCAATATTTCTGTGTAAGAAAGAACAAGACTCTTTTCCTGCAGCAAATCGAAACAATCGAAACAATCATTCAAAGTTCAAACACATGCAAAATATCTAAAATGGTAAACATTTAAGACCAAAACTAGAAAATTAATATTACCTCAAATTTAGAAAACATTGGTGACTTGTCCAAAGAACCATCTTCAGAAAAGTGCATGCTCACATGAAAATCAGGATAGCTTATTACTGCTGCTGGAATGTCAAACCCTTGATTAGCATCAGGAGGATATTCATCTATGTGCAAGAAACCCTATTAACACGTTAAAGCAGAAGATAAGGAAATCAATTATAAACAAAACTATATAAAATAAATAACTCAGAGCATATTAAGTTTCGCCAAACATAACATGGTAGCTCCTATTTATGTGGAAACCGAGGTAGGTTTGGTGTCACTAATTAGAGAAGCAGTAAACCTCCTTTAAATGGAGGCAAAGAAATGCAAGTAATATAACCTATGAAGGTGATAACATTTGACTTTGTGTTGACAGTTTTCCTTCCTGTTAGTAACCAAAAGCTTAAGTTGATAAGAAATGGTCCAACAATAGTATTTAAGCACCCTAACACACCCCCTCACGTGCAAGACCAACGGACTTGAGCCCAGACATAAACACCCAATAAATTCAGATAACAAATAACAAATTCAAATAATCATGTGGGGAGACTCAATCACAGAACTCTTGGACAAGTACAACCAAGGCCATGATACCATGTCGGGACCTAAAAGCTTAAGCTAATAGGAAAGGGCCCAACAATAGTATTTAAGCACTCTAACAATTCTCATTTGGATTTATTCATTTTTAATTACAGCTTATTCATCAGAATCCAGACATAACTTGTAAACTGAATTGTAGTTTAGGCTTCTTTTATGGTCCTCAACTCCAGTTGTAAGCAATGTGTGAGGTTGTTCTAACTTTGTTACTTACTAAAAGGAGAATGTATTTACTTACTTGATTCGGATAGACCGGATCTGTTTAAACATTGTAAACTCACTATTATGAAACATTGTAAACATACAAAAATTAACATTCTGATTTTGGATACCATTTTAGTTTCTTTTCCTATGTTTTTAAGTGATAACAAAAATTCAAAGAAATGACAAGATTCACATTAACACATAGCTAAAATAACTACTTTGAAG
This sequence comes from Acer saccharum, assembly GCA_030490815.1. Classification (NCBI taxonomy): domain Eukaryota; kingdom Viridiplantae; phylum Streptophyta; class Magnoliopsida; order Sapindales; family Sapindaceae; genus Acer; species Acer saccharum. Next base: position 22,219,252 of record CM059874.1, read on the forward strand.
TCCTAGGTTCATGGAAAAATAAGCAGTTTGAACGAAGCACTGAAGTTACATCAACATATTGGCAGAGAATAACAGTGAATGGCAATATTTATTTGATCAGCCATGATCTGTGATCCATGATTCACCATGAAATTAATATAAGTATAAAACATACCTTATCAAACTCTAAATTTATGGCAGCTGATTCCAAGCCACAAGGTAATTTCAGAATCAACTCCATCACCCCAGGTGATGTCTTATCTTTGGAAGGTGAAACATGTATCTTTTCAATAATGTCTGCAACTGCCCTCGATTGCTGATTGACAAATACTTGTAGTGTATGATAGTACACCTTAATATACCAAGGCACAACTTGGAAAACATTAACTCGCAATTCACAACTCTGGTCAACAATATCGGATTTCTTTAAGCCCTCACTTAATTCTGTAGATCTCAAGTAGATAGCAATAGCACCCCTTTCGTTCCCACTTCCCATCAAGAACCTACTAGCATGTAATGGTGCTTGTTGACATGACCAGAATACAGGAATCTTCCATGTAAGCCCTAGATCAAGCGGATGAGAATCATTGTACTTCTCAACTGAAAATTCATAGAGAATAGATGTGCTCTTGCTATGGAAATTATCGACTTCTTCAAATACCTTGTCTGGATTAACAGATAGATCAAAGCTAAGGTTACTCAAAAAGACTTTAGATGCCAATTTGTTAGTCTCGGGGTTAGCATTTTCCTTCTGCAGATTCTTTAACTCGCCAACTAAACCTTTCTCAAATTGAAGGTATACATTACTAGACTTGGCAAGAACACATTTTCCACCAACTTTCCTCCCAAAAATTGAACTGATAGACCAGCTTGGCTGTGAATGTGCTTTATCAACATAACTCTTACCAGTTCTCCAACTACTGGGCTGAAGAACTACTGTAAGTGTTTGTTCTAGTACGATGCCTGAATCCACCTCCTCTGAACTAGATCCAGTCAGGGTCAAATGCAACCGCTGTGAATGATAAAATCCTCTGTAAATAGATGGTCTATCCATTAACGCAGAAAGCCCAGCTTTATCTCGGCAAGGAAGCAGCTTCAACCAAGGGGTAAGGTTCTCAGTGCAAACAGCCTCACGAGGCAGGGTACCATATCTCAGATTGCCCAAATCTGGCCGAAAGGCCCATTCAGGAGCAGAATAAGTAGTAGAAGACTCTAGAAAATTAATTGAAGCACAAAAAAGACCTGAAAGAGCATGAGTTAAATTCTTCCATGAAGCATCAACCTGAGACCGTGGGACATCAAACACAGCCCACAACTCAACCCCGGGGGGCTTAGCATTGTTGCTTGAGATGGGGTCAAACCCACCCCACTGTTCATATCTCCAGCGACCTTGAGTGAAAGATAATTCCATTTCCTTAACTCTAAATTTCTTGACCTGTAAAAGCAACAATATTTCACAAGTAAAATACACTAATTTCAAATATAACTAAAGACCTACAGTTAAAGCATGATACAGGTTGATTTCTTAAAATTACTTTCAGTTATCAGATGATGAAAGGGTAGATAGTAAGTTTAGTACACTTTATAGAACAAGTACCTATATAAAAAATGTGTTTCAAGCATAAGATTCTCATAAAAATGTGTTTCAAGCAAAGGATTCTCAATCTAGGTTCAGGAACTACCTACTTAACTCTACTTAAATTGGGTGTTACAGAATTCAAGATTGAACTCTAAACCAATATTTACAAATAAGAAGTTATAAATTGATAGAGGACACAAAAGCATTGACTTCTTGCTGGGGAAGTATAACAGTAGCTAAGAAACTAAAAACTCAAATCCAAATGAATTTAGCGTACTCCACTGAGCATCTTAAAAACTGCAACGAGACTCGCAACAATCTGCAGCCTAAACAGTATATCTAAATTTCATCAAGCAATTAAAAAAGCTCACTATAAACAATCCTAACAATATGAAGGCCATTTCAGATTCAGGGCTTCAAACTTTGTCAAAGAAAATCTAAAACAAGGCAAAAGCTAAAATCTCAGACTTCAGTTTCCCTCTAACTAAACTGAACTGGGTTTTCAATTGTTTATGCATCATTAGAAGAAATAAATATCCAAAAATAGCTTCGATAAAAAAAACATACGAGCTGGGAAATGGGTTTGGGGAAGAGGTGGTGGTGGCGGCCAAAAGAGGTAGAAGGAGGAGCTGTGCTTTGGAAGTGAAAATGGGCAAGCACTTTTCGATCGGGCAATGGCTTCAAAAGTAACTCCTCTGAGAATTCTTCTTCTTCTTTATCAATATCAAGAACCGATCCAAAAGCGATTGTAGAATACAACAATTGACATACAATTAGGAGACGGAGTACTCGACTCGCCATTGATTGGGTGACACCAACTGTTGATTTTGAGTGTGAAAATGTCATGAGATCGGGCAATCGGTATCCACTATCAGGATTAATTAGATGAGAGCATCGTCTTGCATTGCAGCTCTGGGAGAATATTTTCACAGGTTAAATACACTAAACTCCCTGCAAGTATATATTTATTTATTTATTTTCCCAGACTTACACTTCTCTTAAAATTAAGAGAGAAAACCGAAAATAGCCATATAACTTATCATACTTTTGTTTTTAACCACTTTTGAAATTATAATTGTTAATAACCACTTTTTTAAAAAACTTTCAGTGTATGTCCGTAAATTACAAGTATACCCCTGAAATTAGTTTTCTTTTTTTAAAACCTTTAAACTTGAAATCATGACTAAATTGAAAATATCAAAACTTGAAATCATGGCTAAATTGGAAAGTCCAAACTTGAAATCATGCCTAATTTGAAAATGTTGAAACTTGAAATGTGGACTAAATTGAAATTAGGCTTAGGTTTTTTTTCCCCAATTCTTCTTCTTCCTCATCTTCTTCCCCAAATCCCCAATCACCACCAAAGTCATCAAGGTAAGGGCCAATCATCGCCGGAGCTGGGCAAGCATCGCCGGACGACGTCGACTGGGCGTCAATCATCGCCGGACGTCGTCGGCGAGCTGCTTGGGCTCCGCGCGAACCAGCGGTGAGGCGGCGAGCCTCGCCGCTGGTTCGCGCGGAGCCCAAGCAGCTCGCCGACGACGTCCGGCGATGATTGACGCCCAGTCGACGTCGTCCGGCGATGTTTGCCCCAGCTCCGGCGATGATTGGCGGCATGGAGGAAGAAAAAAGAGAGAGGATCGGGGGAGAGAGAGAGAGCAGAAAAGAGAGAAAGAGAGAGAGAAAAGGAGAGAGAGAGAGGTGATTTAGGGGTTTTTATATGAGGGCTTTTGAGTAATTTCTCAAAAACATGGTTAAAAACAATTAAAAGTATGCATGTGGTTAAAAAAGAAAATCCCATAAGTAAATGGGTCAGTTTTGGCAATTTCCACTAAAATTAAATTAATAAAAAGACTATATTACCCTTAGTTATTAAAATTTAGATAATAATTAAAAAAAATTAATGGAAAAATAAAAAATATTTTTAAAATTTAAAATTATCTTCATTAATAAAATTTATTTATTTATTTATACTATTTTTAAAGAAAATAAATAATGTTTTTAAATCAACTTTTTTTACTTTTTTAAAATTTTAAATTTTTAATAAATTTTTTTCATAAATTTTAAATTATTTGTACTTACTATTTTTTTAATAAAAAAATTATCTTTATTTTAAAAATTTTAATAACTATAGACCATTTGATTTTATTTTTTCAACGTTATGAATAGAGAATAATTGAATAGATAAATACATTTACGGCAGAATTTCACATAAGTCCTACCTTTTTGGTGATTTGTCACCTTTATAAATGTCTTTCCAAATTCATCACTTTAGTCCTTATTTTTTCCAAAACTCATCACTTTAGCCTATTTGACCAAATATGTGAAAATCAACTATTTTAAAACCCGTGAAAGTACATTTTTACCCATATTACTATTTAATTTAGCTAAAATGATTATTTTATCTTTAAATTAAAATGAAAAATAATAAAATTCTCAATAATAAAATCTTAAATAAATATATTACAAAAAAAGACTTAAATAAATAATTAAAAAATCCATTAATTTTTTCTTATTTTGTATTTTTTCATAATGGATTTTTATTTAGCTAAAATGATTATCTTAGCTTTAAATTAAATTGAAAAACAATGAAATTCTCAATAATAAAATCTGAAATAAATAGATTAAAAAAAATTATGAAAAAAAATCATTTAAAGCTAATATAATCATTTTAGCTAAATTAATATCCATTATGAAAAAAATAAAAAAAAAAACAAAAATTAATGGATTTTATTATTATTATTTATTTAAGATTTTTTGTAATATATTTATTTAAGATTTTTTCATTGAGAATTTTATTATTTTTCATTTTAATTTAAAGCTAATATAATCATTTTTAGCTAAATTAAATAGTAATAAGGGCAAAAGTGTACTTTCACAGGTTTTAAAATAGTTGACTTTCACATATTTGGTCAAATGGACTAAAGTGATGAGTTTTGGAAAAAGTAAGGACTAAAGTGATGAATTTAGAAAGACATTTATAAAGGTGACAAATCATCGAAAAGGTAGAACTTATATGAAATTCTGTCATACATTTACTGTTGAATAATGATTTTTAACTTATAAAAAGCGTGTTGTGTTTGTTTATACAACTAGTGTTTTGGGCTAAGGCCTAGGGCCGCTTGTAGAGGTGACAAAATGGGTTGGCAGATCATGTAAAGATCAACCTGAATATGATATAATTATTTTTGAAACGACATAATTATTAAGAGTGGTGCTATTAGCACCTCCCCTACTGAACTATTTATATCCCACTTTTAAAATTTTGATTTAATTATATAAAATTAAATGGTTTTATTAATATTTTCGATTTATTTCCAGGACTACCCTTTTACTTATTTTGTTTAATTTGGTGAAATCTACAGTGAATTTCATCAGTTGGTATAATTGGCAGGTCTTGATTCAGTACATGACTGGACACGAGAAGTTGATTCACAGTTGTCAAACCAAAATGCCAACAATCAAGCTTTTTCTCAAAAGCATTGGCGTCTTCTACAATGTCAAAATGGTTAGTAATTATTCAAGCTTCTTGTATTGTTCAGCAGTTCAGCACTTTTGGTGACGAGCAATATTAGAAGTTTCTTAGAGGGAATCTCTATTGCTTGTGATGTTGTGGCGTGGAAAAATCATTTTACTTATATTTTCTTTCATTTTCCTGTGAGCTTTTAAATAAATGATTAAAAAATCCATTAATTTTTTCTTATTTTGTATTTTTTTTATAATTGATTTTTATTTAGCTAAAATGATTATCTTAGCTTTAAATTAAATTGAAAAACAATGAAATTCTCAATAATAAAATCTGAAATAAATAGATTAAAAAAAATTATGAAAAAAAATCATTTAAAGCTAATATAATCATTTTAGCTAAATTAATATCCATTATGAAAAAAAATAAAAAATAAATAAAAATTAATGGATTTTATTATTATTATTATTCATTTAAGATTTTTTGTAATATATTTATTTAAGATTTTTTCATTGAGAATTTTATTATTTTTCATTTTAATTTAAAGCTAATATAATCATTTTTAGCTAAATTAAATAGTAATAAGGGCAAAAGTGTACTTTCACAGGTTTTAAAATAGTTGACTTTCACATATTTGGTCAAATGGACTAAAGTGATGAGTTTTAGAAAAAGTAAGGACTAAAGTGATGAATTTGGAAAGACATTTATAAAGGTGACAAATCATCGAAAAGGTAGAACTTATGTGAAATTCTGTCATACATTTACTGTTGAATAATGATTTTTAGCTTATAAAAAGCGTGTTGTGTTTGTTTATACAACTAGTGTTTTGGGCTAGGGCCTAGGGCCGCTTGTAGAGGTGACAAAACGGGTTGGCGGATCATGTAAAGACCAACCTGAATATGATATAATTATTTTTGAAACGACACAATTATTAAGAGTGGTGCTATTAGCACCTCCCCTACTAAACTATTTATATCCCACTTTTAAAATTTTGATTTAATTATATAAAATTAAATGGTTTTATTAATATTTTTGATTTATTTCCAGGACTACCATTTTACTTATTTTTCAAACCTAATACACCTCATATCTTTTTCAAAAATATAAAAATAAAAATACACTTCATATTTATTAGAAATAAAAATAAAAATAAAAATAAAAATAAAAATATAATTTTTCTCATATCCATTAATAGGACTTGTTTTTTCTTCTTAATTATTTCATGGTAAAACCATCTTTATTAGATTCAATTTTTATTTTTTTTTTCTGTAGTTGATTGGATTGTTGGTGGTAGATTGTGAGTGTGATATTAATCGTCTGATGATTTTTTTGAATGATTGAATTAGAGTTTTGGTGTGGTTTCGTTTTGTCAGATATTAAGTTTTCTTAGTTGAGATTCTTGGTGTGATTTCGTTTTTTTTTTTTTTTTTTTTTTTTTTTTTTTTTTTATTTATTTATTTATAAATAACATTAAACTAACTTTGGAAGATCCGGAATAAAATATACAAAAGAATTGATATAAATTATAGTATACCTGGAAGATCTGAAAGAAAATAAATCGAGAAAAAAATAGCAAACACGGATCTGGAATTTGAGAAAAAAAATAAAACAAACATGTGAAACAATAAAATCAATAAATACTAAACATGGTAAACATGAGATCAAAATATGAAAGAAAATATAAATAAAAATAGTAATAAATCAATAAATACTAAATATGGGAAACATGATATCGAGATCTGAAAGAAAATATAAACAGAAATAGTAAACATTGAAATAATCCATGTCATTAAAGCTTTTGTTATTAGGGTTTTGAAAAAAGGAAAGTAGGGTTTTATTAGTTTTACTTGGTATAAGATTTTTTTAATAAAAACTGTATGTCTCTTTAAGTAATTTGATAAAGGAAAAAAAAAAAGAATAATAAATAATTTAAAAAGTGGGGTTTAAATAGTTCAGTAGTGGGTGTGCCAATAATACCACTCAATTATTAAACGGGTCAAAGCCTATTTATTTATTTATTTTTTTTTTCTTTCTATTCTCCAAATTATTAAAGAGTTTATGAGTAACATAACATCCTCCTAGATCTAGATCCCTTTGAATTTTGTGTGTCATTCTATTACATGTTACTATAAATTTTCACCGACGTAATTAACTGTAGGCCATTATGCATCATAAAGGCACTCTTTAGGAGGTGTAGGGTATCTAGGTCTATCGGAACAGTAATCATAATTCATATAATTCCTTCTCACTTTCTCATATTGTCTCTGCTGGTTTGAGTCCAGTTTCCAGTGTTTCTGTGAATTCCACCAATACTGGGAAGAATGGCATTGTTGGGTATTGGAGTTTGAGCAGGCAGCAGTGATGTCAAAACCTTCGAAGTGAGCCTTGAATGGTGCATAGCTCCAGTTGGTCTTCGTCTGTCCTCCATCTGTCGCCCAACTATCTCCATCCCACAAGCTTGCTTCTATCTGCATTGCCTGTGATGGGTACTCTACTCCAATGTTTTTGCAGTTCTTGAAAACTCTAATGGGGATGTTGTCCACATAAAATCTAATGATCATATCATGCAAACAGTCGTACTATTAATTAATAATTTGAATCTATAAATTCAAGAATCTGTCCAAAAATTTGACTAAATTGCAAATACATGTTATATATTCTTACACAATTTGATGTGGGTTCCAAAGAAGAGAGTAAGTATGAAAATCTGCTGTAGGATCAAACCAGAGGAAAAGCCTTTGCTCTCTATTGCCTACGCCATTTGCAAACACATTTGTCTGTAAGGCGATTGGCTTCCCTTCCTTGTTCCCCAAGAATTCAAAGTCAAGTTCATCGTGCCTATCGCCGTGCGATGTTAGCTGCATATATGCCCATTCAATCAGAAACTATATATTAAACGAATTAAAGAAAAATAACTATATATTTATTGGTTGAAAATGAATATATATACAGTAGTACTAGCTAGCTACACACATAAAAAGCTGTAACAACTCCAGCAGAATTTCTGTCTGGTAGCTTAATCCTCATATTAAAGAATCCTGAACCAAAACTGTGCTTCGATGCAAACCCAGATCCTGATTAAAATTGAAAACATTAATTAATATAATTCCTGAAAGCAGCAAAATGGCAAGCACGCATATCGCAGAAAAATCAATAATTAATCATAATAACCAGAAGATTGATCCATAGAGAGCTGAATTTGTCCTCCTTGATTGAGAACATGATTGTTTCCCCATGTAACGTAATAGTTTTGATCGAACCCTCCAATCACCCCACCAACTAGAAACAAAACCAACCAAAGGGTGTGAGCCATCACCTTGCTATCTACTTTGCTATATATGTTGTGACATGAGGGGTTTATATATATATATATATATATATATATATATATATAGTGAGTCTCTCATAAAAGATCCTTTATTTTAATTTCGGTAAGAACCATCATAAAATCACATCGATTGATTTGAATTTTTTTTGTGGATGATCAATTCATTGAAATCTAACTATGTATAGAAGTATGAAAATTATTAAGTTAGGATGCCATGCAAACAAATTAAGATAATCATTCTATAAGCATTAAGGGTGTGAGCCATCACCTTTCCCGCACGTACGCTATACTATATATCCCCGTAACAAACCCACCTCCTTAATTATATCAATTCTCACAAGCAAACTCTAAGTAATCAAACAAACTTTCGGGATAATTATGATTTCTTAAAATTATATCAATTCTCACAAGCAAACTCTAATTTGAAATATAATTAAAGAACTACAGTTAAAGCATGATACAAGTTGATTTCTTAAAATTACTTTCAGTTATCAAATGGTGAAAGGGTAGATAGTAAGTTTAGTACACTTTATAGAACAAGTACCTATATAAAAAATGTGTTTCAAGCAAAGGATAATTATGATTTCTTAAAACCAGAGGAAAAGCAAACTATATATCCCCATAACAAACCCACCTCCTTAATTATATCAATTCTCACAAGCAAACTCTAAGTAATCAAACAAACTTTCGGGATAATTATGATTGAAACTTATGTCCAGAATTTGGGACCTCTTGTATATCAACAAGAAATTAGTGGGTAATATTGTTTCATTGTATCGCAAATTTGAGTTTGCTGCTATTTATTATCACAAAGCTATCATTCTTCTCAGCAATCCTAGAGTAGCAACCAATTGAAAATAGGGAACCATTAAAACAAGATTTTCACTCAATGGTTTTTTTTGTTTGTTTGTTTGTTTGTAAATCGAGGATGATCACCATTTTCTTCTGTTTCCACTCATAGAAATCCTAACAAAATACAAGATTATGATTGAAGCAACCGGCCAACCGAATTCTAAAAGGGCAATCAAGAACCGGGTAGAAGTTCATGCTATTTTGAAATAACAAGTCATTAAAATTAGATGCACTAAATTTGAAAGTCATGCAGCACATATCATCTTCTTGCCGAAAATTTGATAAAATGTCAAAGATAAACCCTAAATATTAATAATCATTTTAATTAAAAAAACATTATATAACATTGAGGTTAATAATATACATTTATCCATTTCTTAACGAGAATCATGGTTGAATAAATTTCTTTCAAAAAAAAAATCATGGTTGAATAAAAAGGAAATAGCAGGAATTAATCAAAAAATTATGGGTTATTATATTTAGCCACATCCAAATATTTTATTATACTAATCACATTTAGGGGTGATCTGACAAAATTACCCTCCATTTTGTCTTGACTACACCACCCAAAATTTTCCTTCATTCTCTCTCCCTGCTAACATTTCAAAATCTCAGCTTCTTCATCTCTCTGTCCTCAACTTCGTCTCTCTCTCCTCAAGAAATCCAGATCTCCTTCCTTCTTTGTCTCTCTCTCTCTCTTCAACCGAAACCCAGCAACTCTTCTTTTCACTCTTTGTATGTCTCTTCAATCAAGACCAAAAAAACGTATAGCATTTCCTCTCTCATTGTCTTCGCCTAGAATACGTCTCTCTCTCTCTCTCTCTCTCTCTCTCTCTCTCTCTCTCTCTCTCTCTCTCTCTCTCTCTCTCTCTCTCAAAGTAGATCATGAGCCGAACGATGTTCTTGAAGGTATGTAACCCTTTCCCATTTGTTTTTTACAAGAACCATGATGTTTGATATGAAAATTGAGAGAGTGGATTCGATTTGAAGTGAAATGCTACTATAATTATTTAATTCATACATATTACAAATATTTAGAATTCCAAATCATTTTATTCATTATTTAACTTTTTTTTAATGTTAATATTATAATTTTCATTTTTTAAAAATTTAAATTTATTAATTTATAATCCTTAATATTTGTTAAATACAATATAGTACTATACAATAACTAACTAAACATTTGTATTATTTAATACATTCAAATACAATATATCACCAAAACATGGTTTTACTATCAATAATACTGTACAGTACAGTCCAATACAATTCAATCTAATCCAACGTAATACAATACAATTATAGTGTACCAAATGAGTCCGAAATTTATATTTTATTATTATTAATTATTTTATTTATTTAATAAAAAAATTGATTAAAAAACAATTCTTTTTTTTTTCTTCTTCTACAAACCAATCAATCACCATTTTTCTGAAAAGTTAATTGTTCATCACAGGGACATACCTAGGATTTTTTGTTAGGATATTCTAAAACAATATATATATATATATATATATATATATATTATTTAATAAAAAAATTTGATTAAAAAACAATTCAGAATTTTTTTTTCTTCTTCTACAAACCAATCAATCACCATTTTTCTGAAAAGTTAATTGTTCATCACAGGGACGTACCTAGGATTTTTTGTTAGGATATTCTAAAACAATATATATATATGTGGGCAAGATCCGTGACCCCATTTTTGTACAAAATTTTTGACACAATTTCTTGGCCATTGGATCTTGCTTCTTAATGGATAGGATTTATCTTTCCTTATTTAATATAGACATTGTCTCTAACCTATTTAGTACATTATCTCTCTAAAATATTATTATTTTATTAAATTCTCTCACCTTATTTAATTTTATGTCTTTTATTTATTTTTCTTTTCTTTTCTTTTTCCCTTTACATTTTTTTTTTCATTTTTTACTTTACCTGGAACCAGAACATCATCAATGTGACTTTTACTCCAATTTTCGGTCTTTAAAATCCTTTTATTCTTTATTATTATTATTATTACTATTCTTCTTTATCAGTTTACTTCATCTAAAACCAAAAATTTTGTACATGTAATCACTTGCTCCTTTCCACTCTCCTCTTTTATTTTCTTTCTTTTAATTTTTTTTTTATTCTTTTCCTATTTTATCATTTCTTATTTCATTAGCTTATGAGGTGTAATTTTGCAAAGTTGCACAACAAAATTATTTTCACTTGTATTGGTCTTGTTAATATATTTGTAAAGTTGAACAACAACATCATACATGACTTCATTTATAATGATATTTGTAAAATAAAAACTAGGTGCAATAAATAATTCAATGAAAAACTACCAATGAATACATTACTTGATCTATAAAATCAATAAAACATGTTGGGCATGCTGGATGTACTTTGTCCATCTTTGTTTTCCTATGATTTTCCCATCTTAAATCAATAAAATCTATAAAGTTATGCATTACTAAAATTTGTAAAATAAAACATGTTCAATAGTTCAAAAAATTCAAAAGAAAGAAAAAAAAAAAAAAAAAAAAAAACTAATTCAAAAGATTACATGTAAACCAAATCATAACAAAAACCAAAGCACTTTTCACCATTCTAGATTTTAAGTATCAATCAAACTTCCAAATTGGATGCTTTGATCATCTTTAATAACCATTCAACATACTGCAAACTATTATTAGGCATGCTGGATGTGCTTTGCCCATCTCTGTTGTCCTATGAGAAAGCCAAATAATTTTATTATGAACAAACATAAGAAAACAAATAATCAAGAAAATTTTCAAAATAATCAAGCTAATCACTAACGAAATACGAAACGATAAAAGAGGAAAAGAGTAAAAAAAAATTAAGAAGAAAGAAAATAAAAGAGGAGAGGGAAAATGAGCAAGTGATTACATGTAAAAAATTTTGGTTTTAAATAAGTAAATTGAGATATAAGTACAATAGAAAAAAATATAAAAAAAATAATTTTAAAGACCGAAAAGTGAGAGTGAAAGTCACTGATGATGTTCTATTTTCAGGTAAAGTAAAAAAAAAAATGAAAAATGAAAAAAAAAAAGTGTAAAGGAAAAAAGAAAAGAAAAGAAAATTAAATAAAAGACATAAAATTAAATAAGGTGGGAGAATTTAATAAATAATAATATTTTGGAGATATGATGTATTAAATAGGTGAGAGACAATGTCGGTATTAAATAAGGAAAGAAAAAAAGATTAAATCATATACATTAAAAGAAGCAAGATCTAATGGCTAAGAAGTTGTGTCAAAATTTATGTAAAAAAATGGGGCCATAGATCTTATTGAAATCCTATCCATAATTTCAATATTGTCTTATTGAAATTATATGTATATATATATATATATATATATATATATATATTCTATTATCAGTTCGTCTTGACAATAAATATATCAGGACGAATAACGTGGACCACTAGATTTACATAGTGTATGCACTTGTCAAAATTTCTCCATAATCTGTGGTCCATATTCTTTGTTCCGATATATTTATTGTCAAGATGAACTAACAATAGAAAGATTGTATATATATATATATCTATAATATAGTATAAAATGGAAACTCACCTTGACACGTGTCGTCATATGGTGGCTTTATCATTAAATTTTTATTAATTATCTCTAATTATAATTATATTAATTATAATCTATTTAATAATATAATATATAGAATTAATTGTATAGATATACAATTATATAATATATAAAAATTTTACAACTACTTTGAAGTCATTAAGGGGGGTGTATTCAATTAGGATTCTTGAGGACATTTAAAGACATTATAAATCCTGGTGTATTCAATTTGGACATTTAAAGACTTTAAAAGAGTCCATATGAATCCAGTGGTATTCAATTAGGATTTCTATGGACTTTTAAAGAATCCTTCCAAATCCAGGTGTATTGAATTGGGACTTTAAAAATGTCTACAAGAATCAAGGTGTATTCAATTAGAACTAGATTTTAATGGATTTTCTTAGGTCATGGATTTTGATGGATTTTGGTGGACTTGATGGTGAGAGATATAAATATCAAATGTCATAACATGTCCAGTCTTCTCCCCAAAGATTTTGGTGGATTTTGCTTGCTCTCTCTCTCTCTCTCTCTCTCTCTCTCTCTCTCTCTCTCTCTCTCTCTCTCTCTCTCTCTCTCTCTCTCAAAACAGAAACGAAAAGCACTAATATGTAAAAGTTAAAAAAAACCGATGCATGTGAGAATAACAAGCTCAAACAATTGAGGACAGTATGCAAGGAATGGTGTGGTTCCGCTGTGTTTATAGATAATAGAATGAGAAGCAAAAGAGGACTTGAAATTAGAAGTGAAATTAAATTTTGGTTGAGATTGTGAGAAAAACTGGTGTGCCCCCACAATTTTATGCACGAGATAAGTATATAGATAGAGTAAATTGGTTTAGCCAATCCAAGCAGTTTGAATCTCTCTCTCTCTCTCTCTCTCTCTCTCTCTCTCTCTCTCTCTCTCTCTCTCTCCTTATTCCTTTTTCTTTTTGCTAAGAAAAAAAATGTAGGAATAATCCTTTTTTACTTTTTGACAAGAAAAATATGTAAGAATAATCTTCTTTGTGATTGGCAAAGTTACTGAGTTTGGTGTGTTATGGATGATTTAGTCTACCTGAGGTGTGAATTTTAGGTTATGATTTGTGCTCTTAAAACTATGAACTCTTCTCCCTTAACAAACTTAAGCCTTCCACCACCGTCTATTGTGTGCTAACTGAACTTTGCGTTTGCCACCATTGGGATTCACATGAACATTAGGTTTTTTACCCATTCAAAATAATGACAATTTTTTTCGTCAAAATATTCTTTGCTAGATTACATTATACCTGAAAACAAAGCCTTGATAATATAGCTACTTGTGCTTTGAAGTTTAATGGTCCTGTGAACCAACAACAATTGTGGTGACCGGTGATCACTACAAGAAAATCATGCCTTTCTTGACAGTTAAAAACTGTCAAGAAAGGCTTCCTTGACAGTTATAATAACTGTCAAGGAAGCCAATGTCAAGGATTACCTTGACAGTTTTTAACTGTCAAGGATCGTTGACAGTTAAAAACTGTCAAGTATAATTTATTTTTTTTTAATTATTTGTTTTTATTTACACACAATCTCACCACCTGGCCGGCCGGTCGCCGGACCACCACACCACCGGTCGACCGGCCGGTAACCGGACCAACCCGCCGGTCGGTCGCCGGACCACCCCACCGCCGGTCGATCGGCCGATCACCGGACCACCCCACCGCCGGTCGACCGGCCGATCACCGGCACTGCCATTGTCGGACCACCACCGACCACCACCCGCCGTCGGACCACCACCATGGCCGCTGCCGGTCGCCACTGCCGAACTACCGCCGCCATCGCTGCTCCACCGGCCGGTCACCGGCCCTACCACCGCCGGCCACTGCCACCGTCGGCCCACAACCACCGCCGACGGCCCACCATCGCCGGACCACACCGGCACCGCTGCCCGACCGGTTGGTCACCGGACCGCCACTGCCGACTGCCTCCACCGCTGCTGGACCACCACCGGCCGCCGCCGCCGCTGACCACCACCGCCGACTGCCTCCACCGCTGCTGGACCACCACCTGCAATAATAATAACAATTAAATGTTAGTAGTGGGAGTTGAAGTTCAAGTCTTTACCACTTGACTAAAACTCCTATATGTTTACAATTGAACAATATTTATATATAAACTATATGAGTTGTTAGAAATTAAACCTTGTTATATAAATTTAAATTTATTCAACTAATTAAAATTCTAATTTCCACGATAAACATATATTTAAAAATATTTATTAAAACTTTTAATAAAATTATATTTTTAAAAATATATATAGTTGAGTTGTTGGTTAATACTCTATGGTCACTTTTGGTTACATGGTGGAATGGTAATGGGAATGAAAATGAGAATGTAAAGGAAAGGAAAAGAAAATTAAGTTTTTTGTTTGGTTGGAACTTTAGAATTAGTCTCTGAATCAGTATTATTTTGTTTGGTTAACAACAGAATTGAATAGGGTTAACTGTATTTTGACCAAAATACCCCTAATTATAAAACATTCATAATAACATGATATATTATGGATAATAATAATAAAATATAAAAGTATATTATATATATATATATATATATTATATATATATATATATATATATATATATTTTAGATGTTTTTGACAAAATTGACACGAAAAATTAATTTTTAGAAAAATAAAGTTTTGCAAAATCATTACCCTAGAGCAATGGGGAAATGACTCAAATAAGAAAAGAAGTTTTTCAAGACCTTTCCACATTTCTGAGTTTTCCTATTGGGATTATATTGATGCATGGACATATGTTTTGTATGGCCAAAATCCAGAAAACTCTTTATCCTAGTTTATCTACTTTGACAAAGATTTTCCCCTTGACATACCATTTTGGTTTCTAGAATGGTGGGACAAATAATATTATATATATATATATATATATATTAATATATAATATATAATAATATAATATAATATAATATATAATACATATATATATATATATATATATATATTAATATATAATATATAATATATAATACATATATATATATATATATATATATATCATTAATATAATATATAATAATAATATATAATAATAATATATTATTTTTCTAAAGGAGGGTATTTTTGGAATGGGGTTAGGGCATATGAGGGTATTTTTGGAATATAAATTTTAGTTTGGAATGGAAGGGCATTCCATTGGTTTTTGGATGGAATGCCCATTCAACCAAAATGGTGGAATCTCCATTCCAATGGAATCACTATTCTATTGCATTTTAACAAACCAAACAAATGGAATAACTTTTTTTTCCATTCTATTCCATCCCATCCAACCAAACGTGGTCTATAGGAGACTCGTGACATCAATTGTAATAAGCATGATTTAGAATACAATTCTCAACATGAGAGATATTTCTCAATATGCATCTTACAATTTAATGAACAAATGTAAGACTCAGATTACTAATTTATATGGGTAATTGAATTATTAATGTGTTTCTTAGTATGAAACAAGAGGGTGCAAAATAAATAAACAATTTTTTTAACATTATTTTTTTTTTTAATTTTTTAAAAGTAAATTTATTAAATTTAAAATTTTACTTATCCAATATCGGTTTGCCCAAAAACCGATATCTTACTGTAAAATAAATTCATATCGAGATTTTGTTTGGTGTTGAAAATAGGAAGTAAAAGTTTAAAAAAATTATTAAAGATAAAAATAATAATTATATATTATGAATGTTTTATAATATAATATATATTATATATTATTATATTATATATATTATTATATTTATTAAATAATATAATATAATATAATATATATATATATATATATTTATAGCAAATCACATCTAATAATATAATAATAATATAATAATAATATATATAATATATAATATATAATATATATTATATTATAAATTATAAAACATTCATAATATATAATTTTTTTTTATCTTTAATAATTTTTTTAAACTCTTACTTCATATTTTCAACACCAAACAAAATCTCGATATGGATTTATTTTATAGTAAGATATCGATTTTTGGGCAAACCGATATTGGATAAGTAAAATTTTAAATTTAATAAATTTACTTTTAAATCATTTGCTTTTAAAAAATTCAAAATAATAATTTTAAAAAAATTGTTTATTTATTTTGCACCCTCTTATTTCATACTAAGAGACACGTTAATAATTCAATTACCCATATAAATTAGTAATCTGAGTGTTACATTTGTTCATTAAATTGCAAGATGCATGTTGAGAAATATCTCTCATGTAGTGAGAGTTGTATTCCAAATCATGCTTATTACAATTGATGTCACGAGTTTCCTATAGGCCATATTTGGTTGAATGGGATGAAATGGAAAGAAAGTCATTCCATTCATTTGGTTTGTTAAAATGAAATGGAATAGTGATTCCATTGGAATGGGAAATCCACCATTTTGGTTGAATGAGCATTCCATCCAAAAACCAATGGAATGCCCTTCCATTCTAAACTAAAATTTATATTCCATAAATACCCTCATATGCCCCAACTCCATTTCAAAAATACTCTCCTTTCCAAAAATAATATATTATTATTATATATTATATTAATGATATATAAATATTATATATATATCGGTCCCGTTCCTATCAGTGCATCCTGATATAAATTTATTAGAATATTGAATGTGAGTCATTAATTTATAACAGTGATTTGACAAGTGCATACATACCAAGTCAAAGTATATAAAACGAGTTGCTCACATTCAATATCCTTATATAATCCTATCAATGCACACTGATAGGATAATTTCCATATATATATATGTATTATATATTATATTATTATATATTATATATATATTTATATATTTATATATTATATATATTATACTATAATATATATTATATATTATTACATATATATTATATATATTATAATATATTATATTATATATATAATATTAATATATTAATATGTACGTATTATATTATATAAATATATTATTATTATATATATTATATTATATATATAATATTAATATATTAATATATATGTATTATATTATATAAATAAATTATTATTATATATATTATATAATATAATATATATATATATATATATATGTTATATACTATATATTAATATATTAATATATATGTATTATATTATATAAATATACTATTATAATATATATATTATTATATACTATATATTATATATATTTATATATATTATATTATATTATATATATAATATTAATATATTAATATATAGGTATTATATTATATAAATATATTATTATATATATATTATATAATATATAACATATATATTATATAATATATATTATTGTATGTATTATATATAATATATATGTGTATTATCTATATTATATTATATTATTATATATATGTATCATATATATTATATATTATATATATTTATATATATTATATTATATAATATATATTATTATATGTATTATATATAATATATATGTGTATTATCTATATAATATATATAAATATAAAAAAAAAATGTTTTAACATTGTTGACAGTTAAAAACTGTCAACAATCCTTGACAGTTTTTAACTGTCAACAAAAAACTGTCAACAAAGACATATTTTCTTGTAGTGGATCTACTTTATTTTGTGATCTACAATTAATAAATACAATAAATCAATTATTTAAACCGTTGGTATATATCTCTCTCCATAAACCATTTATACCCTTTCATATCCCTCAATTTTCACTATAAAAACCATCCAAAATCTCACATTTTTTTCTATCTCATTCCATTGACTTTCCCCGGCAAACTCAAAGCAAGCGGTGGAGAATTGGATGCCGTTGGGTGGTGAGTGGAATTTCTATAGATTTTTTATTTTTTAAAAAATATTTGGTTGAATAATTTTAATCCTTCAGTTTTTTTTTTTTTTTTTTTTTTTTTTTAATCTCACGTTTTCTCCATCTCATTCTACTGACTCTCCCTTATGAGCAACTCAAAACAAGCGGTGGGGAATTTGATGGCGTTGAGCAGTGAGAGTAATTTCTACAGATTTTGTTTTAATATTTGGTTGATTTTTTTTTTTTTTTAGGAAACATTTTATTAGATAAAAAGGTAATTTTTGATTGATCATGGAATTTTAACTTCGGCGTTCTTGGATTTTCAATTAGTTATCCACTAAGGTATTTGCTATGGAACCATCCGGTAAAGCTAGCATCCTGCTCATCACCACCAATGCAAAGAATCAATGAACCGGTTGAGACTTATGATGTGCTTTGTACTTATGGATGATGGATTCGATAGGCAGAATATTACTATAGATAAATATTAGGGTTAGACTCTTGGTTCTAAGTGTAACACTGTATTGCCACTTAAAAAAATATTGTATCCACTCCGGTTTTTGGGTATCCAATACCTGATTTTTCCCCGGATTTTTTTAAAGGGAATTTATACCTTATTTTTTCTTTTTTTCTTTTTTGCAGTTTTTTTTAACCTTTTTGTTCTATTTTCTTTTTGGTTTTTTAGAATGTATTAATTATGCATTGAATACAAGATTATTATTCCAAAAATAATTGTTTTTGAATTTTAATTATTCATATAAATGATAATAAATAAATATTTTTCAAAACATCAATTGTAATACCAAATTAATGGTAATCCTTTTTTTTTTATATAGAATTAATGATAAATTATACAAACATATTAACTGTAATATATTAATGATATTATGATAACATAACAAAGAATTAAAATAATAGTTTTTGATCAATTATTAATGGTACACATTATAAACATTAATTATTGCATTCAATTTAATAGATTCTTTTCTAAATATATAAAATTCACTCATAATGTTTTTTTATATATGGTAATAAATAATATATTTTTTGTAAGATAGTAAAAAAAATCTACTACTATTTGCATCTGCATAATTAATTGATAATTTGTATTACGTGGGAAAGTTTTGATCTTAAATCACAAATCAAAAGTCAATTAAGAGACAATCCCATAAATCAAAAATTAAGAATGAATCACATAATTAAACCCTTCCGTGTTGGAAGCTTTAGTTTAAACGAATTAATTTCAGTCTATATTGACAAAACCGTTAATTATACACTCTGACCTAATTGACTCCTTAATTTAATATAAAATTAAATATATTCTTATTAATAAATGTTTTCTTTTGGTATTCTTCCAATTAAACATAGCTTTAGCCATTAATTGTTTTTTTTTTTTTAAAAAAAAAAACTTAACCATTAATGAGTTGTTTTGGACTTTTGGCTTTTAATTTGTATTCTTATTCTTATCATTATATATAATGAATCTGGATATTTTTATACTCCTTAATTTAATATAAAATTAAATATATTATTATTAATAAATGTTTTTTAATGGAATAATTTTTTTTTTTTTTTTTTTTTTTTTTTTTTTTTTTTTTTTTTTGGTATTCTTCCCAAATCGAGAGTCAATTAAGAGACAATCTCATAAATCACAAAGTAAGAAGCAATCCCATAATTTATGGGATAATGGTTAAATTCTCTTATCAATCTCATAAAAATAAATAAAAACTTTTCATGTTCTACTATTCCTCACTTTTAATTTCTTTTAAATGGGATGTATTAAAAAAAATTATATTAATAATTAAAAAAAAATGACACTAATATTAATTGATTAATCAAATTAATTAATAATTTTGTAAATGCAAAATCAAATTATATATGTATATATATTAAGATCTCCAAAATATGAGTCGGCTCCATAATTAATTGAAAATTTATATTAGGTGGGGAAGTACATTTTGATCATAAATCACAAATCAAAAGTTAATTAAGAGACAATCTCATAAATCATAAAGTAAGAAGCAATCACGTAATTAAACCCTTACAGTGCCATGTGTCATTGTTTAGGGAGCTTTAGTTTAAATGCATTAACTTCAATCTATATTAACAAAACCAGATGAATATGCACTCTAGCCTAATTGACTCATTAATTTAATATAAAATTAAATATAATATTATTAAGAAATATTTTTTAATGGAATAATTGTTTTTCTTTTTGGTATTCTTTCCAAATCAAGAGTCAATTAAGAGACAATCTCATAAATCACAAATTAAGAAGCAATCCCATAATTATTGGAAATGATGGGTCATTGTAATTGTTTTATGTTTATTTGTTTCATTGAGTTAGTTGTGTGTTGGTGGGATCTAGGATTTTGATTTGATAAACTAATGGGTTATTTTGATATTTTGTGATAGGAGTAATTGCACAAACGTCCCCCGAGTTTAGGCCTAATTACATGCATATGGACTTTTTACCAAATATTACTCAAACATCCCCTACTGTCAGTTGACTTCCATCCAAACTAACCGTTGACCATATTTTTAGTGTTAAAAGTCCAAAATGCCCTTAGTACTTATTTATACTTTATTTTATTCTCCTTAAAATAAAAATAAAATAAATTATATAAAAATACAAATAAAAAACTTT
Source organism: Acer saccharum (assembly GCA_030490815.1). Lineage (NCBI taxonomy): Eukaryota > Viridiplantae > Streptophyta > Magnoliopsida > Sapindales > Sapindaceae > Acer > Acer saccharum. The sequence goes on from CM059874.1 coordinate 22,240,505, forward strand.
TAATTATATATTTTTCAAACAACTTTGAAAAGACAAAAATATATTTGTTCAAAAAATATATAAAAAAAAAAAAAAAAAGAGAACAAGGAATAAAAGAAAACTAAATTTTAAGTTTTTGACATTAAAATACAATCATTATTGATGATTGAAAATTGAATATAATTGTGGAATCTCATTTATTGTTAAAAATCTTGTGGCTTGAATGAAATCCTATTGATGATTGAAAATTGAATATAATTGTGGTTTGTTGATTTATGAAGAGTAATGCTACTTTGCTCAAATGTGGTGCTCAAATGTGGTGCCCAAATAATGTGGCATCACTCTGATCCATTCATTTAAGTCAAACAAATGTAATACAATTTAAATGAATGGATCAGAGTGATGTCACATCATTTAGGCACCAGATTTGAACACTAAATTTGGGTAACGTAGCATTACTCGATTTATAAATCATTAATAATGATTGTATTTGAGTGTTAAACTTAAAATCTAGTTTTGTTTTTCATGATTGTGGATCAAAGTCCCAGAAATAGCTTATTTGGGATCTGTTCTCCATTTCTTTTCTTAAAAAATTTCTTTTATTCTTTTTTCTAATTTTTTTTTTTAAAGTCTAAATTTTTTGTTTTATATATATTTGTCTTTTAAAATTTGTTTGAAAAAATATAATTAAAAGTTTTTTATTTGCATTTTTATATAATTTATTTTATTTTAAGGGGAAAAAGTATAAATAAGTAACTGGGTATGGACTTTTAATACTAAAAATCTGGTCAACAGTTAGTTTGGATGGAAGTCAACTGACGGTAGAGGATGTTTGTGTAATATTTGGTAAAAAGTCCATATACGTGTAATTAGGCCTAAACTCAGGGACGTTTGTGCAATTACTCCTTTGTGATATTGAGATCTATTATTCAGAGGTAAACTGATAATGGATCATTGTTTTGTTTTTCCGTTTTCATTTTTCTTCAAATTTGGGAAGTTGTTGATTGAAAAATTGAGGTATATCACAATGCTATTAATGGGTTATTTTGATACATTATTTGTTCATATCGTTTTTTTTTTTTTTTTTTTGTTTGGTGTTGTGATGACTTTATATATATGGAATAAGAAGTTACTATAGTTAAATCTAGATGCAATTCGAATCTTGAAACAAGCCTTATTATTATTTTATGGATTGCTTGATTTGTGTTAAAATTTTCAAAAATGTTAAGAGAAAAAAAAAATATTACTATATGCTATTTTACAAACTTTTCTTCTTAATGATAATTTTGTCAAGATTACATTATGAATTTTTTTCTAGGTGACTATTAAATAATTAATTAATTATATTTACTAATTAATTAATAGAAAATATGAAGAGGTTGGTAAATTAAAAAACCTATTATTTTTTTTATTTTATTTTTTTTAAAGGACATCTTTATCATTTAATTAATTAATTTCCTTTATGATTTTTGAAAGGGAGTCAATATTGACACCCATAAATATGATAAGTACACCCATATTTTAATAAAAAATTTAATTACAAAAATATCCCATTAGTAATTTATGAATAAGGACAAATTAGTTTAATTAAAAATAAACAAAATACTATTTACACCCATTAATTACACCCATATCTTCAACTATATCACTTTATTATAAAAAAACAAAATAAAAAAAAAAAACAAACAAATACCAAAAATTGTACACAAAAAATACCAGGCCGTGTATTTCAATACACTTACTCAGCAATGATAGCACATGACAAATCCTCATTTCTTTTAGATTTCAAACAGGCTACAACTGGATAGACAAAGATGCACCTGTATACAAGTCTCATTCAGATTGTATTCACATCAAAGCAATCAAACCAGAACCACAAGCTATTAGTCATCTAATCACAGGTACCGGATAGAATGCCAGTCTACTACTGCATCATGTTCTGAATTAGAAGCACGATGAACTGCTACATCATGTTCTGAATCAGAAGCACGATGAACATACATATGTCGATAAACTGATAGAATAGCAATCCCTAGTACTAACAGATATACACATGCTGATACAGACATTCGAAAAACCTGTGTATAAAATATATCATAGTCAACACACTTTTTAATACATCACCATAAAAATACAATTAAAATAGCTGACGAGCGCAATCCAATACAAAGAATTACTCAGAAAGCCAAAATCAAAACTTTTACATCAGCACTGCTGTCCGATTATGAATAATGTAAGAAAGAGATTTTTTCCTAGATTCATAACTTATAGAATCCTGGAGGGAAACACAGTAACATTACTTATCAAGCATTGATTCATGCAGCCTTTGGGACCAAATTTTTTGTAGGTTACATAACTAGATTCTCATGTCCTCTAAGGGTGCGTTTGTTTGACGGGATTGGATAGGATAGGCTTATTTTTAAGCCATTTCCCACGTTTGGTGAGTCCAAGCAATGGGACAATTTTTATCCCATTAAAAATTTTATCCCATTAGAGAAGGATAAAACTATCCCCTCCAAATCAACGGGATAAAATAATCCTCTCCTCTCAGGCTCTCACTGCTTGCGCTGTCAACGACCACCACAAAATCTCATGCCTCCAACTTCCGTCGACCGCCGTTGCTTCGATCGGCGCCTCCAACTTCCGTTGGCCGTTGTCCTCTCACCATAACAGATCTATAAATTTTTTTTCCACCATTATTGTAATAGAGGAAAAGAGATGGGAGAAGAGAGAAGGGGAAGATTCAACTTTTTTGTGATAAAGATGGAGATGGAGTTGATTGTTGGATTTGTGAATGAAAATTATTGATTTGAGTTGTGTGAAAAAAAAAAAAAAAAAAAAAAAAGGCAGGGAAAGAGAAGGAAGAAGAGAGAACAGAGAAAGGCAAAGAAAGAGAACAAAGAAGAGAGAGATCGTTGATAGTGATGATTGATGAGTGGATGTGGGTGGTTGACTGGTTGGTGGGTAGATTTATTTTTAAAATAAATTTTTTATTTTGTCCAATCCAAATACTTACCCAAACACAGGATTGGACTATTATTATTCCAATCCCATGTTACACCAAACACGAGAAACACTATAATTAATCCAGTCTAGTCCAATCCAATCCAATCCAATCCCATGTCTTAAAAATAGTCCAATCCTATCCCGCGCAACAAATACAACCTAAATGTTCACCTTATTTATGCATTGTAACACAAGTTATTAAGGCCAAAATTTGGTTTCCACGGGCTTTATAATTAAGGCCCACATTTACTGTAATATCACGCAACAACACTGATAACTTTTTGTGATGTTATCTCTGGCAGATATAATGAGATCAGAGACTTGTGCCACTCTAAATATAAGTTTTTACTAGGATTATGGGATAGAAGTTTCTATAGTTATAATTTCATGCAAAGCCGAATGATTTGCACATGTGGTTATAAATTGCTTGCTACTTTTACAGGCAGTCTCTGCCTTAATTCACCTCATCATATCCCATTGTATGGCAATAGATTGATGAAATCTTGCCCATGTTGACACAGTGGGATTCAAAAATCACTCTTCTCTGCTTCTAAACCCATCCGATCAGGTATCAGTGAGAACAAAGTACCTAAATCACTGCTCCATATTTACTCATTTGGCCGCAACTCCAACTTGTATGCTTGTATTTCCATGGGAGAGATAATTATATGTCCCTCTTGAGCAACATCTCCATACCAGGAAATTGGTCTGAAGTAGAGATTCTCAAAATTTAAGAATTTAAGGATTCTCGAAACTGTGTTTTCGTGTTTGGAAAACTTTAAAAAATATCATTTGTAAAATTGGGTGTGTTAATAAATTAGGAGGGTTTATAAATAAATTGTATTGAAATGAAAACATTAATTTAAATAAGGGTACTATTGGCATTAAGATGGGTGTTTATAGTACTGTTTTAATTTTAAATTTTAGACATGGATGTACTTATAAATATGGGCGCGTTTATCATATTTATGGGTGTCAATATCCGTACCCTTTTTGAAAATATGATTAATTAATTAATCATATTTTGTTAGTTTTTTTTTATATAAGAGCGTCACTTTTTGGCTCCCGAAGACCCCAAGTTCATTCGATCATAAAAATATATCATAAAAGACATAGGATTTATCATTTGATCTTCCAAGTATATCATCCCAAGAATGGGTTCATCTGGTGAAATTTGTAGTCAATTAACTTCAAATGTAAGATTTTATCTATTATATTATATCGATAATTTACTAAACAGTTTACATTATAAATGAGTAATGAAATGATCAAAATTGTCACAAAAATGGGTTGAAAATGTTGATATAAGAGGCACTTGAAGAAATTAGAAATTGGAAACAAAAATAGGAAAATATTAATAAATCTTAAAACATAAATCCGATGGTGATCGCGTTATATTTTACCCTACTCGTACATCGTGTGAGCTACAAACTAGTATATATAGTCTTTCTATTGTCAGTTCGTCATGACAATAAATATTCTTCGTCCTGATATATTAATATTAATTATTGTCGAGACGAACTAATAATAGAAAATCAATATATATATATATATATATATATATATACAGAAATTCTATTATCAGTTCGAACTGACAATAGTTATATCAGTTCCTTACATGTGGGCCACTGGATTTAAATACTTTGACTTGGCTGTATGCACTTGTCTGTCAAAGTATTTAAATCCAGTGGTCTGCATACAATGAACTGATATAACTTTTGTCAGTTTGAACTGATAATAGAAAGACTGTATATATATATATAATTTCAATAAGACAACATTGTTTTTAGAGAAAATAGCACTAGACACCATTAATTGGTGTATGGAGTCCCAAAAATGTCATTCACTATTTAAATTGTTCCAAAATCACAATTTTGACAAAACATTGTTCATCGACAGCCATTCTATCAAAATTTAACAGAAAACCGTTATTTGTGACATGGCACCTATACAGAATTTTATAGGCAATATTTTATGTATTTTGATTATTTAATTATATATATAAAATAATGATTTGATTGATTTATTATTTTTATGGGCAATGTTTCCTGTATATGGGTGACATCAAACTTATTATTATTTCATGATTAATTAGAGTGACATTAAACTTATTTCCTGATTAATTTATTATTTAATTATATATGTAAAGTAATGATTTGATTATAAGAATTTTATGGGCAATATTTCATGTTTTATAAAGTAATCATGAAAAATTCCATTTAAAGTAAATCTGTTGAAAACCAGTTTAAAAACCAGTGCAAAACATGTTCTAAACTATTTAATATGTTCAAGAACCTATCCAAACTCCATATAAAACTGTCTAAACTAAAAAACTCAAAACTCAAAACTCAGTTTGTCTTCTGCTTCTTTCTCAGGCCACCAGTTTTTTTCTAAGATGGTGAATTGATGATTTTACAATATTGCCCCTTATTGTTTTATTGTTTTGAACTCGATTCTAACATATTATGATATAAGCAAACAGACTTCAAACAATTAATGGGTAAAGTGACAATAATTGATATTTTCTTTCTATGAAATGGTTAATTTTAGTCATTTTAAAAAATTAATGGTCATTTAGGGACAACCTCATCAAATTAGTGGCTCTAGAAATCACTGAACCTTATTTTTATTCCATTGAGATGAACAAGGCAAACTTGAATCCCCGTCCCCAACATTACATGGAGAACTTGATTCATTCCCACCTGATAATTGATTTTTTTTCCCAAAGTATGAAAACATAGTTTTTCTTGGCTTTGATGTATGATTGTTTGACATTATAACATAAAATTATCAAACAATTTGATTAAAGTGATACTTTATAAATTATAATATAAATTGCAATCGGAAAATAAATTCATAACAAAAATAACCAAACACTAACTTAAAATTATGAATAATAAACCCAAAACCCTAACTCGTTAATTAGAAAAAATAAATTTTAACTAAAAAAATACCTGAATTGAAGAACTTTTTTTTTAGAGAATCTTGAGGGATAGAGATAATTATTAATTGGAAAGAGCGAGAATTGAGATTTAGGACGAAAAGAGAGGGCGTTGGGACGTGATAGTGAGAATGAGAGAGAGAATGGAAGTTGATCGTTGAGATGAGAGGTGAGGGGGTAATTTTTTGTTATTGCAAAAAGCTAACCCAGCTTGTTGGCTAAAGCCGGGTCAGCCCTCCATAAAGGTCTACCCCTAGTTCATCAATCTCATATATTTTAAACTTGTTCGGGGAAAAAAATATAATAATTCTACAATCAAACACCCTCAATTCCAAACAACATTTTTTTTTTAATTTGGAAAAATAAAATCCATCTTCAATTCCACACCATTTTTCTTCAATGAGAAAAAAAAATTCATCTACTCGCATTTTGTTCGCCCCCACATCATCAATTCCAAGAACAAAATCTAAAAGTTCAATCTTCAAATCAAACTAACTTCATATTTATCACCCAAAATCATAACCCAAACAATCTTTCCAAAAAAAAAAAAAAAAACTTAAAAAAAAAAATTACATGTCAAAAGTTAAACAACCCAAAGTTGTTTATGGAGATCACATCGTTTTTCTTTTATATTTTTTCTTAAAAAATATTATCAACGGTGAAGGTTGTTTAATGGATATTCATTTTTTTAAAAATAATTAATTAATAAATATTATATAAATAATTAATTATAATTTTGTCTTATCAAAAGGTTAAAAAGACGTTTTTGTCTCTCAACCGTTAATTTTTAATGGTGCACCATTAATGATAGGGGTGATTCGTACAATTCCAAAAGTAGTCATTGGAAACATTAAACTTTCGTTAGTAATCACTTTTGAAACTTTAATTGTTAATAACCACTTTTTAAAAAAAATTCAGTGTATGTCCATAAATTATAAGAGCACCCCTAATTTTTTTTTTTAAAAAAAAAAACCTTAAACTTGAAATCATGACTAAAAACTTGAATGTTGAAACTTGAAATCATGACTAAAATGAAATTTGAAACTTGAAATCATTACTAAAATGAAATGTGAAACTTGAAATCATGCCCAATTTCCCTTCTTCCCCAAATTAGGTTGTTTTCTTTGTCTTTTTTTTTGCAGATCCGTGCACCGGCAAAGGGGAAGCTTCGACGGCATGACGTATGATAGCACGACGCACGACAGTGCTGTCGGCTGGGCGTGAAGGGCAGTGTCGCCTCGGCGGTTCGCAAAGGACAGCAGCATGCATGGTGCGCGTTGTCGTTGCCGCGAAGCCCAGAAGCTCGCCGGCGCTCTGCGACGTGAAAATTGTCAAAAATGACCATATATATTATGGAAAATTCGTTTTTAACTGCAAACGAAATTTTAATTGTTAATAACCATGTTTTTGAGAAATTATTGGAAAGCTCTCATATAAAAAGGGTCCCCAAACACTCTCTCTCTTCTTTTCTCTCCCTTCTTTTCTCTCTCCTTTGCTCTCTCTCTCTCTCTCTCTCTCTCTCTCTCTCTCTCTCTCTCTCCGATCTCCCTCTTGCTAGTGTGCTTTAAGGTTCACCGAGCACCGACGAAGGTGTCGTTGAGCGCCGGCGACCTTCTAGGCTTCACGGCAGAGGTCGGCAGAGGAACTGGGCTTTGCGAACCGTCGAGCGACGTGTCCTTCACGCCCAGCCGATGTGCGTCGTGCGTCGTGCGACGGGGTGGGCTGGTGGCGTGCGCTACTGCTTCGCCGGCGACGGGATGGCAATGGGCGATAGAATCGATCCCCCCTCTGCCGGCGATGTGGTCTGCAACAAAAAACAAAAACAAAAAAAACGTAAACCTAATTTAAGGAGAGGAAGAAGAAGGGGAAATGTAAGGATTCCCGTAGTTTTTAATTGGCTTATTTCGTGATCAAACCATATGTGGGGATTCTTTGTAAAGGTAGCTTAGATGTTATTGTTATTGCTTAGGCCCTTTGAAGACCTCACTATTGACAAGCACCGAAGGTAATACTCTAAGTGCTTACTTGTCTTGAAGAGATAGTTGCACACACTCACAACTCATGCACATGTTTTATCCTTGTATGTTGTGTGTCTTATTTGTGTGCCTTAATGCTCATTAACATCTCTTCTTGCATGTTAGGTTGATTGCATCTTGCATTGCCCATTGCCTTGTCATGCATAATCTTGGGTTTCTTACTTTGCAAAGGGCGCTGTTCAAAGCGCTCTACAAAGCGCTGTTGTGAACAGCGCCCATCACACCTGATGCAAAAATGCCATTTAAATGCATCAGGTCTGATGCATTTTGGATGGGCGCTGTACGAGCGCTGTACAGAAGCGTTGTTCGTACAGCGCCCCTCTGTTTTCCCGTGAGAACAGAGTAGGGGCGCTGTACAAGGGGCGCTCTACGTACAGCACCCAAGGCAATATTGAGGCCAACTTATTAAAACGACCCCACTTTGATTTGGCCCCCTATATATATGCCACTTTGACTTTAGGTCAATTACAAGAGTTCATATTCAGATTTCATACTTATGATATTTTTCAAAGAGAAGAAAAATTCCAAGAACTCATTTTTATCATCTCAAACACTTTTTCATGATCATCAATCATCATCTAGCATCATCTTAGATCATCTAGATGTCATCTAGCATGGATTCTTCATCATACTTTGCTTGGTAAGTTTTTCACTAATATCTTACATATTTTGTGTCCTTCTTAACTAAGAAATCTCAATTAATTACTTGTATGTTATTTTATATACTTTGAATACAAGTTTGAGATAAGTATGATGTATGTTTGAGAAGTTGTATTATGCTAGCTTATTAGGTTTTGTGCTTAATATTGTTTAGCTAAACTAATTGACATGTCATTTAGTTTTGATATATAGGATTGTTCTTAATTGCATATTATTCATCTTAGATAAGCATATAGGGTTTCCCTTGCTCTATGTTGCATTTTGGATATTCACATATATTCACTTAGGGTTGTATTCTCTTCATAGAAAAAGTAAGTCTTGTGTGTAGCATCCGGGATTAGGTTGCTTAGATCGCAAGCAAAATTGGACTAGGTTTACTCATACCGGGATTAGGTAGGTGTGTGATTACTTCCGGGATTAGGTTGTAATCGTTTGCACATTTAGTGGATTCGAGGTTCGAGTGTGGCTTACTTACATAGCCCGTGGTTTTTCCCGTGAGGGTTTCCACGTAAAAATCAAGTGTTGTTTTAATTTCCGCACCATATTACACTTACTTGTTATATTATCTTGAGGGCATTTCCATAATTTTGACTAACACGAAAAATTGGGTAAAAAGCGTAAAATCTATTCACCCCCCCCCCCCCCCCCCCCCCCCCCCCCCCCCCCCCCCCCCCCCCCCCCCCCCCCCCCCCCCCCCCCCCCCCCCCCCCTCTAGATAGTTTTATACACACCGTGCAATAATTAGTTTCAGGAAAATTTCAATATAATCCACATTTCAAGTTTGGATATTTCAAATTAGGCATGATTTCAAGTTTTGACATTTCAATTTAGTCATGATTACAAGTTTGGATATTTTCAATTTAATCGTGATTTCAAGTTTGTTTCGAGATTAAAAAAAAAAAACTATTTTCAGGGGTACTCTGGTAATTTATGGAGATACACTGAAAGTTTTTTAAAAAAGTGGATATTAACAATTAAAGTTTCAAAAGTGGTTATTAACAAAAGTTTAATATTTCAAGTGGTTAGTTTTGAATTTCTCTCCTCTACGACACCTCCGTCGACGCTTGGCGACACCCGAAGCACGTTGGCAAGAGAGAGATCGGGGGGAGAGAGAGAGAGAGCAGAGGAGAGAGAAAGAAAAAAGAGAAAAAGAGAAAAAGAGAGAGAGAGTTGATTTATGATTGTTTTTATATGGGGGCATTCAAGTAAATTTACAAAAACATGGCTATTAACAATTAAATTTTCATTTGTGGTTACAAACAAAATTTTCGTGTTACATGTTTCTAACAATTTCCACAAATTAAAATCTATTTTATTATGGTAATCCAGTTCGGGTATAACATTATCCGGGTCTGGACCCGAATAGATCAAGACCGTCGGATCTTCGGACAACAGAACCCAAGGAAACGAGTAGAAGAGTAGAGTAGAGTTTGGGTAAAAACTAAAAACCCAGATTGATTGTTCGAGTGCTGAGTAAACAAAAATGGGGGTGCTCTCAATTTCAGTCCCGCTATCTTCTCCATCAACAACCTCTCATTTCCAATCTCCTTTCTCTCCCTCCAAATTCTTACCTTTCTCTTTCAGTTTCAGACCCGTTTGTTGTTCTCTCAAAACCCCAAAGCTGTCGACCAAAACCCTAGCTGCTCCACTTCAACATGTTCACTTGTCTTCCTCCGCCCCTCAGAACCCAGCCACCGCCATGCGAGCCGCCGAGGCCGATCCCATGGGCCTCCTCCTTAAGGAAAGAATTGTCTTCTTGGGAAACAATATTGACGATTTCGTGGCAGATGCCGTTATTAGTCAGCTACTCTTATTGGATGCTCAGGATCCCACCAAAGACATCAGACTCTTCATCAACTCTCCTGGTGGTTCTCTTAGGTATTTCAATTTTTATCATTTCTCTTACCAACAATTTTTAACCTAGAAATGAAAATAATGGTTTTTTGTTTTGTTTGTTTGGTATTGTTAAATCAGTGCCACAATGGCTATATATGATGTGTTGCAACTGGTGAGAGCTGATGTTTCAACAGTGGCACTCGGCATTGCTGCATCAACTGCTTCCATAATTCTTGGTGGTGGGACCAAAGGCAAGCGACTTGCAATGCCTAATGCACGGATAATGATTCATCAACCTCTTGGAGGAGCTAGTGGTCAAGCAATAGACGTGGAAATTCAAGCCAAAGAAATCATGCATAACAAGAATAACGTCACAAGAATTATATCAAGTTTTACCGGTCGTCCATTTGAACAAGTTGTAAAGGAAATCGATAGGGACCGATACATGTCTCCAATGGAAGCCGTTGAATATGGAATAATTGATGGAGTTATTGATAGAGATAGTATCATTCCTCTTGTTCCTTTGCCAGAAAGGGTCAAATCAAACTTTGATTACAAGGAAGTCAGTAAAGATCCAAGGAAGTTCATGACACCAGATGTCCCTGACGATGAGATAGTCTAAAATCATCAATTTCATATGGGTATGCTAATTTTTACTGTCTGTCTTTTCTGTGTATTTGCATCATATACATTCATAGAAAAATTTCTGAGAATTAACAATTGTTATTTTTGAGCGACATGGATTTCCACGTTCAAAATTTGAGTTTGTTATTGTAGTTGACATAATTACTGGAATGAGCTTCAAGAAGATGATAAGAGAAGTTTTTACATGTTGTAGACTTGTAGTTATACCAACGAATTACATGCATGATAGGTGATATTGTTATTTGGTTACAAGAGCTTAGGGATCATGCCCACGAGTCATGACTACTTATCAGTTTCTAAGAGTCTTGCATTTTGGCTGGGATATGAATAGTAATGCAAGTTTCTTCTGCATTGAACTGGCTAGAAACATTGAGTTTGGCTTTGAAGATTTCGGAAATAGTTTTAAGTCATTGTGATATTTGGTCACAATGCCTATTTAGGAAAATAAAATTTCAGGGTTTCTATTTTTTTCTAATTCCAGTTGAAGACTATAAATCTGAAACTGATTCAATCTTCACAACCCCAATATGAAGATGCATTGATGATGTTATAAAGTTGGTTTTGTTTGAGCTGGGGATAACTAGAGCCTAGAAACTAATTTGAACATCTTTGTTGTTAGTATGATGATTTCTTGTTGATTATTTTATGAATAATGTTGCGTTATTGATTGTTTGGAAAGTTCTAAACCTTACATTTAGCTTAGTAACTTGAAATTTATAGGATAAATTAGGTTGTTACAATTTTTATGAGTTTTTCCCATTGGGAAATTCATAAAAAGCTATTGCGCCCCTTTTTTGATAAAAGGTGCGCCTCGCTTCAGTCAGGTGCGCGCCTCGGGCTCTAGGGGACCCTTGCGCCTTGATGCGTTTAACTCCTTGAATAACTGTGTGCTAAAGAGATAATATACAACTTTCCAAGTCAAGGAATTGTTCAGAGTGGCAAGATGCCCAATATTGCTTGTTTACTGGACCCTTGAGTTCTTAGTTCATAAGCCGGCTGTAAAAAGGCTCTCAATTGCCTTGGCAAAATTTTCTTACTAAAACCCTGTTCTTTGTTATAGGATGAATTCATTAACATTGATGCTGCAGCTTCGAGTATGAGTCATTGTCATTCCCCTTGAAGCACCTAGGATTTGTTGCCTATATATTTTATAGGTTGCACTAACATCATTCAGACTACAGCCCATTGCGCGCTTCCTGCTTTATAAGCTCTAAAAGTCGACTCATTCATAACTATTTTGTGACAATAATTGATATTTTGGTTTTCTTCTCTCTTAAAATAATACTTGAATTTGCGCAATCTATTCAGCTCTCTTTTTCTGTCCTTCCACAAATTAGTACCAAATTATGGCCAAACTCCCCATCTATTCAGTGGCTGTTGAAGTCAGAATTGTCACCATTCAAATAAGTGATGCAATCAATGGTTCAGTAGCTTCTAAAGGTTGCAAACACATCATCAGCTACCCCATTTCTTCCATCCCCAAAAAATATTTGATTTAGTAGTGTTATTAGGAGCCAAATCGTGATCAGAGATCTGAATCTGAAATGCTTTATATTTCACATGGCCTAACAAATACGTTTTCGAAATTTGAGACTTGTATCTGTGAAAATTGAGAGAGAAGAATGACTCCCCCCATGAATCATATGTTTAAAGACGTTATCCGAAAACAATTGCCAGGCCAACTAGCTGTTCAGAGAGAGAGAGAGAGAGAGAGAGAGAGAGAATACCGTAGTTGTTTTATTTACTTATTCTAGTCATTGAGATGACATGGCTTTAATGGCTTCAGAAAGTTAAACGAATCAAAGGCTGTTGTCTTCTGGTTTTTGATTTGTGAATGCTTGCATTATGATGACGATATGGTTCATACATATGGTATCATGTATGAAATGAGGAATGTATTTTTTGAAAATTGTTTATTATTGTTGTTGATGTCTTAATATTATACATGATAAAATGTTCTTTCTCCTATTTTCTACCAGGGCCTCAATTTGGCAGATTCTTCAGCTGTCTCAGGATTATTACAAATTTGGGTGAATGTTAATTCTCTCCTATATAGTTGATGTTTGGGATGATGACCTACTGTTGGACTTGGAAGCAATTCTAGTCAGTATGCTCTGTGATGGTTCCATTTCCTTTCTACGGACTTTCATTGTCTGAGAATTGCTTTCGAATTCTTGGAAAAGAAAAAATATAGCTTCAGAAATTCTTCTTCTCTCCCTCTCAGAATGTGGTTACATTTGCCAAACGTTTTTGGCTTGCTTCTGAGTGAACTTAGTTTGTAACAGTGTCAATGCAATAATGTCCAGAATTTTTCACATAATTTAGGCCTTGCATCATTGCTGTGGTTTTTGCTTGTTGAGAGGTTACCTATCTATTTGTTTTTATCTATGGATGGAATTGAACAGGCCTAGTCGATTTGGACAAGAATTGAATTGATGTTTGGGTTCGGCATTGCTGGTTCCAAATTTACAGGAATAGAATTTTTTGAAAGCCGAATCAAAATGTAAAGCTGTATAATCTTTGGAAGACTAATCGTGTCTGTGTCGTAGTCATTGATAATTTTTTCTCTCCAATTAAGGATCAGCAAAAATTGGTGAAGTGAGCTAAAGTTACCTGAACTGAGCTGTGAACTCGTCGGTTTTTGAAAATGGAAACAGAACCAATCAAAATTTTAGCATTAAGAGATAATGGGTCTAACAAGCTAGTAACAGTTACAAAAATAAGAGCGTGAGGTTTGTCCTTTTACATTTGGAATTAACTTTATTACAAATTGACACTCAACTTTCATACTGTTAGTCAAATGTAATTGTTGACTGCCAAAAGACCAAAATACCCTTGAGAAATCTTAATTAAAAAAAAAAAAAAACTGATTTTTTTTAAATGGTTCTTCACCATCCATCTTGAGATGGATGATGGAGATCCATTTTCTTTTTAAAAAAATAAAATGAAATAAAAAAACACTGATTTTTTTTAAATGGATGATCAACTTTCTTTAACAAATAGTCATTAGAAAAAAAAAAAAAAAACACTGGATCGATACTTCGATGCTCAGTCGATAAAAATCTCCATTGTGGTTGTTGATGGAAACTCCATCGACCACAATGGAGATCTTCATCTTGGTTGGTCTTGAGCGATGGGATGCTTGGATCTCCATCAAAATAGATTTCTCATTTGGTGGAGATCCAGACGTGGAGATCTAAATCTCAACCGATTTTTTTTTTTATTTTTTTTTTATTTTTATCATTTTTCGTTTTTTATTTTAATTTTCAATTAATCTCCACCAACTATCTTGAGGAGGACGGTGGAGATCAATTTTTAAAAGAATTGGGTTGTTTATTTGGTTTTCTGATTATTTTTTTTATATATAGAATGTGTTGGATCCTTTCACCAAATGGCGCAATTCATTAATCATACCCCTAAATTTAATAACACTTTCAGATATAGGCATTAACAAATTTCGATCTATGGATAAAATATTAAATCAACCATTAACTACCAATTAAGACACAAAATTACATTTTCCAAAGGTTGGATCTTTTCATTGAAATTGAGATGCCTAAAATACCTCTTTGTAAAATTCCACTAGTGGTGATATTCTTTTATTCCTCCCAAATATCATACAACCTAAACATTGTGCAGCTGGTTACATAATCATTCTTCGTTATTGCTATAGTACATAAACTTGAAATCTTGCATACTACACAGCAATATTAGGTTTATTGGTGTTACATTCAGATTGATTTTCAAGTTTATAAGACTGGAATTCTCAGACTAGCTATGGAATTCTAATCACTTGGTACTCATGAGAAATACTAAGAGGTGATTCCTTTGAAACTGGTCTTTGTTCAGACCATAGCTCCAAATTGACCGTCCCAGTTCCCCAGTGGACGACACACTTAAAAACCTCACCAACATTAAATCGATTCACAAGCCCCAGTCCAAGACTTTTATCAACAAGCATCCACTCACCTGAACAAAAAAAAAAAAAAAATAGCACAATGACACCAACAAATATCAAATTAGAGCCAACATCGACACCAAATTTAAAGACAACCCAACCCCATCACTTCATTTACCCAAAAAAAAGACAACCCTGTCACTTCTCCTTAAGGTGTAGACTGTAGATAAAACAATGATTTTGAAACCTGATCTCATGATGAAATTGTCACCGGAGTAAAATTGAAGAAGATATATCTATGGAAATAGGCACCTATCTCATTCTTCCTAAGATGTTGGTTTCTCTTTTTTGTATAAAACTTTGAATCAAAGAGGGGTTATTGGACAGCTTTTCAACAGTAAAATTGAGAATTGAGAATGGGAATACTTGGACTTTTGGAGCGAATGAAGGTAAGATGCTAATTCATGTTTCAAAAACTAGGGTAGGACGGTAGTGGTACAAATAAAATGAACACTAAGGTACTTAATTATCTTATAAATTAAATTAAATGAGAACCAAAAAAGTGAACAACTGCTAGGAGGATATGCAGTGAGTGACTAAGGACAATCCTTAGAACAACAAAGACTACAGAATTTTTCAAGTTCATCCTTCTGTACCCTAAGCTTTTTAATTTTCAATGATTTTTTTATTAAATACTATTTCTATAGCTCAAAGCATTTTATTTTTTTTTCTTTTCAACACGGTATGAAAAAAAATGAAAACGAACTAAAATATAAGATATTACCATTAGGCATATTGTTTCCTTCGTAAATCTGCTCCCCAGATTCTGGCAAAACTTCAAGCTTAGATCCCTCGATGGAGGTAAATGAGACAAAAGATTCTGTGGGGTGCAAAAGGGTGAACATTGGGTGGACTCTCAAGCAAACCAGCCTGCACACAAAATAAAATGGTGACACACAAGTATACATGGAGAGAGGGGGAAGGAGAGGATGCTACACGAAAATTGATCATTCATCTTTTGTTGACATGCCCACTTATTGTATACCCACAATGGTAGCTTGTCTTCATAATCTAAGGATTTTTAAGTCTATTACTATGAATAATAAAGCTTAGATTCAAATGATTCCATTTTGACAATAAAATGGTGAGATAATTCTTGCATTTTACAGTAAGATAATTTGCTATTCTAATAGTCTACAAACACAAAGGATCCTTTTCTTCCACTTTAAAGGGTGAGTCTCTCATAAGGGATCCCTTATTTTAATTTCAAGAAGGACCTTAAGGAAATCACATCGATTTTTATGAATTTTGATCTGAATTTTTTTTGTGGATGTTAAATTCATTGAAATCTACCGGTGAATAAAATTTGAGCATTTTTCAAGCACTAAAACTATTTTTCTTGAATTTCCTATATTTCACCCATTTTTTCAATGCCTTCATATTTAATAATATTGGGATAAATAGTTCTAGTGATTGAAAATTTTTCAAATTTTAATCATAGGTAGAATTCAATAAACTTATCATTTACAAAAAAATTCATATCAAAATTCATAAAAATCGATGTGATTTCATTAAGGTCCTTACCGAAATTAAAATAAAGGATCCCTTATGAGAGACTCACTCTATATAAATTACATTATATTTAATCAAAGGTGCTCGTTATAATTAAAATGAGTAAGTGCTTATGGGATAAGTTCTCGATAGTTATATATACACAATAATTATCTAATGCAAACAAAATCTATACAAAAATGAAATTTGATGAAATTATTTGTTGAATGATAAGAACGAAATATGCAAGAAAAAAATCTGAAAATTTTACAGGCATGTGAACTTTGTGGTTTTTTTTTTTCTAGGGAAAAATCACACAAACTTCACCCATTTTAAACTCGTAAACAAAGTTTGAATAAACAGACAATTACCTCCCTCACCATTAGTAAGGCTCTGTTAAACCGTGCAAACTTCACATTCATTTTACTAAGCGTACACTAATTAAAAGATTAGAACACCAAATCAATGTTAGTTTGAACATTAACCTGTGAATTAACATGAAAATGTAAAAATTCCAGGGTGAAATTTGTGAAATAAGTTTATATATGTGCAAGTTCTCTAGTGCAGAATCCTTGAAATAAATTATGTACTTTAGAACCTTGGTTGTTCATGTTAGAAACTTGATAAAATATGTGACATGGCAAGGAAAATTCTCTCTGTGATGCACCTCACTTTGTTAAAGTAAGTCTTTGCCATTTTGAGTAAAGAATTGTTGGAAAATCTAGTAGCTTTTCAACGAGGGAAAGTTTTGACCACATTGAATCTCACATTCATAAGATGTCCTGTAAATTATTATTATATCACCTTATTTCCTATTTGTAATGGTTGACCTTTAACATATGACCTAGGATTGATAACCTTCCAATTGTAAGGTGTTTAGGAGAATTATTCCCTAAAGTTATTTGTATTTTTCTGTCATAGCTTTGTATCTTACAAAAAATAAAATGTGCGGAAATATTATCTTTTGCCTGAAAATCCCTTGGGCTAAATGGTGGATGCTTTAAATTACCACCAAAGAAAGCTTGCTTTTGGCAGTTTCAAAAGCCAACAACCATACTGCTGCAAGGAGATTTGAGTTTTGTAGGTCAAATGAGAAGGATGGCCTTTGGTGCAATTTTTGCAAAAAAGCCAGACATGCTAGGGATATTTTGGTGGGAAATTCATGGAAAGCCGTCATTTGGAGACAGAGAAGTGAAAATGGGGGACAAATTTGGTCCAAGAAATTTTATTCCTCAACTGTAAACTCCTAGTGTCTTGTGTTACTTTGCCAATCAGGTAAGGTTCCTATGACTCTTAATTGTCTCAAAAGACTATTCTCCTAATTCTTGGGTTATCGATGCAGGAACCACTGACCATATGACAAATTGTTACAATGTTTTCTGTTCTTATAGTCCTTGCCCAGGTAATTAAAGGTTGCACTTTTTCTGTTGTTGCTGGTCAGAGATCCATTCCTTTAATCCAATCCTATCCTTACCTTTAAAATCAGCTTTACATGTACATAAATTATCTATGAACCTGTCCATCCATTGGATTACTACAATTTTGAATAGTTTCGTCAAATTCTATTCATCTCATTGTATTTTTGAGGACACTGCAACTGGAAAACAATTGAGCATGGAAGAGAAAAAGGAGGGCTCTACTAAACTGAGAATGACCGGTGATTTCCCTCTACTTTCCAACCTTTCAAAGAAGGTTTCCTTCCAACAAGAAGAGATTTGATTGTGGCATTATAGATTAGGACACCCTCCTTTACAATTGATGAAAAAGATGTTTCCTTTGTTGTTTGAGAAAGATAATTCTCATAATTTCTATCGTGAGGTATGTGAACTAGCCTAACACCATCGAGTACCCTATCTGGTAAGCAATAAAAGAGTCTTCATTCCCTTCATTGGGGGCCTTCTAGAATTCCTAACATTTCGGGATCCAAATGGTTTGTTACTTTCATCAATGATTGTACAAATACAACTTGGGATCTAATGTCAATACTATATTTCCTACATTTGACCAAATGATGTGCGATCAATTTTTAGTGCAAAAATTCACACTTCCCAATCCAATAATGGGAGGGAGTATTTCAACCAAGACCTTTCTTCTTATCTTCAAAATGTGGGGATTATACACCAATCAACATGTGTTGATACACCCCAACAAAATGGATTGGTGGAGAGGAAAGAATGACATATAGTGGAGGTAGCTATAGCCTTACTTTTCTAAATGCAAGTTTTGACATCCACTCATCTTATAAACCGAATACCCTAAAGAGTTGTTATCTACAAAACTCCATTAAGCCCCCTTTCCCAATCCTCACAAGAATTTACAAAATTAAATTTGTTTTTTTAGTTTTTAACAATATTTTAACCTAAAAGGCAGAGTGAAGGATACCTTACTAAAGAGAAACAAGTAGGTGGTTGTATACACAGCCTAAGCGCGTGCACACACATACAAGTATGAAATACTACAAACCTTGAATATCCACCAGATCCAGCACCAACTTTGTGAGCTATAATGCTGGAATTGATTTGAAAGACCTTTGGATCATCTTTGCAAATAGTTAATTTTCGCTGCAGAACCAATCCACCACCAATATCACCTTCTAGTAAAAGAGATTCCTCCTCTCCTGCATGCTCAAGATTCCTCCTACATATAATATGTAATGTTTACATGTAAGCATAATAAAAACACAAAAAGATAAAAAAAAAATTAAAAAAAAAACAACAACGACAAAGTTATTTATTATTCAAGCAGCAAAACAAACTTATTAATTATCTTCCATTTTTAAAAGCAAAAGCCTTACAGATCTGTAAACCTATACAGGGATGATCCAAAAAAGATCTTCACTAAATTTGATAGAACAATAATCAACTTTTCAACTCACTCAATGATTTTATATTCCTCAGAACATCCAGCAGATCGGTATTCAGTACCACTATACTCTTCATACCCATTAACATCAATCCTGCTATGAAGCCACTGTATTCCTGTGACAGAAACAAACAAGGAAGCCAATGTTGAGATCATATATTGTATATTTTCAGATTCAATAAAAAAAACTAATGTGCCTAGTGTGTGCATGTATGCACATAGGATAAGCTGGTTAAACCCAAAAAGATACTGACAAGCCATAAAGGAAGAAAAGAGGAAGATAATCCTAGAATGCTGCTCAACCAAGGGTACCAGGATGCCACTCAAGCTTGATTTTTAAGAGTTATTCCTTGGTTCCATAGGTTATTAAGAGTTCTTAGGCTATTGAATGAGTAAGTTGCAATGTATTAAACTTTTGTTGTTGGTGTTTTATTATTTTTGGGTCAAAGATTTATCAAACATTGAATTTTGACCATGATACATTTCATGGAATATTAATTAAGGAGTATATTTTTACCTTAACTGAGTTTACAATTAATAGAAAGATTCACTCCTTTGACATTCGGGTTGGGGCTATGGCAGCACATAAATAATATTGGAGTTTAATTTTATATTTGGGATTAAATCTGACCTGTTCCTAATTTCCTATGATACTATAAGTCTCCATCTCATAAGTTACAGTTTTACACTTAACTGTCCAACTCAGAATGTAACTCATTTCTTGATTATATGAAGTACAACTTTAATTCTAACCCCATTGAAATTCCTTAGAAATTTATTGAATGAAAATCAACAATAATATGCACATTGATACCTCCAGTAATAGATATTTGGGTTTTAATTTAATTAAGCACAGTATATTTGGTAAAACATCACCACAATTAACTCTTAATGAGAAATTATAAGATCTATGTTCAAGATATAACAGCTTAGCACACGCTCTACCAATAAGTGTATTCTAAGACTATAGGGATACATTCCAAAAAGTTAAAAGGGAATGGAACCCATTAAAATTATCCTAATTATATGAGAAAGATGATGCATTACCTGAAGGAAGGTGTGTCATGGAAATTATTCTACCCCCAATCCAAGGAACAACTTTAACTGCCCAATTACTGCTTTTCAGTTCGATAGGAGTCCCTGAAAGTTCCATGCCCTTGTGCTCAGAAATCTTTTCAACATCCGAAATTGGCTTAGCACATTCTGCATTTTGAACACTCATCAGTAAAAACACATGGGCACATGGCTATCAATAGAGATTTAAAACTGTCATATGAGATAAATTCCTTCATTTGATTTCCAGCTAACAATTTAGACAACTAAGATATCTAAATAAAAATCTTACGGCTAATTCACTGAAAATGATGTATAGCCGTTTAGGTGAACAAATTGAAGTTGAATCAGTACTATAAATAGTGGTTGTAACAAAATCACTGGTAAAAAGTATAAAAAGCAAAAAAAAAAAAAAAAAAAAAAAAAAAAAGAAAAGAAAAGGTACCAAATTGTAAATAATAGAATCCGAAAAATGAGTGGACAGTTTAGTGAAGCAGTATTTACCTAAACTAGCCTTGTATTTCTCCTTACTCGCAGATACCAGATTAGACACTTCATTTTCTGAAGGAAGTTTAATTTGCAAAACTTCTCCATCCATGCCCCATGTATCAATCTGTTTGAGGGAATTTTAATAATGAAATATTTTAAACAAGGATGATCTAGTAAGTTCATCTGCAAATATATCTCACAGACTATTAATGATTATTCCTCGGAGAACAAATGTACCATTGCACCTCCACCAACTAATAATTGAACATGCAGACGACGTTTTGGCCTCATCCACGATCCTTCAGTTCCGGAAACTCTAACAGTAACCACTGACATTTGAAGTTCAGCCACATAGTGTGTCAGTAAATATTCCCCTTTCATGAATCCATATCCATCACCATCGTCTTCAAATAGAACACCTTTTGCTTCTCCTGTAAGTTAAAAGAACCAAGTTACACAGCTAATAATAACAAGCAAGAAAAATATCATTCTAATTAAGTTTGTATTTTCGATAATGTTAAAATTACTTTACGAAACTATGACCCTCAGTAGCTGTAGATTGGTTGAGAATTGATTTTATTTCTTTTTCTCACTCTAGGTCAATCCTTATATATTCATGTACTATTCTTGAATAATATACACATCAAATTTTCTTCCCTCTCATCTTAGTGTCGATATGATCGTTTTGCAATCTATTAACACCATCTCAGTGCGGAAAAAAATTTGTGCAACTATCCCCATACACACCCTACCGTTGTCTTTGCAGAACAGAGAAAAAGAGAACCCTAAAAAACTTCATCTGCCAATACCCTAACCTCTCACTTCTTTCAACCGCAACCACATCTGATGCCAGCAACCCAACGAATAGCTTCAGACCTTGCTGGCAACTCACCAAAACTCATCTTAAATCCTCAAATCAAGGTGAATTTCCGAAATTAGCTCCGATTCATTATATTCCGTGATTTCTCTCTCAGATTGTGTTAAACTTTCTCAAAGTCTCTGTGTCACTTGAGTCTCTCAATTGGACCACTCTCTCTCAATTTCTTTGGTTGTAGTTCATGGGTCTTGTGAGCTGTGATCTTCACATCTGGTAAGATCTGCCTCTTTATTTGGTGATGATATTCTACACTTTTAGGAGTGTTTTGTGGATTTGATGTTCATGTCAATATAAAAATGGAGATTTTGTGGCGCAATGTGTTATTTTTGCAAGATAGTTTTGAAATCTGATGTTATTACAGTATATTCTATGAAATAGTGCAGTTGTGGTGAAGTTTTTTGATACTGTCATAGATTATATTTAATCATGGCTGGTTTTAAAAGTAAACAAATAATCATCCTACTGTCAACTGTTGGGATTGATTTTGGAAATCTTGAACAATTAATCTTAGTCATTATCAGAGGGAGATTCTTTCTGCAGCTTCTGCTAATATTTCAAGTCTTCATGTACCACCATCACAAGAAACTACTTATCAATCTACTACAGGTAATCATTCCACCAGTGTGTCCTCTACTTTATCCACAATTACTGTAATCCAAACAGATACTCTAAATGTTTTTTTTATCATGCTCTGACTCTCAAACTTGGATCATTGATTCTAGAGCTTCTACTAATTTAGGTTCCATAGTCTTAGCAGATGGTTCCATAACCCCTAATATGGGAAAAGGAGCAGTCAATCCAACTCCTACTCTATCTCTCTCTTCCGTACCTTTATGTCCCAAAGTTCTCAATAGATCTTTTGCCTATTAGTCAATTGACTAAAGAACTTAATTGTTCGGTAACCTTGATGTAGAACCAGTACTATGAAAATAAACAGATAGATAATTAAGGTTATGAGAAGATAGAAAGTAGAAGAATGGGCAGAGACTATATAAGAAATGGGAGAAAATTAGAGAGAAAAAGAGAGAAAATAAATAGGGAAATCTTGTTTCCTAACAAAAATCTATTTCCTTTACTTCAGTTAGTAACTATCAGACCCAAAAGCTTAAGTTAATAGGAAATGACCCAACAATAGTATTTAAGTACTCCAACACACCCCCTCACATACAAGACCAACGAGTTTGCCAAGTGGCTCGTGCTCAAACACAAACACACAACAAATTCATATAACAAATAACAAATTTACATAATCATATGGGGAAACTCGAACCCAGGAGTCCAGATAACATGACTCTGATACCATGTTAGTAACCATCAAACCCAAAAGCTTAAGTTGAGGAAAGAGCCCATCAATAGTATTTAAGCACTTTAACAGCCTATTCTCCATCGATAAGGTTAATTCAGGCAACAAAATTCCAGTGCGTCGCCTAACATCTTGTGGATCCCTATTAGAGTAGAAGTTCATTTCTTGAGGGGAAAGAAAGAAAGCTATGGGTGCGTTCGGTAACATTTTGCACCCTTCTTTCGTTACTTAAATTCTAAAATTAGAGGAAATGTGTTTGTTACATGTTTCAAAAAAATGAAGGACAATAAGATCTCTGTTTTTCACCTTTATAACATCAAAGTAGAAAACAGCATTTAGGTGTTTTCCTTGTTTTTCTACCCCATTATCCAGTTTTTGCGAACAACCTCTACTCATATTTTCTCCTCTTTCCTTTTTCAAAATTTCAAGCATAAGTATTTTTCAAATTTCTCACTGATGTTTTTTTTAAAAATAGAGTAATTTATCCCTAGTGATTTTCTTTGAGATTAGAGAGAGAATCTATAGTGAGAAGGAGAATAAACATTTGAACCATGCAAGACCACTGTCACTAGGTGTAAAAATGTGAGGCAAACAGATCAGCAAGCAAAAAGTCAACCCTGATAACACAAAATAATTTAGGTAATAAACATTTAAACCAGAATAGTGGAAATTATTAACTGGAATTTCATTCTTGTATTAAAAAGGTCAAATGCATCAAAGATTACCATTTTCATCTAAAGCCACAATGAGTGTCAAGTCATCCGATGGATCAGATTCACCAACATGCTGATGAGGAGGACCTAAAGGTAAAATTGATCCACCTTGTAAATATAAAGCTGGTAAATCCTGATGCATCCCAAAAAGAAAAACAGAAAAACAAATTATGTACGCAAACATGAATAGCCTTTTAAATGAAGCAGATTAATACGACTAATAACAAATACCGGATGCGAGTCATCAAAATCGAAACTTAGCCAAATTCCCTTTGGTAAGGTACACTGCAACTTATCCAAGCTATGATCGGGCATAGTGCTAATCAAGGGAGGGGGGAATAAAGGAAAAGAAATCATGTTGTTAGTACATATCATGACTTCAGGTGAAATATAAAAACCACTAACTGAACCCTACTCCAAACAAACCCATAAGGCATAAAGAAAGAGAGCATCCAGCAGAAATCAGAAATTTAAAGGTCCACATCAAGCAGATCATAATCTTATTATTTTTGACTCTCATGAATGAAAATAGAAAACTCGGAATTCAATTTACATTGTGCCAATTCCATGAATGTCTACCAAACGCATTTCTTATATGTTTTCAGAACGTTAAAACAGAAAACAAGAGTGTGAAACGTTATCGGACACACCCTAATATTACATTACATGGTTGAAAAAGAAAAATAGGGGCATATCTTTCCTTAGATAAAGTAGATTCTTAAAAATGAAATAAGTATTAACCATTGTCATATGAGGAATCTCTCATCAAAATTTTGAAGAGAGGAAGCTGCGGCATTGAATATTTATCTGATACAACAATAAATATATCATGGAAACAAATCTTTGCTGAATATTTGAGAAACCACATTGTTTATGTAAAAAAACATTTTTAAAATCATAACCACTAAAAGTCAAACTTTATGCCATACAAACAAATTGCATTGGTAACTATACCACAATCACACAGCAAGGAAGAACATCAAATCACATCTCGAGAATCAAATAAAAAACACGGAGAGTCATACAAATTAATTCACACTGGGTTATTTAGGCATAGAATGAATCACAAATATTTTTCCCTTGTGGCCTATTATTTGTATCGATGACAAGACAAACCTCGCATAAACTAAAACCGGGCCCAATAGAAATGAACTTTCCAGTGTCCTCAAGCAGGGATCTTTTGGATCTGCAGAATGGATATACATATATTTAAAGCCAACATGACACATGACAAAGTAACACAATTCATAAGACCAATGATGGATTAGATCATTCAAGAACTTGGATGCTTACCAGCAAAAAAGGTTGGAGTTGCCACCGGAGTGCCTCTCGTATGAGCCATATAAAAAAGAGTGTATATGTGTGGTATAAAGCGGTAGCGCCTATTCAAGGCCAGGCGACAGACCTCTTCACACTAATTAACATAACTGAAATTAGTTTAAGAGATTAAAATTGCAGCAAATAGAACATAAAGTTTAATAGACTTGTGACAATTTGAAAGAACAGTAAATAAATTACACGCGAATATTATTAATGTGCTTATATACTATCATTGGGTCATTTCCTATCAGCTTAAGGTTTTAAGTTTGATGGATACTAACATGCTTATACCAGGGAATCCTGGGTTCGAGTCCCACCACGTGATTGAATTTATGCCTGTTTCTGAATTTGTTGTATGTTTGAATGTGTTTGGGCTCAAGCCACATGGGAAGCCTGTTGGTCTTGCACGTGATGTGAGGGGGTGTGTTAAAGTGCTTAAATACTATTGTTGGTCCCATTCCTATCAGCTTAAGCTTTTAGGTTTGATGGTTACTATCAAATATAATTCAATAGTCACTTCTACTCATAATACAAACATATCACATTCCAGCTCAATGTTCAGAAAGCCACACTAGAGATGTAGTTTTTTCTCTCTTGGCTTTGCATTGGTTAACTTCCTCTCATGGTTATTTGTTGTTGCTCAAAATCATGCATTATGGAGCAGCTAACTCATAGTCCTCGTATCACATTATGTCTGTAATCTGAAGCAATTATAGGCATTACCTTTTCACCTAAATCAAGAATAGATCATCCCATTCTGCTGAATAAAGGAACCTATCACGGCAGCACCGAACACCTAAAATCCTTCCATCCAATTTTGAACTCCTAATCAGACTAGATAAGGCCTCTGCACATAGAAGTAATAAATAGGGAGATAAGGGGCACCCCTGTCTAAGACCTCTCGAGGGAACCACACTGCCCACCACTCTACTATTCAGTAAGAAGGATAACTTGGAGGAAGAAATACAATCCATAACAATCTGAATCCACCTCGCAGGGAACCCCATTTTAACCATAATTGCCCAGAAGAAACCCCATTCAACCCGATCATACACCTTGCCCATAACGAGCTTTAAGGCCATCAATCCCTCTTTACCTTTCTTCTTGCAAGAAATCAAGTGAAGGATCTCGAAAAAAGCTAACACATTATCAAAAATCATGCGGCCTGGAACAAAAGTGGATTGACAGGGAGAAATGAGAGAGGGGAGACCAACCTTCAATCTATTAGCAAACACTTTAGTGACAGTTTTATAAACCACACGGTCCAAACTACACAGAGATAGGTCTGAAATCTTTTAAAGCATGGGGATTTTTGATCTTGGGGATTAGAACCACATTATTGAATTCCTGGATTGAAGCTACTACAACCTCTAACTAAGGAAAGTTAGACAATTTTATCAGTCCATGCAAATCAAGAATCAGCCTGAACAATTACATACCAAAAAATAGGAAATTATTACAATTAGGAAATTACTCTAATTTTCCAAATCTCCACAGCTGTACATTGATTTAGAGAATCACACAGATTCTCCAACAGCAAACACAACCACAATAAAAATTGCCAAGCGAATTTTTAACGTGTTTGCTACGTCCACAGAGCCTATGGATTTCACTAGATTTTAGAATAGCACAAGTACTAGAAACTCTTACCTTGTTCCTTGGTTTTCTACCCTGCCTAGATCTCAATCTGTTCAACCTCATCCACCCTAAAACCTCTAGGGTAACTCTGAATAGAGCTCCACAAATCTCCCCTGATTTATGGTGGTGGCCACAATCTCTTGTGGCTCTCTCTCGCAAGTCTCTCAAAGACCTCTTTGTAATTCCCTCAACTCTTGCTATTCATAGCAAGAGCTTTGTCTTGGCTTCTTCTACTGACTTGACAGAATAAACCAATGATCATCTATTCCAAATATGAAATATCTCAAACTTTGAAATGTTCCTTCCAAAAGCAGTTTGCCCTATATTTGCTGGAATTTTCTCCGTTCTTTCAACTAATTGAATCAATCAATCCAGTGATGATAAACATTCCAAACCACAAGCCAATGACAAACCCACCACTTAACTTCTTTCTCTAATTTTATCTCCTTACTATGCGGCTCTTCAATTAATAAAAGACCTGCTCAATCCAAAAATCCTAAGTTCTTATAATAACAAAAAAATCTAGAAATCCTACAGAAGTTTTATATCTTCTTGAGCCTCTCCATTGAATCTTTTCCATGGTTCAAGCCTGTTAATCTCTTAATATCTCTCTCCTGCCATTGGTTTCTAAAGAGAAAAAACACTTAATAAAAATAGATCAGAATATTTGATTTGTCATTGATAATTTGAAAGGTGAAACATGTGGCAGGAAACACTTTCCAAAGTTCTCTGTAGAAGTTGCCAATTATATTTTGTCAATGCAAGTTCTGATCCATTGCATGGGTACAGTGGATGGGTATGTCACCTGATGGGCTGTATTTGTGTATCTATTAAGGCCTATAAGTGTTAGGTTTGGCAGGCCTTTGATGTATGTTTGGGCTTCTTCACTCATCAATACTACAAACAATTTTAATACTAACAAAGTAACAATCTCTAACATGAAAGACAGCTTGCATTGTTATTTAATAAAAACAAAAAATCCATGTATTCAAGTTTGAAAATGGAGGGGGAAAAAGCTGATTTTCACATGGCTAAAGCAGCACAAACCTCTTTCCCAAATGACCAAGGCTCATGGTCATTAGTGTCAGTTTCAGTATGGCCACGACAAAAAGGAAACATGGCACCTATACCCATCCAACGTCCAAAAAGTTTGGCTGTTGCATTTCCAGCAAATCCACCGATATCAGGCCCTGAAAGATGCTGACCACTAAGTCCCTACATAAAAATTAATGGTACATTAATATATATATATATATATATATATATAGAGAGAGAGAGAGAGAGAGAGAGATTATTCAGTATGAAATCCTTAAAATATGTTATGTACAGGAAATTTTAAACATCTTCATTAAGAGTCTTGATCGTGATGTTAGAGTCTTGACAAGTTCCGTGACATAATTAAGACTAGTCAAAACTCTAACATGGATGACTAAGACTCTAACAAGGACATTCAAGTCTTCCCACATATAACTTTATATCAGAGGTCCCACACTAGAGTGGTTAAGATATTTAAATAGAATTCTTATTATTCTTATTATTTTTTAAGTTTTCTTTTTTTGATTTTATTAAAAACAAAGGATTTATTGATCAAAAAGATTTACAAGTATAGAAAACAAGTTGTTCTCAATAAGAAAGGTAGGAAACAGCTCCAAAAAAAAGGCCTATACCAAAAAGCCTACACAAATATCTAAGCAAGAGCGAAACACGGTTCCTATTAGGGTATAGTTGCCTCCCAATTAAGAGTAATAAAGAATAAGGAACTTCATTCAAAATAATACAACAAAAGCCCTCAAGTGAATCCTGTCCCACAATAGAAAATATCTCCACTTGTTTCATTCTCAAAAATTCTTCTACTCCTTTCCATGCAAACTACCCAAAGGAGAGCCATCATGGCACACCACTAAAGACTTTTGTAGCTTTGCTTCCTCCCTCAAAAGTAATAAAAATATTCACCTAGAAGGTATCTATAATGGAGAGGCAGTGCACCCTTCAGATGGGCGGCTTCAAAAAGCTTATTAAAAAACTCTCCAAATTTAAATATATATATATATATTATTACTTTCGTAGCAATCTTAGCCCTCCCTCCAAATGTCTTTTGATTGATTAAAAGATTACTTTGTTCTCTTATCAGGCTTGCAAAAGACTATCCTATATAACTGAAACAATTTGATTTGCTTTTTTCCATTGTCTTTTCCGGCTATAAACAAGTCAAATGCCCATGAAATATTAATTATCATATAATGACTTATGAAAAATGAATCCAATTACTAAAGTGATACTAGGAAACAAACACCCAAATTCTCTTGCAGATACAAACCTACCAAATATTCTAAAGTTTTCATAACAAAAGCTGAAAAGCAAGAAAACAAGGTGCACCCAGAGCTGCAATCTATGAATAGAACAACTTACAACAGAGTGGAAAGACACAACACAATCATTTTTCAACTCTGTTTCATGCAAAAAGCATTCAAATTCACTTACCAATTGAAGTACCATTGAAATGGACATATGGAGGTGCTCCCAATTAGAAAGATTATCTCCAGTCCATGTTGCAGCATATCTTTGACTGCCAATAAATCCAGCCCTCGTGAGAACAAAAGGACGCTTATTTTTATCAGCTAATTTCATGCCCTCATAAGTGGATCTTGCCATAAGCATGCCATAGACCTAAGATTGGCAAACAATGTAATGAAAAAAAAAATGCTCTGAAGTATTAAATACAAACATTGTAAGAAGAAATATACAATAAATAATTAACAGTAACCCAACCAAAGAGATCTATGCAAAACATTGAGTGTAGACAGCATGTAATATAATATATAAAGGTACCAGACTAGGGTTCAAAACCTATACATTGTGATAGTGGCGATGATTTTGGCAACCTCCAAGTTCATTATCTCCTTGGTGAATATTGCTCTCAGGCATTGTCTTTGTTACGGACTGTAAAAGAAAAACGGTAAGACCACCAAATAGAAATGAAACCATAGAGAAACAAATTTAAGAATCACCTTAAAGATAGCTGGCTCATTCATATCATTCCATATACCATCAACCCCATTAGCGGTGTAATCTTTAACCATGTCTGCCCACCAAGAACGAACTTTTGATTGTGTAAAATCAGGGAACACACAAGGCCCCGGCCACACCTCCCCTGACAGATGGACATGGGTAACTTTAACACCTTGAAATCAAATTTACGAATCAATAACAAATGATTTGGAGAAAAATATACCAATGAAAGGTGTCCCATCTGTTTTTTTAACCCAAACATCACTTTCAGAACCACTATCACAGACAGAATATCCTTCTTCATGTTTAATCCCTGGATCAAGCATCCATATTGCTTTAAGACCTTTATCGTGGAGATCTTTTACCAAAGCTTTTGGATTTGGGAATCGCTCCTACAAAAATTATTGCAATTCATTTCCCATGCTAAAAATGATAATAACCACACCCACGTCATCAAAGCCGTTAGTAACCAAAAGACCCAAAAGCTTAAGTTACAAGAAAATGGCACAACAATGGTATTTAAGCTCTCCAACATACCCCCTCACGTGCAACAATAGCACTCAAACAAAAGCCAAATCTTTTAAGAGATTATTTTTTATGGTTCGAAAAAGAAAACCTAATAACGAACATATATAATAGCAAATACTTGTATAAAAGATTAGAAAATGAGCACAAAAAATTGTTTCTCCCACCAAGGTGACTTGGATATAAAATAGAAGTCACAGCTCTCGGCACCAAAAACCCATACAATTGACATACAATCGCATAAGAAAGTACCATTACACCAGATAATGCCACCTAAGTGTTGTTAACATGATATATAATTGTTGTATACTTATGGATGATGGATCAAACCATATATACCCATTACGTGAAAAATATGATTCTTTTGTTTTTATGAAGCATGTGAAAATATGATTCTAAACATATGAGATTTTAGTCAATACAGATTTCTAAGCAAGCCAGGGTAGTATTTTGAGCATCCACAAGTAGCCTAAACAGCTAACAATCAAAAATCTCAAGCTCATTCAGAACACAATACAAAAATGCAAATCAACTAGCGTACCCCTCCCTGCCTACTTGACATAGAATACAACTCTTATTTGTTCTCCATACCCTTCCCACCTTGCTAGTGAAGGCACATATCGTAACACTCATCTCTTACTTCCATTCAAATAAATCTACTTGCCTCCTCAGTCCTCCCTATTGCTCACAAGACCCTTAAGATTGCTCATTTCTCCTTTCAAATCCCTCTTTCTTACCTTCTGGTTGTTCTTGCATTAAACACCCTTCCTAATCAATACGAACTTTCAACAAAGAAAACAAAAAGTTTTATCCAAAGATGTTAAATTAATTCCAAAATGCATATGAATTAACAGTGTAATGGAATCATATCCATAGCAATCTCAGGAGAACATGCCTTGTCAAAAGTGAAACAACGGTAACCATCCATGTAGTCAATATCCATCCATATGACATCACAAGGTATACCCTTCTCCCGAAATGTTCTGCCAATCTGCAAATATAAATTGGGTCAATGATTGGAAAAGAATAACATAAATTGTCTGAAGATTGAAGGGTCTATAAAGAACATGAGTGAACTAGCTTCATATAAAACTTAATTTAAGCACTTTGCTTTTCCTCTGAAAAGATCAACAGTTCTAAGAGAGATTCTCATTTAAAAGACTATCAATCTAGAACATCAATAAAAGGATACCAACCTCGAGAACTTTCTTGGCAGAATCATAGCTCCAACGGCATTGGTGATACCCCAAGGACCATTTTGGGGGCATAAATACAGTACCTGATGAGAAAATCATTATTAAAAAAAAATAAAAAATAAAAAAATAATAAAAAATAAAATGATTCACAAAGCTCCCTAAAATCTAATTGCTAAAAGGCAGCTTCTCTCTGCAAATGGAGATGGACCACTATGCAAATTTAAACTCCCCAAGAAACTATACATAGAGATGAAGGCATCCATACTTGTATTAGTAAATTATGATATTTGACATGTGCATACTTTTTAGAATAATTCTTGGAGGAGAGCCGATTAAAAATATTTTTAAAGATATTCTAGAAATTTGTCATTCTTTACGATTAGTTTTTAAATGGAAGTTCCCTCTTATTTTATATTTATAAGGAATACTAATCGTTTAGTACTTATTTGGTTGGTTCAGGCAATACTTGCTTGAGGTAAATTAAATTTAGGAGCCTATAAATTGGCTCCTCTATATCATTTGTTTTTTCGGTGAAGAGTTGATGGATGTGTAAAAACATTGAAATTTCTCCTCCCTGTAATCTTCCCTCTTTATTTCATCTATTTTTCTCCCCTTTCCACCAATGTTTTTCTTCTTTGTTCAGTAATTGCTCCCTCTCCTAATTATATTTCTCTTCTCTATCTTATTTTTCTTTTTCCATCCCATATCAGTTCTCCAAAGAGAAGAATTATGCTATTGTTAAACCACATGCAAATAGCTATATAAGAGTCTATTTAACAAGTATAAGGATACGTGTATGCCTTTTTTTGGAAATGAAGATTAACAATTTACAAGTGTTTACATGAATGAGCGGCACAAGTTAACTAGAACCTCGGGTCTTGAAGTGTTCAGCATACCAAATTTTAGGAATATCAGTTTTTCAATGACAAAATTCTAATAACACTAATACAGCATATTTCCTAAATTTATCTCACACGACTTATTTAGACAAAGTGAAAACGATCGCACAGACTTGCAAGTCTAATATGGTAAAATATATTGGCAGGTAAAATCATAAAGTATCGAGTCAGGTCAGATGGAGCATCCTTTAATATAAAATAAAGGCCAATCCCCCAATGATCTTTAGCAACATTTATCTTTTTAACCTTTTCTCTCATGGAAAATTTCATAACTGATGATTGTTTTCATTTGCCAATTTGAGAAAAGCCCCCAGTGGCAGATTTCTCAAACTATTGAACTGAGTTAACATGATTTTTACTTAACTTCACAAATCATTTTTCCCATTAAACTATTATCAAGAGTGTGGCAATCACAAAAGAGTGAAGAATGATAAGTGCCATATATAAGAACAAAAGTCATCGTAGCATCATAAAAAACATGTATAAAATAGCACTTTAGGTGCTATGACATCTAAACACTTAATCAAATAAAAATAAAAACATAAAGCACTTGAAGAACTGAAAGCTTAGATAGTCAAGGAGATCACCAATTGCATGAGACAGAGAAATCAGAACAGCAGTGGGAGAAGTAAAAGGACCGAACGTAATCACAGGATATGAGGATGGAGCAACAAACTGTATGGTAGATTCTTTCCTAAGATCAACCTGCAAGAGACCAATAGAACCATTAAAACAGGTATATATATTAAAGTAGGAATGTTCATAAAAGGTGAACTTCCATAAAGGATAGGTAAACTACCTCACATCGCTGAGTAGTGTCAGCAAGAACCCCCAGTGCCTCCCCATTCGGAAGAACAGCAAGCACCCAAGGATGTGACTGGTACAAGGATGTAGTTCCAGGACCGTAACCCCATGCATCTGTGTTCCATGTAAAAATCTGCAAGAAAAGGAACATCTGAGTATCTAGAAAATAGAAAATGCTTTTATACACTGCATATGAAACAAGACAACTCACTCTCTTTCCTGTTCGTTCCAGCTGCCCACTAACTTCCCCAGTTCCATAAAAGGAGGTACCAACAGGAAGCTAAACGCAACCAAGATCCATCATGTTATTAAGGCAAAGAGAAACACTAAGATTACCAGTTAATGATTAAGAAATTATACATAGAAAGCCAAGCATTAAAATTTGAGAAAATAATGCCATAACTGACCTCAAGTTTGACAATCTGCTGCCCCTTAAGGCATTGATAAATTGGGGTATATATAGGACCATTGTGACTCATAATTGGTGTTTCCCTATCCTTGCTATTTACAAATGAGAGACTGGGATATGAAGCATCTCTATCATTTCCAGAACAGTCAAATCGGAAAACTCTATCCTCCAAGATAGGTTGGAAAACCATATTCCCTGAAATAACATCTGCAGTGATTGTGTTCCGTTCATAATCAGCCATTTTTGATATCAATCTCCTACCAGTTAACTTCTGGTAATGTCTCCTCTTTCTGCATGTCAAATAGTAATAGGATTTAGTCTATAATTTTTTTTTTTTTTTTTCTTTTTTTTTTTCCATTAAAAGAATATAAAAAAAATAAAAAAAATAAAAAAATAAAAACTTGTAGGAAAATATTTTCAACAAAAACTATTGTTGAATTCAACAGAAAACAGAACTAAAGTTCCAAAAGAAGAATCACAGTTTTGAAGTCCATACATTCTGGAAAGTGTTGAAGCCAAGTCTTTAGATTTCACATCCATGAGAACATTTTGGAATAACATATATTAACCAATCCATTAATGCTTTCACTAGCTTTAAATGTGGGGATTGGGTGGCTCACTAACCAAACACAGGTCTGCAATATTGTAAAACAAGAACATGGATTTTTTAAAGTAGGCTTTGAATTAGTATAGATTCAGGTGACTCACTAACCAAATACAAATCTACAATCTTGTAAAACATGAAGATGGTCTAAAAAGCTTCTTTTCAATTAATAAAACTGAAAACAATCGATGAAGTTACTGTAATTTGTAATTGAATGAAGAAAGAAGCAAAATGAAAATTCAAACCTGAACCTGATGATTGAGGCAAAGAGAGCAGAAGTTGAAGTTGGTGACGAAAGAGCATTGATTGTATAGAAATTAGGAATACGATCGTGCACAGGCGTCAACGTGATTCCCACTGCTCCACTTCCTCCACTCACTCTGCTAATCCAGACCCGTGATCCTTCCATTAATCATAATCCCTTTTATTAATAAATTATTACCCTCAATTTTTTTATGTTTTTTTTTCCTTTATTTACTTATAGTCAAACGGATAGCTTGACTATATAGCTTGTTTGTTGCACATTTTCCCCCGGATCCCCATTTCCCTGCTTCCCCATCCCCATTCGGGGGAAATTTTTTTGGGGAAAATGGGGAAATGGGGGGGGGATGGGGATGAAAATCATCCCCAAATTGAAATGGGGATGGGGATGGGGATGGGGAGACCCTCCCCCATCCCCATTTCCCCATTTTCCCCATTAATATAGTGAAATGGGGATGGGGATGGGGGGACCTCCCCCCATCCCCATTTCCCCATTTTCCCTAAAATATTATAAAAATAATTATATATATATATATATATATATATATTTTGTAATGTATTTTCTTTGACATTATTTTGTAATGTGTATATATATATATATATATTTGACATTATTTATAATGTATTTTCTTTTGCATTTGTAATGGAATTTATTTATTTTTAGTTTAATTTGTAATTTTCAACCAAATGGGGAAATGGGGATGGGGATGGGGGGACCTCCCCCCAAAACTCCCCCATCCCCATTTTCCCCAAATGGGGAAATGGGGGGGGGAGGGATGGGGAAGGGTTTGAGAAGTGGGGATGGGGATGGGGGGACCTATATCCATCCCCATTTCCCCAATGTGCAACCCTAATCCAGACCCGTGATCCTTCCATTAATCATAATCCCTTTTATTAATAAATTATTACCGTCAATTTTTTTATGTTTTTTTTTCCTTTATTTACTTATAGTCAAACGGATAGCTTGACTATATAGCTTGTTTGTTTGTTTGTTTAAGAAGTGTCTCTGTTATCATCAAAAGGATGGCTTATTTGTTTGTTAGTTTAAGGAGTGTCATCAAAAAACTTATCATCACACCCATCTTAATTACTAAAATATCCAATTATCCATCTATATAATTACTTATAAGGACAAATTTGTATATTATAAAATCAAAAATATTTTTACAAGAAAATGAAATTTTGATAAAGGAATTGAAAAAGAGTTCAAAATAAAGAATACATTTTAAAAAAATATTAAAATTAGAATTTAGAGATAAATTGAATTCTTAATCAATTTTTTAAAAAGTGTTTTTTTTTTTTTTTTTGGTTTTTGTTTATTCGTAGCAATAATAGCTCTACTTTGGTGAGTGTTATTTTTTTATATAAAAAAGAGGGACGCTACGACGTACATTCTTCCGACTCGCTCTCTCAACCCACTCTTTCTTCTTATGTTGATACATGTCAACTTTTTGTTTTTTGCCATGAAAATTGGATATGAATTGTTTTTTCATCTTATTTACCACTCAAACCAATTATTCCCTTCCCAAATTACCCTTCTCTTTTTACTAAATATAATTTGTTATCCTTCATCCAATCTTTTCCCAAAAATCCTTCTGACTTTTTTTAAGAAAAAACAAACGTTTTTAGGGAAAAAAATTTTTTACTCCAAAACATCATTTATACTCTTTTAAAATATATATATATCTATATCTATATCTATATAATATAGTAAAATGGAACCCAAATGCGACACGTGTCATCGTATGGGAGATTTGAAATTAAATTATATATATTCATTTCTATATTTACTATTCATTTCTTTTATTATTATTATTATTATTATTATTATTATTATTATTAAATAGGTACAATAATAATACAATGAATCTAAGCTTTAACCATTCTTTTCCTATTATTATTTTTTGAATGGATTTCCTATTATTATTATTATTATTATTATTATTATTATGGAACTTTAACCATTAATCTATATAATACATGATACATCTATATACAGATTTTCTATTATCAGTTCGTCCTGACAATAAATATTTCAAGACAAAGAATGTGGACCACTAGATTTACATACTTTGACTCAAAGTGTATGCACTTGTCAAAACTTCTCCACAATCTGTGGTCTACATTCTTCGTCCTGATATATTTATTATCAAGATGAATTGACAATAAAAAGACTACATATATATATATATATATATATATTTATATATTTATATATATCATATATATCTATATCTATATCTATATAATCTATATAATATACTAAAGTTGAACCTAAAGGCACCACGTGTCGCCGTGATGGATCTTTGACATTAAATTTTATATATTCATTTATATATATTTAAATATTTTCTATATAATAATATATTGAAGCGGGACCTCAAGGCGCCACGTGTCGCCGTGAGGGAACTTTGACATACTAAAGTTGAACCTAAAGGCACCACGTGTCGCCGTGATGGAGCTTTGACATTAAATTTTATATATTCATTTATATATATTTAAATATTTTCTATATAATAATATATTGAAGCGGGACCTCAAGGCGCCACGTGTCGCCGTGAGGGAACTTTGACATTAAATTTTATATATTCATTTATATATATATTTAAATATTTATAATGCATTGAATATTCATGTTAATCCTCTATGTTAGTAATATTGCTATAGAAATATTGATTGTTGATTATTTTTTTTAATATCATTAATTGAAGGTATAACTTTTCGGTTTCTAGACCAATAATCTGATATGATTATTGATTAATAATTATTTAACCAAACTTAATTAGATTGAAAAATACATTGCATATATAATAGAATGCATGAAGGTAACATATCTTTATAATGTTTAAAAATTAATATTAATATTATATTAACTATTTGTTTCAAACAAAAGATGAGTGTGAAAACGCATTATATTATCTTTTAATAGTTAATAGTTAATATTAATAGATTTATATTAACTATTTGTTTCAAATAAAATATGAGTACGAAAACCCATCATATTCTCATTTAATAGTTAATATTAATATTAATAAATTCATATTAACAAGCCGTTTCAAATAAAAGATGAGTGTGAAATATATCTTGCAAGATGCCAATATTAACTTCACAAAACCTATCGTATTCTTTTTTAATTCATATAAATTCAAAAGATTATTAATTAATTAATTAATTACCACAAACCAGCTGCTGAAGTCCTTTCAACTCCTAGCAAACCTACTTAAATAGTTTTGAGTAAATTGAAGTAAGCCAGCCCTAGGTATAGTGTTTCGGGTTTGTCTGATGATGGTAGAAGCATAATTATCATGCAGTAAGATAAAATTCATATTGTTTATTGGAAATTTAGACAAGAGAGTGGACTTGGACGTCTGGACAGTAGCATTAAACATGGAGATGGAAGGTTTTTGCAACATTAAATATCTATGATGGCATCAAAAGTAGCCTATGAAAATAGAGCTTACATCGAAACTATTGTTAGAGATCACTGGAAGGTACGTATAACAAACCTATTTTTTCTTTTTTTCGATTTTTAAAAGCTTTTTCAAGCACTCCTATTATTAGTCATACAAATGTTAATTATTTGATTTTAATAAAATGTTTCTGTAAAAAGTTTGTATATATATAATATTTGCGGATGGAGTACTCGGGTTCTTCGACTGCTGGAATGGTAAGATATTAACAATTGCTTTGATCTTATTTTTTGCTTCGATCGGAATTGATTTTTCGGTCTGTTTACAACCATCAAGTTGAATTTTCATGAAAACTTTACATGAATTATGTTAAAATAAATTCACAAACTAAGGCTAATTACCCTAGAAAAGCAAAGGAGGAGGCTGATTAATTGCAGAGGAATGTGTAGGAAAGCAATAACTATGGTGACTAGAGAGATTGAGAAGAAAAGGAAATATAACCTCTTATTTTATTTCAGAATCTACAGCAGGTTTGGGATTCAATTAGTGTTATTCATTGACCAATCATTGGAATTTGTCTCTTATCCAACCTTAATAATTGTTTGTTTTTAATAGACACTCATATTTTCTTTCCATTTGTTTGGGTTCTTGACATTCCTGATGATGGTATCTAATTCATGTAAGAATTCAATTCTAAGTTTGATATATTTCCATAAATAAATATATATAAAAAAATAGTTGAGTTGAATTTCTTGATTTATTGTACCATTTTGTTTCATATTTTTTTTGTAATATATTTTATTATCTTGATTTATTGTACCAATTTGTTTCATTTTCTTTTTATAATATATTTTATTATTCAATTACTCTGCTCAAGGTTCACTTCGTTTGTTTTAAATGTCTCCAATGTATGCAGACTTTAAATAACAGCATTTGGCATTACTAGGATAATTTTATTGACCATCAATATGTAATAACATCGGCTTTAAGGCCAAGTTATTAATTGTAATTATTCAAATTAAGTTCCTATTAGTTGTATAAAATTGATAATTTTGCTTGCGAAAAAAGTCATCACCCCTAATAGTAATTCTGATTAAATGGAAAATACCTAACAGCAACTAATCATGGATGTTTTTTCCACAAAAAAAAAAAAAAAAAAAACAACTAATTATGGATGAGATTATACATATCTTCAACAGCTTACAATCTTCATACGTTACTCATAATATATATGCGTAATGAAGAAAAACAGTTTTATGCATTATTTTTCTTAATTCATTCGTATAGCCCTAAGGAAAAATATATACTAATAAAACAGTCTATTTACAGCTAATAATTAAGAGGTGATTTCCTTTTCTAATTGAGGACAATCACAATTCCTACAAAACAGGAAATAAACAATATTTACATTAAACTAAAAAACAAAACAGGTAGTTGACTAAGGGCTCGTCCTGCAAGCCATTTTTTGTTTTTGTTTTTCGAAAAGAAAAATGAAAATGAAAACAGTGTTTTTGGTTTTGTTTTTAAATTTCGAATACGCGTCTGGTAGCATTTACTGGAATTCGTATTTTAAAAA
This sequence comes from Acer saccharum, assembly GCA_030490815.1. NCBI lineage: Eukaryota > Viridiplantae > Streptophyta > Magnoliopsida > Sapindales > Sapindaceae > Acer > Acer saccharum. The sequence continues at coordinate 22,280,005 of CM059874.1, forward strand.
TAAAAACGGGAAAAACGCGTCTGGTAGGAAAACCGAAAACTTTCGAAAATTGAAATATCAATTTTTACATTTTGTTTAATATTATAATAATTATAAACAAATTGATTAAATAATTAACTAAAAAAAATTGAAATGTAATTTTTAAATTAAAAAAAAGTTATCAGTTGAAGAGGAAGAGGAAGAGGAAGAGGAAGAAGAAGAAGAAGAGGAAGAAGAAGATGAGCAGATTGGCGACTCAGTAGAGCAGATCGGTTGCGTCGAGTGGCGATCGGCGGTGAGAAGCGACGCAGAGCGGCGGCGAGCGAAGGAGGAGGAAGAGGAAGAAGAAGAAGAAGAAGAAGACGGCGGCGATGGCAGCAGCGAGTGGAGGAGAAGGAAGAGAAAGAAGAAGAAGAGGAAGAAGAAGACGGCAAGCAGCGACTGGCGACCGACGGAAGGCAGCGGTGAGCGATGACCGGCGGCTGGCAGTGATGATCGGTGGTGAGGAGGAGGAGAAAGAAGGTGAAGAAGAAAGAAGATGAAGAAGAAAGAAGATGAAGATGTGCAGTTCATTTGGTCCAAGAGAAAAAAAAAGAAGAAAAAAAATATTTTTTTGTTAATTTTTTTGAAATTGTATTTGAAATACAGAAAACAACTTTTTTTGTATTTCAAAATTTCCACTTTTAACACTTGGCTTTGTTTTTGTTTTTGTTTTTGATTTCTGAAAATAAAATGAAAAACGGTTACAGGACGTGAATTCGAAATCATTTTTAGAAAACAAAAACGAAAACAGGCTGAAAACAGCCTGTAGGACAGGGGCTAAATCTCCTAGAATAGGAAACTAATCAACCACCCTAACTCACGGAATTCTACACCCACCCTCAAGTTGGGCAGTAGATGTTAATCATGCCTAGCTTGGAGCACAACACCTCAAATGATGCTCTAGGAAGAGCCTTGGTGAAAATGTCTACTACTTGAGAGTTTGAGGACGTAAGCACCAATTTGATCATTCCCAAATCAATCTTTTCTTTTATGAAATGTCGATCAATCTCCACGTGTTTTGTCATGTCATGATGCACCGGATTCTTTGCTATACTAATCGCGGCTTGATTATCACACAGTAATGCCATAGGAGTAGATCTAGGTACTTTGAGCTCTTCTAGCAGCCGTTGTAGCCAAATTCCTTCACAAATTCCATGAGCCATAGCTCGAAACTCTACCTTAGCACTACTTCTTGACACAACTGCTTGCTTCTTGCTATGCCAAGTAACCAAATTGCCTCATACATAGGAGCAATATCCGGAAGTGGACCTCCTATCCACCACTGAACCTGCCTAATCCGTATCAGTGAAAACACTAATCTTGCGGCTCTCATTTTTCTTGAAACAAATCCCCTTGCCCAGGTGACATCTTCAAATATCTAAGTATCCGATAAACAGCTCCTATATGCTCTTCCTTTGGATTATTCATGAACCGGCTAATAGAACTCACAGAGAAAGCAATATCAGGTCTAGTATGAGATAAGTAAATTAACTTACCAACCAAACGTTGATATCTCCCTTTATCTACTGGTGGACTATCCTCAATCAACCCCAACTTAGTTATGCTATCCATAGGGGTATCAACTGGCTTGCAATCAATCATTCTAGTTTCTCTGAGTAGATCCAGTCTATACTTCCTCTGATTGATAAAAATCTCAGCTTTAGATCTAGCAACCTCCATGCCTAAAAAATACTTCAAGTTCCCAAGATCCTTAATCTCAAACTCTGTAGCCAGGAAAGGCTTTAAATTCTGAATCTCCATTTCACTATTTCCGGTTATTATCATGTCATCTACATACACTATAAGCATAGTGATTATGCCACATGCAGAATGCTTAACAAATAGAGTATGATTAGTGTGACATTGAGTATAACCATACCTCCTGACTAACTTGGTGAACCTCTCAAACTAAGCTCTAAGGGATTGCTTCAAGCCATACAAAGACTTCTACAAATTACACACCTTATTCTCAAACATTGTTTCCAAACCCGGTGGCCCCTCCATGCAGACCTCCTATGTCAACTCCCCATTCAGGAAAGCATTTTTCACATCCATCTGATGAAGTTTCCAATCTAAATTCACTGCTATGGAGAGAGAACTCTGATGGTGTTCAATTTAGCAACCGGAGCAAACATCTCCTCATAATCAATGCCATACGTTTGTGTGAAACCTTTAGCAACTAACCTTGCTTTGTAGTGTTCCACACTCCCATAAGCTTTATATTTCACTGTAAACACCCATTTACATCCTACCGCCTTCTTTCCATACGGCAGATGTGTGGCATACCAAGTACCATTCTTTTGGAGAGCTTCCAACTCCTCTTGGATAGCCTTTTTCCACTCTAGAATTGCCATAGCTTCATCAATGTTGGTTGGTACAGAAACATTGGTAATGCTGAGAGCAAACCTCTTGTAATTTGGTGACAAGCCTTCATACGACCAAGGAACTTAATATCGGTATCGGTATCAATATCGGGCTTCTAAATTTACGGATATTTCGGGATATTATCGATATCGGTGGATATTCTGTCAAAAATTAAAAAAATGATGGATATTTACATCTAAAGTTAGATTTTTTTTGTGAAATTTTAGGACAAGCTTAAACAAGTAATTATACATCAAATGAATCATATTTCAACGATAAATTAGCATAGTTATGAGTTTATCATAAATTATAACACAGATAGAGTCTATATATAATTTTTAAAATTGAGTATTTAATAGAATAATATTTTGTTTCACTTTTACAAAATTATATACAATATAAAGAGATTAAATATTTAATAAACAAAATTATCATTAAAATATATATATATATAGTTCCACACTTCTAAGATTCTATCATAAATCATAATTCATACATAATAATATATTGCGTGTTTGAAATTTAAAACCAAAATGAATTCCTTGCTGGTTCAAATACATAAGATACATTTCTATCTTGATTCGAACAATAATTTTCCCAAGAAAACGTGCTTGCATAGTTTTCAATGTAGTTATTAATATGCCACATGTATATTGCTTGATCTCTTCCAACTGATCCATGAATTGGGTAGTTTAGATTTATCCAACTTGGTGGATATTGTTGATCTGCATGTATAGGTATTGCATATGACATTTGTGGAGAAGGATAATCAAATATATTGCAGCCACCATAACTACCATAATATGGTACATGAGAACCTGACATTGTCTGCGAATCACCCAAAGAACTATTTTCTATGTCTTGAGGAGAGAGTCATATTCAAAGAATCTTTATCAATTTGACTTATTTCTCCATGTTGTCTACCACGATTTTGATCAAAATTATCTGTATGAGCATTCCAACCCGCCGCACTAGCATTCCAACCTGTTGCACCAGCATCCCAACCTTCAGCACAAACATCCCAACTTGTTGCACCAGCATTCCAACCTCCTGCACCAGAATCCCAACCTCTTGTCTCATCCCCACCATCCCCATCATCTCCATCATCTTTTCCTCCACTATTTACATCAGAGGTATGTTGGTCATCGGAAGAGCTGGTAACAATAACTCCACGATCTACACCAACATCTTCTTTAATCACTTGTTCAACATTTATTTCCATGTCTCGAGTATAAGAAGCAATATGTGAATCAGGATTTCCCTCGTCATCATCCAAGGAGGCAGGTCTAATCCAGTTAAAAATAGGATTCTCATTATCGTCTCCTGCTTCAGCAGCTACTTGAAGTAGATCCATAAAATCAGTTTCATTTACTTTAACTTTTTCAGCTATCATATCCCTAAGTTTCAACTTCATATTATAATAACAATAAATAAGTTGTTCAAGCTTAAAATAGACAAGATAGTTCCTTCGTTTTGTGTGGATTAAAGCAAATGTGGTTACAATTTTACATTTGGATTCAAGCTTACACATTTGAATCACAAATTTTTTTTTTTTTTTTTTCAGATTGCTTTCACAATTTTACATATTTTACACGTCCACTCTTTGGTTCTTTATCCAATTTTACTTCAAGTCCTCAATAATTTTACTATTGACTATTATGTTGGAAATTTTTATAAATTTGTTAATGCTTCTTCTAAAATAATTTTCAATCTAAATTATTTTAACAAAAATTTAATTGTTTAGGATTAAAAAATTATTTTAATAATATGCAAAATATCCATGGACTTTCGGGGTGAAATTCATGAAATTTAAGGAATTCGGGATATTTCGGAAATATCGGGAGATTTTTACGGATATTTCAAAATTGGCCAGATATTCTGCAGGATATTGGATATTTATCTGTTTTGATATTAGCCCCTCCAAAATACAGATATTTCGGTGGATATTTCGGTATATCTATCGATTTTAAGTTCCTTGCATACGACAAGTACTTACATAATGGGTACAATGGTCTGGATCTACACTCTCTCATAGGTTTTCTCAAGGCAATGGGTCTCTCACCTTCTGTAGTATTTTCCTCACTGCCTTTACTCACACTTGGACTTGCTGGACTCAAATTCAGATATGCTGGACTATTTAAAGTCAAGTTTGTTGAGCTGTTTGCAAGTTCACTTAATGAACTGATTTCAGGGGCATGAAACTGGATAGAGGATCCCGGATTTGAGTCATGATCGTGATGAGGTGCTGTCAGGTCTGCATCTTGTTGTTTTGCTGCTTTAGGCTGCCTGGAATATACAATGGGAACAGCAGGATATTTGGACCGATTTTCAAGATGTTGAGACTATTTTTCAAGAGGATTTTCATGATGATTTTGAGCCTGATTTTGACCAGGTTGAGGCTGTTTTTGACCAAGTTCAGACTGTAGAATAGGAGACTCAAAATTTCCAAACTCAACAGGAGACAAACTAGGACTATGTGTTTCACTAAATGCATGATTTTCATGATCAACAACATTCATAAACCGTTGAAATTCATGTTCACTCCCCCCTTGAATTTCAGTTTGAGGGAAAAAAGGTTGGTCTTCAACAAAGGTGACATCTAGTGATACATACCATTTTCTATTTGTTGGATCATAGCATTTATACCCTTTTTGTGTAAGAGGATATCCCATAAATAAGCACCTCACTGCTCTCGGGTCGAGTTTACCATGGGAGTGAGGATGAATATGTACAAAGGCTGTACAACCAAAAACTCTAATTGGAATGGTGGAAATAAGTTTTGTGTGATGATATATTTCAAGAAGACTTTGAATAGGAGTTTTAAACTGCAATACCCTGGAGGGCTACCTATTAATCAAATAAACAGCTGCCAAAACAGCTTCCCCCCAAAAACTAATTGGTACCCTCATGCAAAACATCACAGAACGGGTGACCTCAAGTAAATGACGATTTTTTCTCTCTAACACTCCATTATGTTGAGGTGTATCAACACATGAGGTTTGATGAACTATACCATCACTCAGTAAATAAGTCCTTAGTTCTTGGTTTATGTACTCTCTCCCATTATCTGACCTTAAAACCTGAATTCGAGTTTGGAACTAAGTTTTTATCATTGAATTAAAGTTTTTGAAAATGTTAGTGACCTCAGATTTTGCTTTCATGAGAAACACCCAAGTAACCCTAGTATGATCATCTATAAAGGTGACAAACCACTTAGCTCTAGTGATGCTTGAAACCCTGGAGGGTCCCCAGACATCACTGTGAATTAATGAGAATGGTTTTGATGCTTTATAGCTACTAGGAGGATACACAGCACGGGTATGTTTAGAAAGTTCACAAAGTCATAATGAAAATCTTTGTAATTTTTATTGATGAATAAATCAGGTAACAATTTTTCAAGGTACATGAAATTTAGATGACCTAACCTATAGTGCCATAACATGACAACACTATTTTTATTTGACCTAGAGCTAGACTCAACAGGATGCAATTTAGAATCAACAGAGTTGCATTGTATACCCTTTGCAGCTTTAGCAGTAAGAAGATAGAACCAACTTAGAGAGTATAAAGCAATGATTTGGAATTATTTGAATTAGAATTTTTGAAAAATTATTAAATTTGTGGTTGAAAGCTTTATTTTGTATATTTCAAATGTAATTGCAGAAATTTATAGTCGAATGATTTTTTAGTGTCTTTTTTCTTTCTAATATATGTTAAATCCATCTGTAAAATTACACACGAAAGTAAAAATAGAAATACACACGAATTTTTTTTCAAATATAAATTCGATAATGATTACGTTATGTACGTTTTACCATGCCCGCACATCGTGCGGGCTGCATACTAATAATATAGTAAAATTGAACCTCACATTGACATGTGTCATCGTGTAGAGGCTTTATCATTAAATTTTTATTATAAATTGCCATGCATGCATCATAAAGAAGGGAGAAAAACAAGCTCATTTAAAGACATATATCGCCCCTATTATGTGCTATTATTCTATAATAATAAAAATTCTGGACGTTTTATTGTAACAGCATTCATTACAACCTTATTAATTACTAATAAGAATTATGACTGTATGTATATTTGTGAGCAATCGTCACAATTTACAAATTTAATATATCTATATAATTTAAATCACAAATGAAGAGACACTTAAGAGTCAATATTATAAATCATTAATGAGAAGGAAATTGAGAGGCAATCTTATAATCAATGTATATTGAATAAATTCTCTTAACCAATCAAATAATCTATTAAAATTAATAATTAAAATTTCCAACCCTTCATTTTCCCATCCATTTTCTATATATATATAAAAAAAAAATTAAATAATCGTTCAATAATAGCGCAGTTCATACCTCTCACACTCAATATAGATTATATATAAAGATCAATCAAGAGACTGTATTTTTGTCGCATGTTAGCATTAGTCACCATGATTGGAGTTCTATGCTGCACAAAATTGGATATCAAAGCTCAATAAGTTGGCTCACTTCATTCAATCTCTCAAGGTATCACTGTGTTTATATTTTTTATTTTTTATAGGATATTACTGGAATTATGTTTCTGGGCTTTTTGATATTCGTGTTATATACATGGGTTTTGTGTTGATTTTAGAAATGATTTAAACAAATTCCAGATGGTGATTGTTGACGGTGATTTTTGGATCGTTGAAAAGTCAACCGCCAAACAATAACACGTAGGCAGATTGAAGCTTTAACCAGTCTACAGTTGAATAATCAAAGCCTCTTTCTCCACGTGGATGTGATACGATTCGTTTGTATTTGAGAATAGTAATGTAGAAAAGCAGGAAATAAATAATAAACCAAACATAACACATATTTTACGTGGTAAAACCCCAAGGCGGGGAAACATCCACGGTGCCGATGATGGTGAGAAGAGATCCACTATGAATAGAATAATTACACACTCAACACTCGCTTTCTCTCAGATAATTGTTTATGTTTCGTATCTTTTTTCTTATGTAAGTATCAATTGCTCATGATGTCGATCCCCCTGATATAATGAATACATGGATGTATTTATAGGGTTTGATCTAGGGTTGCCCTAGTTCCTGTCGTATAAGCGGTGGACTCATTAATTAGAGTCTTTTTAGGATTCTGGTAGAGTAGACTGATTAGGACTCGTTTTCCCGTTTGGTGTTTATCCTTCTGGAAGCTTTGAGTTCTTTCCTGATTTAGACTTCTGACACTAGAGAGGAAATAGGGATATTTCCTTACTTGGAGTGTTATTTTTAGATTTCGTATCTGAGTGGATCTCCGCTTGATAAGGCGTATCTTGATAGGATTGTATTTCCTTTTTTGGCCGAGTATATCTTGTTTTGGTCAAGTAGATCTCGCTGAGTAAAGATCTTCGGCGAGCAGGATCTTCGGCGAGCAGGATCTTTACTCATTAATATTTCTTTAACTGTACGACTTTACATGGCGCATACGCTTCTTACTTCCATATTTCTTGATGACGTGTCTAGACCTGGTGACGTGTCCTCGGTCAACGTTTCTTTCATTGACTAGTTGACTTTGGATGACGTGGAATTACTGTACTTTCGTATTACCCGCTATCTTTGCTGACGTGTCATGCTGACGAAAATATACATACAACAGTGATCATTAGTGATTGTGTAGTTTCAATGAAGCACGACAATCAAAGTATCAAACTGTATGTACATGATTACCGTAAATGGCTTATATATATATATATATACAGAAATTATATTATCAGTTCGAACTGACAAAAGTTATATTAGTTCCTTGCATGTGGGCCATTGGATTTAAATACTTTGACTTGGCTGTATGCACTTGTCAGTCAAAGTATTTAAATCTAGTGACCCACATACAAGGAACTGATATAACTTTTGTCAGTTCGAACTGATAATAGAAAGACTATATATATATATATATATATATATATAGTCTTTCTATTGTCAGCTCGTCCTGACAATAAATATATCATGACGAAGAATGTGGACCATAGATTATGGAGAAGTTTTGACAAGTGCATACACTTTGAGTCAAAGTATGTAAATTTAGTGGTCTACATTCTTCATCCTGATATATTTATTGTCATGACAAACTGATAATAGAAAATCTGTATATATATATACAATTTTTCTATTATCAGCTCGAACTGATAAAACATATATTAGTTCCTTACATGTGGGCTATTGGATTTAAATACTTTGACTTGGCTGCATACACTTGTTAAAGCATCTTTTAAATCCAATAGTCCACATGCAAGGAACTGATATATTTTATATCAGTTCGAACTGATAATAGAAAGACTGTGTATATATATATATATATATATATATATATGGATTATTGAGTTTAAATAAAATACCGCTTTCATTATCTTAGAGACAGGTAGTTGTGATATATGAACATACAAACGAACAGTCTACAATCAAATCCATTTGGCTGCACTGGTGCCTTAGAAGTCATGTTCACAAACAATCGGTCCACAATCGAAACAGAAATGTGAGATTTTGCATATTTGTTTGAAATTGTAGAAATTAAAGGAGAGATTTTTAAAGTTTGCTTTTGTAATTATGTTGTAATTGTTACGTTTATAGTTTGAATAATTAAGTGTTTGAAATTTTTTGAAGTTTCATGGGGTTGGAATTGAAACTTTTGTTTCGAATTCTTTCGGTTAGTCTCTAAAAGTGTATTTGTTGTTATTAGAGTTGTTGTCGGGTGGATTTTTAATTTGAAGTTGTTTTTTTGGTGAGTAGTGTAGTGAAAAATTGAAGTTAACAAATGAGAACGGTTCAGAATATTTAAAGTGTAAAAAAATTGTGGGCTTTTTGCAATATAGTTGATAGAGTTTTATCATTTGATATTCAATATATATTATCCCAAAAAGGGTTTCAGCTGTAGAAATTTATAGTCAATTTTCTTTTTTAAGTGCTTCTTACTAAGATGGGTTGAAATTAGAAGAATACAAAAAAAGTTTAAAACATAGATCAATTGTTTTGTATTTTACATTGCCCGCATATCGTTCAGATTGCGAATTCGTATCATCTAATTAATTAGTTAAACCACTCATTCATACAATCATGGATGCATAGGAATATGTAAATCTTTTGGCATTCTTATCATTTCACCTATTAATATATTATTAATATTATTAATAAATATTAAAAAAAATTCATTTTCTTATATTTTGAAATCCTGTTGACATTCCTCTTCTTAGCCGATATATATATAATCTATTCTAACATGTTATGTTGTTCCTGTAACTCCACCCTTCATTGAAAGGTACATCCTCTCTTTGTTTTATTTTTTTAGTCATTTTTTATTATGTTCATATCTATATAATTGTGTTTAAATTTTTGAATTATGTTAAATTGTTTTATTGAATACAAATAATACTATTTTGTTTACATTCCCTACTCTATTGCCTATCTTATACTTCTCCTACAACTATAGAACTACAGGTACCATATTTTATAATATTGTCTACGGACTCTCCTACTACGGTAGAGAGGTACCGTATTTTATACTACTTCTGATAATCCCTTAATTTTGGGAGAAACATCTGATCAACCCATTAATATAGAATAGATTTCTCAAATAATAAATTATTTAAATACTAGATTTTTTTTAATAATATATATATAGCCAGAAATAGATTTGAAGGAAACTTAAAATGGTGGGTTACAAATATGTGTGCATGACAGCATGAGAAGGAGATGTATAAGAAAGTTTGGTGTAAGAAAAATATATATATATATATTAATTAATAAAAAATTTTTAAAAAGCTTCGGTGCCAGTTTTGGTTTGGTTATATCATCCAAATATATAGGCTCTCATGTTGTAATAATTAATTGTATGCATGATTCATTGTTTTTGTAGTTTTAATAACGTGTTTAAAAGTTCTTTCGGTTTTTTTATTTTACTATATTCTATCACTTTGACTACACTCTACACAGTTCAATCTGCAATTCAGATAATTGTCTATCTAACCAAATGGAGACACGAGCAAGAATGTGAAAGATCAATTTGGTGGATACCAGTTCTCTTACTGCTTAGTGGGAGATGAACGTGATTTATATTTGTTCACGTACAATTATCTTTGAGACAAATATGTTAGTTTTTAAGATATACTACATTGGATGATATATATATGATTATAACTTTGTAATGAACGTGTATTTACCTCCAGGGGCGTAGCTTAGTTGGTAGATGGATGAGCTTGGGGTTTTGGCAAATGACTCATAAGTCAGCGGTTCGAATCCTACCAATGACAAAAGCTTCAAGATAATACATGATCTAGACAGATAGATAGATAGTAATGACTAATGAGCATGCATTTTATGTGATAAATTAATTGACATGATGATAAAAATTATTTTTAAATTATTACACTTTAATTTATTATTTCTACAAATGATGCAAGTGGGAGAGTAAGACATTATAATTCATTGAATATCAAATTAAATATCACTTGATTTAGTTATCTAAAATATTTTCCAACCATACTTCAAATATAAAAAAAAAAACATTTTCTGATCTCGAGATCATATGACAAGTGAATATTTGGTGTGGAGGTTTTCATTGTCTAAAGTAATCGTAAAGGGGAACATTTAAAAATGATGAATCATCCCACTATTTATTATTATTATTATTATTATTATTATTATTGAAAGTTATTTATTTTTCAACTAAACTTAATGAATTTCATAGGTCCAAATTATAGTGGTAAATACATTTGCTTTTTCAATCTCGAGGTAACATATAATAACGGAGTCTCAACTTGCTATGTAAATCCGATGACGATTAACAATGTCTGCACATCGTGTAGCCTGTAAACTAGTATATAATTTATATGGTCACTTATTTCTTTAGATATTTATTATAATATGGAAAAATTGATCGCTATATATATATATATATATATTAAAGGAGTATAAATGATATTTAAGAGTTAAAAAAAGAGGGTTAAACTTGTAATAATAAAAAATCAAAATGACTTTTGGAAATAATTAGATGAATGATATTATAAATTATATTTGGTAAAAAGAAAGGGCAATTTGGGAAGAGGCTTATTGTTCTGAATTGAAAAAACAATATATTTATTATGCTCCAATTTTTAGAGAGTGGGATAGGAGAGTGTATTAACATCCCTCTATAAAAAAAAATCAATTTTTCTTTTTGATTTTTTTTTTTGAAATTTTGAGGCAAAGTTCCACTGATCATACTAATTGTCACGTGTAATAATAATGCGGTGTTTAGTAACAATATTTTTTTTTTTTTCTATTTACAGGTTAAAAAACAAAGATAAAAGCCGTAAAGTGTTGATTTTTAAAAACAAAAAGTGAAACACACGAAAAAATTTCGTCTTAAATTGTGCATATTACTTTAATTATATATATTTTATATAAAAAAAATTTGTTTGAAGCCGTAAAATTAAAAAGTATATACAATTGAAAAAAGTATTTATAATTAAATTATCAAAGAATGCTAGGCTTCCCAAATTTGTTTCCTAAATTCTTTCCCAAATAATGTGGCATGTGAGTTGTCAACATCATGTAATTCATAAGATTATCATGTAATAAGGGATGTAATGTTGACAACTCACTTACACACAGTGTTCAAAAAATCAGGAAAATCAGCCGATTAATCGTTGGAATTCAGGTAGGCTGCCTTTTCCCGTGTCAAAAAGCCAAAAATCGGCCTTATTAGGTGAATCTCGACTAGCCGGCGATAGTCGGCGCTAGTCACCGATTAGTCGTTGATCAATCGCCGACTAGGTGGAAAAGCCAAAATACTCTTCACTTCTTCACTTCTTCAGTTCTTCTTGACAAAATTTTTGACCAAATCTCTTGACCAAAGCTACCGCTTGCTACCATTGACTTTCAGAAGTCGAGATCATCGTCCAAAGCTACCATCCGTCGTTGCCAGGTCGCCGCCATCATAAAGGCTCTTCGTTTTTCATTTGTTAGTTAGTGACTTAATGACTAGTGTTGTGTTTGAGTGAGCGAGATATTTGGATAAGGATTCTGATGTTTTTATGTGGATAAGGATTCTAATCTATTTATGTGGGTCTTATCAAAACTGAGAATTTCTTATTTTAAATTGGGCCCTAAATTGGGCCTTAAAAGCAGCCCATCTATTAATGAGTTTCTAATTTTATTTTATAAAATGAAGATTTTACAACAATTTTGCTTACCGACTAATTGTCTATTAGTCGCCGACTAGTCGACCTAGTCGTTAGGCGTCGGGCCTCCGTCCGACTAGCGCCTAGCGACTACTAGAACCTTGCTTACACATCATTTGGGAAATAAATTTGGGAAGCTTGGCATTACACTTAGTTAATTAATCAAAAAATCAAAGGTACATGATTTTTTAACTAATCACCTCTTAGGAGTTCGAGTCTCACCATACGCATTTCATAAGTATGTGTGAGGAGTTTTTTCCCAGTTTATGGGAGTAGTTATCCGAGACGCATATGCATTGTGTAATCTTGGCAAGTCTTATTTTTGTCATTTGTAATAATTGTAATATTCCAAAAAAAAAATTATTTATTGTGTTGTATTATAGGACTTTATTTAGATATTGGATTGGGCTCAGTTGATGGGTTGATATGTAATGCTTACCCAACTATTATAACAATGGATGCATCTTGAATGGAATGTGCAACCGAACATAGGTGATAGCGAGTTTACTCAAGTATTTACCCATTGCATGTTGACCTACATGATAGAGTCAAAGTTTGAGACTCAATGGTTGAAGGTCATTGACACGTTTGGTTTGCAACATAATGAATGGGTGAAAATGATGTATTCTAAATGGAAGCTATGTGTAGAAATTTTCTTAAGAAGTGCATTTTTTGATGGTTTGCAGAGCACACAACGATCCAAGAGTATTAATTCTTTCCTTAATTGATTTTTGGATATTAGGGTTAAATTGATGAATTCATAAGCCAAATTGATAGAGCAATGTCACGCCTATAAAACAACGGATTGAAGGATGGTTGAAAATGTGTCGAATGCTAATACAGTTAACCTAGAGTGGATGGGAATAGGTTATTTGCCAATTAATTATCGTTTTTTTCGATTAGTCAATGTTAATACCAAACAACAATATAAAAATAAAGTATAAAAATGTAGAAATTAAGGGTACGTCCAGTAATGTTTTGTTGGGGTTTTTGCCCTAAAGCTTGTAATTTGTAAATGTGAATTGAAACATTAATAAAAGAAGTAGTTTATTCATTCTACATACCTGTCTCATACGTTTATCTCATGTGTACTTAACATCCAAGATTGCCGGATGTAATCTCTAACTGAGTATATGACTGTCATATACAGAGGTATTCAGTTTGAGATGATTAATCTAAAGAGTCTGTAGATAGCAAATAGAGTTGAGTACTTTATTTGTGGTTAATCTACAGCTGCAGTCTATTCCGTAATGTACGATGGTCTTAACGTAGACTATTCATATGGTGATATGAGAATGGAAGCACCTTATATGATGTGATCATATAGGACTGGGCCATGATCTATATGAATCTCTCACCAAGATCCGTTACAAGATGAGATTCATATATATCAACAAATAATGGCTATATATGGGTGATCTTGATCCTGAGTGTCTTATCGACTCATTTATGTTAGATCGTGGTTTTTGATATAACATGGGTGAGATCAGAGTTGCATTCCTGGTCAATAACTTCGTATGTTGGAATCACGATTTGGCTAGTGGTTGGGAATGTTTGTACACAATAGAGGAATCCACTCCTTCTTGTGAGAAGTAGATAGTAGTTCCCTTAAGGGTTGATTCGGGGCTTGAACAATCTGATCGCTCTTCTAATTCTGTAAGGAATGGAGGATTTATTGTTCATTAGAGAATCAATGGTACTTAATAGAAAGACATAATTAGAGGGGTATAATGGACATTATGACCTAGCTCTAATTATGAACTACTTGTGAATGATCATACCGGATGTAATAGCTATATCGATGGACAACTGTAATTTCGGTTTGTGTAATACATCTACAGTTGCGAGAGTGCAACCTCAAGTTTTTAGTGGAATAACTCCGAGGTTAATAATCATGAAATATTAATTAAAGAGTTTAATTAATTATTTCTAAGTATTATTAAAGCTCAAAACTGTGGGTCTATTTGGTCCCCTTGCTAGCCCGATTGATTAAAGGTAACAAGGGTCACGGTTAATTAATTGGATTATCCAATTAATTGTGTTACGAAAGTAACATGTATTTACATATTGGGAGCACTTTACCCCTTAGTGGGCCGACCCGGTGCGAGTCCGGATTAGTCGGGGTGTGGTCTGGGCTGATTGCACCATATGGTGGATCCGCCCCACCCGAAAACCGGATGGTGTAAACCAAAAAAAGTAACACGTATTTATTCAGGGATTAATTGAATAATGAGATTATTTAATTAATATATTAATAATTAAATTAATTAAATAATTAGATTATTTAATTAATGAATTAATAATTATGAATTTTTAATTGATTATTAAATGGAGGTTGCAGGTTCAAATCATGACTAAGACATAAAATAATTAGATTATTTTATTCTTAGTTATGTATAGTATTTAAGCTTAAGTCAACTAGGGTTATGTGGGAGTTAGAATCCTACTCTACCTATGACTCTTAAATACTAATTATCTTTTGAATATATGGAGATATATTTGGACAGAGATAATGATTTCGTTTGAAAAATATATAAAGATATATTTTAAATAACTAATTGAATAAAAAAACTTATATAGTAATCAGTGTATTCAATTGAACCTAATTTGCGTCGGATACAAAGAACACGCAACAAAGAAAGAAAGGATAAAGAGGGGTGTGGCCAACTAAAGAAAAATAAAAGAAAAAATATATTTTTTTGTTTTTGGCTCTTCACAAATAGGGTGGCCGAAATTCTTCTACAACAACAAGGGTTGCTTTGTGTTACTTTCTTCTACCTCCATTCAGATTCCTTGAAGTCCGTGACGTGCCCACATGCAGTTGCCGGATCGCGGGACATAGCGAGGAAGATGTGGTGGTTCAAACGGAATAAAGCTTAAAGAAACGAAGGAGTTAGTCTATAAGGGTATGATCTAATTCCATTATTATATTCTTATATATTGTATATGGTTTACATGTTGCTTAAAAATTTTAAAACCTATTTTCCGCTGCGCAACGTAAATCCGGGTTCCTACAATTGGTATTAGAGCCAATTATACAATATATTAGAATAAAAGTTTCTTTTTCATAGTTTTATTCTTGAACTTGCGTGTATGAATGTGTAGGCACATTATAATGATTGTATGATGTTTATAATTTTTTTTTTAAAATTTATTATAAACATGGTTGGTCGTTAATTGTATGGTACAATGGGTTTAGGGTTCTTTTTAATGGTTGTAATATATTTCAATGTAATATTAATCCTGAGATGTAATTTTAATATTTTATTTTTATTTTCTGCTGTATTTTTTATGTTACATATTTTATTGTAAAATATGTACGAAGATATCAGACGAAGAAGATGGAAGGCGGAAGATAAAAATCGGAAACGCGCGCGCACGTAAGACATGCGAAAGCGCTAGGGTTTCCGAATACGAAAAAGATTTTGGGCTGAATTTTATTTATTATTTTTTTATGCCTTGGGCCTCCAATAAGTGTTAGAGTAACACTTGGGCTTTAGGTTTGATTCATGAGATGGATCACAACATAAAAAATAAAAATAATTTTTTTTTTTATTTTTTTATTTTTTTTATTTTTTTTTATATCAAGTTTGGACTTGGTTAAAAGCCCAAAATGAGAAGAATCCAAAGACTTGAAGAATATGAGAATTACTTGAGGACCAAGGAATGCCCTGGATAACTTTTGTAATTAGATATATATATATATATATATATATATATATATATATATATATTTAAAGTTAGATAACCCATTGTACTCGGTCAACTCATGTATGCTTTTATTATGAGATGATTAAAGCATTGCCACGCATATACATATCATTTAGATTAGGTATGCCTACACATATATATATGTTGATATGTCATACATGCATTATAGCCATTTATATTATGTGTTTTTTTTTTGTTGTTTTTTTTTTATTTATATAATTTGATTAAAATGGGTAATTCGCATAATTGGCTATAAATTAATGGGATAAGTTTTTAGAAGTAAAAACTTGGTAATTCTAATTAATCACTAATCTTTTTATTAAAGAGTTTAAATACTTGGATTAGTAGGGCCCTTTAAATATATTAGGATTAATTCGATTAAGCCCCTAATAATAATTGGACCTAATAATGTGTTTAGTTTTAATAGTTAAAACTTGGTAAATACACATTTAATAATTCTAGTCTTAGTAAACAGTTTACATAGATTAGAATTATCACTAATGAACTAGTTTTTTTTTTTAAGAGTTAAAAATTGAATTAGTTTATTAGTTATTGGAATAGAATTCTAATAATTTGTGATTAATGCACTTGACACTTAGATTGAAATTAGCTATTTAATCTAGTTTAATCTAGGTGCATTAATATTAATAGAAAACCCTTATTATATTATAGTGAGTGGGAGAGGGATTTATGACATTATATCCCGTGGTCTCTATCATTAGTTCAACACCGTAAGATTCGAGTGGGGCCTCGTGATGGCTTTGCTTTCATCCTCCCTAAGGAGGGTTTCCATAAGAATCAATATCAAGGTTGACTTCCTAACGGATAGAATTTTTAAGGGGATTTCGGGATTGACCGACCCTAAGGCGACAATTCTTGAGTTAAGCTCATGAGATTTGAAGTGATGGGTTACGCTCACAAGGTTTTAATTAAATTGGCTAATTAAAAACCTGACTAAATAAACGATGGTTGAATGATAGAGGAATAAGAGTTATTCTGGTATATCATTTGATTGAGAATGTCTCGATCCAACATGCAAGAATTTGACCGACCCTAAGGCGACACTTGCTTGTGGTATGTTGGATTGTAGTGGCGTAGTAACAATTTTTTAGGGATTTTCTTGTTCATTAAATATGTCCATGCATCATATTTAATTTTATGCCAAACATTGACATGTGAATTAAATGTATGATTGAATGAATTCTTTATTTATGTTTTTTCAGCAATGTCTTTTGCACTATTACAAATCATAGCCAATGACAAATTAACTGGTGATAACTACACTAAATGGAAACATAACATAAAAGCAAACTTGGTCACCAAGGACCTAAAGTTTGTGCTTACGGAGGAATGTCCTCCAATGCCTACTGCCAATGCCGCACGAACTGTTCGTGAGGCATATGAGAAATGGGTCTCATCAGATGAGAAAGCCCGAACATATCTATTAGCAAGTATGATAGATGTGCTTGTCACTAAGCATGAAGCAATGGGTACTGCATTTGAAATAATAGAGTCATTGCAAGCCATGTTCGGGTAGCCCTCTGAGCAAAATCGGCACGAAGCTGTTCGTTCCGTAATGCTTGCTCAGATGAAAGAGGGCGCATCTATTTGAGAACATGTCCTGAACATGATGTCCTATTTCAACACGACATAGATCAATGGTGGGGCCATTGATGAACCCAGTCAAGTGAGCATCATATTGGCGACTCTTCTAAAGAGTTTCAATCAGTTTAAGAGTAACTATAGGATGAACAAGCTTAGGTTCAGTCTCACTCAATTGCTCAATGAGCTCACTACTTTTGAGTCTTTGACTAAGGACAACAAAAGTAAGACCGGTGGAAACAAATGTTGCCAAACCATCTTCCTCTAGTAATAAGAAGAGGAAGAGGTCTGCTGGGAAGGCTAAGAGTAAGCCTAAGCCCAAGAAAGCCCAAAGTAAGAAAAAGGGCACCTCCATCAACCAAGGCAAAGGAAAGTGTTTCCATTACAACAAGGTTGGACACTGGAAGAGGAATTGTCCTCAGTATCTAGAGGAGGTAGCCAAGAAGAAGAATGCAAAAGGTAAATATGATTTACTTGTTCTTGAATCGTATATAGTGGAAGATGATTCTTCACCCTAGATAGTTGATTTTGGGGCCACTAACCATGTTTGTTCTTCTATGCACAACTTGAGGATGGAGCCTTCTCTATACGTGTTGGGTCAGGGGATGTCGTGTCATCCCGAGCAGTGGGTGTAGTTAGACTACATTTTGGAAGTTGTTTCATTGTTTTGGATAATGTATTTTTATTCCTGGATTTACTTGAAATTTGATTTTAGTTTCAAAGTTATTGGAACAATTATATTATGTTTCTTTTAATAATAATTCTGTTATTATTGCAAAGAATGGTTTGAATATATGTTCAGGATTAAACGAAAACAACTTATATGTTTTAAGGTCGTTAATACATACTACACTGCTCAACGCTGAATTGTTTAAAGTTGAAAAACCTAAAACAAAATGACAAAAGATTTCTCCAACAAAATGAAATGTCTATATGGCATCTAAGACTTGGCCATATCAACCTTGACCGGATAAATAGACTAGTGAAAAGCGGACATTTAAGTGAGTTAAAGGTTGGCACCTTACCTGTCTGCGAATCCTATTTAGAAGGTAAAATGACCAAGAGACCTTTTACTAGAAAAAGGTTTAGAGCTAAAGAACCATTAGAGCTTATACATTCAGACGTCTGTGGACCGATGAATGTTAAAGCAAGGGGTGGTTATGAGTATTATCTCACCTTTATAGATGACTACTCAAGATACAGATTTGTCTATCTAATGCAACGGAAGTCGAAAACTTTTGAAAAGTTTAAAGAATTCTGAGCTGAAGTTGAGAACCATTTAGGAAAGACTATCAAGTCTCTACAATTGGATCGTGGAGGTGAGTACCTTGACCAAGAGTTTGAAGACTTTATGGTCGAGTATGGGATAGTGTCCCAACTCACAGCTCCTGGTACACCACAACAGAATGGTGTCGAGGAGAGGAGAAATAGAACCCTAATGGAAATTGTGAGATCTATGATTAGTTTCTCATCATTACCAAATTCCTTTTGGGGATATACGTTACAAACTGCGGCTCACATTTTAAATGTAGTCCCATCCAAATCTGTTTATAAGACTCCCTTAGAGTTGTGAAATGGTCGTAAAGCTAGTTTGCGACATTTCTGCATATAAGGGTGTCCAGTACATGTGCTGAAGAACAGAAGTGGAAAGTTAGACCCCAAGTCTGTGGTCTGCTTGTTTGTAGGATATTCCAAATAGACCAAAGGTGGATACTTCTATAGTCCTAAAGAGAATAAAGTATTTGTATCGACAAATGCAACATTTCTTGAGGATAACTATATTAGTGATCATAAACCTCGTAGCAAGATTGTATTAAATGAAATGGAACCTAGTAAGACTAGTGCTCAGTCAATAAGAGTTGTTGATCCATTGACATCTGATAGTCAAATGATTCCTAGTTAGGATACACTACCACCTAGACGTAGTGGGAGGGTTGTAACACAACTTGAACGCTATTTGGGTATAGGTGAGGGACGAGAAGTCGTCTTTACTGATAGTGTGGATGATCCATTGACATTTAAGAATGTAATGGAAGATCCTGACAAAGAGGAATGACTTAAAGCTATGGATCTCGAGATATAGTCCATGTACTCTAACTCAGTCTTGGAACTTGTAGACTTATCGGATGGGGTAAAACCCATAGGGTGTTAGTGGATCTACAAGAGAAAGAGAAGAGTAGACGAGAAGGTAGAGACCTTCAAGGCAAAGATAGTGGCCAATGGTTATACCTAGAAAGAGGGGGTCGATTATGAAGATACCTTCTCGCCAGTAGCCATGTTTAAGTTTATTCGGATTCTCTTATCCATTGCTACCTATTTCGATTATGAAATTTGGCAAATAGACGTTAAGACTGCATTTTTGAATAGTAACCTTGATGAGAGTATCTACATGATGCAACTAGAGGGATTCGTGTCTCCAGATCAATAGCAAAAGGTTTGCAAGTTGCAAAGGTCCATTTGTGGACTTAAGCAAGCATCTAGATCTTGGAACATAAGGTTTGATGATGTGATCAAAACCTATGGTTTCGAGCGAAACGTTGATAAGCCTTGTGTCTACAAGCGCATCATTGATAAGAAGGTAGTTTTCTTAGTTCTTCACGTAGATGATATCCTACTCATTGGGAATGATGTAGGGGTATTATCGAAAGTAAAAGGCTGTTTGGCTAGCCAATTCCAAATAAAAGATTTGTGAGAGGCAAGTTGTGTTATAGGGATCCAACTTATAAGGGATCGTAAGAATAAACTCATAGCATTGTCTCAGGCATCGTATATCGACAAGATTCTTGTGCGATTTTCGATGCAGAACTCCAAGAAAGGTAATTTACCTTCCAATCATGGAGTTCACTTGTCTAAGGAATAGTGTCCTAAGACACCTCAAGAAGTTGAGGATATGAGACGTGTTCCCTATGCGTCAACAGTAGGTAGTCTCATGTATGATATGTTATGCACGAGACTGAACATTTGCTTCGTAATAGGAGTAACCAGCAGATACCAGTCCAACCTAAGATTGGATCATTGGGTTGCAGTCAAGATTATTCTCAAGTATCTTCGGAGAACGAGAAACTATATGCTAGTGTATTCTAGATAGGATTTGATCCTGTTAGGATATACGGATTTTGATTTTCAGTTAGACATGGATTCTAGGAAATCCATGTCTGGATCAATATTCACCCTTGGTGGTGGAGCCATTATGTGGAGGAGTGTTAAGCAATCTTGTATTGCTGATTCCATTATGGAAGCCGAATATGTAACCGCTTATGAAGTTGCTAAAGAGGTTGTTTGGCTCCGTAAGTTCTTGAGCAATCTGGAAGTTGTTCTAGATTTGGATAAGCCCATCACACTTTATTGTGATAACAGTGGTGTTGTGGCTAATTCCAAAGAACTGAGAAGCCACAAAAGAGGTAAGCATATAGAGAATAAATATCATCTCATCAGAGAGATAATGCAGAGAGGAGATGTGACCGTGACCAAGGTAGCATCATAGGACAATCATGATGATCCATTTACGAAGACCTTACCGGCTAAAATGTTTACGGGTCACTTAGAGGGTCTAGGTTTACAAGACATGTCTCACATGCTTTAGTGCAAGTGGGAGATTGTTGGGGTTTTTACCCTAAAGATTGTAATTTGTAAATGTGAATTGAAACACTAACAAAAGAAGTAGTTTATTCATTCTACATACCTATCTCATACATTTATCTCATGTGTACTTAACATCCAATATTGCTGGATGTAATCTCTAACTGAGTGTCATATACAGAGGTATTCAGTTTAAGATGAGCAATCTAAAGAGTCCGTAGATAGCAAATATAGTAGGGTACTTTATTTGTGGTTAATCTACAGCTGCGGTTCATTCCATAATGTACGATGGTCTTAACCTAGACTATTCATATGGTGATATGAGAATGGAGGCACCTTTGATGTGATCATATAAGACTGAGTCATGATCTATATGAATCTCTTACCTTATCCATTACAAGATGAGATTCATATATATCAACAAATAATGGCTATATATGGGTGATATTAATCCTGAGTGTCTTATCAACTCCTTCAGGTTAGATCGTGGTTTTTGATATACCATGGGTGAGATCGGAGTTGCATTCCCGGTCAATAACTTCGTATGTTGGAATCACGGTTTGGCTTGTGGCTGGGAAGGTTTGTACATAATAGAGGAATCTACTCCTTCTTGCAAGAAGTAGATAATAGTTCCCTTAAGGATTGATTCGGGGCTTGAACAATATGAGCACTCTCTTAATTCCGTAAGGAATGTAGGATTTATTGTTCATTAGAGAATCAATGGTACTTAATGGAAAGATCTAATTAGAGGGGTATAA
Organism: Acer saccharum; assembly: GCA_030490815.1. Classification (NCBI taxonomy): domain Eukaryota; kingdom Viridiplantae; phylum Streptophyta; class Magnoliopsida; order Sapindales; family Sapindaceae; genus Acer; species Acer saccharum. Next base: position 22,302,225 of record CM059874.1, read on the forward strand.
CGGACATTATGACCTAGCTCTAATTATGAACTACTTGTGGAGGATCATACCGTATGTAATAGCTATATCGATGGACAATTGTAATTTCGGTTTGTGTAATACATCTACAGTTGAGAGAGTGTAACCTCGGGTTTTTAGTGGAATAACTCTAAGGTTAATAATCATGAAATATTAATTAAAGAGTTTAATTAATTATTTCTAAGTATTATTGGAGCTCAAAACTGTGAGTCCATTAGGTCCCCTTCCTAACCCGATTGATTAAAGGTAACAAGGGTCACGGTTAATTAATTGGATTGTTCAATTAATTGTGTTACGAAAGTGACATGTATTTATTCAGGGATTAATTGAATAATGAGATTATTTAATTAATATATTAATAATTAAATTAATTAAATAATTAGATTATTTAATTAATAAATTAATAATTATGAATAAAATAATTAGATTATTTTATTCTTAGTTAGGTATAGTATTTAAGCTTAAGTCAACTAGGGTTATGTGGGAGTTAGAATCCTAATCTACCTATGACTCTTAAATACTAATTATCTTTTGAATATATGGAGATATATTTGGAAAGAGATAATGATTTAGTTTGAAAAATATATAAAGATATATTATAAATAACTAAATGAATAAAAAAAAAAACCGATATAGTAATCAGTGTATTCAATTGAACCTAATTTGTATCAGATACAAAGAACACGCAACAAAGAAAGAAAGGGAAAATAGGGGTGCGGCCAACTAAAGAAAAATAAAAGAAAGAAAATATATATTTTTTTGTTTTTGGTTCTTCACAAATAGGGTGGCCGAAATTCTTCTACAACAAAACAAGGGTTGTTTTGTGTTACTTTCTTCTACCTCCATTCAGATTCCTTGAAGTCCGTGACGCGCCCACATGCAGTTGCCAGATTCGCGGGACATAGTGAGGAAGACGTGGTGGTTCAAACAGAACAAAGCTTAAAGAAAGGAGTTAGTCTACAAGGGTATGATCTAATTCCGTTATTATATTCTGATATATTGTATACGGTTTACATGTTGCTTAAAAATTTTAAAACCTATTTTCCGCTGCGCAACGTAAATCTGGGTTCCTACACGTTTTTCATGTGCTGTTTTTCGAAAATAAAAACGAAAATGAAAACAGTGTTTTTGGTTTCAATTTTCAAATTGAAAAACGCATTTGGTAGTATATTTTGATAGATGTATTCTGAAAATGAAAATCGTAAAAATGCGTCTAGTGGTAATAATTAACAAAACACTGAAAGTCATAATTTTACTCACATGGCAACACATTATTGGATTGTTCTTTGGTGTTACAATAGACTTACCACACATAATCATAATATGTATATATATATAGACATATAATGCTTAAAACCCTAACTTTATTTCATTATTTTTCTCCCCTTCATTACTCTGCCGCCTCCCTTCATCATTTTTTTTTTGACAGCTCCCTTGAGCAGAAAATAGAGGAAAAAAAAAAACCCCGGATGCAAAAACCTCTAGAGGCACTTCCACACAAAGTCAACTCTCTGTTTGATCTCTACTTCTACTTGCTCGATCTCTTCGTCTTCTCTCCCACATCTATCTGTTATCTTCTCTTCTCTTCATCTTGTTCTAATCTTTTCTCTTCATCTCCTCTAATTCCATGATTTTTTTTAACCGTTAATTAGATATATTGTGTTTGATGATGTTGAAGTTGTGGTTGTTAGTGAGACGATTTTGAAGCAGTGTTGTTTATTGAGATTGTGTTGATGATGAGTAGATGAAAGTGTGATTTATTTTGTTCTGAGCTTAAAAGAAAATCACAAAGTGAAAAAAAAAAAAAATGGAAAACAAAACCAAAAACATCAAATAGTTGTTTTCCATTTTTTTCATGTTTAAGTCATTAAAGTTGAAAATGATTTTGAAAATGGTACCAAACGAACATTTGAACTATTTTTTAAAAACAAAAACAAAAATGGCCTTTGAAAAATGGTACTGGACAGGGCCTAAAGAATACCTGATTTTTATGAGGAAACACTCAAACTGAGAAAAACCACGAGAATAGCCTCATTAGCCACTTAAGTCACAGAAATCCACTATATGAAAAGAAAATTACACCCTTAAGTGATACACGGATATTCACTCTCGACAACCTCAAGCTTTGGTCACTTCCCACTTACCAATCTTGATTCAATCTTAGTGATATCCCCCAATCCACTACCCTTGGCGTGAGCATCTCCTAATCTACCTGTAGGCCTTTTACAATAGCATTTGACAAATGACTGTTTTTCATTTTCGCAAATGACTTTACGAAAACAGGTAAACAAACAATTTTACGGCTGTTTTTTTTTTTTTTTTTTTGAAAATAAAAAACCGTTTAAAAAAACGGAATCAGGCAGCACCTAACTTCCTCTGAAGTATCAGAAAGTAACATTGGGAAATCAAAAATGCATTTATACACATAAACTTCCTTAGTGTTATTTGATCGCTAGACAAACTTAACAAATCAAGGATAAAATATTATTTTATTACGAATTAGAGAACAACTGATTTGATAGTGGAGTTAGGACCCTCCCCTAGCTTGGTTTTTCCTAATTTTTATTATTTTTTGAAAGTAAGTGAAGCAATTACTTGCATACACTACAAGAAAAGTGACATATAGTGACACATTTCTTTGTGATAAATTTTGAATACATTAGTGTAGGTATTATTTTGTGACAAATTTTATTATTTATCATTGTGATTTTTTCAATTCAGACTTTAAAAAAAAAAAAAAATTGTCACAATTAGTTAAAATTTGATCATTTGTGACATTTAATAAGTCAGAAAATTACCTTGTAAAAAAGGAAAGATTTTTTTCAAAAAAAAAAAAAAAAAAAAAAAAAAAAAAAAAGATAAGAAAGGTTTTATTTTGTAAATACTTGTAATTTTCTTTTCACTTTTTTCACATATTTCAGATTTCCTAAACCATATCATAAATCATTAAATTTTTGTTCTAAACACCTAATCATATTTCCTAATTTCATTAAAATTCTCAAGTTTATGGTGATTTGCTCAAGGTATAGTATCTCTGAATTTGATTTTATTTTTATGGTTTCTGATACATTGGGTTTTTACTTATTTTAGAGATGAAAAATAGGAACGTTTGTGAAATGAAAGAAAAAAACATTTTTTTTTATATCCTCTCATGCCTCCTTAATATCTCCTTGAACTTTAACAATGAGAATTCAAACTTCACGTAATTTTTGTCTACAACAATCCTTCAATTGATTTCTCTCCAATATATATTGAGGTATATTTCTCTCCTCTCTAATCTCTATTTTTTTTTCTCAGACATAATTTCTCCATGATTTCGTTTCAATTGAATTCGTCATAAGCACCGATGATGAGTACAGCAACAAAGACACAAGCGCTCAAATTGCTCCCATCGTCAAGCATGAGATGATCGTCATCCTAACCGATGAAGAGAGCGAGGAAGAGATTGTCATCACCATCGTCAAGCTTAGCGATTACTTCAATTTGACGATCTTTTCCCATAAGCCATATCCCGATCTGTTCTATGATTGTTTTCTTTTAATATGTTTTTGGTTATGTTTTGATGTGTATGAACTTGAAATTGATTTATTCACCAAGCTGAATGCATAGAAACTGTTTGATGAAATGTCAAAGAGAAAAAATGAAGCAAAGAATGCACTTTTTTTTTTTGGTACCATTACATTTTATAACATAGATTTATATATATATATATATATATATATATAAAGCATACATGTTAAACCTTCTATACATAAGTACATATCTACGGACTTAGTTATAGAAATGCTTACACTATCAAGGTAATTGTTTATAATTATGAATGCACTATTACAATTTTATGCAAACATTCTTACTAATTCTAATAAAAAGAAAACGTTTTGGGTAGGATTTCACTTGGTGTGCTGTCTTGTTTTGTTACGGTTAAGTGTCTAGTACGAAAATATCAGTGTTGTTGCAATTTAATAATCAAGTTACATGATTATCTATGTCTACAGGGCCGGTCCTGAGTTTTTGGAGGTCCGGGGCGAATATATATATATATATATATATATATATAATATGTTTTTTCATAGTATATAGTTTATGCAATTCCAATATTGAAAATTGTTTTATGTTTTGTTACTTTGATAACATACTTAAACCGTTTTAAATCGAGTTTTTTACCATCAAAATACAAAATTTATAACGAGATGTGGTTGGTCTGGTGGTAGAATCCCTCACACATGCACCACAAGGTTGCGGATTCAAGTCTTCTACCTCCCTAAAAAACCCCCAATTTATGTGATAGTGAAAACTTCAAAAAATACAAAATTCATAATACTCATCAAACTAGTATATTCCAAATGGTTGACGTTGTTTTTTCTCATTGCATTCATCCCCCTTAAAGTCCTCTTTACAACTTCAATTAGATTTAAGAATCTCCATATTAGTGCTTTATGAAACTGAATTTGACAATGTGCATATGTTTTGATTTGTTTTTTTTTTTTTTTTTTACAAATGTTTGGACTTTTTTAAGTTCAATGAACTCTTAATATGTATACTCAATTTGATCACGTGTATATGTTTGGATATTTTTTTAAGTTATAAATTTATTGTTTTCAATCAACTCTTAATATTAAGAGTAATTTGTAGACAAAAACCTATAATTGAATCAGACTTTGATTTATACTCTTGGCCATTACTCAATATCGTAACAAGTGTTAAATATATGATAATGATGGGATGTTTATTTTCATTACATAAGAGGGACATGTATCAATAGTAAAAAAAAAAAGGATATGGATCCACAGGTTTTTGGTTTGCTTGTAATTTTAAAGAAGTATTTTGGGATGCTTATTTTTATTGTATAAGAGGGATATGAATTAGTAGTAAAAAAAAAAAGGAGGAAAAAGTGAATAAGTGATGAAACCCTATAAAAAGTGAGAGAGAAAGAGATGCAATGGCTGGTCTAATTGTTAAAAAAAAAAAAAAAAAAAAAAAAAGAAGAAAAAAAAAGAAAAAAAGGGCATTATAGGAATACTTGAGGGCCCTTTTATTTTGTTTTTTGCTTATGTAATTGTTGGGCTTTGTTTAAAACAAATACCTGGGCCTTCTTTTATCTGAAGCGAAATGTATTTATTGGGTCATTTTAAATTTCAACCCATATATATATAACTCAATAATAACTCATTACAAGTAAATATAGGCCCTTTTAAAGGATGGGCCCTGGGCAGGCGCCCCTGAAAACCAGGCCTAGGGCCGGCCCTGTATGTCTACTGAAATCTATTTAGATGTTATGGAGTTTTTGTTTTTTTTTTTTGTTTTTGTTAGATGTTATAGAAACAAACCATATTTAGATGTTTGGTGGAATACATTGATAGCTTAGAAAAGAAAATACCACATCATGATTATGAGATTTGCAAATTTTTGACGGCATTCATAACCACAAAGTAGGACCTTGTGCAAAGTAGAAATATTTTTTTAAGGATTACGAAGGAAGAAGATGCAACTAAACAATGCATTGGATAAATTCAGTTTCAAATTATTAGTAAGCCTCACATTTGTTTGTTTTTGTTCCTTGATTGGTACTTGAAGAAAAAAAAAATTGGGTAAGAAAAGCAAGGAATTAGAGTGTGTAAATTAATATTAAAATTCAATATTAGTAGAAGCAATCATTAACTAGAAATAATTAGCCTGAGTTAACTACTTGGTTATATAGTGTTGAAATGGGTTAGCCCATCTCAACATATATAGGCCCAAACCAGAAACTCAAGCTGAGACCTAAACCAGAGGCCCAAATCAGAACCAAGACCTGAGGTAGCCTAACCCAATTGTGGAGCAATTGTAACTTATACGGTGCGTTTCAACTATCAAATGTTACCTGATAAGATTAGAAGGGCCACGTGATGAAATCCAATGTGGCAACCTGATATTGGTGGAAGAAGATTTTGGTACTGACTCATTTGATAAGCCTATATAAGGAAAGATGAGAGAGAAAGGCATGAGGTTGATTAGGGTTTATTTTTGTGCTTTCTCTCTCTCTCGTTTTCTCTCAACTTCTCAGAGTGTTTATTGTGATTTCTGGAAGAAGATTTTGGTACTGACTCATTTGATAAGCCTATATAAGGAAAGATGAGAGAGAAAGGCATGAGGTTGATTAGGGTTTATTTTTGTGCTTTCTCTCTCTCTCGTTTTCTCTCAACTTCTCAGAGTGTTTATTGTGATTTCTTGGTGATTCCAAGTGTAACTTTGTGTAATTTTGTGAGATATTGTTCTCTGAGTGATAATAGAGTGTTTGTGAGCATTTGTATTGAAAGATAGGTTGTTATCTTTCTGGATCAAGAAGAGGTTGTGTGAGGTTTATGTTCTACGATCTGGTTTACTTACATATCTAGTGTTCTTGAGAGTTTCTAGGTTGATTTTAGGTTTCAGTTGAGTGTTCTTGTTTGTAAAGAAACGTATACAGTGGAGAGAGCATTCCTGTGTTGGCTCAATGTGGATATAGGTCATTTTGACCGAACCACGATAAATCTTCGTGTCCTTTACTGTTCTGTTGCCTTTATTCTTCTTTCGTATGTGTTAAATTCTTCGATATACATCCTGGTACATCTGCACCTCTCTCTAATTTGCAAGTGTTTCTTGCTGGTTCTAATAACATAGAAGAGAGGTGTTAGTGATCAGATTTAGATATATTCTTGAGATGGATTAGGAGGATTAATTGCTACAGATCCTATCTTGGATTGACAGTTATTTTTTCTGTATTTTGTTATCGATCCTGTTGTTGGTAGGATTATTATTATTTCCTTTTTTTTTGTGTAAGTGAATCTTACTGTATTTTCTAGCTTTAACAGGAGGTGTTAAGGCTTTGGTAGGAACAAAAACCTGACATACAGTTTTTATGGTGTCAATATATCTGATAGGGTATTTTGTGTGTAAATGCCAGTGTTCTAGTAAGCACTAGGCACTTGGTGCTAGTCGAGCGAAGACCCAGTGCCTAGCGCCTAGGCCGATTAATCGGCGATTAATCGGAAAACACAATTACAAACAAATTCCACATATCAAATCCAAAGAAAACCCACTAAGCCTAGGCCAAATGTTGCATCTAACCCAATAAGCCTCAATTGGCTCAATAAGCATCAATTAACCCAATAAAACCCACACTAAGGCATCAAAATCACGCTAGGGATATAAGTGTAATTATTGAAGGAAGATTGAAGCTATTGTGATTTTATAAGACATCAGGGGGCGTTTCGTTATTTGCCACACAAATCAGAGCTCACGCCACGAGCCCAAACACAAGCCCAAACGTTGGCCCAACCTGACTCAAGTGAAGCTTGTGTGCACCCTAGTCCACTGCTAAACGCACCCCACCTTCCTCAACTTCATCTTCAACCTCACGCCTGCCTCCATTGCCGACCAAACCCTAGTTGGTGCAGTCGCCAAAAACAGTGATCCCGCTCCTTATTCCAGCTGATTTCCGGTGCAGAAGAACGGCGGAGTCAACAGCTTTGACCCGCCTAGCCCGATTAAGCGGCCACGTGTACTATTACACGCCCACCGTAGAAATGGTCCGATTTTCACCTTTTCGGTGCGTTTTCTAACTGCCTAACTGTTTTGGTTCAACTAATCGGCCGCCTAGGCCGATTACTAGAACACTGGTAAATGCATGAGATTTATTTAGTTTCATGAAGATGGTTTATAACGATGATAATATTATTTCAATATTCGTGACAAACCTTACATGCCTACCTTGTGATTATTCAACAACGTAAATTGTTGTTTTCTTGACATTAATCTCATTTGTTGTTTGCATACTTTGTCACAATTTAGTACTTTGTAATTGAACATTACATAGCTTGATGTTCTGTTACTATATGACTTTCATTGTGTCATCTATTTGGATGAAATTTTGAGTGCATAATGTGAAAGAACTTGTATACAATTTTTCTTGATTTCTAACCGTATATACATACAACATATGTATGATGTATGGTAATTTAAAATTTTGAATTATTCTTGTTATGATGTACAACAACGTTTATTCTTGTCGTGATTTATTGTTTTTGAATGTGAAGTTTAAGGGTAGAGATTACAATTATATATATATTGCCTATAATGAAGTTAATCTAACGTTATTTCTTTATCGTTTATTTATTTCTTATTGTTTACATAACTTAAACATGTTAATAGGAATAATTATTTTCTTACTTTTATTATTATTATTATTATTATTATTATTATTATTATTATTATTATTATTTTGCAGAAACAAATGGGTGAGCTTGTTTCAAATATCAGGATTTATGGTCATGTTTCAACAAAGAAAGGAGACATATACATCTGGAACTTCTTAGTTTATAACTTTTTTATGTTTAGTCTTTATAGCTTAGGACATTTGCTAATTTCACTCATGATTAGGTTGACAATTCTCTATATTGTTTTAAAAAAATATTAAAAAAAAATCTCTATCCTGTTTCATTGTTCTTTTTTTATTTTTTATATTATTGATTATATATATGAATACAATAATTATTTTAAAATCATCATACAATTTATATAGATGTAATAAATATATATGTATGTATATATATAAATTTGTATTCAATATATTTGTTTATTTACTGACATATAAAATCACAATTTTCAGAAGCTCCATTGTAGATTAAGAATAGTGATGATTTTCATATGATTATTTGTCATTAGATTTGTTTACAGTGACATAATTTTCAAATGGTTAATTGTCACTAAAGTTGTCTACAATGACAATTTTCAAACAATTAATTGTTACTAGATTTGCATATAGTGACAAAATATTCAAATGGTTAATTGTCACTAAGTTCGCTTATAGTGACAAAATATTCAAACAGTTAATTGTCACTAAGTTTATGTATAGTGACAAAATTTATATTTCGTCACTCGTTAGGATCCGGTAAAAATCCGATAAAAATCTGTCACTAGGACATTATAAGTGTCAATAATACTTTTAGTAACGGAGGTATAAGTGACGAATTATTAGTGACACTTTTTTTGTCACAGCTTTGATGTTGTGACAAATTTTCCACTTATTGTGACATATATTTTTCGTCACTATAGATCATTTTTCTTGTATTGATAAGAGAGAGAAAAAATGAATAAATATTAAAAATCTAATTTCTTTATACTTAGGTGTCACTAAACTAGAAAAATATTAGGATAAAATAGGCTATAAGAGAATCCAGATCCAAGAAAACGTCTGTTCCAAGTGAAGCTTTAATGTTTGGATGCCATATTTTCTTTTGTATTCATGAAGTCACCACCTTAGTTAAAATATAGGGATATTATTAAAACCACCCTCTAGTTTAGGTTATTAGTCAAAAACCACCTTCTAGTTTTATTTTTGACCAAACAAACCATGTAACTTCAATTAATGGACAAAATACTGTCGTTACTAGACTGTTAAAAAATTTGAATTCTCTATTAAACCATTAAAGGTACAACGGTAAATGAGGCAGTGAATAAATTTATTACTATTATTAAATGAAATAAAATATTATTTAATAATAAAAAAACTAATTTTAAAATAAAATCTCTCTCTCTTCGTCTTCTCCAATACACTCACTCTCTCCCTCTCCCTCGTCTGATCTGTCTCTCATCTCGACTCTCTCTCTCAATGTCGTAGAATGCTTATCAGTAGGTGTTTGAGTGGTGGCTAGATCTGTGGGCGATGGCTGCTTGGGTTTTGAGGGCTCTTTTTGTGATTTGCGGATGGTGGCTGATTGGTTGTGGTGGCGGATGGGTAGTGGGGGATGTTTTTGTGATTCACTGATGGTGGTTGATGTTTTCATGATTCATAAATTTGGGGGTTTGTGCGATTTGCAAATTAGAGGGTGGTGGCAGATGGGGGGTGGTGTTCGTAGTGGCCCCTCGTGACGGCCCAGTTCGTGATGCATGGGGCCACCACGAAACACGGGAAGGTCCTAGCCTCCCCCTTCTGGCCTTCTGGATCGATGAAGATCTAGATATGGATCTAGTGGACATATCTTTTTTTTTTTTATAGTTTTTTTTTTTTTTTTAATTCAGTTTTTTATGTTTTAATCTCCATTGTTCATTTTTGAGAGAGTCGATAGAGATATATATCTTTCTTTCTTTTTTTAATGATTAATTTTTCCTTTTAAATTTTTTTTAATATTTAAATATAAGGGTAAAATGGTATTTTGGTAAAAAAAAGAAGTTAACATTAGGGAGATTTTGGTCAAAAACGAAACCATGGGGTGGTTTTTGACTAATAACCCAAACTAGAGGGTGATTTTGAATAATATTCCTAAAATATATGAACATTTGTTAAATTCCAAGTAGTTTGCAACCTTTACAAAAGTGACTAAATTGGTCTCAAACTTTTTCACTAGTACCAAATGAGTCCCTCTGTTAGCTTTCCATTAGTCAAACTTAACGGACAAAGGGTGGTTTAGTCTTTTTAACTTGTTTAAATTAAAATCAAAGTGCAAACAAAAGAAATTTCATAACTACATTTTATGCATCAACTCAAGTCTGCCATCAAATGGCTACAAAACTCCCTTAAATAAGATCAGAACAATGAAAGGAAGGAAACAATTCAAAATTAAAAAAATCATAATCATCTCTCAATCAATTTAAATCATCCTTAATTTGAGATTCCAAAATTAATCAAAATCACCAAGATTGATTAATTTGAAAGATATATTTAGAATATTGTGATGATTATAATAACTTGAGTCCTACTTTTCTATAATTCGTGGAGCATATTGACCATACAATCCTCATCGTTTGATCACTTACGTAAATGTCGCAAATTTTTTAGAATTAATAAAAAAAAAAAAAAAAAAAAAAAACCGGGACTAATTTGGTAATCCCTCTTTCCAACAAGTAAAAATTGTTTCGTGTTAGATCATTAGATGGCTTTACCCCTTTATTCTGGCATCTCCCAACGATGACTACTAAGATGTACTGGAGGTTGGTAGAATGATTTATACTACACATCCAAGGTGTTTCTTACTCGCCAATTAATTTTAATAAAAAATTAAAATTAAAAAAAATCAAAATTACAGCCTATAATTTTAAATGAACATTGTCCACTGTTTCATATTTAATCAAAGGTAGATTTGACTAAAAATGTCACCAGCTTGGCTGTCTCCTTTATTGTTCTCCTAATAGATTTCTGCAACACCACCTACTTTTCTGTCATTGTAATTACTATTTAACATTGAGACAACAACCCATTTTCTCTTCTAACATTTGTGGAGTGTGGTCCCAAATCCCAGTATACTTTCTCTTTGTTTATTTATTTCTTTTCTTAATTTGTTTTTGGCCATCCATCGACATTTGTCTCTCTATACATTCATGTAGCCAGTAGAAGAGATATTTGAGTTTGGTTTACATTTAATTATTGTAGTGAAAAATCTTTAGGGTCTATGTCTATCACAATACAAACCGGTGGGAAAACTGTATATGACCTTCTACTTGAAGCTAATGGATTCAGAACTCAAATATATCTCTTTCAAATCCAGGACCAGGGGTCATAATAATGGTCGGTTGGTACCAAAGAATTGTGGTTCGAGGAACAACAGACGTGGTGGGTATTGGACTATTGGGTGTTGATGACTGATGAGGTTCAAAAGTGCACGTGTTAATTTGTATTTTTAAGTTTTGAAATATCAAATGATTTCTAGGTCAGCGGCTTGAATTCTATCAATGGCGAAAACTTTCAAAAAAAATATCTGATCCTGAATTAACAAACATATATTGTCAATAAAAAAAAGTTTTGAAATATCAATGTAGTATTTAATATATAGCAACAGCTGGAGTGTGTACAGGAAATTATACAGCATAGGGACAGGGCTAAATAAGCTACTTCATTATTTTAAGTTTGTATGAATTTTAAAAGAAAAGTGATGTGCTTATAATTAAGTAATTTTGTATGAATTAAAAGGAAAGTGATGCAATTTTCATACACAATTTTTCTTTTTAATTTATTATAATTTGGGGTTTGAAGGAGAGAATGTATATGAATCAAACCCAAGTCTTTGATTCCAGTGTGAGGGGAATATAACCAAGTCATTTTTTCAATGAAAAATATCAATTTTTTTTTTTATATAATATATATTAATTCGGAACTAGATATTTTTTTGAAAACTTTCACTATTGGTAGAATTTGAGCCGTTGATCTGGGAGTCATTTATCCAAACCCCAAGCTCGTCCATCTACTAGCTGAGCTATGCCCCTGTTGGTATGAAAAATATCAATTTGAATATCGTTTATCAATTATTCGTATAAAGATTTAATAAACGTAAAAATTGAATATAGCTGGGTTATTACAAAACGTCAGACATGTAATTACAATTAACCCTCAAAATATTAGATAGTCTTTTCAAGAATGTATGCTTTTTTAATAATTTAAATCGTACGTTGATATAAATGTATCTATCATCTTAGCTTTATGTTTCATTTATTATACAATCTATACGCGCATACTATTTATTAGCATTAGCTTGAAATAGGGTACCAGGAAAGAATAGGCCCTCTATAGGACCATTGCGTGTTTCATATCCTAATTTAAGGCCAAAAATAATCTTTACTAATTCCAAAATCCAAATATTGATATTAAATCTTTGCCATGTTCAAATTTCAAACAAATATTGATATTATATATGTGGATCGGATGTACATGTTTATGTAACAATACAATGTCCGGGTCCTGATAACTACTCCTACAAATCAAGAGAAAACTCCCTGTACATACTTGTCAAATAGTGGGATTCGAATCCCCATCATCACTGTAGAAGGAAAGTGCACTATCATCTCTGCTAAGTGTTGATGTGCGTTTTCGAGCTTAATTTTTTTTTTAAGAGTCTCTCAAGCTTAATTAAGTTTCAAAATTAATAAAATGAAAAAAATAATAAAAAGCTTAATTAATTATAACCAAATTAATACCTTCAAGTAATGTTGTGAGGTATGGTCAGCAATGGAAACCATAGAGTAGTGTAGTGCAATTTCTCGACACAATATACATACACACATGCGTCAGATACATGTCACTAGTAGTTAGCTACACAAATAGATTGAAGAGATGGGGTAATAGACACATATTCAAAATTCATAGGATTTTATTTGATGTATCCTTTGTGTGATTTCAGCTGAAAACATTACTACAAGTCTACAAGAGAGCAAAGTTATTAAAGATTGATATAAATGCTTCTGCAAAACATCAACTAACCACATACTCCACCACCTGCTGATATTTACTGCAGCCCTTTGTAGTGCTCTTTTTATATATATATATATATTGACCCATCTTCTCCGAAATTTCAAAACCAGACACAAGCATGCAGACTTCTATGTTAAAATGGGTTGTGTTTGCTGCCTTTCTCATTCCTTGTATGTCCATTGGCTTTGAAGATGATCAGAAGAACTACTACTCTCCAGACCCTCATGCCGGAACTCCTCCTCATACAGGTCCCTCATCTTTCGATCTGCTTCATTTTTGTTATACTTTGAATTAATGCAATATTAATTAGCACATGCATTATAAATATATATATGCACCAAGCTATAGCTAGTATTAACCTGAAGACTCTCTAATGCAGGCCACCATGGAAGTACACCACCACACGGAGGAGGCTCTCATGGAACCCCCCCATCACATGGAGGCTACAACCCCACACCGTCAACACCGTCAACACCATCAAACTGCGGAACCCCTCCGCAACCATCAACACCGTCAAACCCTCCTTCAGGATACCATTCTCCTCCAACTTCGGTATCTCCTCCAACTTATGTAAGTCCACCGATATCCATTGATCCAGGCACTCCTACTTATCCTGGCTACCATTCTCCTCCAACTTCGGTATCTCCTCCAACTTATGTAAGTCCACCGATATCCATTGATCCAGGCACTCCTACTTATCCTGGCGTTCCCACCCCTCCATTTTATCCTGGTCCAAACCCACCCACCACTGGTACATGCAAGTAAGTCTCACATTTTATATTTTGCATTTTTCTGTTAAAATTTTAATAGTTTTTCAAATTAGCCCCTAAAAAACCTGGAGCTGGCTTCGCCTCTATATATAGGTTAAATAATTGATAATTTCCATATATTCTGTATGCAGCTACTGGAGTACTCACCCAGGAGTTATATGGGGTGTATTGGGCTGGTGGGGTACGTTGGGCAACGCTTTCGGTGTGAGCAGCCTACCTGGTTTTGGAGCAAATATGAGCTTGCAGCAGGCACTTTCCAACACTCGCACTGATGGCTTTGGTGCTCTCTACAGAGAAGGGACTGCAGCCTGGCTCAACTCCATGGTTAATCACAGATTCCCTTTCACTACCACGCAGGTCCGCCAGAATTTTGTGTCTGCACTCCACTCTAACACTGCCGCCGCCGCTCAAGCTCGCCTCTTTAAGCTTGCAAATGAGGGTCACCTCAAGCCCAGACCATGAAACTATTGTTTTCTCTCTTTGTTGTCAAGATAATTGTGTGCTAGCTACTTAAGATTTCTCTATTGTCATTTTAGTATCTTATTAAGATATGTGATCTGTCATCATGTAACAGTTTATTTTCATAGATACTATGCTGTCCTTAATTAAATGCTTAATTTAAGTTTGTCTTGGTTTTGAATAACGTACGTACTTTTGTTTTGTTTGTTTCCATATTGTCATCCGAGTACTACTCCAATTGGAGACACGATTCAACTAAATTTAATTAGTTTGGTAAGGTCACAAGTGTTTGCTGACGTTTATTTATAAGCTGTACCAGGTTATAAATTTTCAATCGGATAGGACTCACAAATTAATTTTCAGAAATGAACTATAACAAAAGAGAAAATTTTGGGTGCATATCATACTGGAATCTGATCGTGGTGTATTGGATCCACTTAATAAATGACACGTGTCAATTAAAAAAAATTCTACCTCCTCCTCATTTTCTCTCTTCATCTTCTCTATCTACCATAATCATTCTCTCACTCATTTTCAGATCTGCTGTTACACACCGCTGACGACCGATCGCCAGAGAAAGTGAGTCGACACCACCCATAGTGCGTGAAGTGTCGACCTTCTGATCTCTCAAAAGGGCCGTCACCAAATGAAATCGTCTTGATGGTCCAATCGTCGTTCGAAGAGCTAAACCCAAATCATCTTCGAACCTTCGTAGTCAAATTTGCGTTGATTCGTCACGAATCCGACAAAACTGATCTCTCCAATGAACTCATTGTCGTTAGATCTTCCAGATCCGACTATCGTCAGAGTCAACCGACGAGGTGAAAAAATGGGAGAAAGAAAGTCAAATTCCAATGAGTGATTTAGGAAATGAACAAGAAAATTTTAAGTAACGTGTCATTCAGTGTGTGGATCCGATGCACCACCATCAGATTCCAGTGTGGTGCATTGGATGCACCCAAGTTTTTCTCATAACAAAAAAGTAAGATTTTTATTTTATACAAAAAAAAAAAAAAAAAAAAAAAACTAGAGGCCAGCAATCGCCTCTATGGCGGGGAAGGCCTCCTCTGTTTTTGGTGCTGCTAACCTTATAAATGACAAAGGCCAGCGGCCTTCAGTTATTTTTTTTTTCTACTGCAACACGAATACATGATTAAGAGTACCCCATTTCTTCATGAGAATATATAAAAGCTAATTACACCAAACTCATCTAAGGTTTGCCCTTTCACACCCATAAACAATTTTATCAAAAATTGACACTCATCTCCCCTACAGTTAGGGTTTTGACCAAGGTTGACCATTAATTTTAATACATTCAAAGGTAATATCGTCATTTCACCTTTAACTTAATAACATTAGAAATTTTAAAAAACAAATTAAAAAAACAAGATCTCCACCATCCATCTTTGACCAAGATGGATGGTTGAGATCAAATAAAAACTAAATAAAGTAAAAATGAAAATTTGATAAATAAATTAAAAAAAAAAAAAAAAACACAAACGTTTTTAAGAATAAAGGATGGTGTAGATTTTTTTTTATAAAAAAAAAATGAAAAAAAAAAATGCAAAAGCAAAAAATAGTAAGGTGGAGATCTATCCAATCAGAGAGTGGATCTCCATCGAGATCTCCATGATCCAAAGCTTGGATCTCCAAATGGAGATCAATCTGCTCTGTGATGGAGATCAATCTCCATAGATTGAAGATCGATCTCTGCGATAGAGATCCCACGCCGGTACGGACATAACCAGGATTAAACACTAAGGTGGGCTAGAATAATTTTTTTTTCGATCATTAACATTATGAGAAAATTGTATTAATTAAAAATAAAGATACACCCAGTTAAGAAGACAAAGTGGGGATTACTCTATAAATGTATATTCTAAATAAATACATTAAAAAAATGAATAAAAAAATAAAGTCAAAACAAATTATAAAATAAACATGAAATGCAAATACAATCAAATACTAATTAAGCTGTATCTTACGGTTTTTCAAAAGATCAAACTACTTGATGAAATGCAAATACAATCAAATACTAATTAAGCTGTATCCTACGTGTGAACATCACATGGGGCATTTGGCCTACTTGATGATTCACTGTCATCTTTTTTATTGAAATAATGGAATAAGTTTCTTTTTTTGCATTACGACCTATATAAATAAAAAAATACACAAAAATAAGTCATTAAATTAATTCTTATATTATTACTTCTCACTACAAAAAAAATGGTCTTTTCCGACGGCTAAATGCCGTCGGAAAAGACCATTTCCCGTCGGAAATACGCTTTTCCGATGGGAAAAAGCCGTCAGAGGCCGTCACAAATACGCTTGTCAGAAATAACTATTCACTGACGAGCTGTCACTAATACTACCATTTCCGACGGCCTTGGCCATCAGAAACGATAAAAATACCGTCGGTAATAGTGATTCAAGGTGATCAAAATTACTTGTATTTCCGACGGCTTTACCACTATTTCCGATGGCTTATTGCCGTCGGAAATATTCATATTATAAAAAAATAGCATGACTCGACTTGATAGTTGCCACGTCACTTGACACGTGCCACGCAACACGTCACCCCTCGACACGTGCCACGTCACCGCCACATCATCAACCGGCACCACATCACCCATCATGTTGCACTCTAAATCCATGAAATTCATGTGGCTTGAACCCTTGACCTGGATGATAGTAAGGGTTTCCCTTACCATTTTGTTATTACCTTATATATGATATGTTTTGCATATTATTTATATATAAGCTATTGATATGTTTGTGTACTATGTAATTAAATATATATTTTTTGTATACTATTTAAATATAACTATTGAGATATTGTTTTTTAAAATAATATTTTATTAAAATTATTAGAGTTTTTGTTGAAAGTGAGTTTTTCAAATGGAATAAGACTATTTCCGACGGCATTGAGGCCGTCGGAAAAAGTGTATTCCTTTTTTACTTTTCAAATGGAACAAGACTATTTCCGACGGCTTTTTGACCATTTCCGACGGCCTCAATGCCGTCGGAAATAGTGTATTCCTTTTTTTACTTTTCAAATAGAACAAGACTATTTCCGACGGCCTTGAGGCCGTCGGAAATAGTGTATTCCTTTTTTTACTTTTCAAATGGAACAATACTATTTCCGACGGCTTTTTGACTATTTCCGACGGCATTGAGGTTGTCGGAAATGTGGTTTCATATTTTTACTCATTTCTGACGGCACTGAAATAGCCGTCGGAAATGGTGCCATTTCCGACGGCAATTAGCGCCGTCGGAAATAGTTCGTCACTGATAGGCCTTTTTTTTTGTAGTGTCTATATATGTCAAGAAATAAAAAATTACTTACATATATAATGTTCTTATATTATAATATTAGTCGATTTATTCGAAATATACAAATACAATGTTAAAGGAAATCCAATTCATTACTTTCTAAAAAAATAATTTATTTAATTGTTAGTTTAGTTTAGTTATGATGGAGCATTTACGTCATATAAAAAAATAAATATTCACTTATATTACTATTTACTAACAAATCTAAAAACAAAAGAATAATTAAAAAAAAAAATTAACAAACATGTATCTAAATTTCAACCAAAACAAAAAGAAATATATTAAACAATAATGTTAATTTTTAAATTAAAATTAGAATAACTAATAATTAGATTAATCCTAAAATTTAATTACAAAACAAAATATTTAAATTTACAATATTTATAATACCTAATTGGAAGATGAATTATTGATGTTAATAGAGAAGGTGGACTAAAATTTAGAGAAAGATGAGAGAGAAAAGAATTATTAAAGAAAAGGAAAAAAAAAAAAATTGAAATCAATGACCTATGCTGAAATTCCCTTAAGCAATATAGTGTAATATATACCTATAGGGGGGTGGTGAATAGGTATAGGCCTAAATTCTTCCAATATACAAAAAATATACGGAATACAACAATTAAAAGCACACTTGATGAATCTTAATAATTGAATTGATTTAATCAACACATGTGAAAATCAATATACAAGTAATGCAATCAATACAAACATATGGAAGATAAAGAAACATAAAAACGAAACTTGACACAAGTATTTTTACGTGGTAAAACCTCAAAGAGGAAACATCCACAAGTTGATACCACAACCACCGGCAAAGCAATCCACTATATGAAAAGGACTTACACACTCAAGCTATCAACACATGATATCAGCTCAAGCTATCAACTCCTAATCTACCCTCGGGCAAGTGAACTACCAAGCCTACTTCCTATCCGAGATGTGTCCTACACCTCTAGAAAGCAACTTCCTATCCAAGATGCTCACGTCTCTAGGAAGATTTCTTGCTTGTCTATCCGGATCCTCCCGACCCTGGACAAGTCTCCTTGCTTGACTATCCGAGTCCTCCCGACTCTAATCAAGACTTCTTTGCTCTATCCACAAAGCTTCACTCACTTTACTAGAGACTTCAACCTTATACAAGACAATGATCTAAGTGATGCAAATGATGCAAATCACAATCAAATAAAGTATGATGATCAATCAAACTCTATGAACATGCTTAGAGATAAACTAGGATATGCTTTCAACACACAATCACAAAAAATACCTAGAAATCAATGTATGTAAAATCAATAAGAACAAGTCAAGAATATTCAATATATCACACTATAAAACCTTGTTCTTAGAACATGAAATTAAACCTAGAACATGTCATTAGGCACATCACATATAGCATTTCTAGAATCAATTTCAAGGAAAATCAAGTTTAGCAAACCAAGTTCAAATGTGAATCACAATGCTAAAACTCAACAAACAATCAATCATAAAACCCTAGCATATGATCTAACATCCTTCTCAACATATTTCATCAATCAAATAGTAAGATTAAAAGAGATGATCAAAGATGAAATGAAAAAGAAGATGTTGAACATACAAAGTTGAACCACGTACTGAAATCTGGACACTGGGAAAAATCATGAAGTCAACTGTCTTTGGAAATGCTTGGGGTTTGTATCTCTCATTAAGACCAACAATTTTTGTTTTTGGATCAATCAATTTCGAGTTCGTATGAGAAAGTTATGATCGAAATAAGAAAATGAAAAACATGAAGATTTCTGCAGAAATTTTCTTTTCGAATTTTCTTCAAGTTATGTTTGGAGGGAAAGAAAATCATATTTAAATGATTCAAGGAGGGAACCAAAAATGACCCAATCGGAGGCGGCCACGTCACCAATCCCCGTGGGGGGCGCGTGGGCCACACTGGACCAGAGGGGTGTTCTAGCCGTGGGTCCTACAGGCTCCGTGCTCCCTCACGTTCTTCAACCGTATCTTGGGCATCCAAACTTCGATTTTGAATCCGTTTTCGGATTACAAACTGTGAATCCCTCACGCACGACTACGACTACAAAAATTTGAAAAATGGTTGAGAAATCATCTCGGAAATCGACGATGAAGTCAACTCAACAAATGAGAATGCAAAGTAGCGTAGCTACATCATTTGGACTCGAAACCTTATGAATTAGTAACCAAAACGACCGGACTCAATAAGGAATCATATAAGAACATGGTCAAGTCCAAAATACAAAACACACAAACAAATAAACACAAATTCACATGAGTATGCCATATCAAAGAGATAGTCACAAAACAAGCAATTCTACAATGTTTGTCTATAAGAGACCAATGCATGTGCATACTAAGAAGTGTGTGAATGTGTTATACCAAATGTTTGAACTATGATGCAGGGACACACATGTATGAATTGTGTGTGTGTGCTCTTACGCCTTGCAAGAGGAAGAAGATTCTAGATACCTTAGCATCCAAGTACGCGATGTTCCTCTTGAAGACGATATTTGCAAGATACGTTGCTTTTAACCTTTGAAGCTTCTTCTCTCCAAGAAATACCTAAGCAACTAATCAATACAAATAAAGAGAGTTTTTCAATGGAATCAAGCCAACAAAGATCTAAGATCTTACATATGCCTTTTGCCTTGAGACTCATGAAGTGAGTGAAGTACTAAAAGTAGGTAAAAGTCCAGCCACCAGGTATATATAATATATAGCTGTTGCTACTTGCCTATTTCCCAGTCCCACTCCTACAATCTCCATTGTGATTCTTGGACATCCATCGCCAATGGAGATCCCACTCTGAGATCTCCATCGGTGAGGGAGATGATGGAGATCCAAACATTGGATCTCCACCTCACCTCCAATTGTTTTTATTTTTTTGGGAAAATTGCACTAATATCCCCAAACTTTAGGTGAAATTAGACCTATAGATATAAGATCATTTTATTGCACTAACCTCCCTTGAATTTCGTTGACTGAATGGTTGACTAACTAGAAGTTAACGGTGAGAAGGGAAAATTTGACTTTTCAAGTGTAACATTAAATAAATTAAAGGAAAATATATATGGGCCAATGGTAAAAGGACACATCACCTCCTCACAATTAAATAAAAAATTATTAAAAGAGACCTCACCATTTAAAACTAATTTAACATAACAATTAAAAAAAAAAAAAAAACAGATATTAATTAAACAAAAAGAAAAATTGAAAAAATAAAATGACGGGATCCATTGATCCATCTCTGGAGTCCAGACATGGATCTTCTCCCCCACTGTGAAGTGCTCCCCTACCACGAAGTCCTCCCTCGCAACGAAGTCCTTTTTTCCGTCATGAACTCCACTGCCGTCGCCGCGAACTCTAATCTCCACCGAGTTTTCTCCACCCCAAATGCACTTCTTTTAGAAAGGTGAAGTAAATCCAAGAATTGAGCGTCAATACCCACCTCCAAAATGATGTATCCACCAAATTTCTCTACTCAAATCCCACCATCTCATCCATGGAGATCCAATCTCTCCATCCTTGTTTTTTTTAGCAATTCCAAGGCTTTAACATCAAAATCCACCTCCAAAATGATCCCAATGTTCTCACCAAGTTCATTAATTTCTATACCTAGATTCTCACCACATCATCCATAGAAATCCAATCTTCTTCTTCTTCTTCTTTTCACTTTTTCTGATTTTCTTCCGTTTCTTGTTTTCTCGATCTTGTTTTTCTTTTTGTTTTTTTATATAATATTTCTTTTCGTTTCTTAACTCTGTTTTATATACTTAAAAAAATAATAATAATAATAACTCTGTTTCATATTGAAGGTAAAGGTTAAATGTGACTTTTCAAGGGTCAAGGCTGGTCAACGGTTAGTCTTAACCGTGGTCAACATTTGGTCAACGCAATCCAGGTGAGGTTAGTGCAATAAAATGATCTTTCTGTCTATAGGTCCAATTTCACCTAAAGGTAGGGGATATTAATGCAATTTTCCCTTATTTTTTTTTATATATTTTTCTTAGAATCACAAAAATCATTTGTTTTTTGTTTTTAATTTTTTTTTTCCAATTTTGTTTTGTTTTTAATCTCTACCATCTATCTTTTGATGGATGGTGGGGATCAATTTATAAAAAATAAAAAATAAAATAAAAAACAATTTTTATTGTTTTTTTAATTTTATTTATTTATTTATTTTAGAGATCTCAGGGGTAGTTGTGTCTTTTTAACGGTATGAAATGGTCAACGATTATTTATGACGGTTGTTGACTAACGGTAGGGGAGGTGCCTGTCAATTTTCGATGAAGTTGTTTTTGTGTGTAAAAAGTAAACCTTAGAGGAGCTCTGTGCAATTAGCTCTATATGTATAGTTAACATTGAGAATTGAGAAGTGCAACTCTCAAACTGTAACAATTGGGTCTTGTGAAGAACGAACGTTAATATTTGGAAGTGACATGCTAAAAAGGTAATGTTAGGATGTCTAGGGAAGTACAACAAATTTAAACCATGACCATTGGATGTTAGTGTTGGATGAATCAATGGTCAATATTAGAAGATGTGGATTTTTTCTAAGGACCAGGATCCTCTACTAATCCATTTGGTGCTGATCCATATTGAGCTTTTAATAATCTATTGCCATGTGGCTTTAAAACAAATGTGTAGTCCATATTTGTTTGTTTGTTTTTTTTTTTTTTTTTTCACTTACTAACCTAACCTAAACGACATCATCTTTGGACAGCACAACTTCGCCCCCCCCCCCCCCCCCCCCCCCCCCCCCAAAAAAAAAAAAAAAAAAAAAAAATCCCTAAATCAACTTCTCTAATACTCGTCCTTCACCGTGGCATCGCCTATGAAATCCCTAAATCGGCCTCCAATGGAGGTCGATTAAGAAGAAGATGAAAATTTTTTTTTGGAAAAAATAAATTAATTTGGAGGTCATTTCCGAGACTTTTTAGTAATTTCTGAGACTTTTGGTAATTTCTTAGACTTTTTGGATACAAATGAAATTTTCTGAGACTTGCTGGGTAAAGTCTCAAAAAAATTCATTTATACCCAGAAAGTCTCGAAAATTATCACAAGTCTCGGAAATTACCAAAAAGTCTCGGAAATGACCTCTAAGTTCATATTTCTGAGACTTTGCCCAAGAAGTCTCGGAAACTTTCATTTATACCTAGAAAGTCTCAGAAATGATCAAGAGTCTCGGAAATTATCAAAAAGTCACGAAAATGACCTCCAATTATTTTTTTTTTCCATTTTTTTCTTTTCATATTCTTCTTAATTGACCTCCAATGGAGGTTGATTGGCCAATTTAGGGATTTCGACCTCTCTTTTTGCTAATAATACTATTTTTGGAGCTTTCAAATGTTTCGGCTGATAGCAGCTGTTTTGGTCTTTGTGTTTCCTTGCTCTGCATTCCATGAAAGTCTAGGTGTTGTTGGTTCGTGATTATTTAGGGATTTTATGTAGTTTTATGTGGGAATTGAATGGAGGAATGGAAATTAGAAGATAAAGAAAATCATGTGAAAAAAATAAAGCAAAATGGTGTAGTTTGGGTGCAGTTTTAGTTTTATTTAGAGGGATAAATAAAAGGAGCAAATTCTAGCCACACTTTTTTTTAAGACAGGTGTCAATAGATCTTTAAAAGGTCAGCATGGTTCAGCACCATTGTGGATCAGTAGAGGATTCTTGTCCTTTTTCTACACATGTATGGACGTATGGTACATTAGTGTTCTATAGATTGTCATATATATATATATATATATGAATGAAAGATTAATGTTCTCTATAATTTTTTTTTTTTACCGTGGTAACTCTAGCTCTAATTTCTCTCTAGTTGTTTCTTCTCCAACAAAAAGTCATGAAACAAAAATACTCGGTGTGTATGATATGTATCTAGGAAGATGGGGGGGGGGGGGGGGTGGGCAGGGTGTGAATAGATTTTAACTAATTTTACCCAATTTTCGTGTATAGTCAAGATTACGAAAATACCCCTAATAGTCAATATAATATAACAAGTGTAATATGGTGCAGAAATTAAATAACACTTGATATATACGTGGAAACACAACCACTGGGAAAAACCACGGGTTGTTTAGTGTGCCACACTCGAACCTCGAAATCCACTAATTGAAATAGAGTTTACAACCTATGTAGACCACGTCTAACACTCCGGTCAATAACCCCCCACTTCTACCACGCGGGCCTTTAAAAGTGGCTCTAGTCCTACTTGCTTAAGGCTTAAGCCTTAAGCAATCTTAGCCCCAAGTCTTAATTCTCAATGAAGAGATTATGCAACCTATGTGAATATATGATGATATTCAAATAACAAATAAGGCTAGGGAACCTTAGATGCTTATCTAGGATGATGATATAATCAATTAAATCAATCCTAAATATCAAGAGCTAAATGACATATCAAATAGCTTAGCTAATCAAGATTAAGCAAAAACCTAATTAGCTATCACAATACAACACTCAATCAATTCATCACAATCAATTCTCTTTTCTTGTATTTAGCATATGATCTAAAACATACAAGTAATTTAAAAGAGATGGCTTGATAGTAAAAATACTAAAATAAGATGAAGTTAATCAAAATCTTACCAAACAAGTTGTGATGATACAAACCCATGCATGGATGCATTCTATATAGACATAGAAGATGCAATATGAAATTTGATGTAAAAAGGATTTGATTTGAGTGGTTAAAGGTGAGTTCTTGATTTGATTTTCTCTCAAATCTCTCTCTCTCTCTCAAGAATATGGAGCCTCTCTCTCTAGGGTTTGATTTTGTGGCACAACCCTCAAAATGATGATAAAGATATATATTTATAATGCCCCAAGTGAAACTATATCGTTTTGGAAGAAATGGAAAAATTATGGGCATTTTCGCGGTACTCGCGTCAGTGCAGTGACTCAAGATTCGAGCGCTTCGAAACATGACCAAACAACATCGAAACCTTTCATATGATATATTTTTGGAAAGGTATGGATGTCTAATTTCTACTCGTTTTTACAAAATGACATTTCAATATCTGTAGAAAAAGTTATGGTCAATTGAGTGACCAAAGGTCAGAAACGGATAACAACAGAGTTGCCATGTTTTGGTTGTAACTTTGGAGATTTTAAAACCAATCCAAACGGTCATGAAATATTACGAATAATATACCGTTGGAAAGGTATGGGTGTCTAGTTTGTCCAAAATGTTACAAAACTCAATTTCAATCTTTTTAAAAAAAGTTATGGTCACACAACCATACAAAGGTCAGTTTTGAAAAACATTTAAAACATTGAAATCTAATATTTTGAAACTAGACACTTTACTCCAAACAACCAAACCAAAACTACCACTTATCCAAGAGAAGAATGAGACATTCTCAAGTGGTCAACTATCGCGCTAAGACATATACACCATCGTGCAAGCGCGGACGTTTCCGATCACACAAACGGAAACAAGTTACACCACACTTAAGACTAATCATGAAGTACAAGTGTGGGAAGTGAATGCATCATAATGCCTAAACATGTCATGGCATTTCAATGAATAAGATGCAATCAAAATAAAACATGTAAGAAGAGATGTTCAAGAACATGCATGCACACATATAAAACACACAATATACAAGAATAAGATTTATGCATGAGTTGTGTGTGTGTGCAACTAGATCTCTTCAAAGCAAGTAAGCACTAGAATTTACCATTGGTGCTTCTTCTCTTGAGGTCTTGAGAGGGCCTTGGTTGTGTAAAACACCAACCATCAAATACCTAAGCTACCCTTACATCAAGCCCTAATATATGGTTTGTCCATGAAATAAGCCAATCAATAGATGAGAATCCTTACAAGTCATACTAAGGTTGGTACTCCACTACTCCTAGCTCAATACAGATCATGAATTGACATGAGAACTTTGAATATGGGACTTTGCGGTACATATAAGTATAAATATAATAGTCTTGTCCTCGTAATAGAGAATAAATGTAACACTGACCAGTCCTAGCAACCTTAAGAGTTAGAGTAATGCTAGACATTCAAAAAATTTAGCTCATATTTCAACCTAAATGATGTGGCAAGTGAGTTGTTATCACCACACATAATATGAGATGATGTGGTTATTGGAAAAACCACTTGCCACATCATTTGGGTTGAAATTTGGACTAAATTTTTAGATTGTCTAGCATTAGTGTAAGAGTAAGAGTTAAAACTAACTTCAACCTGTCTTTCAAAAAGAAAAAAAATAATAAAACTAACTTCAACTCGTGTCATTTCCATAACTTGACATCCCGCATCCGACTAGACCATTTTTATTAATGAACAGGCATTATTATTATTATTATTATTTAATTCTTAATTAGTTGAAGAATATGTATATAAATTAAATGTTTATTACAATTGTAGAAACTAATGCTCATTTTATAAGAAAAAATATATTTACTTTTATAAAGTAACAATAATATTTAATTGAGAGTAGAAAAAAAATTCAGAGTAGAAATAGAACAGTATCCCGATATACTAAATTAATTGAAGAGAGGATATATAATATATATGAATTTGTAAAATTAGTTTTTTGATTTTTAGGATTAGTTTTGATAATTGTTAGATTAAATAAGATAGAGATAGTTTTTGATAATTCTTAGATTAAATAAGATTATATTGCAGCTACCCAATCTAATCATATGTCTTTTAGTTATTTCATATTTATCAGCTTAATTGTATAAATAATGATTTGCAACAATTAAATAATATGATTAGAATTTATTCCTGAAATTAAGTACTAGTTTACTTTGACATTTTGAAGATTTTGATTTCTCTCGAAGTAAACCAGTATCATTTCTCCTTTGATCTAACTGTGCACGTAACATAATTCTTACAATTAATATAACTATAGGCAGGGGCGAAGCCAGAATTTTGGCTTTGGGGGGGCCAATCCAACACAAAAACTAATATTCTAGGTCATGGAACACAAATCTCGCACTTGATATTTTTTCAACAAAATGTAATTCGTTATATGTTAAAGGTAATGATACATACATACATACATATATCAAATGTGCCGCTGTTTTATATCTAGAAAATTATCTATAACCAAATTAATCTTTTCTTTTCTTTTCTTTTTTATGATTTCTATTTCAATTACATAATCAAGATCGTGTGTGAGTAATTACATAATCATAGACAAGATGAGATACGGTCAGTTGTAAGAACCTCTTTTTACATACAAGAGGTTATGAGTTCAAGTCATGCCCCTTCCCCAATCCCAAATATTGCAATAGTTCAAAAATAATAATAATAAAATTAACCTAACAAAAAACATTAATAAAGATAGTCGTAAACTCCCAGCCTAATGTAGCAGTTATCACTTATCAGCTACAAAATTTTCCGTACGGAATTGTCGATTGCTATAGGTAGCTATTGGATTGCTACTAGTGATAATTCAATAGACACGGATAGCTGTTAGATTGCTACGGATTGCAATCGAAGGTTCTGTATAGAAAATCCCGCATCTGATAATTGATACCGGTCTAATACTTCAATATTTACTTAGCTTATTTTAGGGGGGTGTATTCAATTATGATTCTTGAGGATATTTAAAGACATTATAAATCCTAGTGTATTCAATTCGGACATTTAAAGACTTTAAAATAATCTATATTAATTCAGTGATATTCAATTCAAATTTCTATAGACTTTTAAAGAATCCTTCCAAATCCGGGTATATTGAATTGAGACCTTTAAAATGTCTACAAGAATCAAGCTGTATTCAATTAGGACTAGATTTTAAAGAATTTTCTTAGGTCATGGATTTTGGTGGATTTTTGTGGACTTGATGGTGAGAGATATAAATATCAAATGCCATAACATGTTCGGCCTTCTCCCCAAAGATTTTGGTGGACTTCTCTCTTTCTCTCTCTCTCTCTGTCTCTCTCTCTCTCTCTCTCTCTTAAAACAGAAACGTGTTGCTTATTCTCACTTCTTCTTTGCTCAAATAATCCTGATTGATGATCTTCCCTTGCTGATTTTTTGACTACCAATTAATCAACATTTTTGAAAAAAATGACAATCAATTCAAACAAATATATGCTGGTGGTATAAATAAGACAACAATTGCAATATCTATATACAAACGAATTGCCAATCAATTCAAAGCTATTTGCTTTCTTGAGAATGGTAGGAATGATGCTAAAATTGGACCGAACCATAAATTATTGCACATAAAGATGATCAAGACTTATTGCACATAAATTATTTTTAATTAAATTTTGGATGATCTTCCCTTGCAGATGTGGCAATTCGCTTTATATTGATGGCATGATACATGATAAGCTCGTCCTATATACTATATATTCAAACATTTTTGAAAAAAATGCCTAATAATCAATCAACATTTATTTGCTTAAAAATGATGGTTTTAAATTAAATTCATAAATGGATGCATAGACGTGTGTTATTAAATTATTATATAGATAAAGTGATACGTTTGTCTTATTGAAACATAATACATGACAAAAAAAAAAAAAACAAAAAAAAAAAAAAAAAAAAAAAAACTATAAGGAAGCCATAAGCAAAGTCCAAATGGAGAACTGGAAAAGGAAATAGCTGATTAAGGAGGTGAAAAGTAATAGAAGAGAAAAGGAAGAAAGTAGAGATTGTTGTTAATACTACAAGTTGTATTAATAGATCATATTGGTTGAGTGTATAGATTGTGTTATTAGGTCATATAGTGGTATAATTCTCCATCTATAATAGAAGTCAGAGATAACAAATCCATGAAAGTCCATGGATGTCTAAACAAATCCATAAAAGTCTGAAATAGATGTCTAAACAAATCAATGAAAGTCCATGTGGATTTATAAAAGTCCGTAGAAATCCATAAAAATTTGTCACTTAAAAAATGTCTTTAAATATCTTCAAGAATCCTAATTAAATACACCCCCCTTAGACTTCTAGTGAAATCTAAATAAATAATAATAAGTATATATAATACACACCGGATGAGGTAATAATGAATGAAATAATAAGAAATTAAAATCTTAAAATGAATTGATTTTGTTTCTGTTTTCGTTGTTAATAGGATTATGGAAAAAATTATTAATTCATTTATATTATTAAAATAATAGGAGGGGCTAGGTGATATTATTACCTACATTATATGTATCATAGTTTAGATACAACTGAAAAATTGTTGTGATTAGATTGGTGGGACCCTTGAATTCGCCCCTGAATATAGGTAAAGAGGCAAGGAATCGAAATTATTTGAAATACTATAGTTTAGAAGAATCCCATCGCTTTTAATGATGACAAGCACAAGCTTAAAGTTAAAGAAGAGACAATATTTTAATTAGACACAAGCATCAGGCCTAAAGCATCATAATTGGTATAATTGCTGCCATTATGATCACCATCATTAACACCATTCTCCACCTTTACACTTAACTATATATTTATACATATATACATGTTAGAAATTAACATTACTTGCAAAACAAAACAAAACAAATTAATGTTAAAGAGATCATCATCAGGAGGCTCAAGTATATCAATGTTGTCAAATTCCAGCGCTGCTCTGCTAGTTGGATGGTGCCGAGGCGGTGGCAGCAGCCGGAGGCGGCAAAGGATGAGACGGAGAGGCAGCACGATTCGGCTTGGGAAGAAGCGGCGAGGGTTCTGCCTTGGGTCACGTCGGGTGGTTCAATGGGGGGTCATGCTAAAGAAGGTGATCATGGAAATCACGCCTAATGGACGCTTCATAGACGCTTATTATTTGTATTTGCCCTTCTTCATACGTCCCCAGATATTCCCGTTATGTTGATTAATCCTTTTCTTATTGCATGCTTTTCTTTAATTAAACAACAATCCCTTCAAATTGAATAACAAATCTGCGCATTGTAAACAAATGATTTGGTATCTGGAAAATCATACTAAGTGTCTGTTATTTTGTAAATCAAGTGCATGTTCATGTAAATATGAAACAAAAGTGGACTGCCATTTCATCTCAGCACAAACACAATAAGCTGCTAATTAAATTGGGCAACTGCAGGGAGGTAGCCACAGAATTTACTTAAACAACGCACTTACAGGAGGATGCAGTTTTGATGTCCGCAAGCAGGTGGGTGTGTCCCCATAAACAAAATGCTTGCCTGCATAAAAACTATACATTGCTTTGCAATTGCACCCCAAAAACCGGTCAACGCTACAAAATATGTTAGTCTAACCTTATCCTTAGATACAGCACTTGTTTTTCTATTCCTCTTTTTCTGATAGGCAACCCGAATAAGGAACAGAAACTCTATTTCTTCCCAAAGTACGAAAATAGAGTTGGTTGTTTACCTCCAGCATCCTTAAGGTTTCCCTTCTTCTTCACTAGAATTGTGTCCAACTTATCACGTCTATCTGGACCTGACTTTAAATCAGCTACAAACTCTTCATCGCCCTGTTTTGTTTGTTTTTTTGCAGTTTCCTCATTAGAAAGCATATATGCACTTGATTTTGCCTTGTTGTCATCTCCTTTCTTAACAAAAGACTGAGTTCCTGTATCATCTGCAGTCACAGGTTCAAGTTTCAAGCGCTTCGGTTGACTTCCCTCGTCAGATTTATCACAAGAATTTTTCTGTTCTAAGTCTGATTCTTGTTCAACTTTCATTTCCTTGATGGGATCTTCTTTCAAGCCTTTCACTGGACTTGTCTTCACAGACTTATCAAACAAACTTTTCTCCTCTAAGTTTGACTCTTGTTCTTCGATTTGTTTTCTCAAAAAGAACTTTGAGATTGGATTCTTGCCCTCTGTCTTCAACTGGATCTGCAGAATAAGTTCTTGAAGATTTTAGAGGTAAAATCGAAACCAGAAGTATCTAAATAAGATCCCAAGCAAGTCCAGTAGCTATTGACCTCTTTTATAGTAAAAAATGACTACATAAGTGCAGATATGACATTTTACTGATTCTTTTATGGTCTAAGTCTTTGATTAACTTTTATCTCAGGGAAATTTTTCTCCAGTCCCGTGAGAAACAAAAAAATGTCTCCAACAGAGCAAGCATGAGCTAGATATCAATTATAGCATAGAGATCACAGCTGCCTCATCTAAAGCTGATATTTAGTTATTCCCAAATGTTTAAATGTAATTACTTTCATCACAATACTTCAATTTATTTGGATACTATATTGCCTTATGAAAACTTATTTTACGCCATATCAAAAAATAATTGTACAAACCTCCTTGATGCACTCTGGTCCATCAACAGTTGGCTTACCCATTGCAGGTGTCACCGGATACCACACCTGGAAATAACAAATATTAAGACTTCAAATATCACATATAATTCCTAACTCCTTTTATTTTGAATGATTTCTATCCACCTCTTTTTTCTTTTCTACAATTCAGATAGAAGATGTTATACAGTTACCATATTCAGAAAGAGCATACCAAATCTGAATCTTCATATGGTTTAAGCATCATATCAAATTTGGAAGACGAAGAACCATTCAGCCATGTCTTTGTCGATTCCTTGTTACCCAAAATTACAGGCATCCTGTCTATAACAATCAAATCAAAAAATAAATTAGTATTTGGCTGCTCCACTATATCAAACAATTACATGGAAGAAATGTTCAGATAGTTAAACTGCATATGAACTTTCACATTGCCTTCTCTTACAAGATAAAATGGGAAGCAACAAAAACATAACTGGGTCAAATACCTACAACGTGTCTCATATCTAGATGCAGACCCGACTGTCCTAGTTTCATCAAGATTAAAAGGAAATAATTTCACCTTTCATAATCCATGGAGCATGACATAAGCATTCATGTTGGCAGTTTGGGTCTAATTATTTCTTCTTTTTTGTAATGGGAAAAAAAAAATCTTAATGTAGAACAATATTGTACTCAAATGAGATTCATATTCACTCTAAATCTGTTGTCTTATCTTCTCTTTTGGCTATTATGGTAAGTCATTTTAAACAATCCTAGTGTAACACCAATTTGTGATAAAGCAAATTTAGCTTCCATCAATGCCATTTTTACATGATTACAAGATAGCTACTCCAATCAATCTTTCCATACTGTCAAGCAATAAAAACAAGTCCCAAAACTTGCCAAAGCAACACATCTTCTGAATATTATCATGAAAGTATACAAACATATGTCAAAGGGCAAAGAATAGATATCACTTAAAACAAACAGTACTTACCATGCAGCCACTGTAAAGCAGATGAAGAAGAAGTTGTAATTATGGTAAATGTGTAAAGTATCTCACCTGCAGCAAAGCATATACTGTTGTAAATGTCCAGTATATGTAAAGTACAAAAAGAAAAAGAAAAATAAAAGGATAAACCTTTCAACAAAGGAAAGGGCTTTTACCAAAGAACTGTCAAATATCAATATTTGATAAATAACAATTAAAACAACACCGAGAGTACATAAGCACTGAAAATTTTGAGAATAGACTTTTACAAATAAATTTTACATCAAATTAGTTTTCCTCAATAAAAACGTATCAGCACTTAACTTGTCTAGACCTGTATGGATACAAGCAAAACATCTATCAGATTTGAAATTAATAATAGAACTAAGAACATTGAGGAAAAAAATTCAGATCCTAGTATCCTACTAGACAGTAATCTTGCATTAAATGTCATCTCAAAGATGTTAAAATTAGAGGAGTGATTCACCTTCAGAGTTTTCCCAAGAATCATAAAGCGCAGCAAAAACCATAGGCCTACCGTCCTTAAAATGAATATAGTAAGGCTGCTTTTTTGACCCATCTTTTTTCCATTCATAGAATCTGAAGAATACATTAACTCAAATAAGCATGGAGCATTTGAATCCGATCATAAAGTTAAAATTGCCAGTATAGAAGTATATGAAAGTTATATATTCAAATAGATATCATAAACAACTAAAGTGTGGAAGCCTTTCAAAAACTTCAGTGCCTTTCATACTCAAAAGATTAGTACTAATCAAAAGGTAATAAAATTGTAAAAACGTTACTTTTTGATGTCAATTAACCCAGCTAATTATTTCAAATAAACAAAAATCCAGCTAATATGAATGGAGGCAGTTGTATGCAAGAAGAATAAATGATGAATAATGAATCCAGTTAATATGCGAGAAGAATAAAATAAATGATGAATGATGATGCCTGCAATATAAGAAAAATATAAAAAGAGGGAGCTTCGACAGACAGTATTAGATCATGAAACTCCCATAAAGTCTAAGACAAGCTATGAAACCCATAACTTGTTCACGGTTCAGCCACAGGGTCTAACTCAGTCTGCCCATGTTGTAATGTAGACAGCAGAGTCCTTACTATATCCAGAAGGTCCAAATAAATTTTTTTATATCTTCAGTTTGAAGCGAGGTTCTGCACTATCAAGGTGTCTGTCATCTTGGTCTTATTATATCATTACGACATTCAAAATGTCTCAAGACATTTTTGGAAAACATCGTTTATACTTTATGTTGAAAACAGGTACTAAAATTTTGGAAAAACTTCTAGCTTTCACTAAAACATTGCAGTAAGTGTGGTAAAAGAATTACAATTTAGTACATAAGGACCAATGGTAGGTTCTAGCAACAAGTAAGGAGCATAGATTCCTGGAAAAACCAAGGCAGCAAACTTACCCTTCGACTGCCACTAGGCACCGGCTTTTAGGAAGTAGAGAACGGAACGAAGCCTTTTCAGATATTGATTCTGATCGAGCATTGAACTGCAGGTTTAAGCATTTCAGATATGGTTAATCTAACTTCCTCTAAGGAAACATTTCAATTTTTGCAATGTAACTCATCAATGTTTCAACTATCCATATTAGGGTTTAAGCATATATAAGACAAATGAATAATTAAAGAGAGAGAGAGAGAACAAAACTTGAACAAATTTGAAAAGTTACCATTTTGTAGAAATTAGGTTTCTCAGTTTTTTTAGTGAAACTAGGAATTAAGCCCCATTTCATGGAATGGAGAAGGAAACCATCAACGTCTGATCCATCAGCTCTACGAACAACAGGCAAATTTGAGCCCGGCGCAACATTATACGATGGACGGTAACTGCACAAATTTTTAAGAATAAAAGTAAAATAACAAGTGCAAGTGGTAGAGATTAACATAAAGAAAATGGAAATACCTGTTCATATTGATGGTACGGACAGGGACACCAGTGCGATTACAAGCTCTTGGAATGTCATCGGCCCTGAGAGTACAACGACTTCTTCCACACATTTTTTTTTTCCAGAGGGCGCCAAGTTAACCAGCAATGGATTTCTTCCGACACAACTTGTATAAAAAATTAAAAACTAAAAGAAATTATATCACCCTTTTACCCTTCATGTATTTAAGTAACGTAACTGTAACTGTAACCAACAGTCCAACACTACATTTGGTAATGAGGGAGAGAGAGTATAAGGGATGGATGAATTAAGAGTGAGAGAGCTTATGAGGGATGGAGAGGATAACGTATATATTCCCTATGTTGTTTGGTATTGAAAAGAGAGTTGGATGGATGAATTAGTATATAATTTATAAAATTACTATATTGCCCTTTAAAAAATTGGAGAGTAGTATAAAATGAAGGGCATTTTTGTCTTTGCCCACCCCCCAATCACTCTCCCTCCATTGTGATCCGCCCATCATTCAGGGGATCCAATAGGTGAGCCCAGAGGGAGATCTCCTCCCTCCTCTTCTCTTCTCCCTTCTTTTCTCCCTCCAACCAAACAAGGGATTGGAGCTCTCCCTCCAACCCTCTCCCTCCCTCCATCTTTCCCTCATACCAAAAATAGTGTAAAGGTCAGTTTGGATTGTAACTTTTCTTATAATCACCGTTAGTTGTGCCGAAGAAATAATAAACTGTGAAGTTAATCGGCATATGTTTGGTTAAGTATAGTTTTAAAACTACTATATAGCTTAAAAGCAGTGTACATATGTTTGGTAATTTTATTACAGAAGTGCTGAGATTAGTTACAATAACTAAAATAGACATGATTTTAAAACCTTATTTCATTTTTTTTCATTAATTATATATATTAAAGCAATATTTAAATTAGAAAAAAAAAATTCCATAAGAACAATAAAAATTTAAAAGTGTGATAAGACAAACGATAACAATTTAAAATATAAAAGACAAGATAAGGTTTACTCCTCCCTCATACCTACATCCACACCATGAGGTTATGGGTTCGAGTTTGTCCCAATTTCCAAAATCCCGAATTATTGTAATATTTCAAATAAAAAAAAGTCAACAATTTAAAATATAAAATTAAAATAAGGAAAATTGAGTCCATTAATGCAACTATGCATCATTAAAATTTGTCTTTGATTTTGCATGATCGCGTCTCACGTGACTTATAAGCTGTATATGATCGTGTTTGGGTTAATTTTATTCGGCTTGACACGTCAGCCATACGCATGTAATTCATGGAATCAAGTATCCACAATATCAAGCCACGTGAGCTTAGCGAACCACATGAAGTAGCAGTGAACTAGGAAGCAACGAGCAAGTCACCTATCAAAGAAACCTGCTCGTCGAAACGTCCCCGAATGACGATTTGACAAGAACTCACCATCCACAAAGCGAAGAGAAGATATCCTCAATATCCTTGCCAACAATCTAGTAGTTGACAAATCAAATAATTATTGTGGAGATTCAAAAGACAATTCCCACAATGAATGAATATCCTTGCACCATAAATACATGAAGACTCGATTCACTAAGAATCTCGCCTAGATACGATCCTCATAGGATCTCACCTAATAATAATCTTTGCTTACACGTCAAGAGCTAAGGCAGCACCCTAACCCCTATATAAACACATGTATCAAAGCAAAGAAAGGGAAAACATGCAATACATCATTTGTAAACTATAACCATTTTTACATTATGAACATTTCTCTTTCTTTATCATTACGATGACCGTGGTTTTTTCCCTGCTTCAGGGTTTTCCATGTACAAATCTTAGTGTCCCTTATTGTTTTCCGCGTTTATCTTTTATTTATTGCTTATTCATCAACTCACACACTTATGAGTGAGGTAGCCTGGTACATCTCTTAGGTTGTCCCAAGCATCAATCTGCATACGTGTCACTGTTGACTAGATTACCTAAAAATTGACGTCAACATATCATATCAAAATAAGGTCAAATTTTAATGGTGTATTGATGTATAAATAAATAATTCATATTTTACGGGAAAGTATAATTTTCCCCCATATATTTTGCCCTATTAGTAAATCTCCTCATGTATTTTCATTTATGTCCGCTTTCTTTGCCTAAAATCGAAAGTATTTGCCGTTTAACGCCTTCCCATTAGCTTTTCCGTTAAAATGTCTCGTTGACTGTTATCTTCTCGGTGACTGCAAGGCTAATATGGTAACTTTGACATAAAATCATTAATACACATTTATTTATGATTTTAAAAAACTGAGAAAAAAGAAGTAAGAAATAAAAAAATGGTTGAGATCTATCTTCTGCTTCATCAAAATTCCAAAAACCATTCCTTCAAAAAAAAAAAAAAAAAATCACATAAACCATTTATCAAAATTCATCCTCAAACACCAAAAATCCATCTCCATTTCATCATTATCATTACATATCATTATCAATCAAACCCACCAAAATCATCAATCAATCAAACCCACCAAAAATCAAACCCATAAAATCATCAAACCCAGAAAAATAATTTCAAAGGGGAGGAGATGATTTTCCAATGTCAAACCCAGAAAAATAAAAAGCAAAATTGAATCATCAATCAATCATCTATCCCTACCACAACCACCATCAAAATCCAAAATCCTCCCAAATCATAAACCCAAAACACAAACACCAAAAACCCATAAATCCAGAGCCCTCCCACCATCATTTTTTTCTCCATCATCATCTGAAAGTGTCATGGCGGAAAGTTTTGTTAAGATTGATAGGTTTTAAAAAATTTATCGTCTTTGGACCTTTTTGTAGATATGAACATGAGAAAGGGATTTGTTTTCATACATTTGAAGAACACTCCTTCGTTTTCTTTTCGATCATTCATCACTAAGCCTTCCGAGCTATGTCTTGCGATCTAGTAACTGTGTGTGTGGGCACGTCACGGATTCCGGGAGTACTTGAATGGAGGCTTGAGAGATCTGGAAGACAACCATTTATCTCCTATGATGAATTCGGCCAAGGTAGGAGAAAAACAATTTCTTTTTCTTCCCCTTCTCTAGCTTGCCGCACCCTTATATCTCAATTAGGTTTAGGTTAGTTTATTTTTCCTGATAAGTATATCTTATATAGTAGAATCCTAGGGTTTAGTAAATCAAGTCAAAATAGGATTATAAATCCTTTTTAATTCAGTCACCACTAGGGTTTGAACCTTTGACCTCTTTAAAGCAAATAAAAATAATCTTTTATTATTTTATTTTTTTGCTCTTGTCAAAGTTCGAAACTGAAACCTCCAAATAACAATTAATAATTCTTAATTATTAATATGTTAATTAAATAATCACATTATTTAATAATATTTAATTAATCAATTAAATAATATATTAATTAAATAATCATATAATTTAATTAATTCCCAGAATATATTTAAGTTACTTTCGTAACATAATTAATTGGACCATCCAATTTTCTGTGAGCCTTGTTATTATCAATCGTAAAGGGCTAACAATGGGACCTAATGGAGCCACAATTTTGAGCTCCAATAATAACTAGAAAAAATCATTAAACTCTTTAATTAATATTTCTCAATTATTAACCTTGGAGTTATTCCACTATAAACCCAAGGTTGTACTCTCGTAACTATAGATGTTTTACACAACCAAATTATCAGTGTCCATCGATATAGCTATTACATATGGTATGATCCTCCACAAGTAATTCATAATTAGAGCTAGGTCATAAAGTCCGTTATACCTCTCTAATTATATCTTTTCCTTTAAGTACCATTGATTCTCTAATGAATGATTATATCCTTCATTCCTTTATGAAATAAGGAGAGTGCTCTTAATCGTTCAAGTCCCGAATCAATCTTTAAGGGAACTACTCATCTACTTCTCACAATATGGAGTGGATTCCTCTATTGTGTACATACCTTCCTAGCCACAAGCCAAACTGTGATTCTAAGATACGAGGTTATTGATCGGAAATGCTACTCCGATCTCACCCATGGTATTTCAAAAAACACGATTTAACTCAAAGGATTCAGTAAGACACTGAGGATTTAGATTACTCATATACAGCCATCATTTGTCAATATATATATATATATATATATATATATATATATATATATATATATATATGAATCTTTTCAACTAACGGATCTTAATGATAGATTCATATAGATCGTGGCCCAGTCTTATATGATCACATCATATAAGGTGCCTCCATTCTCATATCACCGTATGAGTAGTCTAGGATAAGACCATCGTACATTACAGAATGGACCGCATCTATAGATTAAACACAAATAAAGTACTCAGCTTTATTTGTTTTCTACAGACTCTTTAGATTGCATGTCTCAAAATGAATTCCTCTATATATGACATTCATATACTCAGTTTGAGATTACATCTGGCAATCTTGGATGTTTAGCACATATAATATAAATGTATGAGTCATATTAATTGAATGAAATAACTACTTCTTTTATTAATGAATTTATAACATTTACAAATTACAAGCTTTATGGCATAAATCCCAACATCATCATCATCAACATTTAAGGCAACGCGATCGTTCACCGAAACTCGTAGATCCATTCGCGTCGTCGGCTTTGCCAAAGAGGAGATCAGCACTGTTGAGGAGACCATCAGTGAGTATATCGTCAACGAGGAGATCGGTGTCGCTGAGGAGACCGTTGACGAGGAGAAATGAAGAGATACGAGAGATAGATGAGAGATGTGAAGAGAGAGAATTAAAGAGATGGATGAGGTGGTGGTCGATTTCGATTTAGTGTTTTTGATTAGTGGTTCGGTGGTTTGATGATGGTAATGGTTTGGTATTAGTGACTGGATTTGGTGTTTGTGATCGAAATTTAATGATAGTGGTTTGGTGATGATAATGGTGGTTTGATGTTTGATGATGGTGGTGGTGGTCTCTATGTTTCTGGGTTTTATTTTTTATTTATTATTATTTTTTTTTTTGACAAATTCAAGATGCTTTTTCCTTTTTGTTTGATTTTTTTCTTTTTTACTTTGTAAAGATGGATCATGGATGGCGGAGATCCATTTAAGAAAAATATTTTTTTTATTAAATTTTCTTTTTTCAAACTCATTTATTAACGATTAATGAAGGGTAAAAGTGTCTTTTAACATGAAATTTAACTTTTTGGACGGAAAAGCTAATGAGAAGACATTAAATGGTGAATAATTTCGATTTCAAGGGAAAATGGTCATAAATTGAAATAAAGAAGGGAGATTTACTAATAGGGAAAAATATAAGGGTCAAAATGATACTTTCCCATATTATTTACATCAATCTACTGCTTCTTCATTTTGAAAATAAATATAATCCTTTAAAAAATAATTGTGAAAATTGTTAAAAATGACCACAATCTTTTACATGAAATTTTTATTTAATCACATTTAAAGTTTTGATTGTAATAACACATTGTAAAGTTGTATATTAGTCCTGTTGTATGTATAAATTCGCCAAGCAGACACGTCATCAAAAGAGTCAATAAATGCCGAAGAAAAGGTTGCCACGTCACTCATTGACCGGGTCAAAGGAGAAAAACGTGACCAATTAGTATGTCAACGTCTTAAGCCAATAAGTCAAAGGTGTGGTCGCCAGAGCTAAACATATACTCGCCAAAGATAGAAACGTGGTCGTCGAAGGGTAATATCCAGGAGTGAAGGTGTTCGCTGCATCAGCATACTGGGCCAGAACCGACTCGGCGGAAACACAGAAATAAAACCGTGACTTCTAAGAAAACCCATAACAGCGAGAAATTATAAGAAGAGGAGGGAAGACTAAACTCAAGACGGAGAAGTTAGAATAAAAAGGAAATCATAATCCATTATGATGTGGGATTCCTAACGCAAATCAAGGAGGAAATCCTACCACCAACACAATTAGGACTAGGGAAAACCCTAACTATCATGTATAAATAAAACCACTTATCCCACAAGGGAAGGGTTTGAATACGAAGAGAA
Source organism: Acer saccharum (assembly GCA_030490815.1). Lineage (NCBI taxonomy): Eukaryota > Viridiplantae > Streptophyta > Magnoliopsida > Sapindales > Sapindaceae > Acer > Acer saccharum. Next base: position 22,342,109 of record CM059874.1, read on the forward strand.
AAGACCAATTGTATGAGAGATCTGAGTGCGTAAACAAAGCAATAAGCCTAGTATTATCTTTCTGCCCTCTGGGGCGCCATGGTTTTTACCCATTCAAGGGTTTTCCACGTAAAACCTGTCTTTTGCATGCATTGATTATTTTCTCGTTTTACATTGAATTGATATAATTGTTGAGTGCGTGGCAATCCAAATTTCACCGTCAACAATTGGCGCTAAAAGAAGGGGGGTCCAGAACAGAAACTTCGAGGAACCCTTGCGAATTGAAAAATATGAACAACGACAGAGACAAGGATGGTAACTCCAACGGAGATCTAATTGTTGAACCAACCGCGCCGACAGGAGATAGGGCGGTGACGATCGGGGAACAATCGGCAGCAACGCCAGGAACTAGGGCAACCGACCCCGGGGTTCTGCAGCACTTTCAAACTACACTGGCAAACTTAATCAGTGAGGCTGGCAAAATAGGGCTTTCGCTTCCCATAGGACTGGGAGTTTCTTCTCCCTATGAGTTAACCACTCCTGGAATCCAGCCACCCGGAAGACTACGGTCGAAAGTTCACATTGCAACCCCCGATGCTCAAGCAAGACAATTCACTGAAGAGACTCCCCAGGACCACCCTAAGGATTTCAAAGGGAGAAAATAAATGAAAAGAGTAAAAGGAGGAAGAAGAAACGATCAGATCTTAAAAGAGGGAACTTTGAAATTCAAAAAGGAAATCAAATAAAGGATACGCAATTAATGTGAGTGACGGTCACAGTAACCAGCCGCAACAGTCACCACCAAATAAGGGACATGTGGCATCTCGGGGATCACCAAGCAGTCAGAATGTATCTTCGCCTGTCAAGTGAGTGGAAGCGCCAGAGGTTGTGCGGCTAAAATTAAAAGCTTGCACCGGAAGAATCAACCAATCAACACAACACGTGGTGAAAAGGAGAAAGAGGGAAATTAATTATAAAACGCACCGAAATCTTAAAAAGCATGGATATAAATACTGCTCGCGGAGGCGAACGAATTAAAAAGACCAAATCATTCACTCGGCTCGAAGTATTTATGGGGGTATTGTTGTATGTATAAATTCGCCAAGTAGACACGTCATCAAAAGAGTCAATAAATGCTGAAGAAAAGGTTGCCACGTCACTCATTGACCGGGTCAAAGGAGAAAAATGTGACCAGTTAGTATGTCAACGTCTTAAGCCAATAAGTCAAAGGTGTGGTCGCCAGAGCTAGACATATACTCGCCAAAGATAGAAACGTGGTCGCCGAAGGGTAATATCCAGGAGTGAAGATGTTCGCTGCATCAGCATACTTGGCCAGAACCGACTCGACGGAAACACAGAAATAAAACCGTGACTTCTAAGAAAACCCATAACTGCGAGAAATTATAAGAAGATGAGGGAAGACTAAACTCAAGACGGAGAAGTCAGAATAAAAACGAAATCCTAATCCATTATGATGTGGGATTCCTAACGCAAATCAAGGAGGAAATCCTACACCAACACAATTAGGACTAGGGAAAACCCTAACTATCATGTATAAATAGAACCATTTATCCCACAAGGGAAGGGTTCGAATACGGAGAGAAGAGAGCAATTGTATGAGAGATCTGAGTGTGTAAACAAAGCAATAAGCCTAGTATTATCTTTCTGCCCTTTGGGGCGCCGTGGTTTTTTCCCATTCAAGGGTTTTCCACGTAAAACCTGACTTTTGCATGCATTGATTATTTTATCGTTTTACATTGAATTGATATAATTGTTGAGTGCGTGGCAATCCAAATTTCACTGTCAACAAGTCCATATCCACAAACTACTATAATATTCCTATCTATATAAATCTACTACATTTTTCATCCTTTATTCCTTCCTCATTTTCTCTATGATTCTCTATGAAATCAAATAAGAATTTCATTGAAAATCACATCTGTTACTGAAATTCACGTTTTACTTCATAAAACAAAATTCACGTTTATCTATACTTATTTTACTTCATAAAAACAAAATTGACGTTTGTTTTAGTGAAAACATCATTTGCCCCCCCTATATGTTGCCAAATTAGTATATTAGTAAATCCCGACACCCCCCCCCCCCCCCCCCCCCTTTCAGTTCTATTTATGGCTAATGTCCCCCCTCCCATTAGCTTTTCTACTAAAACAATAATTCTCACGTCAAAAGACAATTTCTGAAAAGTACTGTAAATAAAAAAATAAAAAATAAATAAATAAGGTACTTTATATGGTAGTGTTTTTAATAAAATTCCATCAGCATTTCCTTTATTCTACAAGTCTTTCAACCCTATAATTAGTAACAAACTATATGTCTTTCCGCTCTCTCTCTCTCTCTAAGAGTTAAAGTGTGAAAGTAGTCGGGTCCGGAAGGTAGATCGTCTTCTTTTATCAGAAGTAGTGAGATGAGGTAGAGAGCTATGCTCTCCGTTGAAACTCAGACATCTATTTCTTACTTGCAGGTGTAATTTATTTTTCTTTAAGATGAAAGACGTGGAGTTAGCCAAGTTGTACGAAAATCTCTCTCTGGCAGACGAAGATGGAGCAATCCACGAAATGTCAGAGGAAGTCAAGCTTGATGGAGTGGAAGACGTTGATCGGTGTCTAGTAGGGAAGGTTTTATCGGGGAAGAAAGTCAATAGAGAGGCGTTTAAGGGGTTGATAGAATAGATCTGGAACCCTTTTGGGATCGTCGAAGTTGAGCTAATAGGTGACAATATTTTTATGTTTTACTTTATCAATCGGGAAGATAGGAACCGGGTGTGGTATATGGCATTTCAGAAATAGCCTTATCATTCTATAAAGACCGGAAGGTCCTGGCAACATATCTTAGCTAAGGTTTAACAAAGCCGATTTCTGGATCCAAATCCATTGTATGAATCGTAAAACAGCCAAATGGCTAGCGGAACAAATCGGAGAAGTGGTGAAAATCCCCTCAAAATCAAGAGAATGCTGGGGCAAGTTTATGAGGGTAAAGGTCCGAATTGATATCTCTAAACCTCTTAAACGGTGGCTGGGGCTGAAGCTAGGTAAGGCCGACGAAGTCACGGTGGTTAGTTTGAAATACGAGAGACTCCCAGAATTTTGTTTCACATGTGGTAGAATAGGGCATAATATCAAGGAATGCCAAGATGAGGCGGTCAGGAAAACAGCCTTAGAGGGGTCTCCAAACAAATATGGCTCATGGTTGAAGGCTCCAGTCTCAGATAGATCAGAAACCAGGGTAGAGGTGCAGGCAAATGCAAGTTTGTCTGATAGATCCAGGTCCTATGAAAATTCTCATGAGATCAAAGGAGATGGGTCGATTAGTCTAAAATTTGGATCAAGGTCATCGCAGAAAGAAATATCAGTAACCTCTACGGCAGCGACACAATCTTTGGTGATATTGAAGAACAAGGATACCCTAGCTACTGTAGAAGGCATTGGGCCTTCAGTAGTAAATGAGATGTGCATTGATGGACTGGGCCTAGGTGTGGAGGCATCTTTTACAGAATTGGGCCATCCCTCTAATGCTTTAACAATCAGCCCCCCACCTGATATAGAAAGCCTAGACAACCCAACCCACAACTCGCTTAAGGTAGTGATCCAACTTATGGAAGTGTCTCAAGCCCATGTAGAGGCACCTCTGGTGCAACCTATGGAAACAGAAATCCCCAAACCTCTGTCCACTCCATCAACAAAAACCTCAAAGAAATGGAAGAAAGCTGCCCGTGATATGAAACAGAAGCAAGCAGTTGGTCTAATCTCTAGCCCTCTTCAGAAATGCTTGACGTTAGCCTATCCTACAGGAGATCTCCCAAAGGTAATAAATCTCCCCTGCCAACAATCAAGAACAATAAGCACTCCAAGAAAGGGAAAAGCCTCATTAAAGTTTTGCTTAGCTCACTCACATTCCCTAGTAAGCAGTGTGATGCCTCGACTTTTCGAATAGTGGTGGAAGGTCAAGCATGCAAAAGGAAAGTGGCATTTGACCTCCCAGAAGAAGAGAACATAGAACCTAAAAAAGGGAAGAGTTCAACCCCAAAACCAGAAATCCCCATATCGACGGAGCCTGAATTACAGGCCCATCAGAAACAATGATAGGCCTCAGTTAAAATGTTCGGAGGCTAGGGAAATCCCGAGCGTTCGCGGCCTTGTCAAGGCTGCTAAATAAACATTCCTCGGACATCATCTTCCTTTCGGAGACAAAATTAAATGGTTCTAAAAATGGTAAATGTAAAGAGCTGTCTGGTTATAATAGTTGTTTTTGTGTAGATAGTGTAGGTAATAGCGGGTGTCTGTTGATGTTATAGAAGGATACTTGTGTTGTTTCTGTTCTTTCTTTTTCATCTGGGCACATTAATGCACATGTGTGTTTGGAGGATAGGTTCCGTTGGCATTTTATAGGATTCTATGGAGAGCCGAATCTTAGCAATCGGTCAATCTCCTGGGATCTTTTACGTTGGTTGAAGGATGTCGATAACCTCCCGTGGGTTTACGAAGGCGATTTCAATGAGCTATTAAGTGTGTAGGATAATGTGGGTGGTTCGACCAAGTCATTTATAGGTATGAATCATTTCAGGCAAGCAATTGAAGACTGTAATCTCACTAATTTAGGGTTCTCTAGGCCGAGACACACATGGAACAACAAGAGGGAAGGGAAGAATAACATTCAAGAGAGGCTCGACAGATTTTTTGTGAATGATTAGTGGCGGGTAAATCTCAGGTTTGTGAAAGTCGATCACCTGTGTTTCAATTCTTCTGATCATCGACCTATTCTTCTCAACAGTGATTTTGGGGCTCCGTTCATGAGAATTAAAGGGAGGCTTTTTCGTTTTGATTGGTTAAAAGAGGAAGACTACAGTAGTATTGTGAAAGAAGCATGGAACGAGGTGGGAGCTAATGATCTAGTCGAGAATTTGAAGTTGAAACTCAGTAGGTGTGCTGTCAAATTGAGTGAGTATAGTAAAGTAAGATTTGGTAATTTCGGGAAACAGGTAAAGGAGAAGAACAGAGAGATTGAGAGGCTCTACAAGTCTAACGAGAAACTGGGTATAATGCTCCCTATTAAACAGTTTGAGAAATCGGTAGAAGGGTTGTTGGACCGTCAAGAAATCTTCTGGAAGAAGAGATCCAGAGTTAAGTGGCTTTAATCGGGGGACCGAAATTCGAAATTTTTTCATGCAAAAACTACAGCTAGAAAAAAGAAAAACTTTATTACAGGTCTTTTTAACACAGATGAGATTCTTCAAGAGTTTGAGGATGGCCTAACAAAGGTTGTAAATGAATTCTTATCCTCCCTTTTCTATTCTTCCAATCCTTCTGTCTTAGAAACTTAGAATGCTTCAAGAGAAATCAAGTCGACTGTCAGATGTTATGCGTGAGCATTTAGGTGTAGTTTACTCTGCTAAAGAAGTAAAAGCGGTTTTCCCCACAAAAGCTCTTGGGCCTAACGGTTTCCATGTTATTTTCTTTAAGAAGGCATAGGGCGTGATTGGAGGGGAAGATACCAAAGTCTGCCTTAGTGTCCTGAACGGTGAGAAATCGATAAAAGAGTTTAATGATACGAATGTGATCCTTATCCCCAAAGTGAAGTGTCCGACGCATATCCAGGATTTTAGGCCTATCTCCCTATGTAGTGTGGTCTACAAGATAGTCACGAAAGTGATGGCTTCTAGACTCAAAAGTTTTCTGTCGTACATAATCTCTCCATTCCAATCCACCGTTGTCCCTAGTCGATAGATTTTTGATAATGTGTTGGTAGCTTTTGAAATTTTGCATTCTCTAGGCCGAAAGAAGTCTGAGAAGAATGGTCACATGGCTCTAAAGCTCGACATGAGCAAGGCTTATGACAGGGTTGAGTGGTCCTTTCTGTCGAAAGTTATAAGGAAGATGAACTTCTCGAGCCAGTGGATTATGAAACAAATAACGCTCGGTGTGTATGATTTATATCTAGAGAGGGGGGGGGGGGGGGGGGGGGGGGTGGTGAATAGATTTTAATTAATTTTACCCAATTTTCGTGTATAGTCAAGATTACGAAATACCCATAATAGTCAATATAATATAACAAGTGTAATATGGTGCGGAAATTAAATAACACTTGATATATACGTGGAAACCCAACCACTGGGAAAAACCACGGGCTGTTTAGTGCGCCACACTCGAACCTCGAAATCCACTAATTGAAATAGAGTTTACAACCTATGTAGACCACGTCTAACACTCCACTTCTACCACGCGGGCCTTTAAAAGTGGCTCTAGTCCTACTTGCTTGAGGCCTAAGCAATCTTAGCCCCAAGTCTTAATTCTCAATGAAGAGATTATGCAACCTATGTGAACATATGATGATATTCAAATAACAAACAATGCTAGGGAACCTTAGATGCTTATCTAGGATGATGATATAATCAATTAAATCAATCCTAAATATCAAGAGCTAAATGAGATATCAAATAACTTAGCTAATCAAGATTAAGCAAAAATCTAATTAGCTATCACAATACAACACTCAATCAATTCATCACAATCAATTCTCTTTTCTTGTATTTAGCATATGATCTAAAACATACAAGTAATTTAAAAGAGATGGCTTGATAGTAAAAATACTAAAATAAGATGAAGTTAATCAAAATCTTACCAAGTTGTGATGATGCAAACCCATGCATGGATGCATTCTATATAGACATAGAAGATGCAATATGAAATTTGATGCAAAAAGGATTAGATTTGAGTGGTTAAAGGTGAGTTCTTGATTTGATTTTCTCTCAAATCTCTCTTTCTCTCTCAAGAATATGGAGCCTCTCTCTCTAGGGTTTGATTTTGTGGCACACCCCTCAAAATGATGAGAAAGATATGTATTTATAATGCCCAAGTGAAACTATGTCGTTTTGGAAGAAATGGAAAAATTATGGGCATTTTCGCGGTACTCGCATCAGTGCAGCGACTCAAGTTTTGAGCGCTTTGAAACATGACCAAACAACATCGAAACCTTTCATATAATATATCGTTGGAAAGGTATGGATGTCTAATTTTTACTCGTTTTTACAGAATAATATTTAGATATCTGTAGAAAAATTTACGGTAAATTGAGTGACCAAAGGTCAGAAACGGACAACAACAGAGTTGCCCTGTTTTGGTTGTAACTTTGGAGATTTTAAAACCAATCCAAACGGTCATGAAATATTATGAATAATATACCGTTGGAAAGGTATGGGTGTCTAGTTTGTACAAATATTTTAAAAACTCATTTTGAAACTTTGTGTAAAAAGTTATGGCCACAAGACCATACATAGGTCAGTTTTGAAAATCATTTAAACATTGAAATCCAATCTTTTGAAACTGGACACACTACTCCAACAACCAAACCAAAACTACCACTTATCCAAAAGAAGAATGAGACCTTCTCAAGTGGTCAACCATTGCGCTAGGACATGCACACCATCGTGCATGTCCTAGCGCGGACGTTTCCGATCACACAAACGGAAACGAATTACACCACACTTAAGACTAATCATGAAGTGCAAGTGTGGAAAGTGAATGCATCATAATGCCTAAATATGTCATGGCATTTCAATAAACTAGATGCAATTAAATAAACATGCATGAAGAGATATTCAACAATTATGAATGCACACATATGAAAACACACAACATATAAGTATAAGAAATATGCATGAGTTGTGAGTGTGTGCAACTATGATCTCTTCAAAGCACATAAGCACTAGAAATTTACCTTTGGTGCTTATCAAGATGAGGTCTTGAAAGGGCCTTGAGCTTGAATATCAATACCTAAGCTACCCTTACAATGAACCCCACATGTGGTTTGTCCACGAAATAAGCCAATCAACAAATTGGAATCCTTACATATTAGTTTGGTTATAGACTACATCACCTCTTCCACTCTTTTTTTTTTTTTTTTTCAGCTGAACAGTAAAGTTGTATGCGCTGTGATCCCTTTGAGAGGCTTCAGACAAGGGTGTCCTCTTTCCCCTTATTTGTTTCTCCTGCGCTCTAAGGCTTTTTCAAGCCTGATTTCGAAGTTTCAAAGGAACAGTCACGTGTTTGGCATCTGTAGCTATCGAGGGAGCCCCCTAGTCAGCCATCTTTTCTTTACCGATTATGGTATTTTGTTCTGTAAGGCCTCCAAAGGTAGCAATGAGTGTATCCGGCTGATTTTGGAAACCTATTAAAAGGGCTCTGGACAACGTATAAACCTTAACAAGTCGATCATCACTTTTAGCCCTATGGTCGCGGTTCAGGTTAAGCAAGAGATTCAGAGGATTCTTCAGATTGATGTTTGTAATTCCCACAATAATTACCTTGGGCTGCCAACAATGATGGCTAGAAACAATCGAAAGCTATTCAACAATATTAAAGAGAGAGTGGGGAACAAGCTGATGGGTTGGCGTGGTAATATGTTCTCTTTTGGTGGTAAGGAAGTCCTGATCAAGGCTGTGACCCAAGCCATCCCCACTTATTCGATGAGTATGTTTAGGATCCCTTCAGGTTTATGCAATGCGTTGAGTGCAATGACTTTAAAATTCTGGTTGGGCTCTAAAGATGGGAAGAGGAAGGTCGGTTGGGTTAGCTGGAAGAAAATGTGCTTTCCGAAAAGCCATGGTGGACTGGGTTTCAAAGACCTCTCCCTTTTCAACCAGGCCGTATTGGCAAAACAAGCATGGAGGACTCTTTTCGTCCCGGATTCGTTGGCTGCCCGATTCATAAAGGCCAAATACTTCAATAACAATGACTTCCTTTCGGATCCCACTAAAGCAGGGTGTTCTCATCTTTGGAGAAGCCTGACTTGGAGCAGAGAGTTGCTTTCCAAAGGACTTAGATGGTCTGTGGGTGACGGCAGTAGTATAAATGTCTTTAAAGACAAGTGGATTCCTCTTCCGAGCTCTTTTAAGTTGGTAGCTTTTGACACATGCTCAGATATCCATGTTTTTGATATGATTGACAGGAATATGAGGGGTTAGAATCTCGAAATGTTAGACCAACTTCTGCTCCTAATTGATAAGACAGTGATTGCTTCACTTCTACACATTGTGTAGCCCCATTTTCGCATCTTTTTGTGCTCATTTCTTAGGTAAGTTCGTACTTCTAACGCTCTAAATAAGTCGTGTAGGGTCAAGTTGGTTTTAATGCTCAAATGTCTTAGACGAAGCTGAAAGGAGGATCAAGAAAGCATTTATAGCACATAGGCAACCTCAAGGCGAGCTCACCAGGACCAACCCAAGGTCGCTCTGCACTTAGTTTCAGCCTTCCTCAACATTGTCAAAAGCGAGCTCAGGACGAGTTCACCAAGATCGCCCTAAGCTCGTTAACCACTCAGGTTTAACCCCTAAAACAAAGTAAGAAAATGACCTCAAAGGCGAGTCCACCAAGGTCGCCCCTAAGGTCGCTAACCACTCGAGTTCAGAGATTTTTCCTTCATAGCGACCTTAGGGCGAGCTCACAACGATCGCCCTAAGGTCGTCCTTTAGCCCAGATTTTGTTCTTTTTAAGGAAATTACTCCCTTGCCCTTGACCTAATTAGCCCCCTATATATTCATTTGCTTTTTCTCTACAAAGGCACCAATTACCTACCTAAGAATATTCACTAAGTCATTTTCCTATATCAACATACTAAATCCTATACAATCCACCAAACACTTGACATCAATCCATGTTCATTTCTTGTTCTTGGGAGATAGGAAATTGAAGGAGCTTGGAAGAGATGAAGTGCAAGGGAAGAAAAGAAGATCTACATAGTTTTCTCTACACTTTATCTCTTTCATTTTCAATATTTAGCCATTTATTCATTTGATCATATATATTGTTTGACTTACTTGTTAAATATGAACTAATTCTCTAGTGCTAGGATTTGATAAACCCCAATCTTGACTATATATATTTATTGACCTTTGTTTTATCCATTATGTGCAATTGTAGTTTATATGGATGTTTTAGAGTACTTAATGCTTTCAATAGATTGATCTCCTATTGACTGATCTTTGATTGTGTGTTATGAACCAACCGGAGACATACACACATCGTGTTCGACGAAATGTCTTCTATGCATATCTAGAAAAGTATACCTACTTAGGCTAGTGTATAGGATTCCTTAGTGTGCCAATGTTCTTAGTGAACTCATACATATATTCTAAGTAATCGAGAGATAGGCTCAGGTATGATTTAGGTGTAACCTATACTACTCGACCGATATTATAGGTTAACAATTTGGTGCATGAATCTACAAATTGCATGAGCATAATTTGGGTATGCAAAGTGAGTCTAAAGAGGAATTTAAGAGAGGGTGAGGTGTAGTCAAATCTTAGCATCATTTCCTTCATTATTACATTCGAATCTATTACTTGTCATTTCTTTATCGCAAATAGCATAAAGCCTTTTATTAGTTTAATTTAAGTCAAATATGAAAACCTTCCCATTTTACTTGTTTGAATAGCACTTAGGCTAATTAATTTCAGTAATTAATCACTCGATCCTTGTCGGGAATGAACTTTACTTATCTTTGTACTACTCTCTGACCTTGTACGATTGTGAGTGTCACTTCAGAGGTAGTCAGGCGATGGTCCTTACAATTCCTATTAGCTGGAAGGGGGGGCATGACTTCCTAAAGTGGCATTTTGATAAAATAAAATAAAATAATAAAAAAAAAGTGTGTATACAATTAACAGTGGCTATAATTGTGCTTTGTAAGAGTCTCCTGGTTGATGCCTCCCTATCCTCTATTAGGAGCAAGTGGTAGTCCTCCTTGTGGAAATTTCATCTTCCCCCCAAAGTTAAAATTTTTGTTTGGCGAGCGTGTCTGAACGCCATTCCCTCTCTAGAGAACCCGTGGAAAAGGAAAATTGTTATTGATCCCTGCTGCAACAATTGTGGTGCTTATTTGGAATCCAATGTTCATGCCCTTTTTGGTTGCAAAGTGGCTAGGAAGACCTAGGTTGGAACTCGGTTTGGTAACAGCATTGCCTCCTTGAGATTCCGCATAGTGCTGGAAGTGTTCCAATCTTTGGCTGACCAATTTGATTCTGATGCCTTTAGCCAGTTTTGTATGATCGTTTGGGCTGTGTGGAGAATCGGAATGTTCGGATCAATGGTGGCAGGGTTAAAACCCCTAATATGGTAGCTAATGGGGCGCTACAGCCGTTGGAGGAATTCTTGAACTCAAAGCAAGCCCTCTCTTCTTCCCCTCCCGCTTCTCCTCCCTGCCCCCCGGCGGACTGGATGGTCCCCCCTCCCGGTCGACTGAAATTAAATATTGATGTCGCTTTTCGCAGGCATTCTTCTAGTATCGGGGTTGGGGCTGCTATCAGGGATTTTAAAGGGAAAGTAATTGTTGCCCGTTCTACTACTCTTATGGGCTCCTTTTCTGTGGAAGCTGGACACCTGCTGGCGTTGCGTGAGGGACTGAAGCTTGCCAGGTTTTACAACATCCCTGTCTCGATTGCTGAATGCTCTTCTAAGGTGTTGTGTCTTCTCTGTGTTGCCCAATTCCTAGTCTAGGGGTCACTTTCTATATTGTCAATAACATCAAGGCTCTGTTTTCCGAAGTTGGTATGTTCCGAAGTTGGAAAAGGAAAATTGTTATTGATCCCTGCTGCAACAATTGTGGTGCTTATTTGGAATCCAATGTTCATGCCCTTTTTGGTTGCAAAGTGGCTAGGAAGACCTAGGTTGGAACTCGGTTTGGTAACAGCATTGCCTCCTTGAGATTCCGCATAGTGCTGGAAGTGTTCCAATCTTTGGCTGACCAATTTGATTCTGATGCCTTTAGCCAGTTTTGTATGATCGTTTGGGCTGTGTGGAGAATCGGAATGTTCGGATCAATGGTGGCAGGGTTAAAACCCCTAATATGGTAGCTAATGGGGCGCTACAGCCGTTGGAGGAATTCTTGAACTCAAAGCAAGCCCTCTCTTCTTCCCCTCCCGCTTCTCCTCCCTGCCCCCCGGCGGACTGGATGGTCCCCCCTCCCGGTCGACTGAAATTAAATATTGATGTCGCTTTTCGCAGGCATTCTTCTAGTATCGGGGTTGGGGCTGCTATCAGGGATTTTAAAGGGAAAGTAATTGTTGCCCGTTCTACTACTCTTATGGGCTCCTTTTCTGTGGAAGCTGGACACCTGCTGGCGTTGCGTGAGGGACTGAAGCTTGCCAGGTTTTACAACATCCCTGTCTCGATTGCTGAATGCTCTTCTAAGGTGTTGTGTCTTCTCTGTGTTGCCCAATTCCTAGTCTAGGGGTCACTTTCTATATTGTCAATAACATCAAGGCTCTGTTTTCCGAAGTTGGTATATGTACGTGCCAAGCCTCCTCTAATAAGGGGAACTTCTTGGCACATAATCTAGCTTCGGTTGCCTTCTCCTCTGTTAGGGAGCGTTTGTGGTTGGATCCCAACCCCTTATCTATTTTTTCTGTTGTGTAACAGCTTCATTTCAATTCAAAAAAAAAAAAAAAAAAAAAAAAAATAGTAACAAACTGACTTTACAACGCTCAGGGATCTCTTGTCCCTTCTCCGCATCACAAAAATATACTTAACAAAGTTATTATTATTAAAAAAAAAAAGTATTATTTTATACAAAATTATAAACTGTAAACAAGCATCACTTAATCAGTAACAAACTAATTTAAATATAATTGTATTCATCACTGGTAATCAAATAATTATGTCTCTCTCTTTAGAATTAACAAACTAATTTGATTTAAATTTAGATTTTATGCATTACACATCGTACTTCTATTCACGAAATAGCTTAATGAAGTAATCTGGGTTATTTTCTTATCTTCTTCTATGACTATCAACAGATAGGGCTGATGGCAAAGTCAGATTGGTTTACAAAAATCAATAATTATATAATTTCTTCTTCTGCAATTATATCTTTGAACTTTTACAAAAAATCAATATATTTTATCATTGAACTCTATCTCAGTTCCTATCTCTTCTTCTAAATTAATCAATTAGCAACATTTGACCAAGTTCATTTCTTGGCTTATATTAATTACTATTTAAGAGCAATGACTTGTATTTCCAAATATTTGTTTAATTTGGTGATTATATATGTGAATGTTCCAAGAAAAAAACCTACAAAAAATGGTTAATTAAATTTCGAAATTCATTTGAAAATTGAAAAGTATATATGATTCATGAAAATGACTTATTATTAATTTATATATATATATAATTTTGGAATTTTGGAATCCATAAATAACTTTCATGAACAATTTTGAAACTTTTCAGTACTAAGGACTCGAACAAAACAAAGAAAAAATAGAAAAGAAAAAAGCCAAAGAACATGTTTTAATTATCTCTTTGCTTTTGTTAAAAGCATTTTTTTTTTGATATCTAATATTACATTTTAAATATTTGAATGAGATATTGATTTGCTTTGAAAACCAAGTAAAATATAACAATTTTCAATTTCATATCTGTTTTAGTCATTATATAAAATCACAATAATTAATAGTAAAATTTATCAAAACACATCAATAGTGATTATTTTTTCAACACAACAAACCGTGATTATTTTAAAAGCTACAGAAATACCAAACTGACCCTAAATAACTAAATTTATAATCAATTAAAAATATATATAAATAAATAAATATTTGTAATGGGGTCAATTTCTTCGACAACCAGAACTGTGTGTTTATTAATAATTTCAGTTCTAAATTTCTAGAAATTTGGTTAAATTTAGTGAGGGGGGAGAGAAGAAAGCTTCTTGGGTTTGCTAGGACATAGCGATATATCAAAGGTGACAGTTGTGGCCCTCTGCAGCTCTGCACCAACACATGTGCAAGTTACGTTACATTTCATAATAGTCCTCGAGACTGAAAATAAATTTTTATTTGTGAATGTAGTTGCGTACTTCTGTTTGATCTCATCGAGCAAGTGTGTGTATTAACTTGAAATTAACTTAAATGTGTGGTTTCAATGTTTTATTTATCCATTTGTTGTCTATTCAATTATTGTAATTTACTTAATTCATTTATTACCTCAAATTTTTGAAAATTGCTTTTATATATATTATTATTATTATTATTATTATTATTATTATTATTAAATAACACTCACTGCAAAGGATTACAAGAAACAATATAAACAAATATTTTTAAAATATATATTAAGAATTCAATTTTATATTTTTATCTTCTAATTTTTATTATCTTTTTTATTTTGTACTCTTTTCCAATTCTTTTCTTAAATTTTTGTCTTTTTCTCCAACAAAACAATTTACTTTTTTTTTTTTCCGGTCGTCATTGTCATAAAATCTAAGGGGATAAATAGATAATTGTTCTATAGTTGCTTTTATATCAAACTTTAAGGAGGTCGGTGTATATATTTAGTATTTACCCCTAAGAAAAATGAAATATACTTATAAAAAAAAAAAAAAAAAATCTAAATGTTTAAAGTTTGGGATCTAATTTTTTTCTATATTTTTAAGCAAAAACATTTAACAAATGGGAAACAGGGAAAATGAAAGCAAAACAATAGTTGTATTCGAAAAAAAATCAAAAAAATTCCCCAACTATATCTCATTTATTTTAACCTCTAGACAAAAAATAAATCTCATCAAAATTCATAAAATTTCATCAAGATGTTGATATGTTTGGATATAAGTTGGTTTGCAGTAAAGACGTTCTATACTTCATATATATATCCAAACCATTAATAACTTGATGAAATTTAATGGATTTTAATGAGAGTTTTTGCATGGATAACAAGAAAAATGAAATATACTTATAGGAAATTTTCGAATTCAGGAACTATTTTTTCTAAATTTGTGCTATATTTTACTACTTTTTAAATATGTTTTGCTTAAAAAATTTAGAAAAAAATAGTTTTCAAAATCAAAATATTTTGAAAATTTTCCGTAAGTATCTTTCATTTTTCTTATCGTCCATGCTAAAGATCGATCTCATTAAAATTCATTAAATTTCATCATGTTATGAATAGTTTGAATATAAGATTTATGTAAGGGGGTTCATTCATATATATATATATATATATATGGTTCAACGACTCAAACATGAGAGATTGTCGGACTGAATGAACGTCATTTACCACCAAGCCACATTGAGTATTAGTGTGGTCCAATCTTTATTATTTGTAGTTGCCTCAAAAATAATTCGTAGACACTTCCAGATGAATATTTTCAGAAAAATACTTGAAATGAAGGGTGCGCTTGATAGGGGTTTTTCATTAATTTGCTGTTTTCCGAAAAGAAAAATGAAAAATGAAAACAATATTTTTGGCTTTAATTTAGAAATCTAAAAACGTCTCTGATAGCATATGCTAAAAGTAGTATTCTGAAAATAAAAACAATTAAAAAACATGTCCGGTAGATTAATTGAAAATATATATATATAAAAATGTAATATTAAATTAACATTTTTTTTTTTACATTATAACATATTATTATTCAACACTAAACCCATAATTCAGAACTAATATTAATTTTATTAAATAGAAATAATAGTAATAAATTTAAAAATAAAAAAATATATAATTAATAAATTTTTAGAAGAAGAATAACCCATAAATTAGAAATAATATTAATTTTATTAAATATAAATAATAGTAATAAATTTAAAAATTTCATTAATAAAAATTTCAATAAGAAGAAGAAGGACCCATAATTTAGATGTAATATTAATTTTATAAAATATAAATAATAGTAATAAATTTAAAATTAAAAAAATATATATCATTAATAAATTTAAGAAGAATAAGAGAAAATACGAAGAAAAAAAAAAGTGTCATTTTAAAAACAAAATGAAAAATACAGAAAACGTTTTTAACATGTCTTTCATGTTTTTCATTTTTAACACTAGTTTTATTTTCAGTGTTTTCTTTATTTTTTTTAAAAACAACATAAAAAACAGTTATCGAATGTAAATTTCAAATCGTTTTCGAAAAACGAAAACACCTCCAAACAGAGGTACCAGATAGGGCTAGAGCTTTCTGAAAAATGTGCTTAAAAGTACTTTTATTATTATTATTAACATTATTTGTTTCGCAACATTTTTTTTTATTTTTTTATTTTTTTATTTTTTGTGTGGATATATGTTTCGTAACTAATGAAGCACTTTCAAATACTAATAAATTAAAGTAGTCTCCTAAATGTATTTATCGTTTTAATTTTTGTCACTTGGTTAGTCTCCAAGCATAACCTATTGAATTTGGATTTTCGAGATACTTAAATCTACAGGTGTATAAGCATAAAATCAATAATATTAATTCAATATTGACGAATTTCTCATGAGAGATCCCTTATTTTAATTTCGGTAAGGATTTTGATAAAATCATTTCGATTTTTATGAATTTTGATTTGAATTTTTTTTTATAGATGATAAGTTTAATGAAATCTACATATGAATAAAATTTAAAAAAATTTCAAGCACTAGAACTATTTTATACATATGAAGGCATCAGAAAAATATATAAAATAAAAAAAAATAGTTCTTGTACTTGAAAAATTCTTAAATTTTATATATAGGTAGATTTTAATGAACTTATCATTCACAAAAAAATTCAAATCAAAATTCATAAAAATCGATATGATTTCGTTAAGATCTTTACCGAAATTAAAATAAGAGATCTCTCAGGCTCACTCATAATATAAAATTGATTGCAACAGTGAACGATAATCTAGTAATACAAATTTTGGTTGGTTCTGGAATGCAGATTGTTGTGTATTTACTATTGTAGAATTGGGTAATAAATTTATACCAAACTTGTCCCAACAGTCCCTACATGTTTAAGACAGTTTGAAGTTAGATCAAGTTGAAGTGCAGCAAATAATCAAAGCAGGTTAAGGTTATTTATGTCTCCATCACCTTATTTATTTCTTATTCTCACTTTATATTTATTATTTATTTGCATTCACTAAAACCTTCTGATTTATTTTATGTACCCATTCAACTTGACCAAATTTATATCTCCAAACTTACCATATATTTCTGGAAAATGCAAGTGCTGTTTAGGGTTAAACATGCAAAAACACATTTACTTTTTAATTAATTTTTCCACACCTCTTTTCTAAAGGTATTTCATTTTTTATATTAAAAAAAATCATTTCTAGAATCTTTTTCCCTTCCTATAAAAATAAAAATAAAATAAAATAATAGTAGGTTTAAAACTAATTTTTAACTTAATTCTTAGTTAAAGTTTGCTTCTAATGGGATATAACATTCACTATTATTTTAGAATAAATATATGTGGAAAAAAAAAAAGAATTATAAAGTTTAGGGTTTATGAAATGTGTTTAGGTTCATAAAAGTTAAAAGGAGTAAGGGTCGTTTGTTTTTTGCACTTAAAACTGAATGGGTCTGAATTGAAATTATTAAGTTGTTTTCTTAAAAAAAAAAAAAAAAAATACATACATAAAATATAAAATATAAAATCATGACTTTTAACTTAATTCCAAATTACTGGATTGCATTTAATATATTTTCTTCCAAGATTATCCTCCCAAAGATAATATATTTCCAGTTTTATTATAATTTTATATTATACAAAGCAATTTCTTTTAACCTATTACTCATGACAAACAACTTTAAAAATAAAAATTAATCACATTGTTAATTTCAACACCATAGTTGAACCTTTATTATTATTATTATTATTATTATTACTATTTAAATCAAAATCATTTCTAAATCATTATATATATATATATATATATATATTTAAAAATATTTATCATATCGTAATTATGAATAATATCTTATCATTATTACATAAAAATGATTTAGAATTTGTTTAGGCTAATCCTATTCAGCCTAACATGTCAGCACAGTATCCGGAATACACATAATCAAATTTCCACGACATTAGTTTGATATGGTATTTGTTGGAAGTGGAATGAATAAAGCAACATATATGGGCAGTATAGGTAGTATATATATAAACAGAGGCTATGTTGGTGTAGAATTTTCACATCCTTTTCATTGATTAACATGTAAATATATATACAGTAGAGGTTAACATTGAGAGGACTGCAAACCCTCCTAACGATATGTTCCAACAATGACAGCTATACAATTTCAAATATAACTATACAACCTACAGATAATAATAATAGTTTACAATAACTAAAACTCTTATCATCCAATATGCCCCCTCAAGATAGGCCACGGCTGGAGAGGCCAATCTTGTCCTTAAGAGATTGAAAAACAGGTCGAGACAACGACTTAGTTAGAGCATCCACAAGTTGATCGCTGGAAGAGACATGAGCTACACGTAAACCACCGGACTGCACTTGGTCCCGAATAAAATGAAAATCAATCGCAACATGCTTCATACGAGAGTGAAAAATAGGATTCAAACATAGTTGTGTAGCACCTACATTGTCACAATAGATGACAGGTGCGGTAGTTAGCTTGAGACCAAGATCGGTGAGAAGAAAGCAAACCCAATTGAGTTCAGCTGTTGTGGCTGCTACAGACCTATACTCAGCCTCCGTGGACGAACGAGCTATAGTATTTTTTTTCTTTGAGCTCCATGAAATGGGATTCCTCCCAAGATGAACAATGTAGGCACTTGTGGAGGAAAAATCATCCTTATTCCCAGCCCAATCGGCATCGGAAAAAGCATGAAGAGTAACCTGAGAATTTCTATGAATAACGACTCCCTCATTCAATGTTCCACATAAGTACCTTAGTAATCGCTTGACAAGATCCCAATGATCGGATATAGGTTGATGCATAAATTGTGATAGTTTGTTAACCGTGAAGGAGATGTCCGGACGATGTGAGTGATAGATACTGAAGACTCCCTACAATTGCACGGTATGTGGAAAGATCACTAAGAAGTGTACCAGAATGAAGGCTTATTGGTGGACTTGTAGGCAGGGGAGTTTGAATAGGTTTCGCTCCTGTCATGTTGGTGCGAGAGAAAAGATCCAAAATGTAGCGTCGTTGCGATAGGAGAATACCATGCTCGTGAGGAACTACTTCAACACCAAGGAAGTAGGAAAGAGGACCAAGATCCTTTAGAGAAAATCGTTAAGCTAGATTTTCAACAAAACGATCCACATGTGCTGAGTTGTTACCTGTGAGAATAATATCGTCAACATATATGAGAAGATAGAGAACATTACCACCAGTGTTCAGTATGAAGAGAGAGGTGTCAGCATAAGAGTTTGTGAAACCGACTGCGAGCAAAAACTAACGCAGCTTATGGTACCAAGCTCGCGGAACCTGCTTGAGACCATAAATAGCCTTCCTGAACTTGCAGACATGATTCGGACGATCTGAGTCAACAAAGCCAGGAGGTTGTGCCATAAAGACTATCTCTGTGAGTCAACCCTGAAGGAATGCATTGTTGATATCTAGTTGCCGGAGTGACCAGCCATTACTGATAGCAATACTTAGAACTAGCCTCACGGTAGTAGGTTTGATGACAAGACTGAAAGTTTCAAAATAATCCACACCAGGTCGTTGATTGAACCCCTTAACAACCAAACGTGCTTTGAATCTGTCAATCGAACCATCTGATTTGCGCTTGATCCTGAAAATCCATTTGCACCCAACGATATTGGATGCCATGTCCGGTGGAACTAGTTCCCAAGTACCATTATGAATAAGTGCATAACATTCCTTTGACATGGCCCAACGCCAATTAGAATCTTTAAGTGCTTGTGTTACTATGGTCGGCTCAAATTCAGATGATGGCTGCAGGTGTGTGTGAAGATTCATCTTCTGAATACGTTTGTGAATAGCATTCTTCGCTCGAGTGGTCATAGGATGGTTGTTCACCAGCTGATGTGCCCCACCTGTTAACGAAGGCTGCTGCAAAGGAACTGAAACAATGGTGTCAGCATTGGTGGCCTAAATGACCGATCCGAAAGTTGGTGAAGATGGGGCTGTAGACCCTGACGGAACAGCAGTAGTAGGAGATGAAGGAGATGCTAGTGCAACAACAGTGTTGATAGGCAACAGATCTGTTGTGACAGTGATTGGCGGTGGGCACTAATAAGAGGCAGTGTGCACTGTGGAAGAGGGAGCTCCACACGATGACAGTCCTTGATAGGGCTCAACTAAGGGCAGAGATGATGCCAACCGACTGGTGTGTGGGAGAGACACAATGATGACATTTGGAACCCAATAGCTGATGGTGTCAAGTGTCGGACAGTCTAGAGTGGTGTTTAGGGACTTGTAGGGAAAGATTAACTCTACAAATTGAACGTGACGAGAGACATACATTTTAGAGGACAACGGATCAAAACAGAGATAGGCACTTTGAGACAATGAATACCCAAGAAAAACACACGAAGTTGATCGTTTATCTAACTTCTGAGACGAATACGGCCGAAGCCAAAGATAACAAAGACACCCGAAGATTTTCAGTTTGGAGTAATTTGGAGTAGTTCCAAAAATCATTTCATACGATGATGAGAGTTTAAGTGTTGGGGTTGGCATTTTGTTTATTAAATAGACAACAGTTGCAAATGCATAAGACCAGAAATGCAATGGGAGAGAGGCATGAGTGAGTAACGTAAGACCCGTCTCAACAATGTGACGATGTCTCCTTTCCGAGTACCCATTATGCTCAAAGGTGTGGGGTGGAGTTGTGAGATGTGAGACACCATTCATGGCAAGAAAATCTTTGAGTGACATAAATTCACCGCCATTGTCAGTATAAAGAGTGATGATTTTGTGATTAAATTTTTTTTTCCACAATAGCCTTAAAACGTATGAAAATTTCTTTAACCTCTGATTTTTTTCGAAGAGGATAGAACCATGTATACTTAGTGAAGTGGTTAACGAAAATGACATAGTATTTAAAACTGTCATGAGAAATAACAGGGGACGTCCATACATCAGAGAATATAATTTCAAGAGGTTGAGACGAGACAAGAGATGAAACGGAAAATGGTTGCTTATGACTTTTATTGCAATAACAAGAATGACATACAAAATCCTTAGACATAGGAGAAGACATATCTAAACTGAAATTTGAAACAATACGCTGTAATATAGGAAAAGCTGGATGACCTAGTCTGTGATGCCAGTTTGAGGAGGAGGTTTTGACACTTGAAAATGCTAGGACCAGTGAGAAGACAAGACTGCAAGTCAGCCATTCATACACCCCATCATTGGTTTTGCCTCTCAGAAGGATTGCCCTCGGACGAAGATCCTTCACATGAAAAGAGGATGATAAGAACTCAACAGAAACTGCATTAGTAGCACAAAATTGTGAAATCGAAATCAAATTCTTTTTCATATGGGGTACACAAAGAACATCATGTAATTTAAAGGTATTATTAGAAGCACAAAGAGATGTTGAACCAATATTAGTGATTGAAAGACTTGAGCCATCTCCAATCATAACATCATCCGAGCCACTGTAAGGTGCGTGTAGAGACAAGTTGTTCAAGTCCGTTGTCACATGATGCGATGCTCCATTATCAAGTAACCAGGCAGGGCTGTGAAAAAAAAAAGCTGCTGCTACGTAATGAGCTCTAGACAAGTCTACGAACCTCTATTTGAGTTTTTTAGAGTTGTTTGGTTGGACTTTTTAAATTGTTTATTTTAAATTCAGTAGAAGCTAGTAGAGTTTAAACCTCTACTAGGCAAAAGCTCCTCCGTAGGAGCTTTTCAAAATAGACCTTTTAAAAAAGAAGTATTTAACCTATACATCCCTAATTTTTTATTATTGACATGGAATACCTTTATTAAAATAAAACCCTGGAACCTATTTTTTTATATTCTTTATTCTTTGCTTTCTAGTCTCTACAAATAGTCTATAATTTTGCTCAACACATACAAAGGAACGGTTATCGAATGTCAATTTTGAATAGTTACGTTCACTACCTGCTCGTGGTATATAAAGAAAAAACATTTATGTCACTGATTGTCAGAAAAAAAAAAAAAAAAAAAAAGGAAAAAAAAAAAAAAAAAAAAGTCCACAGAAATTACAGAGACTGTAGCTTATGAGCATCACAACATTGAAGAGTTAAGGAAAAATAATTTGCCACACCCTTAACAAAGCAAAAATCTCTTCTATGCACTCAAACGAACAAGCACTCACATCATTGATCAATACAAATTTACAATGCTTCTGGACATTATTTATAACAAAAATAGAATATGAATATCTTAGTAACATAAGGTCTTGACTGTTTAAACAAATGTATACCAACCATTTATTCATAAGAAAAAAAAATTACTTGAAGAAAAAAAAAATAAAAAACAAAACACTCACGATGCACAATTACTTTATCAGGAAGCTCTTCACGAACTGCTCTGCAGCAAATCTCCAATCAGCGGCACTAAGCATAAAAAGCAAAAAGAAAACAAGAACACATATTTATTTGTTTTATTGGTAAGTAAAACATGTAATTTCAAGTAAAGCCGCAAATTTAACAGAATAATAACAGAATAAAAGTTCAACAGAAAAAAAAAAAATGCAAATAAATTTAAGAAATAGTCCTCATACCTGCCAATAAGTCCATTGACCATAATCATGAGATGCTCCAGCTGAGAGTTAGACGCGATATTGATCATTTTCCCTTTGTTTAATATTTGACAATGTTTCAACTTTGTTGAAAATTTAATATTTTCTGGTTATTTTTTTTAATCTTTTAAGTTTATATGGTGAAAGTATTGAATTTTATTATTATTATGCAGTAGAAAATGTAGTTAACACGTAGAAAATTTTTTAAGTTCAATTTTTTTTAGAGTGAATAAATAATATATCCTTTTTAGTAATTTAATATCTCAATAGACTTTTTGAGAGTTTACAACCAAACGGTCTACTGCTATAAAAGTGTTTTTGTAATTACCAACCAAACAACTATTTTTTTTCTTTTCAAAAGCTCTATTTCAATTAGATCTTCTACAAGTAGAACTTTTACGAGTAGAGGATTTTTAAAAGCCCAACCAAACATATCCTAAGCTCCATTCCACCCTATAAAAGAAAGACTGAGAAGCCATTTTAGCTAGACTATCCGCGAAAGAATTTGTGGCTCACGAATTTATGGCCCTTTTAGTTGGATGCAAATGATAGATAAAAGTATTGGATGTTTACCATTATCCTTAATTTTAACATTCAAATGCTTGATGAAATTTACACATTTAGCCACATAATCCAGCTTTATACCACAACGTGTCTTTAGAAATATTAAGAAAAGACTTTAATTAATTTCTTTGTAAAATTGTTAGGGGAAAATTAGGTAAAAGTTATATCATATATGATTGAATTAATTTTTTTTTTCCGAAAGAATAAAACTTCATTTTTATAAAATGCTTTAGGATAATTAATAAGAAGTTTCTCTTGCTAGTTGCATGACATACATTATAACATCAATAGTTTTCTTCTTTCACATAATTTTTTATAAAACTTGTGAATTTCTGGATCAATGCACTGCACTCGTAGTACATCTCACATATATATTTTGTATGTGCATCAATTATTATTTTAGGTTTAATCTCAGCCATTAAAAGTGTGTTGATCTAATGGTCTAAGAAATTGTGTAAGAATCTCTGTTTAAAGAGGAAACTATCAATCCCGTCACTATCTCTATATATACATATATAATTAGTTTACATATTTTGATTTTACATGATTTTCGTATCCCAACTTAATTTTCTACAAATATTCTTCTTTCACAAAATAGTATTGGCAGAATATTCTTCACCATAAATAAAATCATTTCTAGTTATCTATTTAGAGGTGGGTACGATTTTACGATCTGAGATAAATTAAACAGAACCGAACCAAATTTAAAATACGTGTTTGAGTCGAGTTAACCTCTTAAGATAAACCAATCCGATTCAAAAATGAAAACCGAGGTTCTGCATGTCATGGACGGTTTTACCTTGCCAAAAACCGAATCAAACCGAATAAACCATAATGGGCCATGATCAAATTAAATTATATGTGCTTCTGTGTATTAATATTTTTTTTTGTGGTGTGGTTGTATGCAGAGGCGGATGCAAGGGTGCCGGAGGGGCCATGGACCCCAAACCAAAAAAAAAGTTAAAAATCTCAGTATATATTAAAAATATAATTTGTAAAATTTTGATTTGGTCCCCTAAAATATTGTTATTTACTACATTAGCCCTCCCACGTAAGATTTTCTGACTCCGTGCCCTGGTCGTATGACTTTGGTCTGTTTGCATTTTTGCAATATCATCATTATATAGGTATGAGGTTAATATTTAAACACATCACTTACAATGTGATCAAATAACATATAATGCGATTACGGGTTACTCGATCTTCATATGACTAGAGATCGTATACTGTGACTGCGATTACCTCGCTAATCGCTATCCATGTGTTCTGATAATGTACATTGTGATTACGACGCTAACCATGCGATCAGTTAAAGTATATTGTGATTATGTCACTCAAACTTTGATCGATTAACTTAATATGTTTTTCTTACTTTGTTTATTGAGAAGTGCTAGATCCACTCTCTCAATCCACTCTCCCAACCCACTTTCTGTTCATGTGCTGACATGTGAACCTCATTAATTTCTTCACATTATATTTGTAGCCTTTAATAAATAGCCTCATTTTTCATTTTATTTACAATGCAAACCAACAATTTATTTCCTAAATTGCCCTTCTTCTTTAACTTTAACATATTATCATTTAATATCAATTTTTTTATTTTTTATTTTATTTTAAATATATGTATCACTCATACCAAATTTACTTAAACAATTTTTTTTACATCACTGGCTAACTTGATGGTTGTTGTATAAAATAAATAAATAGTAAAACAAATTAAAGTTAAATAATTTAAAAATATATTTTAAAAAATTCATAAGACAAGATCAGTAAAACTTAATGTCTATATCTAAATTAAAAATAAAAAATAAATAAATAATCTGCTGTTAAGTAGATACTTACATACTTTTTATCTTTTAATTTAAAATTGAATTTGTCTATCAATCTAATCAGATTCATTTGTTTTTTTTGTTTTTTTTTTTTTTTTTTGTTTGTTTAATCACATAGAGAGATTTTTTTTTTTCTTCCATTATCTAAATCTTGAAAGGTAAAGATTTTGACTGAAACACATATACAATTAGAGTAGACCCAATAAAGGTAACTGAGGTTCACGTTCTTCTCCTCATATGTTAAAAATTAAAATAATGAATTTCGGTTTATATGAATTTTTTATAATATATTTTTAAACTATTTAACTATAATTTATTTTACTATTTATTTATTCTATACAACAACCATCAAATTAGCTAGTGTTTGGTAATGAAAATTTGGTGAAAAGAAATATCAGAGCAATTCAATTTGGGATCGTACATTCAAGAAATAAAAGAAGTTGTAGAGTCTTGAAAATATGGCAATGTTAAAGTTAAAGGAGAAGGGCAATCTAGGAAATAAGTTCTTGGTTTGTATTGTAAATAAAATGAAAAATGAGACCATTTATAAAGGTTACAAATTTAATGTGAAAAAGTTAATGTTGTACATGTGTCATTATATGAACAGAGAGTGTGTTGAGAGAGTGCATCCAGCACTCCTCTTGTTTATTAATGGACAACAATGGAAGGCCAAACGTCTCTTAACCTAAAGGCTGAAGTTGAAGATTTTGATATGCATGTCCTTACAAACGAATTCAAAAATGGTTGAAAGTCTTACAACTGAGACTGGGGATGACAATAGGATATAAATTCGTGATTTGACGTACAACGGTGTAATTGTAATGGAATTTAATACGGTCAACGAAGCACGGTCAATTTATAAGAGTTATGTTAGGGCACTTGGCTTTGGTGTAAGATTGTTCAACATCGACCATCACAGTGAAAGGAGAGTAACTAAGGGACAATGGTTTGTGAGAAGAAAGGTTCAAGACTGTCGAAGAATTTGAACAATACAAATAGAAAATGCAAGCCAATGTGGCATACAAGAGAGCTATGCAAAACTCATTTCTCTGCTGGCTTGGGCCACGATAAGGGTTTGTATACAACACAAAGGCATTTGAGGGAGATCATTCTCACGTACTAGCATTACGCTGTGAGGTTTCATACGATCTCATAGGCACATAATGGACTCATACATGGCCTAAGTGAATGACATGTGCAATGTCTGCATCAGATCGACCTTGTCATTCATATGAAACACATGGTTGACCAAACAAGGGGGCAACTCAACGTTGGTTTCACCATGAAGGCCGGATATGTATGTCAAGTTGGGCGCGGATAGACGAAATACTGCTTTTGAAAGTGATTCACAAGCTGTACTTTCGTATATGAATGAAAAGGCTTTTTCAAGATTTCTATTTCAGGTTCAATGTAGACGAGGGCGATAATTGTTTAAAAATAAATTTCATTAAATTTATCATCATCCACGAAAAAACTCAGATCAAAATTTATTAAAATTGATGGATTTCATCAATTACTTTGTATTGAAATTAGATATCCCTTAAGAGAGAATACACACACACACATATATACATATACGAACTGATTTTATTTATATCAGTTCCACAACTATCAACTATTAGATTCACATACTTCAGCTTAGTCAAAGTCTTCTTAAACTTAATCAATGACTCACAAATCTTGTCTTAATCTTAAAAGTCCAGTTCGGTTCTGAGGAGAGGAAAACTATATATACGGTGGTGTTAACCTCAATGCGCACTGATGTATTTTATATCGGTGCAATGCATGTGGGTTGTTGAATTCAACTACTTTGACTTAGTCTACATTAACTTATGATTAATCAATGACTCACATGCATTTTAGCGATTAAATACATTAATGTGCACTGAGGTGAACACTGCCGTATATATATATATAACAAAAACAAAAGCATAATCGACAAGAAGAAGTTGGCCAATGGTATGCCGCTCACTCCAACATCATGAGGTTGTGGGTTCGAGTCTCACTCCCTCCCCAAACCCCGAATTAATGTAATATTTCCACAAACAAAAATAATAATAATAAGTATACCAAGGTTTTAACTTACAATTTATGGCCAATTTAGTATTACTATAACTTTTATAATAATCACTGTTAGTTGTGCTGAAGGAATAATCAGCTGTAAAGTTAATCAGCAAATGTTTGTTTAATTGTATTTTTAAAACTACTGTACCGCTCAAAAACAGTATACATATGTTTGGTAATTTTATTATAAAAGTGCTAAAATTAGTTATAATGACTAAAATATACATGAGTTTATGACCATATTTCATTTTTTTTTAATTAGTTATATATATTAAATCAATATTTAAGTAGAATATTTAAATTGGAAAAAAAAAAAAAAAACCCATAAGAATAATACAAATATTCTTAAAAGATTTTATAAATAAAATCAATATTTAAATAGAATATTTAATTTTGAGATGAAATAAGGTATATATGATTTTAACTTGATTTCATAAGAATAATAATGATATTTAAAAGATGCATTAAATACTGTTAAATAGATTATTCCATAATTACTTTCAAAAAATAACTATCTACTTACTTCTCAAAATCACTGTTAAAATTTGTTAGATTATCAATTAATCACTTTTGGAAATTTTGCCAAACATCATTTTATGTCAAAATTATAAAATAATCCGATTTTAACTTTTTAAAAGCGATATCAAACTGGCCCTTAATAATGGTAATAATAATTCGAGTTTCTAATAATTTCTATAGGGTTTCATAAAAGGAAAACAAAGGGTAACGTTGATAGTAAAATCAGCTTAAGCTGATATTTCATCAAAATAAAAAAAGAAGAAGCCCCTCATGAAACTGTCACCGAGCCCTTCCCTTGGAGGCTTGGACTAAGGATAAATCCATTAAAGAGTGACGATATTTATACTCCTTAAAAATTGTATGTACATTTTAAAATTAATATCTTTTTAAAATCTAATAATATCCTTGAGTAAAATTACTAAAATGACCAAATAGTGTGTACGTAAGCCCTTAATAATTATTAATCAGTGTCCTATTTTAATCTTTTGTAATTGTTTTTATTCATATTAATGGTTTTTTTTTTTTTTTTTTTTTTTTTTTTTTTTTTTGAAAAAGGAAGTTCTCTATTAATGATTTGATATAAAAATATATCATAAAAACTATTTCTATTTTCTTAAACCCTAGATTCTCTTTTCAATTTCTTTTAAGGAAATACAAATCGATCGCTAACTATGAAGAATAAATCAAAATCATCAGGCAAATTGGTTGTGAAAAGGTAAAGTTTAAAATCATTTTTTGTTATTTTTATTTGAAGAACAAAATCATTATGCATTGTTTTCTCTATAATATTGGTATTGTTTTTTTTCCAAACAAGCTTTTCTTTGATTTTTTTTTATTTTTTATTTTATTTTTATTTTTTTTGTTATCAATATTAGTTGTTCTTTGATTTAATCAAACACCTTTATATTTCAACATTAATTGGGTATGACACAAACCTTGTATTTTTACAACTCTCAAAAACAGAAAGTGGATCTCCAACCGAAGAAAAATATTGTGGGCAGAAAACAGTCAAGAATAAATGGAGAGAGAGTTGTTTCCTACTAGACATGAGGAGTGAAAAAGAAAGAGAAAATGAAGTCTGATTTTGAGAAAGGAAAACAAAGAAGATAAAAACTTGGAGAAATAAAGATAATAACAAATTCTTAAATCATTATAAAGTCCATTAAATAACATGATAATTGGTATATAGTGTTTACTTACAAAAATACAATACATTATAATTAAAAACAATGATATTTTTGATATTAAGTGAGGTTTGTTTATAAACAATAAAATTTTTAAATGTTTTAAAATTTTTTATAGATATAATTATAAAAGGGGTGTATATACAAGCCATCACAAAATGAACGGCTCAGATGTTGATTGACCTCTTCCACAAATTGATCCCTTTGAATTCTTTGACTTTCCTAGTCTTCTCTACCTTTCAACTCATCTCTTTTCACTCAATTTTCCTCCAACCAACTCTCTATTGCACAGCAACCACACGCGGTCATATGTAGCGTGCTACCACGTACCAACAACAGAAGGCAGCGAGCTGAATTCTAATCACGCGTTTAACGTGCGCGTGGTAAGGGATTAAGAAAAGCAAAAAGGTTTGACTTTAAGGTTTAAAAAAGGTTCGAGAAACGCATGGGTGACGAATAATGAAGGAACACGTGTACAAAAAACAGTAACCGGAGTAAGTGGCGTTGATCGGTTTCTGTCAAACGCAGTTAAAGTTTAAGTCCACGTTTACCCCGTATACGTTTTAATATTAATAAATTACCTAAATTTATTACAAGAGAGAGAGAGAGAGTGAGTGAGTGAGTGAGAAAAGGGTTTTGAACAGCAAGAGTAGAGAAACAAGCAACAAAGAGAAAGAGAGAGAGATTTTCTCTTTGGTTGCTCTTTTTGTTTTCTCAATTTCCAAAAAACACCGACACCACAGCTGGTACTGCTCCTATTTACTCTCCTTCTCATTTTTTCTTTCTTTCATTAATTTTAGTTGGACTCTTCAAGGATCTCAAGCTTTCATGGTGTGTCTGCAAATCCTTCATTTTTTTTTTTGGGTTTTTATTTGTTGGCTTGAAGACGAAGCCGTAGTATTCGTTTAGGTTTAGGTGTTGAAAAAATCACATCATTCTTTTACGATTTTTCCACTTTATTACATTTATTTTTCTTATTAATCTGATTTTTAATTTTATTTGTATTGTTTGTCGTGGGTTTGTTTCGTGCTTTGAGTTGCATGAAATACTTGTCCATGAAGCTTTGTTTGTATTGTGTTTTATTGTAATATGTGTAATGTGGGATTTTAAATCTATATTTAAGGGTTTTTATTATTATTATTATTATTATAATTTATTTATTTTTTAAAGTGTACTAAGCTTGAACTCTTGTCACTGTATATGTAATGAAAAAACAGAAAAGGTTAAAGTGAAGAGAGAAGTATCAAACCCTAGTTGAGAATATTTGGTTGTTAAACAAAATGTATGGAGATTGCCAAGTGATGTCAACAATGGGAGTTCCATCGGAAAACCTTTTGATGCAAAATCCAAACTTCAACTTCATGCCTTTCCACCCTTTTCCATCCGTAATTCCTGTAAGTTTCTTCCTCTAGCACCGCTTTTCATACGTTTTTTCGTTGTTGTAGTGTTTTGTTCTTCATTATAATGGTGTTTGTTTGTTTATTTGCAGAAAGAAGAGAACAATGGATTGGTGATGAGAGGTGGTAAAGAATTAGAGATGGAGAGTGGGTCTGGGAGTGAACAAGTTGAAGACAAGTCAGGGAACGAACTTGAAAGTGGTGGTGAGCAACAACCCCCTAATAAGAAAAAACGCTACCACAGGCACACTGCTCGCCAGATCCAAGAAATGGAATCGTATGTTTTTTTTTTTTCTTTTTAACAATATTATTTCACCTTCATGCATTGTGTCTTGTTACCAAAATCTCATTTTTCCAGAAATCTGGAAAATGGTTTTCCATTAAACATATATAAATCCTTTTTCTTTTTTTTTTTTAGTCTTTCTCTCTAAAATTCTTTCTGTTCCTAGCATGCATCTCTCTCTCTCTCTCTCTCTCTCTCTCTCTCTTTGATATATGTTAGAAACTAGTGCACCATTTTCTGTCCATGTTATTAAAGGAATGGTTGTTTGGTAGCATGTTTAAGGAATGTCCACACCCAGATGACAAGCAGAGGATGAAACTGAGCCAAGATCTTGGCCTGAAGCCACGCCAAGTCAAGTTTTGGTTCCAAAACCGGCGTACCCAGATGAAGGTAAAACCCTTTCACTTTGATTGTTACACTCTTCCCAAGAAAACGCGTTTCATTTTATAAAAATAAAAAATAAAAAATAAAAAAATAAAAACCCTAAACGACTAAACCAGACTACCAGAACCCAGTTGTTAACTTAGCCATCATCATCATCATCTCATTTATTTTGGATCACTTGTTATACGGTCTGCAATCTGGATGCATTAATGGTGGAGCTGGTGTGCGTATTAAACACTTACCTGCACATGTGCTACCCAAAGGGTGCACAGATTTAATGCACTACACCATTTAGGTCTGCAATGATAAAGGCCACAAGCCCAATTCAAGACTCTGTCGATTATGTTAATGAGGGTGTGTTTAATTGGATAAGGTTCTTGACTTTGTGCTTTTTTTTGGTGAATTTGCTAGGCACAACAAGACCGATCAGATAATGTGATACTAAGAGCTGAGAATGACTCTCTAAAGAATGAGAATTACAGGCTACAAGCGGAGCTACGAAATGTTATATGTCCGAATTGTGGAGGTGCAGCCATTTTAGGGGGTATTTCCTTTGAAGATATTCGTCTTGAAAATGCAAGGCTTAGAGAAGAGGTATATAATTAATTTTTAACAATTAATTAGTTAATTTTCAGTTGAATAAAATTGGTATCTGTATATATTTTATTAAAGTACATGAGATTGGCTTGTCCCGAATGAATTACATTCATTACAAGAAATTTTAGCTATATAGATACATATAACTTTTTCTTGGGATATGATCTCATGCTACTTAATCTGCCTTGTGAAGCTTAAATGATTTAAATCAAAATTACTAATGGGTGTTTATGTTGGACTTGTTTACAGCTAGAACGTGTTTGCTGTCTAGCATCGAGGTATAGCGGTCGACCCATCCAAGTTATGACTCCAGCTCCGACTCCAATGCCCCCTTCATTGGAGTTAGATATGAATATATATTCTAGGCATTTTTCGGAGCCAATAGGTTCTTGCACTGAGATGATGCCCATGCAAATGATGCCGGAAACTTGTTCCTTTCCTGAGAGTGGCCTCATTTTGATGGAAGACGATAAATCTCTTGCCATGGAGCTATCCATCTCATTTATGAACCAACTTGTGAAGATGTGCCAGGCTTCCGAGCCACTTTGGATACGAAACAACGAAAACGGAAAGGAAGTCCTTAATCTTGACGAACATGCTAGGTTGTTTCAATGGCCTTTGAATCTCAAGCAGCACTCGAGTGAGTTCAGGACTGAAGCAACCCGTGATAGTGCGGTAGTTATAATGAACAGCATCACTCTCGTGGATACCTTCCTTGATGCAGTGAGTTCTTTTTCTTCTTTTTTCACCAAAAAAAAATACAATTTAAAAATTAATTTCAATAATCTATCAATCTCATGATATTCAATCGAATTGATTTCATTTCTTGTTACTCAGAATAAATGGATGGAATTGTTTCCTTCCATTGTTGCTCGAGCAAAGACTGTCCAAGTTATCGCTTCAGGTGTTTCTGGTGCAAGTGGTTCCCTTCACTTGGTAAGAGCTAGCCCATTCAATACTAGAACTTCTTGAATTCTCTTCTATATATGGTATTTTCATTCGTTCATTTGTTACGTGTTATTTGAGCAGATGTATGCAGAATTGCAAGTTGTTTCTCCTTTGGTACCAACTCGCGAGGTATATTTTCTCCGGTATTGCCAACAAAACGTAGAGGAGGGAACTTGGGCCATTGTTGATTTTCCCATCGACAGTCTCCATGAAACCACCATTCAGCCTTCCTTTCCCCTATACAGGAGACGTCCCTCTGGCTGCATCATTCAAGACATGCCCAATGGCTACTCAAGGGTCTCTACTTAATTTTCTCATTCAAGACATGCCCTATTTCAATTTTCTTCCTTTTTTTGTGCATCACCATTCATATGTAGTTTACACGTTTGCAATTGATCCTATATAGATTAAGTACTCAAAACATGTACTCTAAAAAAAGCTTTTTGGTAAATAAGATTTCAGTAAAAATAATAATAATAATTTCAAACATTAGGTGAATTCAATCAATATGACTAGATCGAAATCTTGAAAGAATAAAATGTTCTCGGTATTGAAATATATTACCATTAAGAAATTTATTTATTTTGTGATTTTGTAGCAAATATTAACTTGATCCATATTAAATTCCTTTGACTGACTTTTTGAAGGGTGCTTAATACGTATGTAGGTAATATGGGTAGAGCATGCAGAGGTAGAAGAGAAACCTGTGCACCAGATATTTAGTCACTTTGTATACAATGGAATGGCATTTGGAGCACAACGCTGGTTGGCCGTCTTACAGAGGCAGTGTGAGAGGGTCGCCAGCTTAATGGCCAGAAATATCGCTGACCTTGGAGGTTTGAAACTTACTATTTTCTCAATTTCCTTCCTTGGTTTTTCAATTAGAGTTATGTTAACGTATTTGGATCCGTTGTTGTGCTGATTTTTTTCTTGATCTATACTTAGAATGTGACATGTGAAGATACAAAAGTTGATGGTCCATATTTCTCCATCTTTTCTGCTTCCTCTAATTCTTGTTTTTACAGTCTTGTTTTCAAAAATAATAATATATATTAAACTTCAAGTAATACATCGATTCACATCCAATATAATTAGACTGACTTAATGTATTGATGTATTATCTAGAATTTAATATTATCATTCTTGGAAACAAGACTTGAAAATCTGTGAAAGCAATAACCATGACATTTAAGCTAGCAATAGAGAGAGAAATTTGGGTCGTCCACTATCTGCATTTTCAAAAAAGAAAAATAACTATTGTATTTTGACTTGTCACAATCTGTAGATAATCAAAATCCCATGTTAACATGTGGTCAAAATTTAAATAAATAATATGATCCTAATCAAAAAAATAAAAATAAATAAATAGTTTATATTTATTCTTCCGATTCATGGATACACAACTTTTCGTATCTTAAAAAATTAAATATAATAGTTTATTCACTTTTTCAATCATGACGATTACTTTAATTGCTCCACCTTGATTGTCTTCTGTGTACATATTTGAACATTTCTTATTTTGCGGCCATAGTGATACCATCTCCAGAAGCACGAAAGAACTTGATGAGGCTAGCCCAGAGAATGATAAGAACATTCTGCGTTAACATGAGCACTTGTGGCGGCCAGTCTTGGACGGCTTTATCCGATTCAGCGGTCGACACAGTTAGAATAACGACCAGGAAAGTCACAGAGCCGGGCCAACCTAATGGGGTCATTCTCTGCGCCGTTTCTACTACTTGGCTGCCATTTCCTCACTACCAAGTTTTTGATTTCTTGAGGGATGAACGGCGCAGATCTCAGGTTCAGTAAAACTCTTCAATTTGCTCTTCTAATCCAGGCTCCTTTTTTTAATTTTATTTATTAATAAAAATTAATAATTACTTTTGTTTTTCAGCAACTGGATGTTCTTTCCAACGGGAATGCCTTACATGAAGTAGCTCACATTGCCAATGGCTCTCATCCAGGAAACTGCATTTCTCTTCTTCGAATCAATGTAAGCTTTTATGCACTAGGATTCTCTAGCTATTATGTGTTTTTTTATTTTTTATTTTTTATTTTTTATTTTTTTATTTTTTTTATCACTATAATTGTTTGATTTTAATTAAATAGTAAGTGATAATTAATACATGTCACA
The DNA here is from genome assembly GCA_030490815.1 of Acer saccharum. NCBI lineage: Eukaryota > Viridiplantae > Streptophyta > Magnoliopsida > Sapindales > Sapindaceae > Acer > Acer saccharum. The sequence continues at coordinate 22,376,451 of CM059874.1, forward strand.
AGTCATCTTTTACAAAAAAAATCATTTCACCATATAGAAATGCTTCAATACATCTGACCTATATGCCCAAATCCACTCACCTTAAGCAACATGGAATGCATCTTTCATGTGATTAGATTTTCAAACCACGTGTCATTATTAGAGTGGGTTTAGATGTATACACCAGATAAATTGAAGCATTAGAGAATCTAAATTCTGACATTTACACTAAGAAAAATCTCCGATATAGTTTCATATATACATGTTCCATAGTCTATTTAAGTTTCAAACGAGAATGAATAGACAACTTGTCTATGCTATAAATTCGGATGTATATGGCCCATATTTGATGCTACTATATATTATTTTCCTTGTGTTGATATATAGTTTGTTGCATGCATGCAGGTTGCGAGCAATTCATCTCAGCACGTAGAGCTAATGCTCCAAGAGAGCTGCACGGACCAGTCTGGCAGCCATGTTGTTTACACCACCATTGACGTTGACTCCATTCAGCTTGCGATGAACGGTGAGGATCCATCCTGTATCCCTCTCCTCCCCTTAGGGTTTGTTATAGTTCCAGTTGAACACATCAACGAGACCACCAGTGGAGAGGCCAATTCAATCTCATTATCTCAAGACTCAAATTCTAGAAACTCAGGCTGTTTGCTCACTGTCGGTCTTCAAGTTCTTGCAAGCACCATGCCATCTGCCAAGATTAACCTCTCCAGCGTCACCGCCATTAACAACCACTTGTGCAACACCGTCCACCAAATCAGTGCTGCTATTAGCAATGGAACCAGCAACGGCACTGGCACAAACGGCCCGGATAATGGCAGCGTTATAGTCTCTTGCACTGATCCTAATGGTGCACTCAAGCAGTAGGTCATCAAGTTTAATATTATTCCAAAAGGCCAAATTACCCAAAATCTTCCTCTTGTCAAAATTCATTTTAAATTTAAATGGGAAGATTTAGGGTAATTTGGAATGTGAAATAAATTAGAATGGTTTAGTATGTTATGGTAAATAAGAGAGACAATTAATTATGAATATTTTGTGTAGTTGGTTGGTAGGTAAGAGTGTGTCGAGGGTAAAGTGGGAATTAGAATTTTAAAAAAGCATTGTAATGTTATGTAATGGAATGGTTAAGAAGATAGAGGGAGTCAAGAGCGCACCAGATTTTACCCTTGCTTTTTGGTAAGGCCCCTACAGATGGGGCCTAACCAGTCAGCAAGGGTGGGTGGTTCGGGTATTGACTTCTGCTTGTTGGCCTTTTGCTTTCCTTTCTATTTAATGCTTCTTCTGTCTTGTTTTATTCACATTTATCTCTCTCTCTCTCTCTCTCCTCCCATTTTTTATTTATATATTTCTATCTTATCCTTCTCTACTTCACATTTATCTCTCTCTTCGTTTTAAATCCAAATCCTGCATACAATTTGATTGGTTATAAATGCTCTCCTGCGCACAATCAAGAAACTCTAAGGGGCAGTTCGATCTGTATAGTTTCCAAAACTTGTTTTTCATTTTTCAAATTTATAAATATATATATATATATACAAATTTTTTATTATCAGCTCGTCCTGACAATAAATATATCAAGACAAATAATGTGGACCACTAGATTTACATACTTTTACTCAAAGTATATGCACTTATCAAAATTTCTCCATAATCTATGGTCAACATTCTTCGTCCTGATATATTTATTGTCAGGATGAACTGACAATAGAAATATTATATATATATATAGTGTGTTTTGTCGATGTTTTGGAAAATAAAAAAATTGAAAACATGGGGAATAATTTCCCGTTTTAGTGTATGGAAAGTTGAAAACAACAATAGTTTTATGTTTTCATTGTTTCTTAACTCTCTTGTATCTTATTAGTATTGTATCTTATTAGTATCTACCATAGTGTTAAATAGCGGTTTGAGGTGGCCACCTCTCTCGCCTCTCAGTGAAAACACACCGGGATGGCCGCATTGGTTGGTTTGCATCAGAATCCTGTCTCCGTCGAAGGAGGTAGCCGCATCTTGGCCGAATAGCCTCAACTCGCCCACCTTTAAATAAAGAGAAAAAAAAAAAAAAAAAAACCCTCAAACTCAACTCTCTACTCTCAAACTCACCCAAAATTAGGGAGGTCTATTCAATTAGGATTCTTGAGGAAATTTAAAGACATTTTTTAAATAACAGATTTTCATGGATTTTTATAAACTTTTATAAATCCACATGGATTTTCATTAATTTGTTTAGATATTTATCTCAGACTTTTATGGATTTGTTTAGACATCTATCTCAAACTTTCATGGATCTGTTATTTCGGACTTCTATTATAGGTAGATGAATTATATATGTATATGGCCCAATCAATCAGCCGAAGAGAAGCTCAATTTTTAGAGATCTCAACTTTTATAATAAACCCACAAAATAACATATGAATATATAAAACTTCACGTATGAATAAACATTGCAAAAAAAAAAAAAAAAAAAACTAATGACAATAATTTCCACTCAATTACTAAAGTCAATCACAAATGAAAGAAAGTGACATAATTTATAACAATTTTGAGAGCAAAATTAAAAGGAAAATACTCAATATTCATAACTCATCTTCACTGATTCTGATTGTTATTTAACTAATCATATAAATAAACAATAATCAACTAATCGAATAACCAAGCAAAGCTATTCATAAAATATTGAAAATAAGCATAACCCTAACCCAAACCTTGTCACAACTGACCACCCTTTGATCCACGATTTTTAAATTATTCTCTACAGCTCCAAATCTTACAAAATTGGACATGGATAATCTAGACATATAGGACATGCTACAGTAAAATTATCAATTTAATCCATGGTCATTTGTATATGAAAACATTCATTCTTTTCTTGTTTCCCGAATCTGTCTAGCATAAATCAATATTGACCTCTGTCCACTCTAAAAATTATAACATTTTTATACTCATTTATAAATCACGAAATTTTACAAAATAACAATAGACATAACATTCTATCTACATATAATTTTTCATAATTTTCGAGATAGAAAAACCCACCAAAATAAATTTACAAATTCTGGTCATTTGTCAAAATAGAGGGATTCCAGTAGACCTTTATATATTTCAAAAACACATAAAAACTAATAACAGCCACTATCAATTGAATAGGCTATAAATCATCATGATGGTCTCTACTTTCATCAAGTTAAGCATATCAAGAATCATAACCTAGCATATTCTAGAAGTTCAACCATGCAAGAGATAAATAAAGGAAAATAGAAGCAACGAACCCTAGCAACAAGAAAAACTCAAAATCATTGAGAAGAAGGCTGGACTTGTTGTGGCCTTTGATATTTATACTCTCACTATCAAGTCCACAAAAATCCATGACTTAAGAAAATCCTTTAAAATTTAGTCTCAATTAAATACACCTTGATTTTTGTAAATATTTTTAAAGTCTCGGTTCAATACACCCGGATTTAGAAGGACTCTTTAAAAGTCCATAGAAATCTAAATTGAATATCATTAGATTAATATAGACTCTTTTAAAATCTTTAAATTTCTGAATTGAATACCAAATTGAATACACCCAGATTTATAAAGTCTTTAAATGTCCTTGAGAATCCTAATTCAATACACACCGTAATCTCTTCAATGGTCAAATCTCTGCATCTTCATCAACCACAATCTTGCAATAAACAAAATCTATCACAACTCTACAAGCTCTTCCCATCTATTTTCATTAGTCCCCAAATATTTAGACCTCCAAATTGTGTTGGTATAAAAAATTAGGATTTGAAAAAAAAAAATGAAAAAAAAAGTCAACATATGTATTTTTAAAAATAAAAAAAACAACAACAATAAGCCCACATATGATTTAACAAAAAGACCCACCGCCAAGTTAGCCAACGTGTGATGAAAAAAAAAAGCCCACTTATAGAAACACAATTAGTATTCTTACAAACCGACACCATATCAACTTGTCCCTTATCTTCTTTTTTCATTGAACGGTGAAATTAACAATTTTTAAAATAAACTTAATAATAAAATAGTAAGAACACCATAAGAAATTAAGAGATACACAACATGTAAATATGATATTTTTTTCACTTCTTAATGGTACTTACAACTTAGTGAGACCTACTTTTATAGACTTACAATTTAATTACAATATAGTAGTTACAAACTTGAAAAAACATTATTAATAAACTTGAGAATGAATGGAGCCATAAACATGAGAATAAATTAGGGAAGGTAAAGGATCGCAAGTTACTTTGTGAGATTGAATGAACATTCACTTGGGTTACATTTTCATAACACTCCCCATTGAATGTCCATTTTACATTGAATATGTCTCGTTAAAACTTAAAACCTTTATTAGTAAAAACCATGTGGGAAAAAATACTAGTGAAGGAAAAAAAGTACATTATTCATATGTAGCTGGAAAATATTATTGTAGGTTATAAAAACTGCCTCATTAAAACTTTATTGGGAAAAACCCTATAGGATAAAAACTCAGTGAAGGAAAAGTACTACAATATATAGTTTTTCCTCCAAAAAATTACTCCTCCCGATAAATGCGCCATTTTGATGCGGTTGTCTCAATTGTTTTAGAAATATTTTTCAATTGCCACATCCCAATATTATACACTAACTTTGTGAATGTTGTGGTTGGCAATGCTTTTGTGGATAAATCTACAAGATTTTCATTTAAGCGCATTTTTTGATTATCTATTTCACCATTCTTTTGGAGCTCATTTGTGTGTGTGTGTGTGTATATATATATATATATATATATATATATATAATAAAATTAGTGAAATGTGCTTAGTTCGATCACCTTTAATAGTCTCTCTTAATCTGTGCAATGCAAGCAACATTATTTTCATATAATATTGTGTAACTATTTTTTGTTGAAGATAATCCACATGTTTCTCGAATATATTGTATCATAGATCTTAACCAAATATACTTCTTGGTAGCTTCATGAATTGCCAATATTTCTGAATTGTTTGAAGAAGTGGCAATCATGGTTTGTGAAATTCCCTTAACCACTTATAGTGTCAAATATACCTAGAGGGGGTGAATAGGTATATACTCAAATTATTTGCACTTCTTTTTCACACAATCAAATTATGCACCTTTAGAGACTTTAACAAGTAAATTGCTTTAACAAGTCAATTAGAATTCAATTTTTTTTTTTAAAAGGCAGTAGATAAAAGAGGCACCAAGCCAGGAAGAAACAACAAAGAAAGCCGGGGAGATAACCCCATAAACACACCCAGACCAACAAAGCCCCAAACCAAGACAACACCCCAACCCCAGCGGCCAAAACAGGGGACCGGCAAACCAAGGACAGACACAAGTTAAAGTAAGTGAAAAACTAAAATACGAAAATCAACACTAAAGATTTTTTAACATGGTAAAACCTTACAAATGAGGAAACATCCACGAGTTGATTTCACAACCACCGGCAACATTATCTTTCACTAGTTGGTAGAATGTACACCCTCAAGTGAATAAATGTACACTATCTTTCACTACTAATATATATTTTATTAGTACTAAATAGTTTTCATAATTTACTTTTACTATTGTTTCTCGTTAATTATTTTCGTGGATTTTATTCATTCTATAGTCAATTATGAACAATTTTATTTTATATGTTGGTATTGAGTTTATTCCAAATATAAAAATTTATTTTATTAAAATAACTATTAAATATATAGAAATCGTACGATATTCATATTTTTAAAAACAAATTTGGAGCGAGACGGGTTGGCGCCACCCCGCCCCGAACCCAGTTTTCAATAATCGGGGTTGGGGCCAAGTAAGGCCCTGTTTGATTTTTCCACTTAACGCTGAATGACACTTAATGTGTTCCATTCAGTTATTTTGTTTGATTTTTTAAGTGTTAAAATCACTTAATGAGCACCTAAAACCACTTGTTTTGAAAAGTGAAAAAATTTCACTTTTCACTTAATACAAATCCAGGAGAATTTAATACAAACTTTTACTTCCAAAACTATCTTCACTAATTTAATCTATTTTCAATTTTGTCTTCTGTTAAAGCCCTAATTGTATTTATACTTTTTTTTTTCTTCTCATAGTAAAGAACTTTAACATCAGAAAACCTAGCTGCTTCAAAACACAAACAATTGGAGACAGATTTTCCTAGCATATTCCAGTAACGACTCTTTCTTTCTTTTTCTCTAATTTGATAATTAGTTTTATTAATTTTATTTTAGACAGATTTTGTTATGAGTTTTTATTTTTTTTTGGGTTTTGAAATGTGAATTTTAGTAAGAATTATATATATATATATATATAACCATTAATTGATGTATTACGTGATTTCTCTTTTTGGGCTTCCCCCGTTTTTCTTCTCATTTTCTCTATGCTTCTTTGCCTCTGTTTTCTGTTTTTGCCTACCTGGTCTTTGTTTAGCGTTGGCTTGTTGCAGGCTTTGGTCCCCTGCCTTTTGTACTTCTTGCCTTTTGGCTGCTTGAATGAATTTGGTTGTTCAAAAAAAAAAAAAAATTGATATTTGTTTATCTGACATGATATTTGTTTTAATTTGCCTAGTGGCAGTTGTTATGTTGTTATTTTATTTGTTTGCCTTGGTTTTGAATAAATTTGGCATTTTTCAAATATATATATATAGTTTGAATGATTTTGCTTGTATTTAATTTTATTGGGTGCAATATTTTTCTTATTTTTATATGAGTTTTTGAGTGAATTATATTATTAGTATTATATAATTTTTGGTGTTAACAATTACTTTGATTGATAATTTATAATTTGACTTTCAAATAAAAGTATTTATTTTCAGATATTTATAACTTAAAAAAAAAAATAACTTATCACTTATATTCAGTTTTCAGTGAAAAAAAACAAACATGTTTTTCAGTTTTCAGTCACTATTCAGTTTTCAGTAATATTTAGCACTGTTCAGTCTTCAGATAAAAAATCAAACGGGGCCTAAGTCTCATGTCCAAATTCTCTACCCAAGTCAATAAATAAGTAAATAAAAAATTACGGGCTTCAAACGGTTGACATGTTGTGGACTCAGGCCCAGACCAATTATGCTAATTTACAGCACTATTCAAATAAAAGACTTATTTATTTAACTTTTTTTTTTTTGAATTTCTTATTTATTTAACTTGAAATAAAAGATATGGGCATGTTCTTCAGAGCTGTACATACTTACCTTTTAGAGCACAAAGCCTGAATTGTTTGAAAAGGCCTTGTCGATCAAACCACCCAATTCAATGGTAGAATTGCCAACTTGAAACCAACTAATGACATAACATTTTTTTTTTCTTCATATTCTATTAATTTCGTTAATAATATTTTCGTATTCTATTATTAAGTGAATAGATTACTGGCTCAACAAATAAGGGTGCGACCATACCAGCACTAATGCACCGGATCCTATTAAAACTCCGAAGTTAAAAGTGTTTGGACAAGAGTGGTATTAGGATGGGTGACCTCTTAAGAAATCCTCGTGCTGCACCCTTTTTTTTAAAAAAAAAAATAAAAAAATAAAATACGAGCTCAGCAAACAATTGATAGAAGAAGGATGACATGCGAGGAATCCCCCAAATGTATGGTGAAGGTGGAAAATAGAATAAATAAAAGGAACAACCGACAAAGTGACAAATTGAGAATCTTGGTATTTTTACACGTTTATATATTTTTACCTTTCATGTTGTACCATCATTTTGAATCCTTATCAACAAAAACAAATAAATAAAGAATTAAACAAGTGACAAGTGGCAAAGATTGTTTGTAACTTTTTTCAGATGTGGCACAGAAATATATATAAGTAATAAGCCAAGTCTAGTGTGAAAACATGGCGGCTTTCACACACAGAATCCTAATGGGGGGTTTTGTTTTGTATGTTTTTCGAGTCCAAACAAACAAAAAGCACAAAAGTTGGGGTTCGCTTTTCCTTTTTTAGGTTGCTACGCGGGAGCTTCCATGGCCGCATAAACATTAAACAATCTCTACTATTCACTACTTTAATTTTCTTTGTTTTGTTAGGCTAATCAGCTGAAAAATAAGACAAAAATGACCAAACTATTCAAGTCATAACTCATAAAATGTATTTAGTAAAATTCAAAGATTTGGTCATCACTTGGACTCTTTCAATGGTTATTTTCCTTCTTTTTCTTTTGCAAAACTTATCGAGTAGAAAAATGGCGTGTCTTTTGGGTCGTAGAAGACTGCTTGTTCGGGTAAACTTTTTACATGTGGGTCGGCTATTTATTTATTTGTGGTCAAATCTTATCGCCGCCTTCTTCTTCTAATTCTAAACCTTGTACTTGCTGACACCATGCATACCATGGACGCAAAAACTAGAGTCAGAATTTTGTGAAAATGAAATATGTGGGGAGCTTTCTTTGAATTCTTTGTCTTTCTGGTGCTCATGACACGTCTCGTTTAAATCACTTTTAAGTTTTAAGGTTGACATCTTGAATCGAGTCAAGAAATTTTAACTTTTTCTTTTTCTTTTTTATTATTATTTGATGACAAATACAAAATCAGGTTCAAATCAAAACCCTATGATGCTTGATGTTAGTGCGATCCATATTAACCATCCAAAAAGAAAACAATAGAATTATATACAGACAACAATAAAATTACAATATATTTGAGATCTAAATAAATAAATAAATCCTCCCTTGTGTTTTAAGAGAATCTGTTGATAAATGAAATATTTACTAATCAAAAATCCTAATTTATAATATTAAAAAAAATAAAATCAAGAATCCTAATGAAGGTCCTGGTTTGTGATTAATGTTTTTACTAAAATGAGTTGATATTCAAATTATGTGGGTCTCACACCCAAATCGGGAAAGAGAATCAGGAAAGGGAACTGGGAACTTAATTCCTTAGGTGGGAGGGGAAATCAAGTTCCCTTTCCACCATTCCTGATTTGTGTGTGAGACCCACACAATCTGATTCCCAACCGATTTTAGTAAACATTGTAATCACAAATCAATACCTAAGTTCCTTTTCTCTTACTAGGATTCTTGATTAGTAAACATACCCTTAAAGTATTAAGTTCCAATTAAAGAATTAAGTTCCCTTTCCTGATTTCATTTTCCCTATGAAACTTAATTCTTTTTCATTTTATTCTCGATTACTAAACGCGTCCAACCTTTATGGTCAAGTTTTTCTTGATTTATCACATTTCTTTTTCATAGCTATTAGATGAGTAACTGAATATTCCTTTCCAAATTCTCAACAAAGTAGGAAAAGAAGATTTGTTATTAATATTATCTTCATTAGATGACAAGACTTTAATGGATTATGTCTTCTCTTGTTTTTTCGGTGGGAATGTGTTCATAAATAGGCACAACCGAGAGTACAAAAAGAAGAGGAGAAACTCAAAAATCAAAATGCTGGGTCACCTAATATAATACTTCCTTGCTGAGAATTTCAGGATCATCAAGACAATTGTACTTTAACTATTATTATTATTATCTATTAAAAGTTGTTAGAAAACGACAATGATGATGTGAAGGTGATATAGATGTCTTCAAAACCTACAGTTAAGAGCCTTAGGTGTTACTTCATTAAAGAATTAATAATGTTAGAAATAACAGGACAATATCTGAAGCAATGCTACAGAAACACAAAATTGACAGAAGAATCAATGTCAAGGAAATCCCCAAGAGGAGTCCCGTATACTGAAGTTGCTTTTCAATACAACAAGGGGACGCATCCCACACCACTAAATGGATGTGCATTGGATACTTATTGACATTTGACAATGCAAATTGATGCAAGGTTATTGTTCATTTCTACACCCTTGCAAGTGTATGTAAGGATGAATACAATTGTGAATACACAAGTATGAGAGGGACTTCAAACATAGCTTTTAATCAATAGGGATTAAGTATGCTTTTTTTTTTTTTTTTTTCTTTTTTTTTTAATACAGTATTACAATAATTCGAGGTTTGGAAAGGGAGAGAGACTCGAACTCTCAACCTTGGGTATGAAGGGCATACCACTAGACCAACATTATCTTGTCGATTAAGTATGCTTTTGACTAATGTAATAAAATAAAATTTGGAATAGGTATGAATACTATTTTATCTCTTATAAAAAAATCTATGATTCAGATCTTAAATTGCTAGTTTCATGCATTTACCCGTATAAACACATTGATTTTTTTTAACTATTAAAATATTTCAAAATTGAAGAAGGGGTATGGTTCGAACCACAACATTTTGGATGTAGGTGAACCAACCTCATCTGTATTATAAACACATTGATAACGTTTGTATAAATATATGCTCGAGAATTCTTATGTATTTATCTCATCTTACATCATCTTGAACAAGTGAGAGATGTAGGCAGATGGCGCCTAAATAATGGGCTTATTTTTGGATTTGAAATAAATAACTGCTTGAGTAGTTATCTGAGAAAAACTATCTATACATACGTTATCGACCATATGGCCGGTAAAAGAGGGGAGTGATGAAAAGAAAACCCGGTCATCATTTTTATTTTCTCTGTTAAACAAACAAACACAAACAATATAGATTATGGGGATTTGCTTCTTGAAAATGGAGGAAACTTTCCGTTGTGATTGTTCTTGTTCTCCGACCAATCATAATTTTCATACATTTTGATTGATAACTTTTATGTGATCTTGACTTTTGTGTTTAATTCCATTATTTACATATTAATTTTTATTAAAAATGCTGCACGATGTTGTTTGTGAGCGTTGTTATATAGTAGCATGTTTTATTTGACTTAATGAGAAGTCCCTTTGACCCCCATCATAACCATCTTATAAAATTATAACTTATTCATAAAAAGATAATGAAAACAATGTTATCATAATGTTCATACCCATAGATTATACATTTGCAAAGACATTATGATTGGTTTTAATTGCTTTTTCTTTTTCAAAACCTTGTATTTTAACATACAAAACAAGAACAACACAATTTCAATAGTTTGTGTTATAGGTTTGAGAATTTGCTTTGATATTGTTAAAAATAATTGAATTAAAAATAAAATACTTAAAATAGTGTTTATATCTAATAATCTAAATCACTTTATGTATATTTTAATAAATTAAAAAGAATGTATAATTTTGTGTCCTAACAAGAATCAATTATTTCTTCTTCTTCTTCTTTTTTAAGCATCATTGTCATGGTTGATAATATTGCTAATTAACTAAAATGCATAGAATAGCAAAAGTCAATCATCCTAGAAAACTGCAAGAACACTTGACAGCACATTGATGCAACCACGTCCAGTACGATTCGTTTTGATGTAATATGTGTTGGATCACCAATTCGTCATGTTAAATCCTTATTGGTTGTAAAATGTAGTTTATCTTTTAAGATACCTACCATCAATCAGATTCCAAATTTAATTATTTAATTAATTAGTGGTGTAATGGTTTTGTTGATAATCGGATAGCACATATATATTTTATGAAGATGTAGAACGGTAGGTGAGATAGTTGTTTATGATAAGGTTGCATTATTGAATAGTTTATGGTTCCTTTTATTTTGTTTATACATGTTGTGGGTTAATGGGAATGAACAATTCTTTTACATAAGATTCCTATAAGGAATCCGCCATCCGTAATGTGACACACATAAACCTCACCCACATTATTTTTAATATAATTAAAGTGAGCTACGGTTTCAATGTATCAAAACACATCATTTGTGATCTTAATAGGATTATTATATTTTTTAAACAACAATATATATATTTATATAATGTTATCGCATATGAATTGCATATGATCACAAAATTAAGTTATTGTGATTGCATGTTAGGGCATATGATCATATATTAGTTAATGTGATTATACCAGAAAAAACATGATCACAGTCAAATGTTTTTAGGTTGCAATAAATATATCAGGACGAAGAATGTGGACCACAGATTATGGAGAAGTTTTGACAAGTGCATACACTTTGAGTCAAAGTATGTAAATCTAGTGATCCACATTCTTTCTGTATATATATATATATATATATATATTAGATATATTTATTTTATTTATTTAAATATTCTTACCATGAATAAATTAATAAATATTGTTATATAAAAAATCAATAAATATTTATTTTCACCGATGCAAAAATTTAAATAAATAATATTTTTATAAATAAAATAAATATTTCTAATATAATTTTGAAATTATATAAAAACAATTAAGAGTATAACACATAGTTTCATCAATACTCCATATTTTTTGAGAAGAAAGAGAAAAGAAAAGTGTTTTTTTTTTTTTTTTCTTTCTAATATAATATAATCTAAGTTGCAGATATTGATACCCATAAATATGATAAGCACACCCATATTTTAAGAGAGCTTCTTTTGACAATCCAATTTTTTCTTTTTACACATCTTTTCTAAAGGCACTCCATTCTTAAAATTTAAATTTTTAAAAAAAAATTATAAAGACACTTCATTTTGTTCTAATATTATCCTTTGTATCTTTTGGCACTCATATTCTAAAGACACTCCATTTAAAAAAATAAAATTCTAAAGACACTTCATTTTATTTTAATAAAAGGTAAGACAAACTATCGTAGCCTTTGGATTTATCTGAGGAGTAACCTTTTTTGAATTAAATTATTAAAAAAAGAAATTATATCTCCTAAATCATTAGATTAAATATTACATATTAAACACTCTCTTTTAAATTTTTAATTACCATATTAAACTCTCTCCCCTCTAAAACATATATCTAACTTTCTATCTCTATTATTTTTTAAGCAAGACTAACAATTAAGGAAAAAAAAAAAAAACTTACTTTTGTAGGTATGTTATTACCTAGTGAACTTTAATTCTTTCATTAGTCTTAAATTTTTTAAATTTAATCGAATCTAGTTACAACAAATTAAGTTTTCATATATCTATTTTTTTTTTTTTATAAAAAAAACAAGGTATTTGTATTGACTTTTTAATATATATATATATTACTAACCAAAAAATTCATAAGTTTTTTTTTTCTTTAACTATTAATCAGAGATTGATGTAGAAAGTATAGAGATATGATTTTTTATTTTTTTTTGAAAGAGAGAGAGAGAGAGAGTAATTAGGAGAGTGTGTTTAATATGGTAATAACATATTTAGGAGAGAGAGTTTACTACGTAATATTTAATCTAATGATTTAAGATAGAGAATTTATTTTTTTAATAATTTAATTAGTTTAGAGTGTCTTTAGAATTTTTTGTCTTGTTTAGTAATTTTAATTCATGTTAAAATTGGCATTAATAAAAAAAATTAAATTGGAGTGTAAATAGGTAATGAGAGATGCTATTGGTTTATACCCCACTTTTTAAATATTTAGTATTCTTTTTTTTCCTTTATCAGATTACTTAAAGAAACATACAATTTTTATTAAAAAAAATCTTATACAAAGTAAAACTAATAAAACCCACTTTCCTTATTTTAAAACCTTAATGACATAGATTATTTTAAATCACAGAATGTTTACTATTTTTGCTTATATTTTCTTTTAGATCGATCTTGATCTCATGTTTTCAATGTTTAGTAGTTATTGATTTATTACTATTTTTGTTTATATTTTCTTTCAAATCTCGATCTTATATTTCTTATGTTTAGTATTTATTGATTTTATTATTTCACATGTTTATTTTATTTTATTTCTCAAATTCCAGATCCATGTTTGCTATTTTTTTTTATCTCTCGGTTGATTTTCTTTTAAATCTTCTAGATATACTATAATTTGTATCAATCCTTTTGTAAATTTTATTTTGGATCTTCCAAAGTTAGTATAATGTTATTTACAAAAAAAATAAAAAATAAAAAAATAAAAAAATAAAAAAAACAATGAAATCGCACCAAGAATCACAACCAAGAAAACATAATCTCTAGCGAAACGAAACAACACCAAAACTCAAACTCAATTGCTAAAAAATATCATTAGACGATTAATATCACACTCATAATCTACCACCAACAATCCAATCGACTATAGAAAGAAAAAAAATCACTTCTAATAAAGATGGTTTTACCATGAAATATGAAGAAAAAACAAGTCTTGCGAATGGATGTGAGAAAACTATATATAAATATTAGAGATGAAGTGTAATTTTCATTTTTATTTTTGAAAAAGATATGGGGTGTATTAAATTTGAATAATAAGTAAAAAGGTAGCCCTAGAAATAAATAAATAAAATTAATAAAACCATTTAATTTTATATAATTAAATCAAAATTTTAAAAAGTGGGGCATAAATAGTTCAATAGTGGGGGTTGCCAATAGCACAACTCATATATAATTTGTGGATTGTAATGAGAAGCTCTCATATTTCAATAAAAATTTTAATTACAAAAATATCCCAATAGGAATTTACCGATAATGGCAAATTAGTTTAATTAAAAATAAACAAAATACTATGTAACACCATTAATTACACTCATATTTTCAACTATATCACTTTATTAAAATAAAATAATATAAAAAAAACTAAACCCTAATTCTATTTCAAGTATCAAAATCGTTGATTATCATCCTGTTTGACATAAATTTTAGGTATTTTATAGAGAACTGCTGCTCCTACCGCTGATATAAGAATTCGAATTCTCGTAAATTAGGTCAAGTTTAGCGATATCAGCAGCAAGAAAGGGAAGTTTGAGAAGGTTGGTTTCACTGTCAATAACTTTTTTTTTTAGTTGCTGGAAACATTTAAGGGGGTTATTCAACCCAGATTTCGTTGGAGTTTGATGAATTTGTTTTAAGTGATGGATTTCGATGGAATTCATAAATCCTACGGATTTCATTAGATTTTGTAGGAATTGAGTAAAGAGTTCATTGGAGTTCATTGGAATTCGTTATGTATATTTGGATGGATTTGGATGGATTTGTAAGGATTTGTCTTAAATAATAATAATAATAATAGTCAATTTTTTTTTTTTTTTTTATCAAACCCAGATCAAACCAAACCTTTCTTCTCAAACCCAGGTCAATTTCTTTCCCTTCCTTGCTCGAGTAAGCATTTCTCTTCTCTCCCAAATCTCTTCTTCTCAAAACCCACTGTCAACCATCCACCACCACCATCTTCATCAGTTTTTTCTCTCTCTAAATGCAGACGAGAAGATCGAACACTCTATCTTGCAAATCACTCACCTTCATCAACATCCACCTTCAAGAAGATGACATCGGTCAGCTTCTTTGCTAATTCCTCAAAAATTGGTGCCATCATTCGGCATGGTGGGCACCATGTAGCCGTAAAGTCCACCACTCTCTGTCAAAAAAAATTAGTTTTTACTCTTGTTTATACAACTGATAAAAAAATACCCAGATGGGCAATTTTCTTCTTTATTGATTGGTAAACTCAAAACCCCACAAAATATATAATTAATCAGAGGAAAAAAAAAATCAAAGCTTATAGTATACGGTACAAGAAAAACAAATATACCAGTTTCTTGGAATTGATTGCCTTCTGGATCTGCTCTTTCCAGGCGTCAACAGTGTATGGGTGTTGGTGTTGGTGTTGGTGTTGGTGAGTGGTTGATTTCGATTATGGTTTTAGATTGGGGGTGGTTTCTGGTTTGGTGGTGGGTGTTTCTTGTTTGGTGTGTGGTGGCTGGATTTTGGGGATTGTGGAGGTGGTGGCGGTGGCTTGAGCAGAGAGGAGTTGATTTTTTGTTTAATAAAAATTCGTATAGTTCTTGAGCAGAGAGAAGTAGAGAGCAGAGAGCAAATCCATCCAAATCTTGGCATAAATGGCAAGATTTGGAAAGATTTTGAAATTGCCTCTCTATTTATATTTTTCCCTTCCAAATCCATCAAAATCCACCACCAAATCCATCACTTAAACAAATCCATCCAAATCCATTGGATTTCCAATACACCCAGATTTCGTTGGATTTGTTTGGAATCCAATAAAATCCGGATTGAATACCCCCAAATTTTGTTGGATTTCAAACAAATCCAATGAAATCTGAGTTGAATACACCCGGATTTCTAAAACCCAACATAATTCAATCAAATCCAACCAATTCTGAGTTGAATACACCCCCTTACATAAATTGAAATCCCAACATGCATTGACAAATCATTGCGCAACCCTTAAAAATATATTAGCAGATATCGTCATCTCAAACCTACAGATTAAAAAAAAAAAGATGGAAAGAAGGATTCTACATTTTTACCCTTTCTTTCCAATCAAAGACCACCCTATGACAACTCTCTACGCCCTCCCCACACAACATACGACAATCAATTTTCTACTGCTTGTGTTTTTCCACCCTTCTTGTTTCCAGCAAATGACTTGACTTTATAGGAGCTGGTGGACAAATTTGATTTGAAGCTTGATGACTGTAAATCAAACAAGTAATCAATTTTATTTTATTTTTTAGTTTTTTTGTTTGTGAGAGAATGCTTGAAGTGAAAGTAATATTTGAAAGTCAAGAATTCGAAACTGAGAGAACATGACAACTTGAAGTAGAGCTTCTCGAAATTTAAGAATTTAATAATTCTCGTTTTTGAGCTTGGAGAACTTAAGAATTTATCATTCATGAAATTGGGTGTGTTAATAATTTAAGAGGGTTTATAAATAAATTGTATTAAAATTAAAACATTCATTTAAATAAGGGTACTATTGGCATTAAGATGAGTGTTTATAGTAATGTTTTAATTTTAAATTTTAGACATGGATGTACTTATAAATATGGGTGTGCTCAGAGGCGGAGGAACGTGGGAGCCGGTAGGGGCCATGGCCCCCACAACAAAAAATTTTCCAACTGCAATTGCTTTCACAAATTTTAAGTTTTGATTATTTTAATGGTGATATATAATATATCCAATATACCCCTATTATTTCTTAATGTAAAACATAAACATAATTATTAAAATTATTAGAAAAAAAGTTTGGACAAGACAAAGTTTATGTTTTTAATTAAAATATTCAAAACATAAACGTACACCACAAGGTCATGGGATCGAGTCTTTCCTCCTCTCCCAAAATCCCGAGTCATCGTAATATTTTAAAAATAATAATAATTAGAGAAAAAGTCTTGCTTCACCAATTATACCTAATTCTTTTCCTATTTATGGCGCATTTACTAATCGGACGGGAACTTAATTCCATATTTATATGTGAGACCCATATAATCTGATTCTCAACTGATTTTAGTAAACACAATAATAACAAGTAAGAAATTAAGTTTTGTTTCCCTCATTAAAATTTCACACACACACACAATCTTCATATGAGAAAGTAATTGATGGATTTTACAAAATGATTGAAACATCGGTTCATCTTTGTCAATATCTAAACAATATTACATTTGGTTTTTTAATAACTTAGTTTATAAGTATATCTGTCATGCGTTAACTTAAGTATATGTTTTTGTCTTAGCCCCCCCAAAGCTAAAGTCATGGCTTTGCCCATGGGTGTACTTTTCATATTTATGACTGTCAATATCCGCACCCTACAATCTAATACCATAAAATATTATGTATTACCTAATACGATGTTTGCTGTATTAGACAATTAAAATGTACTAAAATAATACAACACGATATTTACACTTTATAGTATTATTTTAGTACATGGTTAATATAATACAATACAGACTACCAAACATGACCAAACATGGCCTAAGTTTTAATAGCACCGGTATAGTAACCGACAAAAATACCATTAACTTCACTTTTCCTTTTTCTTTCTCTTTCTCTTTCTCTCAAGAAAAACAATGTTTTCCTTCATTTTTTTCTCAAGAAAAAGAAAGAATCTTTCATGAAAGTTGTAGAGGAATTGCGATTTTATCTCTTTTGGTAAGTGTTTGAGACGAAGAAGAGGAATCGACAAGAAGATGAAACAAAAAAAATCGCGAAAGAACATAAATCATAAGAAAAAATGAAGAAAACATATATGAAAAAATTTCCAAAAAATAAGTCCTGGATTCAAGGAAATAAGTCTCCACAAGAGAAAATAAGTCTCGGATTAAAGGAAATAAATCTCGATCAAAGGCTTTAAAAAAGCACGTGATATATTTTTCTAAAGGGTATTTTTATCAAAAACACATTGTATTTGTTGATGCTATTAAAATATAAATTATTAAACATGTGCTAGCTCCACAAAATCAGCATCCAAAGGTACTAAAAATTGTAAGAACTCTTTTAATGTTTATGTTAACAGACACGGATTAAAAAAAAAAAAAAAAAAAAACCATTTGTAGAACGTGTTTTAAAATAAAGAAAATCAAGGTGTCAAAAAATAAAATAATAAAGAAAATCAATTTCTAATCAACAAAGGCAAAGTATGATTCCATATATATGATTATGGGATGGCCATGTTTGATGCATGAAGTGGCAAGCACATTCTGAGAACTTATTTTGTTAACAACTTTACATTATTTTATTATTTAATTAAAATGAAAAGTAAGTTTAAGTAAGATTAATTATAATTTGAAGTGGGTGAATTTGATTAGCTAGCCCTTCTTCAGCCAACACAAAATTATTAGATGATGATGATGATTGTTTGGTCAACCCAAGCAGCATCTACCCCACTTGTACGTGTTTTATTTTTTGAAACGAATTTTTAACATCCACATCACTATTTCTTTATAAAAAAAAAATTCAATGCTATAATATTATCCTTTCTGGTTTTCTCTTGAAGCTTGGACTTCAATTCCCACCAAAGTCCTACCTATTTTCTTCTAACTTCTAACCTAGTCGCCACTTAAAACCATTTAAACCTTTTTATTGCCGACAAATCATACAAATCAGCTAACATAAATCTACCACCCTCCCTCAACATACATGTATCGTAAGACTTAAAGGTACGGTTACCCCTTGAATTGTTTACGAATACTGCTATACCCCTTAAATTCTTAAAATGGTCACTAAATTACTTGAACTCTCCTTTTATTTGTACCACCCTTATGTAGATGCCCTCTCGGGGGGCAATAAAATAAGCTGGTACAAAGAAAAGGAGAGTTCAGAGGGTTTAGTGACCATTTTAAGAATTTAAGGGGCACAATAGTAATTCACGAACAATTCAAGGAGTAATCGTACCATTAAATCATATTATAAACACACCTTTTTTTAGCAAGTTCAATTTGACACTCGTAGACAAGATGATATTGGTCAGGTAATAAACCTCTCATATATGCATCATAAGATTGCGAGCTCAAGTCCTCCCCTCCTAAAAAAAACCCCGAATTTATATAATATTAAAAAGAAAAAAAAATTGACACTAGTATTAGTCTAAATTAATCAAACTGGAACGTTTACTCATTCAAACTATAATGTCTGGATATCCAATTCCTAACAAAGGGCGGCTGTTTATGTGGTCCATTCTCTCCATTGAAATGGAAAATGATATTTTGTATTTTCTACTCTCCAAAACTTACGCATACCAAGAGATAGGAGGTATATTCAAAGTGTATTTACAATCTTCGCATGGGTATTTTCGTCAATTAGTCTACTTTCAAGAAACGGCTTATAGCTGTATACCCACTCTTACGCTACAACAAACAGCACTCGCGTTTTCTCTCTTACAATAAATACGCACTTTACCAAAATACCCTCGAAGTTGATAAAGTTGGACATATGAGAGCGAGTTTATCCGTCTGAAACGTACTCGCGAAGTAGGGTACCACAATAAATTTCGTCATTCACAAGAGTCCTTTATCTATGGCAGTTACTTGAAATATAAAAAAGGGATCCTTTGTCATTTCCTGCTAAGAATATTTGCATTTGCACCAAATTTTTTCTTTTCTATTTAAAACAAAACAGATTTAAAAAAAAAAAAAAAAAGGAAATTAGCCCAACCATGTGTTTCACAAGAAATTCTTTTCTTTAACCCAAATACCAAAAGAGGAATAATATTTACTATTGTAGTAATTTTAAAATCATTATTCATTAATCACAACTTCCGTATTTTATTAGGTAAAAGGTAATGCTCCTTTTTTATGGGCCAAATAGCGAGAATTCAGGGAATGTTATTTTCATGAATATTCGGTTATTGTTTTTAATGTATCTTAATTTTCCTTAATCTGAATAATGTCTTAATTTTTTTAGTTAAATTATATTTTTTCCATTTAAAGCAAGATCGAGCCGGCTCTATAACTGTAGTAAGAGCAGCTGAGTTGAGCCGGAGAATATAATTAGATTGTAACGTTGACTCGGTGTTAAAGCCGAGCCGCCAAAGTTTCGCTTTCGCTGACTGTAGAAAACTAATCATTAGACCAACCTCCGGGTAACAAAATAACACAAGCAACCAATAGCCAAGCGACACGTTTTTTTACTTTTTTGTTAACCGGAAACCGTAAACCACTGTGGTTTCACGGAATTAGTCTAGCATTGAAATTGTCGCTGGCGCGTGAACTGTAACCCACATGACCCAGCTATTTTCCTTGTGGAAACTACCCATTGTAATACCACATAACTCCTAAAACCGCCGCCTCATCCTTTTGCCACGTGTACTCCTTCTTCTCTGATTGGACCACATGTCGGATTCCTGCTCTTTTTCATGTCACATCGGGTCACGTTTCCCGGATAATTCATTAGAAAGTCTTAAATACCCTTCTTAGTTATTCTTATGATTGTCAACCAACCAGGGCTAAAATCGTCTTCATGCATTGTAGACTAACTAACTAGAAGGTAGGTAAAACTGATTCGGTACAATTCGGGAGATTGATGAAAAAAAGTACACGCAACCAGGATCGCAGTTTTGCAGAGGTCCCTTAAAATTTCTTGATCAAATAAAATGGACGGTTAGATTTTCTTATTTGACACATTCTTACAGCAGATATAAACACACATGTGATAGTTCCGTCTTTCCAGCCACTTTCTTTTCTCTGACCAAAACAGGAGCCATAACTCCTTCGATAACACCGTCTCTACATGGACACAATTGCCCTTCAAAAAGTAAACAAATGCCATTCTTATTTATTCTCTTATGAGAATAAAATTTATAACTTACAAGGGTAAAATAGTAAACGTAGAGAAAACGGGAAGGATCCAAGAGAAGCGAAACGCAAGAGTAGAAAAACGCGTTTTGGCCGGCAAGGCGTTTGGTTGAACCACCTAACAACCACCACTTTCTTTCCTTCACACTTCACTTTTCGCTCTAAATTTTTTATTTTAATCAAATTTTAAATAAAAAAAGTAAACCAATTAAAGCTAAATAATATATATCCAGTATAAATAAAACTATAAATT
The DNA here is from genome assembly GCA_030490815.1 of Acer saccharum. Taxonomy (NCBI): domain Eukaryota; kingdom Viridiplantae; phylum Streptophyta; class Magnoliopsida; order Sapindales; family Sapindaceae; genus Acer; species Acer saccharum. The sequence goes on from CM059874.1 coordinate 22,397,619, forward strand.
ATCCTCTCCAACTTCTTTTTCGGTTTTCTAAGCCCTCTTTTTCTCTCTCATATACAGTTTCTCTCCGTCCCTCCCTTTTTTATTTCTCGCCGGGAAACCATTCTGTTACCGGCAAACCGATTTTTTCGGCGACCGGCCTCCTTGTATCGTAAGACACCGGTTTTTTTTAATCTCCATTGATAATTTCAACGTTTTTTTTACCGTGTGGTGCGACCTATCTGTTGAAGAAATCGGATCTCTGGCTTTGACGAGGTTTCTTAGTTTCTGAAGAGAATGTGGCTGGCGTTGAAGGCTTGGTTTTGATCGTAAATGGATAAGATCGTGATCTAGGGATTGGTTGTGGATTTGGCTTCAGTTTTTTGTCGTTTATTTTTATCGTTCGTTCGGTGGTTAATTGAGAGATAAAACGGAGACGTATCGAGAACGATTGCGGAATGAAATGGTATGTGATTGATTTCTTCGATTCTTTTCGTCTATCTCGGTTTTTTTAATTTTTATTTATTTTTTATTTTAAAAAATAAATAAATTTGTTTTGGATTTTTTTTATTGAGAATTTTATGAATTTGTTTTCTGCGTTTTTGTTCATCAGATCTTATACATTGTTGTGATTTTGTCTCTGTCTTTTAATTTTTGGTTCATAATTTATTTTCCGTCCTTTTCGTGCTTTAGTTGTTTGATTTTTTTTTAGAGCTTCTTTTATTTATTCTATAAATAGATATCATCATTCATGTTATGAATCGGTACTGTAGATACATGTAATTGATGTTGTATTTTTTCTGCTTTCCCTCTTTTTTAAACTAATAATTTTTAGTTTTTTATTTTTTATTTTCTTTGTTTCGCTTCGGGTTGGCATGAAGTGATAACCCAATTAAGGCGCAGATGCGTAGATCACTAGAAACTTGAATATTCAGTTTTTAACTAAACGGAGAGCGTTTATTTTCTGAATATTGGTCGTTTATTTTCCTGTATTTATATTTAGGAGTGAATGTGTTAATACTGGTTGGGTCAATTTACGTTTGGTTGTCCGGTTCAAATTGTGTGAAGGAAGATGATTTTTGTATTGTACTAAAAATCAACATGGGTGCCGCAATTACTCTTTTCTGACTTTCAGAGTGCTGATGAGGGATGAGGGATGAGGGATGCGGATTTATGTGGTTGACTTAATAGAGCGTATTCACATTTAGCTTAAGACATTCATGTCTTGATGGAATACTTTCAGATTTTTTAGTTTTTAATTAGAAGACAATTCAACTCAATGTCCAAATTTAATTTTGAAACTAGTTAGTGGATCAAGCATGATATCATAATTTGGCTCTATCGTTTTCAACATTTTATAGTAACTGGATGATGCTTCTTTTGCGGAGCCCCTGAGAAAGTTACCATCAGTGAGTCAGTTCACTTTGCTGCTGCTGTGTTGTACCTTTGGCCGATTCAGGAGTTTATTCTTTAGTGTAAGCAAATCAAAAGAAACTAGTGGGTATTAGAGGTTCTATCTCTTGAATTGTATAGCAAACAAAGATGTTGAAGTTTCTTGGTTTGAATGGTAAGACCTCTGGTTTTAGACCATAAGGTCAGAGGTTTGGGGCCACTAGCTGGGATATTATATTGCATGAGCTTCTGGTATAGCTTTTAAGATTCTGTAGTGGTCTCCAATTTTGAACCCAGTGAGCCTACCAAAAAAAAAAAAATTAAACAAGACAAAAGATGGAAATTTTTGGGTATTAAGAAGAATCGATACTTCTCAGGTAAAAGCTTCCTTGAAAATAGCCTTATATGAGTGCAATTAGTGCATAAGTAGACTCTAGTCACCATTACCTACTGCAAAGATCATGTGTTTATAGGTTAGCATTTTGCTTTGTAACATGTAGTTTCGTAGTTTGCTTATAAGTTATTGGTATTCCAATGTTGTATTGGAAAATGTTGAGTGCAAATTTTGATCTTATCCGACTTCATGTCGCCTGCTGACTTATTTGTTAACCAGATTTCATGACATTCTTAACTTTTTAACAGGTGGAAGGAAGGGTATGCTTGTCCAAAGAGGTTAAAAATGGCTTAGAATTTCTGAAGCGTAAACGGCTTCAGCGAATGAAATCAGAGACTCTCACTGAGACTACAGGTGTCTCCAACATGATGTCTAGAAGCGGCGGAGATGCTTTAAGAGCTTCGTCGTCATGTGGTGTCAGATTACATGGTAATGCAGACTCATTTTCTCAGTCAAATGCTGCATCAAGTGGGAAGGATGTCTTTTTAAAGCGCAAGGTGGATAAATTTGATACTAATGATCTGGAATGGACTGATAAAATCCCAGAGTGCCCTGTGTACTGTCCGACAAAAGAGGAATTTGAGGATCCTTTAGTTTATTTGCAAAAGATAGCTCCAGAAGCTTCAAGATATGGTAACTTCCCCCTCCTATTGTTTATCTAATCTAACATACTTTATTCATGTTATTTACTTGTTGCATTCTAAAACTTTTCTGTTGTTTGGCACCCCATTAAGTTTTGAAAAACCAGAGTACATCTAGTCACCTACTAAAGTAAGACAAAGTTCTCTGAGTGTGGTTTCATTGTTGTGTTGTTATGCTTGTACATTATAAATGGAATAAATTTGAGCATAGAACCCCTTTTGTCTGGTTTTCCATTTGTTTTTTTGAACAACAAATGGTTTTCCATTTGTTATTATGTCTTTCTCATATGTGTGTGCATGCGCGTATTTATATGCACTACGTTTTGAGGATTAAGAATAAATCATATTAGTTTATGATTTAATTTCCATTGGGAGAAGTGAACCAAAAACCATTGGTACTACTGTTAACATTTTTCAAGCTTTAGTAGTGTGGATTTTTTTTGTGTGGGCCCTTATGTGCATGGGCCACATTGGCTCGAAATCCATTTTCAAAAAAACTTTTAACGGTTACTAGAATTATGTGGTGCTAACATAGCTGTTGCAGATGTGAATTAGAACCTTCAATCTTTTGGGTCTTATTTTACATATTAAAATAAAAAATTTGTAATTGATAAAGTGCATTATAGATAGATTTAGTTAAATGGTTATCAACCAGGCCTATGGCCAAGATACCAGTTCTATACCATCATGTTGGCATTAAACAAGAGACAATTTCTGACAAGAATTGAAATCTACCTTTATGAGGTAATAGTTTTGCAGTGGATGACAAACTCTACCTTTCAACGGTTATTTCTGACCATTAACTGTATACTATGTTTTAAGAGCGGAAAAAGTTTTTGATGTTGTAAATTGAGAATAACATGATAATCAAGTGCTAGGAACCATACCATCTAGTTAATTGAGAGCTAAGAACCATACCATCCAGTTATATATATTTTTTTATCCAAAAATGGGTTTTGATGATGTAAATAGATAATAACATGCAAATCAAGTTCTAGGAACCAAACCATCCAGTTATATTGTTTGTTTGTTTGTTTGTTTGTTTGTTTTTTTTTTTTTTTTTTTTTTTTTTTTTTTTTTTTTTTCGTTTAATATTTTTTTAATCCAAAATGGGTATTATTCTAGGTTGGTTCAAAACCTTGTGGTCAAAATTTGTTTTTTCGACTATCTTATTTTTCTAACAGGTACGTTCTTAGTCCTCGAAGCATAATTTACCCTGAACTTGCGTTCATCTGGAGTTGGAAAGGCTGTTTTTCTATATTATATGGAAAAACATGGTAACTCTTAGTTACAATTGCATTGAGGAGCATTTTAAAATTGACTGTTTAATATGAAACTAGATATATATTTTCAGATACTGAGTTTTATCATCTGCCACTGTCTTGTTTATAATGGGAGTTAATGTCTTTCCTCTTGTAACAGTTTCACCTTATCTGACATTTTATTAGATTAAATGTTGGAAATTTTCCGTTTTCTTTTCCCTCCATTTTAATGCAATCTGACCAACCTTTTTCACTCTTTGTACTACGCTTCGACTTTCAGGTATATGCAAGATTATATCCCCTTTGAGCGCTTCTGTTCCTGCTGGAATTGTATTGGTGAAGGAGAAAGCAGGATTTAAGTTCACTACTAGGGTACAACCTCTTCGTCTGGCTGAATGGGACACTGATGACAAAGTCACTTTTTTCATGAGTGGCAGGTGAGTTTTTTCAATTCTAGAGAAATATTATATTTTGTTTTGAGTTTCACTTTTTCTAGGTTTTGAGTATGAGTGTAACTTTTCAGAAATTATACATTTCGTGATTTCGAGAAAATGGCGAACAAGGTTTTTGCTCGTAGATATTGTAGTGCTGGTTGTCTTCCTGCCACGTATTTGGAAAAAGAATTTTGGTATGAAATTGCTAGTGGAAAGACAGAAACTGTTGAATATGCATGCGATGTTGATGGTAGTGCCTTTTCATCTTCTTCTAGTGATCCGCTTGGAAATAGCAAGTGGAATTTGAAGGTGTTGATTCTGTTACCTCCTTTTATATCCTTTTACTTTCCATCAGTATAGGCTTCTTTGCTTTATTATATCCCTAGGGACAGTTTTAGAGAAGTAGATTTGGCCTGGTGTGCCATAACATACATGGTTCTCTCTGTCTGTCTGTCTGTCTGTCTCTCTCTCTCTCTCTCACAAGTCTAGGTGCTCATATAAATTGCCACCAAAACAATTCCCCTACACAACCAAGAATAATCGGACCGTAGGGCAATGTTCATTTAAAAAAAAAAAAGCTTTGTCATGTGGCACTGTGTACAGGTATAATTGAAATTAAAATAATACAGTATGTTGGAAGCTGGGAGCCTAGTGTTTGCATAAAAAAATAATGTTTTCTATCATAGTGTAATGGCCAAACGATCCTGTGGGAGATGATGGCCAATGCAAAAATTCTACCATTGATTTGATTGAGAAAATATTTTATAAAACTAGGTACATGTACAATATAAGTATGTGTTTATGGTCTCACCTTTAACCCTGTGCTGTCGTGGCCCCTGTAGACATGAGTGGCATTGTTAGAATTTCACTGTACAAGCCTTGAGGACCCAATAATGAGCCTACAGTATGGCCCGTTACATCCAATCAGATTTGGCGATGAATTGTTGGTATAAATGGTGCCCTGCTGAGATGGTGTTTGATACGTTTTTCAATTCAACTGTATAGTGCTAGCTTTGATGCTTCTTATTGCATACTGAATTTTTGCCCTACCCAGATTGCATTTCTTCTGTCGAAAGAAAGGTAGAGAATGAGAAAGAAGCAACAATAACTGACTGGCATTTAGTGGCAAAATTTCAAATATCTATGCCAATATGATAGGTTGTATGGTGAGTTGAATGAAGAAAAGGAGAGAGAGCAAGGGAGAGAGTCTCAGTGTGAAGACTGAGTTTCTTACTATAACCATGTGATGTACTTTTAATTACCTGTCATTTTTATGTCATGTTTGTGTCATTCAATCATTCTGTCTATTCTTATATAGTTATATGTTGGACTTCTGTCCATTTTAAAACATTTTATTGTTCTGTTCCCCTAAATACACAGCTACTTTTGTCATAAAGAGTAGTTTCCTGTAATGATTGACTTTGAATGGATCCTGGACCATATGTATTAATTCTTATGTTTTCCTTCCTATTTTTGCTACAGAAGCTTTCACGGCTGCCCAAGTCCATTTTGCGTCTTCTGGACACAGCAATTCCGGTAATGAGACGGCAATTTTTCCTCATTTTGTTGTATTTTTATTTTTATCTGAACAACATGTATCCCTCCATTATTAATGTTTGATTTGTTTCAGGGAGTAACTGATCCGATGCTTTACATTGGAATGCTATTTAGTATGTTTGCTTGGCATGTGGAAGATCATTATTTGTATAGGTATAGATTATTTTTGCTCCAACAATATATATTTTTTATATTCTGTCTAGTAAATATTATTTATATATCCTGTCATATTTTCTCTATGGCAGTATCAATTATCACCACTGTGGGGCATCAAAAACTTGGTATGGGATTCCAGGTCATGCTGCTTTAGAATTTGAAAAGGTGGTTAGGGAACATGTCTATACCCGTGACATACTATCAACTGATGGGGAGGATGGAGCTTTTGATGTACTTTTGGGGAAAACTACGTTGTTTCCTCCCAATATTTTATTAGAAAATGATGTCCCTGTCTATAAGGCTGTACAAAAACCTGGGGAGTTCATTATTACTTTCCCCAGAGCATATCATGCCGGATTCAGTCATGGTAAGATATCTGTAAGTTTCAGCTCTGCAGATTGATGAGACTATGATACATCAATTTCTGAATCGTGGTTTTACTTTTTGAATACGTAGGTTTCAATTGTGGTGAGGCTGTGAACTTTGCCATTGGTGACTGGTTTCCTTTAGGGGCTGTAGCTAGCTGGCGTTATGCACATCTTAACCGGATGCCTCTGCTTCCTCATGAAGAACTTCTGTGTAAAGAAGCAATGCTTCTGTATACAACTCTAGCGCTGGAAGATTCAGATTGTTCTTCTGCAGATTTGGTATCTCACCAATGTATCAAGGTTTCATTCGTGAATCTTATACGTTTTCAGCATCTTGCTCGATGGTCGGTTATGAAATCAAGGGCATGCACTGGAATTTCTCCAAATAACCATGGCACTACTCTCTGCAGCCTGTGTAAACGTGACTGCTATATTGCTTTTCTGAACTGCAATTGTTACTTGCATCCTCCTGTCTGCCTCCGCCATGGTACGTTTTACTCAGTATTCTTCTTTATGCTAGTAACAAATTTATTTGTTTATTATGATGACATTGATTGCTCAATCCAGATATTAAGTCTCTGGACTTTTCATGCGGGAGCAATCATACACTTTTCTTGAGGGAGGATGTAGCAGAATTGGAAGCTGCAGCCAAAAAATTTGAACGGGAAGGAGTGTTACAGGAGATTCAACAGGATGCTGAGATTGGTGATGACTTGTATTCATATCCATTGTCAAATATGTTCCAGAGTGCTGTAGAGGATGGATACTCTCCTTATTGTGAAATAAACATGGAGTCAAACCTTGAGACTGCAGGAAAAACTCAGGATCAGTTCACAAAACTAGAGCATAGTTGTCGCAGTCCACCTAATTCAAGCGGTGGCTTTAAAGATGAAGCTTCTCTTTCTTCTGCTGCATCAACTCTTTGTTCTTTTGTAAATAAAGTACAAAGCTCCACAACCTACAATGTGAGTAACTGCTGAATGCTAGATTTGGCCGTCCTTTATATATCTTTTTACTTTTATGTACTTGTTGCTTTTCATACAGCTAGTTAAAATAACTATTATATCTTACTATTAGAATTTGTTGTGAGTGCAAATCTTGAAGTTCATAATTTCCCAAGCAGGTACAAGGTAAACCTGACTTACGGGTTGATGTTAAAAATTCCTCTGAAGAAGTGTCGCAAGTGTCGGGCATGAGACAAGAATCTTCTCTATTGTCTCAAACAAGTAATGAATGTCGTAGTACCCATGAGAACAATATGCATGGATCAGAGGTTAGGGCTGTTGTGGATCAACCTAGTGATGATTCTGATTCAGAGATTTTTAGGGTTAAGCGTCGTTCTTCATATAAGGTGGAAAAAAGAACCGTGAATGATGTATCTTCAAAGAATTTTGAACATCAGGTATTATTTATGGAGCTTTGAACTTAAATTTTCCCTTACATGATGTTTGACATGTTTGCAACAAATTAGAAGTAATATAATCTTCCAGTTTTTTTTTTTTTTTTTTTTTTTTTTTGTATGCTTTAGATTGTTTTTTGCTCTGTTTAATTTCACAATCATAAATGTTGATATGAGGCCAAGATAATTTTGGTTAATATGGAAATGAAATTAATTATGGTTGATTCTAATTTATAAATTGTCTTTTTGTATACTGTGAGAATTCTTTTATAGGGGTATTCCTATGGATTTTATGAACCCTTTCTACATTTATTTGTGTTCTACTTTTTCTGTTACAACTAGAAATAGTCAAATGGAAGAAAAGGAAGTCTGGAATTAAAGATGTTAAGTTTGGTTGGATTGTATTATCTGAAATTAGGTTAATCCCAGATTACTAAAGAGTTGATGTCTAGTAGTTCTGTTCTACTTGGTATAACTATAATGTTGCACAGAAACCGAGTGTCAAAACACTGTAGTTCTTTGTTGAAGGATTTTAAATTGTTGATCTAAATTTGTTACGTCTCTTTTCTTTTGGTTGTCTATAAATTATGAGTTATTTTATAATTTTATTATGAAGATTCAAACGGATCCCAACGTTTTTAAAACAGAGGTAAATGTCTCCCTGCAAATTTTGGAGTGATGCTATAACTGCTTGAAGCCTGTGTAAAAATGTTATTGCATGTATTATGGTGATTTCTTAAATATACCAAATTGGGTTATAAAGATTTTTTGAGGTTGATAATAGTAGATTAATTCCATCAGAGTAATTATTCTATCCACTACTTTGTCAACCGCATCTGCTAATACTTCTGGTGGTTGCTTTCTGTCAATAAACCTAAATTGTGGAACTAATTGGCCGTCTGTTGAGAATTTTACTGGTACCTTATGATGGTTTTTATTTTTTATTTTTTTATTTTCTTGTATTTGGCTATCATCAGTTTTAGTGCCTGGTTTAGTTTGTTTATTATCTTGTATTGAGAATCTTACTGGTCGTTAAGACTTTGGTTCTTGTATATGGCTTTGATCAGTTTGTAAGTCACACAGTTTGAGTTATTAATTGTTAGTATGATTATCTATGGATGCTGAACCTACAAATCTTGGTTAAAAAATAAACAGGGGCATAAGCGATTGAAGAAACACCAACCTGGAGGAAGATGTGGTCAATTGATGCCATCAGAGTGCTGCCGAACTGATTTATCAAACCGTAATATTAGTCATTATTCTAACTATAAGGAAGAAGCCTCAGATAGAGCTATGGTTGAAGAGAGGTTTGTTAGAGTTAGTACCGTCCCAATTTCTATCAAGTATAAGAAGTTGTCGGATGAAGAAGCATTGGGTAGACAGCGAGACAACCGCAGAAATGACAGGTTTCGACACGAATTAGGAAAGGGCATGAAGGAAGCACCTCCTCTTGAGATTGGGCCAAGGCGCCTTAAAGTTAGAGGACCATCATCATTTGTAGGGGCAGATAGCAGATATGATTAAAGAAACTGATGTGAAAGCTGGCTGACTGACTGTCTTTGGAGCTTAAATTAGAGCCTGACTATACTAACTTGATTTTCTCTAATGGGGTTGAAAACAACACGAAGAATGCAGAAGATTGATTCTGGGAGCAGCGGAAAAAATTAACCAACATTAGGACATATTTTTATTCTTTGTGCAGGTCTCGAATTGGGCAATCTGCACTGATGACACATTCTTGGGGTTCTTAGGCCAGGGTGTTTTTCCCTCTTTGGCAGGAGAACACCTCCCTGATCGGCTGAATCAAACTAGAATTTGGGTTAGTGACTTTAATGTAAATCTTTTTTTTTTTTTTTTTAATTTTTTTAATGAGGAAAGTGGGTATTCTCGCTTGTCCTTTGATTTAATTTTCGGTCTGCTGCTTCCTTTGTTAGGTTCATAACTATTCTTTTTGTAGAATTGAAACTACTTGAATAAATTGCAGAGAAAAAAAGCCTTTTTATCTCTCAATACAGTATCAATTATTTTTTGCAATTACATGCTTTGCTCTTATATAAATTATAATGAAGAAGAAGAGCCAACAATTCTTTCATGTTGATTTCATTATTATACGATAATACGGTGTTCAAAAACGAAATTGAGACCTGCATTCTAATTTCTAGCAGTATGTATTCTTAAATCGTTTCTCGTGTAAAACCATGTCATTTATCGTAGCAATTCTGTCCCAGTATTGTCCTTCCTTAACTAGCTACAAGATTCAACACTGAAAAATCTTCAAATGCACCATGATATGTGTACTTTATTCATTAATATTATATCATGTGATATAAATAACTTATCGGTCATATTTTTCATGGCACTTGACATGATTTTAGTAGTTGAGTGCAGATACCAAAATCTCATCTATCAAAATCTACTTAGAATGTATGGAAAGAATAAATAAATAAATAAATAATTATTCAATAATTAACATAATTATATGGAAATTTTCAAATATGAAAAGTGCCAAGATAACATTGGTGAGGCCAATAGCATGGGCCCATAAATATTCAACTCAAAGACCAAACAATCAGCATTTAAAGCCCAAACCAAACCCACCCATGTATAGTGGAAATGGAAATATGGAATAAAAAAAGGGATATTGATTCCTTAGGTGGGATGGGAAAATTAAGTTGGGGTGTGCAGCGATCCATTGGATCTGATCAAATCCAATAGATTGGATTTGATTTTATTTTAAGGTGTACTTGGATCGGATTGTGGATTTCAATCCGCCATAGGCCCACTATCTCTAATTCTAAATCGCAAGCTTGAATGGTCAAGCCCACATATTAGGACTTTTTTTTTTTCTTTAGATTTTTCTTTCACGTAGTCATGCCTTCCGCTTCTAGCCTCTTATCCGTTTTTTTTTAGAGTGCCTCTTATCCAATTATTGTACTTTTAAGACATTTTCTTTTTTAAAGTATTAGAACATCTCTAATACAATTCTAAATCATTGTGCCAATGCTATATTTTCGCACAAAGTAAAAAAAACATACTTCAATACAATGCTAAAAGCTGTGCCAAATTTGGCACAATGTATAGTATATGCCAAATTTAACACATCAATAAATACAGCGTATTTGTTGACTTTTTAATTTTAAATAATAAAAATTTAACAAATTTGGTAGGGAAAATTGAGATTGAAACAATTCTAAAAAAATATTCAATGCATTCATTGAATGTATTGGTTGTATTTGTTAACTTTTATAATTTTAAATAATAAAAAAATAAAAAATAACATATTAAATAGAATTTTGCATTGGAGTACAATGCTAAAATGATGTGCCAAATATAACATTTTACTATATTTCATGCCAAATTTGGCATTGGCATTAATATATGCATTGGAGATGGTCTTACAGCTATTACAATAAGATTGTCGAGACCTGTCAAGATTAGACAATACATGTGCGGCCTTGATATCTACTCCCAATAAACCGGGAGAAAACTCCTCACACATATTTATAAAATGTGTATGGTGAGATTTAAACTCCTCACCAACAATGTAGAAGGGAGATACACTACCATCCTCAGGTTACTAACTTAAATTTATAATTTCAACATTCATCAATTTATTTCCTTTAAATGGTAGATGACAATAACCCTTGGATTGAGAGGAGATGAATTGTGTCGTGGTCACAAATTTAAATCAAATCTTTTACTTAATATATATAACCCTTAATATATATCCTCAACCATTTGATTTGATTTATTTATTTATTTGAGATTGGTAATGTTTTCAACCTTTAATTTGGATGAAAACATATGAATTCCCAAAAGAAATATGTTAATATGAATCTTATGATTCGTTTTCAAATATATATATATACATATTTTTTATTATCAGTTCGTCCTGACAATAAATATATCAGGACTAAGAATGTGGACCACTAGATTTACATACTTTGACTCAAAGTGTATGCACTTGTTAAAACTTCTCTATAATCTATGGTTCACATTCTTCGTTCTGATATATTTATTGTCAAAACGAACTGACAATAAAAAGATTATATATATATATATATACACACACACATGAATCTTATGATTCTATTGATGGGAAATAAAATTTATTTTAGAAAAAAAAATATATATTCCTTTTACAAGGTAACTTTTGAAAATGTTTTCATTTTTATTTTTATTATTTATTTATTTATTTATTTTTATTTTTTTTAAAGAGGTAACTTTTTAACTTTGGTTCCTATATTTAAGACAAATATATAGGATATTTAGAGCTTATTTGGTTGGGCTTTTAAAAACATATATTGATAAAAGATCTACTTGTAGTAGATCTATTAGAAATAGAGTTTTTTGAAAAAAAAAAAAAAATTATAGCTGTTTGGTTGGTAGACTTTAAAAAAAAAAAATATCTATTTGGAGAAGTACCTCCCCATGAGCTTTTGCCTAGTAGAGGTTTAAACTCTACCAGCCTATACTCAATTTAAAATAGACAATCTCACAAGTCCAACCAAACAATTCTAAAAAACTCAAATAAACGTTTGTAGACCTTTTGAGGCCGTAGAAAGCTCAACTAAACAAGTACTTAAGTATAAAGTAAAACCCCTATAACAATAATATTGTTGGGACTAAAAAAATTATTATTTGGGGTTATTTATTTATCAATAAATGAATAATTTATTAATTTATCGATAAATGAAATATTCATTAATTTAAAAAGAGTTTTATGTTTTTATTACTTGTATATGTATTTTTTTTGTTCCCTTTAATGCACCAGTGCATGCATTGTGATCATGCCTTTTTTTGCTACGATCACATTCAATTCACATGCAATCACATTAAAATTTTGACTTGTTCTGACATCATAATTTGCAACTCACATGCGATCACATAATCACTAATGTATTGGTGCACTTGTGTTTAATAGAATGCATTTTTTTTTTTAACCAAGTTACATGTATGACTTATAAATGAATAAATAAAACAATGTATGTGATCAAACTATAGAAATATAATGGATGTTAAACACCTTTTGAATTACCCTAATGAAAATAATATAGTGATGAAATTACCTATTTGTTAATAAATTATTCAAGGGGTAACGAATATGTCTACCAATGATGATCGTGAACAAGATGACATGTGTGTCTTACCAACTATTTCTTCAAAAGAGGCTTTTCAAGTGGTAGTAACTTTAAATAATAACTTGCTATAAAATGATATATATATATATATATATAGAACTTTTGCTATCAGCACCCCCTTATTTTAATATAATGAGTACCTTTGATGAAATTACATACGATTGAATTTTTTTCGATGAGATATTTTGTATGTATCCTAAGAAAATTAAAATACACATTTGGTAAAAATTTGAATTTTTGTTGGATCCGATAACTATATATATATATATATATTTTGATATTTCCCTATTTTAAAATTTAAAATGTTTTATCTTCAAAAAAGTCGGAAAAAATTAGTTCTTGTACCTGAAAAATTTTCAATTTTTTTTTTTTCCACAAATGTATTTCATTCTTTTTATCATCCATACAAAAAATCACATTAAGATTCTATAAATTCCATTAAATTTCACCAAAGATGCTTAAAGTGTGCATTGTAAAAAGTCTTCATTGAAAAAATTCTCTCTCTCTCTCTCTCTCTCTATATATATCAAATGTGGTGTATCATGTATGCATCGCAAAATATTAAGGATGAGTTTGATTCAGGTATAAAGATAAGACAAATGACTTTAGATGCATTTTTGTTGATAGAGTTGAATTGAGAAAATATAAATTGTAATGTAAAAAATTCATTAAAGCATATTAGGATTTTTTTTTTTTTTTTTTTTTTTTAAGTATTACATTAATTTGGAGTTTTATTGGGAGAGGAATGATTTAAACCTACAATCTCAATGACTTAAACCCATAATCTCATAGTGTAGGTGTGTGGGGTATATCACTGGGCAACTTCTTCTCCTTATATATATTGTAAATTTTTATGTGCTATTTATGTTATGTAGTTAATTAACTATTAATTTATATATTTGTAATTATTATCTTATATATTTTAGCAGAAGATTTTATTATTTATGGGGAAACAAATAGTAGCCCGCCTTGAATGCCGGGCAGACAAAGACTGGACTGCCCTCGGGTGGGAGGTATGGTCTACATCAGCATTCTGCATTCAGCCATTTACCAGGCCAGTCTCTGTGCGACCTGGCCTTAGTCTGCTACGCTGACAAGTCTGTCAGCGAGGCGTCAATCATAAAGCAATGGATTGCAAAATGATTTGCCTTGATTCTCGCGCTCCCATTCGCTCTGACACTCACCCTATGTCTTTGACCGTATTCCTTGCCTTCACTTTGACATATCACTTCCCTTGGCACGTGTGAATTCTTCAAACGATGCTCATTTAGTCATTTATTTATCTCTTTTTATGCTCTTTGTTTCTCTTTCTCTCTCTCTCTCTCTCTCTCTCTCACGATAAATATATTATATACTCTGTCTCTTTAAAGCCAATGATACCGTTGCCTCCCGCGAGATTCTCGCCTTACTAGGCGTTGTGTTGTAAGAACAAACAACATATGCTACAATCTTACATTTTTGTTACTTTTCTCTAATTTTGTTCTTTTCTATTTTACTTGTCATCCTTTCATGTTAGTTTCACTCCCATTTTTTGCATTCTTCTTTTTCCCTCATTTCCCATGCAATTTGATTTTAATCGAAAAACGCATTTACTACTCAGGGATGAAATGAGAAAAAATCAAGTTCAATGAAAAAGGGAATCGAATTATGTGAGAGCAGGGCCAGTTCTAGGTGGAGCCCAGTGAGACAACCGTCTAGAGCTTCAATTCTGAAGAGCCCTAAATTTAGCTTTTTTTATTTTATTTTATTTTATTTTATTTTATTTTATTTTGTTTCTTAATCATGATTTCATTAAAAAAAAAAAAAAAAAAAAAAAAAGTCCACATGATTTTATACAAAAACATGCCCATATATGAGTTAAAAAAAGGCCTACCACCCACATATGATATTTTTTTTTAATTTTAAAAAATGTTTACCACCCACGTATGATTTTCTTAAGCCAACATATAGAAACACAATTAACATTTTTTACACCAACCAACACTAGATCAACCCGCCTCTTATCAGACATTCGAAAAAAAAATTGAAAATCAAATTTAGATTTCTTTAAATCTCATTTGATATAAAAATTCAGAATCAAAATCTTAAAATTTCAAATAATTTTGTGTAATTCTTAGTGGCATAACTATGTTATCCATTGAAAAAATTATAATAATAAAAAAACTTGATTATATAAGTTTAATTAGTACTTTTGCTGTTAAAAATATAAGATGAGTAAGGTTAAAGTGATACATTCTTTGATGTAATTATAAACTGTTTATTTGTTATTTTGTTATGTTACTGTCTTGATTTTGTGTTATTATATTAATTTTTACAAATATTTACTAAAGAAAAAAAAAATCAAGTAAATATACGTGGAGGGTCAGGGACCTTGTTATTATTATTATTTATT
Organism: Acer saccharum; assembly: GCA_030490815.1. Taxonomy (NCBI): domain Eukaryota; kingdom Viridiplantae; phylum Streptophyta; class Magnoliopsida; order Sapindales; family Sapindaceae; genus Acer; species Acer saccharum. Next base: position 22,412,731 of record CM059874.1, read on the forward strand.
TCGCCTTGGGTCCCCAAAATCTCAGGGCCGGCCTTAAGTGAGAGGGGGAATTAAGTTCACTTTCGAGTAGAAACTTAATTTCTGATTTATATGTAGAACCCTCATAATTTGATTCACAGCTGATTTTAGTAAACTCAGTAATTACAAATTAGGAATTAAGATCATTTTCCTTTATTGAATTCTAGATTAATAAACTGTCAAAAATGTTTTAAAATAAATCATTTTAAAAATAAACCTATATGTCATCTTTACTCTACATCCATTAACCAAATTATAAAATTAATGCATTTTGTTAGAGGACGTCATCTTCTTTATATATATATATATATATGTATATATATATACCATATGCGGGTATAATGACTTGAATATGGAACATTGTCAGACTGAATGAACGTTCTTTACCGTCAAGCTATATTAGACAATGGTAAGGGACAACATATTCAATGACTAAATAATATATCAAGAACCTTTTCATTGGTATCTCCCGTGTAATAGCCATAAACAGAATCAACCCACTTTTCTTGGATTTAATCAATGCCTAACCAATTTCATGCTACAACAACTTGAAAACACAAACGAAGTCTTGCACAATTTTTTTCACAAATTCTTAATTAGTTTTTTAGTAGCATTAACTTTTCCTATATTTCGATTCTCTTTCCACATACACGATTATATACCCCAATTTGTTCATGCCTCTAACTCATTTGATTAAATTTCATGATTGAGGAATGAGAACATAAATGGAACTCACATTCTCATTGATAAGGGTGTATAAATTAATACTTATGATTTTATTTTTTTTTTGTCTCATTGCTGCTAAGCACAACTATTACGGCTTCTTTAAATATGGAAAAAATCCATGCTTAATTAACTAGTATGTATATATACGATTCCAGCTGACTCTAGCTTTTGTGCGAATTTGGTTAGTAATGGATTTTGAAAAAACAAGACCTATCATCTAAAATCGGTTACCTGGATTTTGGTAGAGCCAAAATACACAAAACTAGAATCAACACACTTTTGAGATAAATCAATGCCTAACCACCAATTTCATGCTTGAAAACTCAAACCAAATCTTGGCCAAATGTTTTCACTTTCTTCATAATTAGCTCTTCTCAATAGCATTTTTCCTAGTATTTCTACATATATGATTATACATGCACCCATTCAGCGTGCAGTTTATGCCTCTAACCTACTTTACTTATTATATTTTTATTGGTATTTTGAGAGCTTGGTTTAATTTATTGCTTTGTCTGATTGTTATGTATCACTCTACTCTTTTGCTACTTTGGTTAATGGTCATATCACAACAAAGAAAATTGACTTTTACAAACATCCATCGTCAACATGCAGTAGATGGGTACTAGCATGTGTTTCACACACAATGTGAATTGATCTGATTATAGACCCTTCAAATATTAAGAAGCTTAATTGTTATGCCTTTTAAGGTCAATATATCATTAATGTTGTTATATACTTATATAAATGTTCAATTGCATAAACTTGCTAAGAAATTAATTTTCAGTAGAAGAAAAAAAATCCAGTTTGGACTTTGGAGTGATGAAAAGTCAAAATTAATCAATTATTTCAAAGAAGATGAATTAAAAAAATAAAAGAGATAGGGGCCGGGGGGCTCAATCAAAAGTTCAATTGTTCAATTAATGCAAGGAAGAAAACAAAGTTCAATTGTTGCATGAATATACCATGCAACAATTGAGCTCTACTACCGAGTACCGAGTACACTTGAAATAATTAATGCAAGGAAGAAAACAAAGTTCAATTGTTGCATGAATATACCATGCACCCTACTGTCAAAATATGACATAACATGGACCCATTCACTACAACTTTTTCATGCAAAAGTTCTCGAGCTACTCAAAACACTGCAAAATTTATGAATTTTGTTTAAGAAATTGAAAAAGAAAACAAGGGTGGGTACTGGGTTGTGTGTGACTGTGAAAAATAGCGTAATAACAAGTCACTTTCTTATCATGGACACATATGGACATGGACAGATCTGAGGGTTGGCAGAGTCTTTAGACGTCTACATCAAAGGAACGAGGAGAGGACACGTGTAAAGATGGTGGACCGAGAATGAATGATAGCGTAATGATGAAAAAATAATTAAATTGACATTCTTTAAAGGAGGAGTATAATGAATGTGTGGTGGGTGCAGTGATTGATGAGAGTGACAGAGAAGCAGCAGCAGAGGTTGAGTAGCTCAAGGCTTTTTAGCTTTTAGCCTCACTGCCTCAGTCAATGTCTCTACTCTCTACCCGTGTTCTACTGTGCTTCTCTACTGCTACACTTCTTCTTCTTCTTCTTCTTCTACCTATATACTATGCCTACCTATATCCTCTTCTTTCGAATTTCAAATTTTATAATTTCTAAACTTATAATTCTTTTTATAATTAGCAATGTTACGAATTCTAACTTGGATGACAATTATATTGTATTAATATATGAATATTGTGATGATACTATGATTAATATATATATATATATTGTGTTGTGATTGTCACATCAATTAATGTGTTACATTGCCAACAAGGGTGTAGCTCGGCTGGTAGATAGATGAGTTAGGGGCTTTGACAAATGACTCCCAGGTCAGCGACTCGAATCCTACGTACCAACGACAAAAGTTTAAAAAAAAAATACCTGGTATTGAATTAATAAATATTGTCAATGTATATATATATATATATATATATGTGTGTGTGTGTGTGTTACACAGATTAAGCAGATAAGATGTGCAATGTTACTCTTTTAAAATTTCTAAAAAAGAGTTTTTCAATTTTTAATTTTAAAATTTTCGACAAAAATTATGATAAAATTTTAAATAAGAGATGTTATTTTGTAAATTGTAATTTACCTAATTCTTCAAGAAACTTAATAGTTTTTTTTTTCTTTAAAATATATATATATATATATAAAATTAAAAGGAGAAAACACAATGGCCTTTAAGATGGGCAAAAATAAAGTGATGGGGTCATTAGTTTGAAAATGGATCTCATAGAACTGTGCTTGTGGGGGATGCAAGCTCTTTACAATTCAAAAGTGAAGTGGCTTTAAAATCGAGAAAAGTCAAAGTGGTAAACCTTAGAATTATTGTATGAACAACCCTTTTAACTTTTTTGTATTTATTGAGCTTTCAAGTAATTAATAGTTGCCTTTTTTTTTTTTTTTTTTTTTTTGAAAATAAGTTATTAACAATTTCTATTTATTAAAATTAATATATATATATATCTATGAGTGGTTCTCTCATAAGGGATCTTTTAATTTAATTTCGGTAAGGATTTTAATGAAATCACGTTCGTTTCTATGAATTTTGATCTGAATTTTTTTGTGGGTGATAAGTTCAATAAAATCTACCTATCAATAAAATTTAATAATTTTTCAAGTACTACAACTATTTATCCTGATTTTGTTAAATGTGAAGGCATCGGAAAATGGGCGAAATATAGGAAAATTCAAGAAAAATAGTTGTAATGCTTGAAAAAATCTCAAATTTTATTCATAGGTAGAGTTCAAACAACATATCACCCACAAAAATTTAGATCAAAATTTATAAAGATGGATGTAATTTCATCAAAGTCGTTACCAAAATTAAAATAAGGGATCGCTAATGAGAGAATATATATATCACAGTTCCACCAACAAGCTAGCTAGATTTTATATTGGACAAATTGTGCTAATTATATACTCTGATTATACGTATAATTTTACTAAAACTGGCAAAATTGTCAAAATAACTCTAATACCCTTTGACTAGTTAAATAATGGTGGCCATTGTGTGACCACCATTAGTCGGTAACAACAAAGGGTAAACTTTGTCTTTTTATTTGGTGTTATTAGTAAATAAAAAGGAAAAATATTTATCCAATCACATATAAACATTTTAAATAAAATAAAATAGACAGCTAATTAAAAAATAAGTAATGCTAGATGTCCCAATTTTTTTTCCCAAATTCTATCCAAAATGATGTGGCACGTGAGGTACTGTTAACATCACATCAGTCACCATAATTATAAGATGATGACACCTCACGTGCCACATTATTTGGGACAAAATTTGGAAAAAAAATAATTGAGACGTCTAGCATTACTTTTAAAAAATACACCCATATCCATTTTCATCACCCAAACAATGAAACAACCACAGAAAAAAAAATATATAAATGAAAAAAAATAATATCACATACAACTTCATCCTCATCTCCCCAAACATCCAACTTCAAAAACGTTTTAAAATTTTATACACAAAAGATTATAAAATTATGAAATTGTATTTATACTTCAAAAGTTTTTCATCCTGGCCCCCCAAATTTTTTTATTTTTATATTTCTGGCTCCGCCACTGATTATATATATATATATAAAATAAAAAATCTATTATTTACCCAATTTTCATATCTTGTTAGAAGGAAGGAAGAAAGACAAAAATAACATATTCATTGCTGCTTAAAGTTTGATTATGTGAAATAACAAAATAGAGTAATTAAATAATACAATGTAAGAAGATTGAGTAAGAACATTTTACTTTTTCACTCTAACAACTTCAACTTCATGTATAACGAGAATAACAAGTTATTAAAAAACTCATGTCATTTTATAACTTTATGTACATCTGAGATATGTTGGTTCATAATTATACATAAGTCTAACAATAATGTTAAATTCAAAAATTCCAAGTTCTTATTAGCTTAAACTTAGAACTTCATGCTTATATTTGAACTTCAGGTTCCTTATTTATTTATTCATTTAGAACTTTAGATCGTAAGTATCAAATTTGAGACATTGTTAGATTGAATGATCACTCTTTAACATCAAACCACATTGGACTATTGTTGTTCATACATGAAATTTAGGTTCATAATAAATTTTTTTAGAACTTCAAATACTAATTAAAAGCCTTTTTTTTTTTTTTTTTTTTTTTTTTTTTTTTTTTTTTTTTTTTTTTTTTTCGGAATAAAGAAAGAATTTCAAGTTCTAATTAGATTGTATATCAGAACTAAATGTTTTGATTTGATTGTAACTCAAAACTTCAGGTTTTAATATAAATGAGATTTATATTATGCTTTACAAATAATAAATCACAATAAATTAGATTCAAGGTTTTGATTATATTGAAAGCTCGTGTCAAATATGAACTTTGGGTTCATATTTAAATTTATATTCAAAACATTGGATCAATGACCATCATTGATGCTTAGGATATAAAACTTCAAGTTCCGATCAATTGGAATCTAAACTTTCAGTTATGATTATATTTGAATCTAACTAGAACTTCCTGTTCTAATTATATTTGATTCCATAAATTTTCTGATTATATTTGAATCTAGAACTTCTGATTCTGACTATATTTGAATCTTGAACTTTTGATTCTAACTAGATTTGATTCTTGAATTTTATTAGAATCAAGAATATCCGTTAGATTTGAATCCAGAATTTTTGGTTCTGATTATTTGAATCCATAACTTTTTATTCTAATTATATTTGAATCAAGAATTTCATCCGAATCACAACAATGTATGAATTGATTTAAGTTTTGATTATAAATTATTTTATAAACCCTTTAGAAAAGTCACACCTTACAATCTTTTGGAGAGATGATAAAATTATTTAATAATAACTTTTAAGTGTTTTACTAAACATCTTTTAATATCAACATTATATATAAAAAAGGGTTAAAATTACTTGCTGTGCGAAAGTAATTCCAAACTGGCCTTGTAATTGGAAAAGAGAAGTTGGAATTAGATATTTCACCTTTTCCTAAATTTGATGTCTTTGTTTTGATTGATAGCAGTCCCGTCCCGATTAGGCTTGAAAAAGATAATGATGATTGATATTTTACTAACTTTAGTCAAAAGTATGTATGGAAATGCACTCAAAAATATTTGCAACTTTATTATTATATGGGGCATGAATGTTTCTGAATGAATAGGTTAGAGCAGCGAAAATGACTTGCTCTCATAGTAGTTGAGTTTATGGAATTAATTGATTTTTAATTTCGTTTGATTATGGTTCAAAGAACCTCATCCACTAAGGTTCGAGTCTTGGTATTAGATAAAGTCTTACCTTTAAAATCACAATTTGTGGGAAGACTCCTCCCACATGTTGGAGTTGTATTTCGGATCATGTTTATAGATGTTTATTTTATTAAGGGGTCATTTGTTTTTTTTTCACTCAAAAATTAATGAGTCTGAATCATAATTATTAAGTTGTTTTGTTTTGTTTTGTTTTTTTTTTTTAAATGGTCAAACAACTTAAAAATACCAAAAAAAAATTTAAAATAAAAAGTAAAAAATTTTGACTTTTCACTTAATTGCAAATCACTGAATTGCATTAAATGCAATCCAAAATCATTTTTTCCGATAATATCCTCCATATATAACATATTTCCAATTTCATCATAATTATATACGGTATAGAAATCTTTTTAATATATACCTTATTTTAAATAGCATTAAAAATAAAAAAGAACTATAATCACTTCTCATATTGATGTTTAATATCAATACTTTATTATGATATTAGTGTGATGTTTATATATATACATATATATATATATATATATATATATATATATACAAAATTTCTATTATCAGTTCGAACTGACAAAAGTTATATCAGTTCCTTGCATGTGGGCCACTGGATTAAATACTTTGACTTGGCTGTATGCACTTGTCAGTCAAAGTATTTAAATTCAGTGGCCCACATACAAGAACTGACATAACTTTTGTCAGTTCGAATTGATAATAGAAAGATTGTATATATATATATATATATATATATATATATATATATATATATATATATTTGAGTGTTTTGTGTGAGTTTTCTTACTGCCTCTTTTATTTTTGAAAAAAAAAAAACCTTTTCTTTTCTTAGTAAAAATGAAGTTTGTTTGTAATGGAAGAGAAAGATCATGATCATATGTGTTCATATATAATTATTATTTTTGGATTGTTTTTATTCCATATTATATGTATAATTGTTTAACATGGGTATAAATGTAAAATTACTTATTTTCAGACAATTTTACTTTTAAAAAACAAACGTGTTGACAATACATTCAGATGTGAGGAAAAAAAAAAAAACATGTCATTTAAGTTCAGATTTCAGTCCCTATTCAGTCTTCAGAAAAATTCAGGACTATTCAGTCTTTAGACAAAAAAACAAACGACCCCTTAGTCTTGGCAGACCTTTAATCCGATCCGATTGGTGTCAAATTTTTTAAAAGAATGACTTTGATTAGAAAGGGATATCATCACTTGGGTACTTATGTTTTTTTTTGAAATATCTATCTTTTACTCGCTTATACATTTTCGGAGGATTGGGCCCTATATTTTTAAAAACCACTCAATTTGGTCCCTCTGACCTGATTTTTAACGGTCAACGGTCACATAAAATGCTAAATGACTAATTTATCCATGGCTTCAGTTTCACTGCCTAAAAGTACCATTCTACCCTTTAAAAATTCGACAATTACAAATAATTTATATAAAAAAAATGGTAGATGGATCTTCACCATCCATCTCAAATATGGATGGGGATGATCAAATCACCAAAAAAAAAAAAATGTTTTCTTTTTATTTCCTTAATTTTATTTATAATTATATATTAATTTAAAAAAAAATTAAAAAAAAGGAAAGAAATATAAAAATTATTTTCTTATATATTAATTTTGAAATTTAACAAAATATTTTTTTATCTTTTTAGCTTAATGCCTATTTTTCAAATTAGAACAACTTCTGTGAACTAAATCGAAATCAACCACCACACCAAACCTAAATTCGAACCCAGCCACCACACCACCACCCAAACCAATCTCTAGCCACCAAACCACCATCATCAACCCTTCAAACCTAGAAAATCCAAACAACCCAGCACAACCCCCAAACCCATCAAATAGGAAATATATGTATAATAAAAAATAAATAGGAAATATGATAAAACATTAGAAAAAAAATTGGAGAACAGATTTATATTCACTATCTTCTAACTAGAGGAGATCTGCCGTGATCTTCGTTGGAGGAGACTGCCCTTCAAATCGCGGCGGCCGACGATTTTGATTCTTTATTATTTGTTTTCTGGTTCTACATAAAAAATTCTAAGGTTTCAATGTTGAAATTGCTTCAAATTGAAGGTGGAAGGAATCGAAGAAGAAGAAACTGGTACCTCGTGGACCGCCGCCGCCGTCGTCGTCGTCGCCGGGTCTCAAGCTTATCACGGTCAGAGAGACTGATGAGGAGAGAGAGATAGATGGTGTGTTTTGGGTGTTGGAGAAGATGGTGATCTGAAAATGGTTGATTTTAGGGGTGGTTGTTGTGTTTGGGTTTGGGTTTGGTTGTGTTTGACAGTGGGCGATGGTGGGTTGGATTTGAGGGTTTGGAAAATGGAAGATGATGGTGTGTTTTGGTAGGTGGTCTTGGTGTTCTGGACAACTGATGAAGAAGATTAAGTTGAAGGTGGATTAAGTTTTAATATATATATATTTTATTTATTAGGTGGAGATCCAGATTGGATCTCCACCATCCATCGCATGTGATGGACGGTGGAGATCCAATCTGGATCTCCACCTAAGAAAAAAAAAAAATCTTTAAATTTATTTATTATTTTAATTTTTTTTTAATTTTTTTTTTTATTATTTGGAGATCCAAACCGTCCATTTGAATAAGATGGATGGTGGAGATCTGGATCTCCACACTTAAATTTAATTTTTATTATATATATATATATATATTTCTATTTATTTATGTATTGACATGTGGCATCTCATTTTTTAAAGACAAAAATACCCTTTGAACCGTTTAATTTTACTAACGTTTGACCAATAGAAGGACCAAATTGAGTGGTTTTTGAAAATATAGGATCCAATCCTCCGAAAATGTATAAGTGAGTAAAAGATAGATATTTCAAAAATAAAAATAAAAAATAAGGAACCAAGTGATAAAATCCCAATTAGAAATAACAATATTTAGTTTTCATTTTTTATTATTGAAAAAAGACAAAGTTTGACAATTAGTTATTAAGGAAGTAATTAGGTATATACCAAGACGACACCTTTTGTGTTGCTTTTAGGGAAAAAAAAGTATACCAAGACGTCATAAGTGCATAACTGGGAGCAAATTAGGAATTAGGAAAGTAGGTTATTTATCATCACCTCACTGGATCATCTTATAACTTGATATTTAAATAAAGCTTGAATTATTATTATTATTATTTTTTTTTTTGAGAAAAAATAAAGCTTGAATAAATTCAACTAGTAAAGCCTCTTTTCATTGTGAAAGAGGTTTTGAATTAATGATTAGGAATTAGGAAAGTAGGTTATTTATCATCACCTCACTGGAATCTTATAACTTGATATTTAAATAAAGCTTGAATAAATTCAACTAGTAAAGCCTCTTTTTATTGTGAAAGAGGTTTTGAATTAATGATTAGTGGGAGGGGGAGTTACTGTAGACCCGCTGAATATTTCTCTGATTATCATGTTGGCCAAATTCCTTTTCAGGACCACAAACATTATTGTTTCTTATAAACTCATTCCCACATGAAAATGGTCTTTGCATTGATTTGGCATAATCATGGCAATTAGTGCAGTAATGATTAAAGAAGAAATGTATTGAAATTTTTTTATTGATTTTTTTTTTTCTCCTTACCATAACAAGAGAAAAGTTGATATTGTTTTTACCCACGATTAGTGTTTTTATTGTTTCTTTCGAATATTCACTTTTTGGACAAAATTGCCCTTTTTTTTATTGATTTTTATTTTAAAGACTAATTTTCTTTATATATATAAAAAAAATTCTCTATTTTTTTTCTTTTTCTTCTAGACCTCCATCTTCTTCTTCTTCTTCTCAGAAAAATAAACTTTTTTCTGTATTTTTTTTTTTTCCCTTTTCTTCTTCTTCTTCTTCTTCCCAGACCTACATCTTCTTCTTTTTCTTCCCGGACCTCTATCTTCTTCTTCTACAATTTTTTTTTGCCCTTGTGTGTTTAATTTGGTTTTGCTCTGGTGTGTTTAATTGATTTTCCATGGTGTGTTTAATTGAGTTGCCCTAGTGTGTTTAATTGGGTTTAATTGGTCTGCCATGGTGTGTTTAATTGGGTTGTCGTGGTGTGTTTAATTGATTTACACCCGGTGTGTTTAATTAGTCTGCCTTTGTGTGTTTAATTGGTCTGCCCTAGTGTGTTTAATTGGGTTGCCGCGGTGTGTTTAATTAGTGGCTTGGTGTGTTTAAAGAAATCTAGAAATTTTCGAGATTTGAATGGATTTGAAAATTTTCCAGATTTCCTCAAACAAACAAAAAAAAAAAAATTAAAAAATCTTTGAAGAGATCTAGATGGATTTTCAGATCTCTTCAAATAAAAAAACAAAAACTAATCCGTGAGAAAGAACACCAATTCATCATCAATCTCAAACAACAATAGTACAGCACCAATCTTCATCAAAAAAACTTTTTTTTTTTCCAATGATAAGAAGAAGAAGAAGAACAGATCTGGACAAACGAAGCCAAACTCGTGACAAACACCGCTGAATCTGTGTCAAAGAACGAACAAACAACAAAACAAAGGCACAACAACAAGAACACAACACTGATCTGTAAACCAGGCAAAGGCACACAAGAACATCCAACAAAGCCCACAACAAAGACTCAAAACAAAGGAACAAAAAAACACCCCACACAATTTTGAAAGAGTAGATACATGTAAGAGAAAGAGTAGATACAAGTAAGAGCAAAACAAATTGCTTGGATTAAAGAGGGGAGAGGCGTGAGAGAGGAGATTTGGGTTGCAAATTTTTTTTTGTTTTGTCTTAAAGAGGAGAGAGGCGTGAGAGAAATTTGGAAAGAGAGACCATTTTTGGTGGAGAGAGAGAGAGAGAGAGAGAGAGAGAGAGAGAGAGAGAGAAAGAAGAGATTGAAGAGAGATAAAGAAGGAAGAGAGAGAACAAAGAAAAACAAATGTTTCTGACCAAAGGAGAGAGAAAATGTAAAGAAAATAATGAAAAATGGGAAAATGAGTGGTATTTCAGTCTCCACAATCAATTTTAGGGTAGAAACAATAAAAATATTAATCTTGGGTAAAAACAATAAACCTCTTAAATTTTTTTGACTAAAAGGGGTATTTCCCCATATACATATATATACATATATATACATATATATATATGAAACTTTTCTCATCAATGCGCACTAATAAATATATATCAATGCCTTGCATGTAGACCATTAGATTCAATTGCTTTGACTCGATCTACTTGCACTTGTCAATGCTTATCCATAATCTATAGTTCACATGTAATGCACTGATGTATTTTATATCAGTGCGCACTAAGGAGAAAAGGACTACATCAGTGCGCACTGAGGAGAGAAGGACTATATGTGTGTGTGTGTGTGTGATTCAATTGCTTTGACTAGATCTACTTCCACTTGTCAATGTTTATCCATAATCTATAGCCCACATGCAATGCATTGATGTATTTTATATCAGTGCGCACTGAGGAGAAAAGGACTGCGTGTGTGTGTGTGTGTGTGTGTGTGTGTGTGTGTGTGTGTGTAGGCAAACAAGCACATCCTCTTATGGCACAAGTGTCATGCGCATTTCCTTCCACATTAGTATCGAGAGGTTTAAGTCTCATCATGTGTATTTTATAAGTATGAGAGCATTCTTCACGATATTGTGAGAGTAGATATCTTGACCACATGTAGTGTTTCATGAATTAATTTCCTTTAATTGAGTCGTAATTCAATTAATTGTTTTTTTTTTTTTGAAAGGCAAAAAATATTCGAAAAACGGCCAAGCCGAAGTACAACAGAGAACAAACAATCCACAAGCCCTCAGGCCTACAAGAAACAACCCAACTGAAACCAAACAGAACAAACAACCCACAAGCCCTCAGGCCTACAAAAAACAACCCAACCAAAACCAAACAAAACAGCTCAAAAGGAAGACACACAAACTTCCTTCCTGCGCCAACAAACCCCAAAAACGACCTCTAGCCAAACCTTACTACAACAAACCCCAAAAACAAAACAGACCCTCCCAAAACAAACAAAACCGATTACTATTTTGTCGCTAATTTGTGCCTAATACCCTTCAACTTCAAAAATGCTTTTGCAATGACGTCAACCATCCTCACTTTGTTTTTGAAATCAAACCCCAAAGCGGTACCCATGACTATAATTTCATTAATCTTCTCCTCAAGGATCCGAGAACACTTAAACTTAGACTTTCTAATCTTCATCTTCTTCCTCTTTTCACAGTGCCTGCTAAGACCTTTTTTAAATAACCCATGATCTTCTATTCCAACCTCCAACGTTGAACAACATGAGAAAATTGACCTAGTGCGAAGAGGCTTTGTAACATCATGAGAAAGTTGAACAGATGCTTTCTTGTTCTTTGATATTGAATCCGATAAGCCCACTTCTGGTCCTTTTAGCACCGGACAAAAACCTTCACCACACTTGACCAGACCATCATCTTCAGCTCTCGATTTAGAAACAAACAGAGAAGCTTGAAACACGCTAGAATTTGAAGCTCCATGAGAAGCTTTAACAACAGCTGGAACACCATTCCTAAACTTGACCAGACCATCACCTACAGCACCAGAATTTGGAACAACATGAGGAACTTGATCAGAAGCTCTCTTGTTCTCTGATGTTGAAACCACCAAACCCACTTCAGAGCCTCTTAGCAGGCCTTCCAATTAATTGTTGCATGCAAGAATATGTTCGTCAGGTATTCGAACTCTATCCTACAACATAGATTCTATAATCAAATAAACATGCTCCTAGGTGATCAATCAAAGAAACATAATAATAGAATAATTAACCTTTCTTATGGAGAAATTGAAATCATCATATTATGAAAATAATGCTTCATTAAAAAAAAAAAACTTGTCTATAGATTTGAATTCATGTTTAGGGCTTCAAGTTAAGCTTAACTAATAATAAAATTAGCTAGACATAATTAAACAAAATTAAAACAACTAAACTAAAGAAAGGTAGAAGGAAGAGAATGTTGATCATCAATTATAGACTTTAGACCCTTCTCTTGCATAAAACTCTCCATATTATAGGTGACTTATCCTTGTGAGCTCCCAATTATTCTTGGCTTAGGAAATCCTCTAAGTAGGAATTTCTTATGAATCAAGGAATAAGATTTCTTTCCTAACTTAACTTTCCTTCTTTGATAATTGAATTCTAATTGAGTTATTGATCACACCAAAATGGGCGCCCGCAATAGTACTAGGCAGTGGGTGTAGCACAATCATAAATGATATTTGTTCCACGGGGATTGATGTATTGGTTACCACAATTGATTGATTACACTACTATATATTTAAACAAGCAAAGATTTGGTGATTCGATTACACTACTCCAATTTAAACTAAACTAAGCTATAATTATAATGCAAATAATGAAACTAAACAAGCAAGCAAACAAACTCAACCACTTGGTTATATAAATATGTGAATGAGGCTAAGACCTTGACTCTGCCTACCCAATTCTCTCCAATTTTAGGCACATCATTTGGATGAATTGTGCAAGTGTGTATGTAGACCCGTGTACCCTTAATTAGTCTCTAACCTCTCTCAAGTCATAAAGACAATATTCATATGCACCAACAACCTATTTCTCAATGGTTATCCAAACTATACATAAATTCATTAAGCATAATGACACACTAATGGACTCTTACAAGCTAGCATCGCATATTTTTATCTTACTAGATTTATAGCGTTCATTTCATCAAGCATGTCGTGTGCTTCTCCTCTCGGTACATTACACAATTACCAAAAATCAACTAAGTGTTAACTAAACACCTAGAAGCATTAAGCATTTGAAATGCACATACATAACACAAGCATTAGAGATAAACTAATGGTCTTTATTGAAGATTCATGAAAAAGGCTTTATCTCGGCTTTAGCCAAGATAATTTTAGTTCATATTACAAAGTGTGACTACAAAAGATGTGATTTTTATGTAAGCCATAATAGAATACAAGTGTTGAATAAAAGAGAGAAAGGTTAAGAATAAACTAAGTGTAGATATCTTCTCTCTTGGCTGGTTGAATGTGCTTGGCTTGCTCTTTCTCTTGATGCTCCCCTTTTGTGCTCCAAGGTTGGGTTTTGATGGTGGGTAATGGTGGGAAAGTTGAATATTTGGTGTTTGGTGAAGTAGATTTGAAGTTTGGATGATGGATTTAAGGTTTGATGTAATGATTTTGTGGTTTTGGAATGTAAAGATGTGTTCTTGGAGTGTTTGGAATGTCAAGGGTCGAGCAAGAGGTGTCTAAGAATGAGAGGAAATGAGATATTTATAGGGGGTGGGAATTAGGGCACGAAAATCTAGAAATTCTATTGATGTGGCTTCTTTGCGTGGCATGTGCGCAATACACTTTAACGCATGAACCGTAGTAACTTTTTTGGACTAAATGCGCAATACGTGCGCAATACAGCTTAACGCATGAATTGCGACAACTTTCTGGAGCAAATGCGCAATACGTGCGTAATACATTTTAACGCACGAATTGTGACAAAGTTGTCATTGTTCTTCAACATCTTCAATTCAGCCCCGATTTCTTCCAATTTTTGCACAAACACCCTTGGAAATCTAAAATAACTTACACAAGCTTATTTAGCTGTTAAATACACCAGCATTACCAGGAAAACGAAAACAAACGATAAGAAATAAGGCTACACCAAGTGTATAAACGACATTATCAGTTATGAAGATTTCCTAATCATCCTTTGACTTTTTAGAACCTTTAGAAATCAATTCGGGAGCTTTTATTGCAATTCTACACCAATTCAAAATTCTTCCTTGTCAAGACCTGGGGAAATTTTTTTTTATTTCACCTTCAGGTCCTAAAATGGGTAGAAATTTCTCTAGAAAACACGGAATTACGAACGCTAAAATTTGCCGAAAACTAGACATATGTGGCTTTCCAAATATATGTGGATCTCAACCCAATTTGATATGTGGAAAAAGTTATGGTCTCTGCAACATGGACATTTTGCATATGCACTTCTCCAAACTTCTCTAAAATTATATTTTACATTTAAACTCATCTAAATAGCTATTTTCTACACAATCTCAACAAACACGTTAAAATATCCAATTTGACATAAGAACATAACATAAATCATATGAATTAATGGTCTCAAATAACATTTATCAACCTAACAACCTAACAATCAATATCTTGAATTGTTTTTGTATTACCATAAATATAAATTAATAAAACTTATCCAACCTAGCTACTATCCACTCTTATTTGAACTTTGGAATTGTTGGGAAATACAACAATCAGTGAAAGAATTAACAAATGAAGAAGGTATGAAAGGTACAATGAAGCATCGGTGTCTAAAGTCATTGTGCACTAACGATATTAGACTGTGAACACCTTTGACGTTTACAGGCTTGCCAAGATATGAAATTGTATCATTGTGTAGATGATAGAATATCGGTAATTTAATACAAGAAAAAATGTAACAACATGGTTTTATTAAATAAGATAAAATGTGTATGAGAGAATTTCACTGGCTTAACTCTCCAAGTTAGCCAAATTATAGTCTGATTCAAATTGTGCAAAAATGGGCATTTTGTAGAATAATTTGCACCCATTCGTAAAACAATGCAACCTTTAAGCATAAAGTTGAGTTTTCTCACTTAATAAGATACATATATTAATATATCCCTCCCTTTTCCATTACTTCCTTGGATTGGTGAACATTTATTCTTATTTAAATGCATAATATTCATAACACTCCATATTGTATGTCTGTCGTATGATTGTGTCTTGTTAAAACCTTTATTAGTAAAATTCAATTAGAACAAAAAAAAAAAAAAAAAAAAAAAGCAACGGAAAAAGAATATACTATTCATTTGCACCTCAAATTAACATTTAGTTGTATAAGGCATGCAAAACTATTGTTTAACATAAAAACCTAGTGATGGAAAAAAGAAAAGAAAAAGTAAAGTGTGTAATATTTCCTTCAAAATCAATATATAGTCCCCTTAATAAATACGCTTCCCCTCGTTTTAGTGCGGATGCTTCAAACTTTTTGTAAAAACTTTTCATTTGTATTATACACCAATTTTTTGAATATCACAATTGATAATGCACTTGTATATAATTCTGCAAGATTGTAATTTGAGCATATATATATATATATATATATATATACATATATTTTATTGTTATATCACCACATTTTGGAGACCATGTATGAATAAGAACTTAATTTAATAAAATAAGTAATTCCTTTTGAATTGGTGCATTGTTTATATTTTATATCTTTGCAAGTTAGGTACAAGAAAATTACATAAAACTCATTGAGATTTTCATTTTTACATGTGAAAACAACTTTATCAAAAATCGACACCGACCTTCTCTGCCATTAATGAAACTTAACAGCTATAGGGATATTTTTGTCCATCCACCTTATTTTTAATATTTTTAAAAATAGAAATTTATGAATGTAAAATGAAAGAAAGAAATAAAAACCTAGAAAAACATTAAAAAATATATATATATAGAAAACAAAACAAATGAGGTGGAGATCCATCTTTGGATCTATATGAAATGGAGCCATCTGAATCTCCATGGATGGAGATCAAAAATTTCATTTTTCTTTGTTTTTCAATTTCTATTTTTAATGGATCTCCACCATTTGGATCTCTACTGTCTAAGTGGACAGAAGAGATCCATATTTTTTATTTATTTATATTTTTTATATTTTTATTTTTGTTAAAATATTTTATTTAAAAGTTGGAAAACAATCAACTTTAACGGATTTGCACCAATGGCAGGGGATGTTAATGTCAATTTTTGATAAAGTTGTTCTAATCTGTAAGAAGACAAACGTCAACGAGTTTTGGTGTAATTTGCACAATTTGGTAATTCAATACCGTCAATTCCTTCATTATATTCCGTAGAAGGGAATTATATTTCACTTTGATTTATCTAATAACCAACGGCATATTCAATGGATGAGTTTTATTCATGTAAAAGTGCTTCAAAACTTTTTCTTAAATAAGTAATAATATGGTTATTGGAAAATACACAATTCATCAACTGAGATTGAATATTATTTTCTTAATTACGTAAACATTTGATAAAAAAAATAATTTTACATTTATATCTTTATGACTATGTACTTTTATTTTAAATTTTATAAATAACTAAAAAATAAATAATTTAATAAATCCTACACTAAAATTATCTATACATCGATGATAATTCATAAATTATAATTTTAATTGGGTAAATAAATTATTATTTTAGGAAAATATTAAGTTCATATAATTTAAAATTATAAATGTGCTATTTTTAATTCATAAAAAAATACTTAGGGGTTATTTGTTTTTTCTTATCCGGAATAGGGACTGAAATCTTAAATTGGATAATATATTTGTTTGTTTTTTTGTTTTTTGTTTTTTTTTTTTTTTGTTTTTTTTTTGTTTTTTTTTTGTTTTTTTTTGTTTTTTTAAAGATAAAATTGTGTTAAAACAAGTAATTTGACATTTATACCCATATTAAGAAAAGTACGCACATAACATAGAACCAAAACAAAGTAAGAAGAATATTTTATAAGTTTTCAACTGTACACATGATTTACATACGACCATTTGTGATGCTTTTTCCCTTAGGTCAGTTCTTTAAAAAAAAAAAAAAATGATTCACTGGTATTGGTTGGTTAGAAGGAGAAAATTTAAACTTTTTCAACAGTTCACATATAAACCAGGTGCTAAACTGCTATGAGAAAATTTATACATTTTTTACGACTACACAAACAAACAAAACACTAATATGTTGTGCTAATAAAGTGTTGTTTTTATGTTTTAAAATTACATGCTAAGATGACCATTTTTAATTTTATAAAGCTATTTAAATTGTTTACAAAACCACCATAATTTGATAGAAAAATTATATATAGAGCACAACACAAATAGTTGGATAAGAAAAAAAAAAGTAAATAACAAGTTCTTACTGGAATTTGGTTGACGATATTAAATTGCCCAATTTCAAGAAGATTTTAGTATGAGAAATGATTAGGCTTTTTTATATTTTTTCTTTAAGCCGTTTAAAATATACATGAATGTGTTAAGATAAAGAAATTTAAAACATATAAAATGAAGAAAAAATAAGAAATATGTTATAGTATTTGAAGAAATTAAAATATTTGAACTGAAATCCAGTAATTTGGAATTAAGTTATAAGTCACGATTTTTTACTTTATTTTTTTCAGTTGTGTTTTGGTATTTTTTAAATTGTTTGACCACTTAAAAAAAAAAAGCAACCTAATGATTTCAATTCAGACCCATTAAGTTTTAAGTGGAAAATCAAATGACCTCTTAGTTAAAATTACAATACAAATTAACCGATTTACTAGTAGCATACGAAGATTGAGAATTTGTAGGCCATATGATGAATATAAAATTTGAAATATAATATTTTTAGAAGGATAATTTTGAAAGAAAATATTGTAATTATGATTAAGTGATAAGTCAAAATTTTTAACTTTTTTTTATTTTAAATTGTTTTTTTAATTATAATTTTTAAGTTGTTTCACCACTTAAAGAAAATAAACAAAAAAACAACATAACGTGTCCTATTCATAATGATGATAGAGGTTATGGTAAGATATATACAGGAAGATTGAAGTTACTTCCATAGATGGGTGGACATTCATTCTTATTTAAATGTATAGCAGTCATAACATAATTATGATTTTTATTCTAATTGAATTTATGTTATTTCAAATCTTTTTAAAAAAAAATATTAAGTAATATTTTAGATGAACTGCTTTGAATTATTTAAGATTTCATCCGAATTTGGGACTAATTAAATATATAGAGAAATTTGCTTTGCTTTCTATTTTCTATAGGAACACATTTTAAATCATTTTGATAAATTTGAAATTAAATGATATTTTCTGAATTTATATTGAAATCACCAGGGAACAGAAAGATCCAATCCATTTCCATGTTTTTTTTTATGTGGGATTGGATTAATCTCAGTCCAATCCCACATTTGGAGGCACCACCGTATCGGACAAGTCCAATTCGGTAGGGCCTTCCCTTGCGTCTGTAGGAATATATATATATATATATATTTTATAATTATTTTGTGGGAAAATTACATTAAAGTATCCTGAGTTTACCCAAAACCAGAACCATAGCTGACTTTACCCGATGATACCCTTGACATGGGCTTTGACCGTTAAACTTAACGGTGACTTAACTTTTATCTAGAATGTGCCAAAATACCCTTCCTTTTAATATTTGATTAATTATTTTAATATTATTAAAAATAGAAACCAAATGGGTACCAGATTACCAAATCTCCATCTAGTACTAGATTTACATGAAGATTCAAATGAACACCAACAAATTTAAACACCCAATAAAAAAAATGAAGAATTATTATTCTTATTTTTTTTTTTTTTTAAAAACTACTGATCTCCAAATAGAATCGATTTGGCATAGATCGAACAGTGGAAGAATGGTGGTGAGAGGAGAAAACTGAGCGGTGGGCATGAAGGGAGCAGTAGGAGATAACAGGGACATTGGTGACAGAGGCACATGGAGGAAGGGGGCTGTGAGGGGTTCGGTGGATGGAACTTGGAAGAGATCTCCAATGCAGGTTTGTGTTTTTGTTTGCAATTTTTTGTGTTGGGTGCTATGAATCTACTGAATCTCCATAGTAGATCTGGAACAAAATTTGTGTGTGTTGGGTTTTGATGTGTAGTGGAAAAATCTAATGAATCTCCCTCACTGGTTTGGTTTGAGACGTATTTTTTTGGTCTCTATTCCTCCAATGTCTTTTAAAACAAAAAAATTATTATAGATGGGTAAAATGACATACTTGCCCTTTAGAAGTTAATAAGGGTGTTAAGTTAAACAGTCAAAGCCCTAATCAAGGGTATCTTTTTGTGATTTCGGGAAAATTCAACTATGGCTTTGGTTTGGGGTAAACTCAGGGTGCTTTAATGCAATTTTGCCTATTTTTCTAGTTTCTTAATAATAATTTAATAATAAATTAATTATAAAATTTAAATATATTTAAAATCAATATAAATCTGTAATTTTATTTAAAATTAATTTTGAATATTATTAATTTAATTATATATAAATTATAATATTTATTTTATTGAAACAATTATTTCAATAATTTTTTATTCAATTTTCATTTGATTATTAGGGATGTCTCAACGGGATTGAAGAATATAAATTCGTTGGGTCCACCGTAATCACACATATATATTCTTTAAAAAAAATTATTTTATTAAATAAACAAATTATAAAATTAATTTTTTTAAATTTTCAAAATTTAAAAATATTTTTCGATATTGTTATTTTGATAATATATAAATTAAAACATTTATTTTCTTCAAATACATATTTCAATAATTTATTACTCATTTTTAAAATATTATCAAATTAAAAATATTATTATATTTAGTTCAATCTCATGTTTCACCAAACAAAAATAGTATTAATTCAGTCCAGTCCCATGTTTCTCATAACACAGTATAATATTAATTTAGTCCACTCCACTCCAATCCCATCTAATCATAGTCCCATATCAATCCAATCTAATCCCATAAAATAATCCAATACAATCTCGCATACTAAACGGGACATATGTGCATATATCAATATATGAGTAATACTAGGTTTTTCAACTTTTTGTTTTGTTTTTTTGTTTTTTTTTTTCACATTCTTTCCCAAATAATGTGGCATGTAAATTGTTAACATCTTGTAAATCATAAGAATATGTGGTGGTGAGTGATGAAATGTTGACAACCCGCATACACATTATTTATGAAAAAAAAAATTGGATTCCTCGTCGGCATATAAGCCTATTAATTACTAATTTACTTCACGCACCTAAATAAAGAATGGTGCGTGCATTTAATGAATCATTTATTGTCCCATATGACTTTGAGAAGGTGACTGACAAACTTGTCTTAAAATTTCCAAGAAATTATATCAAGTGGGCATACAATCTAGACATGGAACCATCAATTTTAATTAAAGCTCATTTGATTTACCTACTACCTTCCTTCGTAATTTCATATTACCAAATTTGACTTTTAAATTGGATAGTTCTGTAATTTTTGTTTGGTTGCTTGGAAATACATGTTACTGGCAGTCAAAACATTCTCAATGTTTCACTTGGTTAGTTTTTATTGGTAATTTAAGTTACTGTAATTAATTATTCTTTTAATTAAATTGAAAAGTGATGGACACATGTACGTGAGAACAAATAAATCTTATCAACTTTTTCTACTTTATTTAATTGACGGGTCTTCTTATATCAATAGTATAATAACTTTTCAAAATAATTCAACTTTAAAAATTAAATTTATATAGATTGCATTTAATTGCAATCCAATGGCTATTGTACTCTCCGAAATCATTTTCTGTCGGTAATGTTAGTAGCCAAACCCTAATTGATAACTCAAATGGGATGTTTATTCCTTCTTTTTAAATTTTTTTAAAATTTATTTTCTGCCAACAACTTTAATTAATTTCTTAGTCTTTACAAGACATCATCTGAGCTGATAAAGACGAAAATTAAAGGGAGAAAAAGTTATTCTCTCTCTCTCTTTTTTTTTTTTCCTTCATAGATTTTAACACCATGTACTTTTTTTTTTCTCTACTTTTTATCTAATCACTTTCTTCTCTCATAGGAAGCCCTCAACAAACCAGAAAAGTTAAAAAATAAAAAAAATAATGTATTCCAATTTCTTTTTCATTGGATTTTATCGTCACCACCAAGTCCTTTTTCTTTCTCCTTAATTTGCTTCATAAAGAGAAGATTTATAAGGCTATCCCTTATAAAAGCTTTTAGCTTTTGCATTCCCAAGAAATAATTTCAACTAAAAAGCTCTCTATAATTCCCCATTTGTGGTGAGTTTGATTAGAATATATAGCACATATATGCTATACTTAGCAGCTAGCGTTATTATTTCATTTAATAAAGTTACTATTTACATGAGTAAATTTGGGTACAAATTTCTGGTGGACGACCGGTCATTTTAGCAAGGAATAATGTTTGAAAAGAAACGTATGTCAAAATTGTACCATTGAAGCTATAGCTGATATGGACCATATATACATTAAATTTGAAAGTGTGGACAGAAGTGGCTTAACAAAATTTCCATGAAAGCTTTCAAGTGATGTCAGTTTTGTGACTTTTGTCTTGTAATTTAGCTTGTTTTAGGATTGAAAAAATCGGGTGAGGCCATATACAAAGTTACTAGTAAAGACATTGTGGACCTCTTATATATTGTCTTCCTTCCTAAAAAGAAAACAGTAACCAAACTTTCTTACCACAAAATTTACAACAAATAAAATTGAACTAAGCATTAGCTTCAAAAAATAAAAATAAATTTGAACTAAGCATCATATCTTTTAATTAACAAAATAATTAAACAATTTCAAGAAACTGTCAAGAAAAAATTGATACTCTTGTAATCTGATGATTTTACCAATATTGTATACTTTGACTCAAAGTACATACACTTTGAGTCAAAGTATGTAAATCTAGTGGTCCACATTCTTCGTCCTGATATATTTATTGTCAGGACGAACTGACAATAGAAAATCTATATATATACAAATTTTCTATTGTCAGTTCGTCTTGACAATAAATATATCAGAACGAAGAATGTGGACCACTAGATTTACATACTTTGACTATAAGTATATACACTTGTCAAAATTTCTCCATAATCTATGTTCCACATTCTTAGTCATGATATATTTATTGTCAGGACGAACTGACAATAGAAAGACTGTATATAAATATAAATATAAATATAAATATATATATATACGGATTTTCTATTATCAGTTCGAACTGACAATAAATATATCATGACGAAGAATGTGGACCATTAGATTTATATACTTTGACTCAAAGTGTATGCACTTGTCAAAACTTCTCTATAATCTGTGGTCTACATTCTTCGTCCTGATGTATTTATTGTCAGTTCGAACTGATAATAGAAAGACCGCATATATATATATATATATACAGTCTTTCTATTATCAGTTCGAACTGACAAAAGTTATATCAGTTCCTTGTATGTGGGCCACTGGATTTAAATACTTTGACTGACAAATGCATACAGCCAAGTCAAAGTATTTAAATCTAGTGGCCCACATGTAAGGAACTGATATAACTTTTGTCAGTTTATCAGTTCGAACTGATAATAGAATTTCTGTATATATATATATATAATCAATATTAAATTTGACCAAATTAACGTGTGTCAATGACCTAACACTTTGTTCTTGTAGAAGGAAACATACATCTGACTAGAAAACAAATTTTTTGTAACAATAATCTCAATATATACAAAAAAAAAAAAAAAAAAAAAAAAAAAAAAAAAAAAAAAAAAAAAAGACTTGATGTATTCTTTTCTATTCTTCTCTAGACTTTTCCTTAGCTTTTCTCATTCTCTTTGAATTTTTGCTCTTCCATGGAATGGTGTGGTGTTCTTGATTGGCATTGAACATATCAATATTTTCAGTGGTTATAAACTACGTACCCACTACGTACCCACTTAATCAAGACAATAATTGAGAAGCGTACTGTGTAAAGTGGCATATTAACACAATGTTAACGTCTTAAATTATTGTATTTTGCAATTGCAAGTCCTTTTCCTTTGAAAATAGAAATAAAAAAAATATTGAGCGCAAGACTTGACCCACGTACTGCACTATTATTTGGTGAATAAAAGCACACACACATATGTGAAGGTACTGGTGAGTGGTGTCCTACCTTTCCTAGCAGGTAATTAACATAAAAACTACAAGTTACGTACAAATTATCTAATTAATGAAGAATAGGAAAATTAGCTCGCACAAAAAATGAAAAACATTATAATCATGCAGCAGGCTTTTCAGTGAAAAAACATATATAATTTGACTTTTGATAATTTTAACACTATTTTTCTCATGCAATCATTTCCCAGTTGTTTCCTAGTTTAATTTGTATTCTTTTCTTCTTCTTTTCCTTTGTTGATAAAGTGTAAAGTGTATGTAACAATGCCAAGGTATGAATTAATTATATATATAAAGAGAGAGAGAGAGCCACAACCCTTTTGGTAAAATTTAATTTATATGAAATACTTTATAAAATGTAAAGTTCTCCATTACAATTACCAAGGATCACTTCATACTTTTAAAGAGTTAAAGGTCACTGATTGACTATCTAAAGTTGTCTCTCTCTCATTCTCTCTCTCGTGCAAAAACATACAAAATCAATTAGATTTCATATAGTTACGTAGGAATATTATAATATTTATGATTTGGATCTCACACAGCAATTGATATGATGGAAATGCTTTTTTAATTCCCACCCTTCTCCTTTTGTTGCTTTCTGTCTTTCTTGTCTCCTTTGTCTTTCTTTAGAGCTCTCTCTTTTTCTTTTCTTTTTTTTTTTTCCTTTTTTTTTTCCTTTTTTTTTTCTTTTTTTTTTTTTTTTTTTCTTCTCTGATTTGGGTACCTGATTCTCTTCACCAGCTCCCCTTTGAGAGAGATTATAATGATTTCAAAATGAGTAGTACACTACACATATTTCATAGGAGATATCAATGTGGCCTTCCCAATGTAAACTCCAGATTAGGCTTCTTGGGGCTTGTCCCTGAAAGGTTTGGTGAGCTTACATCTGATATTCCTTCATAGCTCAAGCATTTCGGATCCATATCCTTCAGAGAATTCAAACAAACATTTATAAAAAAAAAATATAAAGTGAAAAAAAATTGAGAAATGGTATATCACAAGAGAAGTGTGTGAAGTTGGGAATCAAAGGACATTTGACTCAGGGAATGATAGAATATTATCAATGAAAAAGAAACTATACTGTTGCAGAATGCAGAGTACATGATCAAAAAGCCTGCTACAGTAATGCATGTCCTGTTTGCCTATAATCATTATTGTTTTTGAGTCTTGACCATTATTTTATTACATCTGTTTGACCCTACTAATAACTTATTGATCTACTTATAATTTAATTTGAACACCACCAGCTGGGTTTGATGAGTCAATTAATGGATTAGGTTTTCAAGTAATAATAGGCTGTGGTAAATTATTGTAAGGGGGGGAAAAACACTTTTGTTACTTGGACCAGTTAAAGTGGCAAAACCACAAAATTGTCCCTTGAATTTGTTGAATGTGTAAATCAGCTTTTTTGGAGTTGAAGGCCACAGCCTTTTCTTAGTTCCCTCCAGTACTGTAACAGTATATATTCAAACTCGAGGTCATTCTGGGAAAGAAAATGGTTTTTTTTATCTTTTTATGTTTTAAGTACATACACATATACTTGATGACGAAAGTGATACTGATTAATTATTTCCTGTTCTGCCCTTCCTCAATGAATTAGCTAAGAGTTCTCATGATTACTATGAGGGTTTGAAATGAATTTAAATAAATACCTCAAGAGAAAGAGAAGGTAAGTTATTTCCAGCAGAATCCTTTGTTTTGGCATTCAACCAAGCTTCCCTGCTAAAAACCAACAGAAAGAGAGAATATTTCATATCAGTGGAAGCCATGCAGAAGAGCAAAAGCAAAGCAAACTGAGAAAAAAAAAAAAAGAAAAGAGAAGAAAAGAAAAGAAAAGAAAAGCAAACTTTTACTGTCTTGTTTATACTTGCTCATCATGACTTTATAACATTTTATTCTGATTGAAAAAAAAGCACAAGGCAGCAGTCCCATGTGATAACCCAGTACCCCATAACAAGAAACCACAAGCAAATTAATTTGAAAGAGTATATATATATATATATATATATATATATAGCTTTAATACCAAGATTTCCACTAATGGGTCCAACTCCAATCCATCAAAGGGTTTAGCTTTCAAACTAAGTTTTCTAATAGTAGGTCCCATGATCTGAGCCCACAAAATCCAAAGGAAAGAGATATCTCCATATTTTAGGTGGATTTGTCAAATGGGAGGATTCCCTTGTCTTGAAATGGTAGGAGAGTGAGTGGGTTGGATTCTTTTTACTTCCTTTTCACCCACTACTCCAAGAGGATTGTTTATATAATTACCCCATCATGGTGTCTCTGTGTTCTTGGTCCTAGACAGACAGAACAAATCACTGAAATCATCTCTCTCTTTTTGTGATTTCTTGCATGTAACTATGTTTGTATATCTGTGTGATTGGAGAGAGAAACAGATAGATAGGGATGTTTATACATATATAAGATGAGTAGCCAGTACTGTCGATTGCATATATATAAAGATTTTAAAAGCAAACATGATATATATTCCACATGAAGCTTCTCATCATTCATCAACCATCAACTTATATCAAGGAACAAAGTTCAAGAACAATTTAACAAAAAAAAAAAAAAAAAAAAAACACTATTATCTATTCTACATATTGCGCTTAGAACATTTTACAAATTATATATTAGGAAAATGGCTTAGACCAACCTTCAGAATATTTCTCAATTTAAATGATCAAAAAGGAGAGAGTGAGAGAGAGATTTGCTATTTCTATATATAAATCCTCAAGCACAAAATATGTGATAATTAACCTAGATATCAAGATATGTGAGCTTCTGACTATTAATTTTTCTTTTTGTTTAGTCTTTTACTTTTCTAACAAAAAAAAAAAAAAAATTGAAGCAGAAAGAATAGAGTATTAAGCGTGCAAAATGAGTAACTAGATAGAGTAATAACCTTGAAGAATTGCTCCAGAGGCCCTGATATTCCTTTTCTTGATGATGAACATTAATATTTGTCCTTCCATGTTGGATTGTTAACTCAGCAGCTGGCCTTCTCGACTGTGGAATCTCAAACATCAGATCTTCAGAAGTATCACCAGACGAACCATTTTCAAATACATCTGATTGCGCTGCGCATAAACAAAACCAAAACCAATTTCAATATTTATATATATTGTTGTATATATAAATTTCTAGCTAACAGTTCAAAAAAAAAAAAAAAAAAAAAATTACAAATATATATATGAAGCGGAGGCATATTTACCAGAAGAAGCTGCTGCTCTATCGGTGGTCTTCACTGTTCGGTACATCTGCAAAATAGATATTAATTAGTGTGATAATAGAGCAGGAATATTAATTAGGGCATCAAGGATATATAATAAAGAACAAATATATATGTAGGTGAGTAGTTGTAATATTTACATAATTATATACAGAATCAGATAAAGAAGAAAATTAGAAGATGATGATTAGAAGGGACCAATATACAGTGTTTGCATACAAAGAGACATGGTCTGATACAGTGCACTGTTGAGCAAGTACAAACTGTAAAAAAAAAGGCTGGGAGATGAATATGCAAACTACACACGGAAGCATTTATGTTCATATAAATAAATGCATGCATATTTATATATACATATGGATGTGAGACTGTAAATACTTAACCATGGTTAAGGAAGAATGGTTAGGATAACCCATCTGAAGAAGATATCATTGAGAAATGATAATGTTCTGTACTTGCTTGCGTTTCTTTCCTATCTCCACTCCCCACTCTCCAGTGTAAATTAAATAAAATTGTTTTTATTAAAATATATATATATATAAAAGAAATGTGACTAATCACTGAGTGTAAGTAAACCTCCGTCGGCTAGTTTTAATTTAATTTTGTTGGGTTAGTCTTATTTGTTTTCTGAAATCGATGATATCCTCTCTCTCTCTCTCTCTCTCTCTCTCTCTCTCTCTCTCTCTCTCTCTCTCTCTCTCTCTCTCTCTCTCTCTCTCTTTTTTTCTTTTACTTGGGGTGGTTCATTCTTCCAAGCAAAAAGCTGTTTATTAGCTTGCAGGACCATCAGATCTAGTAGAAAAAGAAGTGCTAAGGATTTGAGAGACCCTCTGCAGGGAAACATTGGAATTTGTAATTTATATTATTAACCCCTTCTATTAATTTAGATTGTAGCGCTCTTAACATTTACAATAACCACCATTACCACTGCATCAACTACTACACCACACTTTCTTTTAAAAAAAAAAAAAATTTAGAATTAAAATCATGTAAACATTTCAAGGAAATTAGCAGAGAGAATGAGAGGGGTTTTATTTACCTGTAAATGAGATTTAACATGTGCCAAGGTTAGATCCTTCACATCCATTAGCTCAAGGACTGATTTGGGAGTAGCTCCTATACCCATTTAAAACAGCATATAGAAAGGAGAAGAAAATGAGTCAAATTTATCTTTAGCATAAGTAATATAATATATTTCTTTTTTGTATTTTGAAAGAGCTATAGAAATGAAGCATACTTTCATGGCCACCCAAAAGCTCAACAGCATGAACAAAGCGATTATGAAGCGTGGTAGTCCACCGCATCCTGGGTGCTCTCATGCTGCGTTTTGCCGGAAACCTCGACGATATGAATCTTGATCTCATCAACCCTTGAGACTGATAAGGACTTGTATTATTATTAGTAACCAAAGAAGGAGGAGAAGTAGCTAAAGAAGAAGAAGAATCCAAAGCCTGTTGATGAGGAAATGGAAAAGAAGGATGATGAGGAGGGTTTTGGTAAACAGGAATTCCTCTTATGGGTCTCAAAAAACCAAGCTCATGGCTCAATCCCTGTTGTTGTTGTTGTTGTTGATGATGATGATGTTGATAAAGCACTGCCGCTGCTGTTGCTGCTGGGTTATGGAGTTGGTTCTGGTGGTGGTACTGGTTGTTGTGTTGAAAGGAGTGAAAAATATTTCCATTACATGAATTGGTGTTGTTTTGGAGGAGGTTGGAGTTGTTGGACTCATGAGAAATCCTTGGATTCGATAACGAGAGCTCGAAACAACTATCCATTGAAGACACAGAGTTTCTAGCGTCCAAGGCTCTCTTCCAAAACCCCAAATCCATCTCTTCTTCTGTACTAGTTCTCCTCCATGTTGATGTAGCTTTGCTGTTTGGAGGGCTAATTTGTAAAGACAAATCCGGTTGTGCTGGGAACAGCTCCATCTTTAGAAACAACTCAAACCCTCCTACCTTTTCTTCTTGCTGTTGCTTTTCTGGTATTGTAGATGGAGACAAGTACTTGTATTATTTCAGGATTAAAGATATGAAAGTTGTGGAGGGTGTTTTGAGTGATCTGCTACAAGTAAAAGCTTCCTTGGTCAAAAAAATAAAAATTCAGGTGAGATTTATGGAGGTTCTTCAGATGGGGGTTTGATCAATTTTGAGGGGAGTAGTTGCAGACTTGCAGAGATTTGAGATTGAGAGAGGAGAGAGAGAGAGAGAGAGAAGAAATGACAAGGTATGAAGTGAATGGTTGTTTCTTTTGTGTGAAGTATATGTGAGAAAATGACACTTGAGAGGAGAGGGGCTAATAGCAAGAGCAAGAGAAATAAAAAGAGAGAGAAAGTATGTTTCTTTTGTGGACGTGGGGATAGAGTACTAGGGTGAGAAAATTATAAATAAATGAAAAAAAATATAAAGTAAATAAATTTTGGGACTTGATTCCCTTTTTTTTTTTTTTTTTTTTACTAGACTTTATAATTTGTTTTCTTTAGAGAAGAAAAAGCAAAAAAATAAAAAATAAAAAATAAAAAAAAAACTTTTAACGTGTGTGTAATGTGTATTGTTCCTCTCTCAACAACTCATGCTTACCTTTCTAACCCACACAACATAACTCTTCTTTCAACAGAAGCATATGCTCGTTCTTCTTCTTCCTCCCCTCCTCCTTTTTCACAAAACCCTAAAAAATAAACCATTAGTTTTTCAACATTATTATTACTCACTCTCAGACTCTTGACTCTTCTCCACACCCTAGGGTTTCTTAAAAATCACAATATCACAACCACTCATTGCAATATGATGAACCCATAATTCTTGCATATCAAATCATTTTACTTTTGTCTAACTTTTGGGTCCCACCATTTCTCTTCTTTTTATCTTTATTATCTCGCGATAAATTCAACCTCTAGCTGGGTCAGTTGGTTGGGATGGTCCTCCTAAAGTCAAATTAATCTTTCACTCTACAGTCTACAGAAACCAAAGCAAGGTTACTGGAGTGGGGACATAATGGTAAATATGGGTTTTCAGTAGGGGTGATTTAGTCAGTCACCCCCACCCTCTACTCTCTGCCCAGATGTACCATCGACAAAATGTTAAAAGTGGATTTCATTTAATCAGCAGAACGACAATATAGAGTCTATTTTAGACTTACCATATTATTGCATATATACATATAAATTGTTTGGACATTTTGGCTGGTAGGGTTATCACTTATCACACTTATCATATGCTAATTATTAACTGCTTACAAAGTCGCTAATCATTAATTAAATAATTTTCACCCAAATTAACCTTTTTTTTTTTTTTTTTTTTTTTTTTTTTTTTTTGTTGTTGTTGTTGTCAAAACCACTCTTTAAATCATTCTTATTTACAATACTACAAGGAGAATGTCTCCTACCACTGCATAATTTCCTGAGAATCCGCTTTATCACAAATACTTTTGAAAAAAATTTGTTTTGAAACATCTACTCCCAAATAGTTAAAAAAAAAAAAAAAATCGACAAAGAAAATATATATTTAACTTTAAACACTCCACATGTTTATAAGCTAAGAGAGTAGGGTGTGTACGATTCTACGATCCAAGATAAACTGAATCTAAAATATGTGTTCGAGTTGAGTCACCTTATTAACAAGCCAATTTGATTAAAAAAAATGAAAACTGTATATTGTTTTATTTTTTATTTATTTTTAATATATATAGTAATTAGTAATTAGCAAGCTTTAGTAAGTCTCGAAGCTTACTGACTTTCGTAAGCTTCGAGATTTACTGAAGCTTGGTAAAAAAATTATTTATTTTGTTTTTTTTCTTTACAAATTGATTTTTTTTTTTGGGTACGGATATTGACACCCATAAAACTTATTAGTACACCTATTTTAATAAGTACACTCATGTTTAAAATTTAAAAAATAAATATTACTATAAGCACCCATCATAATACCAATAGTACCCTCATTGAAATAAATATTTCATCTTAATATATATTATTTATAAACACTTTTAAATTATTATCACACCCAATTTATTAAAAAAATCATATTATTTTAGGAATCAAATCCTCTTTTAATGATGGTCAAATTTACTTTTAAAAATATCTCAAATATAAGAGCCTTATAAAAGGGACTATGTGGAATCGTGTATTTTTAATTTGGAATTTTCTTATTTATATAGCTATCTTAAAAAAAAAAAAAAAAAAAATTGTTGTATAGCTATGTTAAAAATATATATTTTGTTTTCTCTTATTTATACAACTATCTTTAAAATAATAATAAAAAACTTACTATATCTACGGCTATTTAAAAAAAAAAAAAACTTATTGATATCTATAGTTATCATTAAAAAAATATATTTTGTTTACTAATAGAGTTTAATTAGGGTTTATCATAAGTTTTTTTTTTTATTTTTTTATTTTTTATTTTTTTATTTTTTTATTTTTTTAATAAAGAAATATAGTTGAAGATATATGTGTAATTAATAAGTGTATATAGTATTTGGTTTATTTTAATTAAAGTAATTTGTCTTTATTAGTAAATTTCTATTGGGATATTTTTGTAATTAATTTTTTTTTTATAAAATATGGGTGTACTAATCAGTTTTATAAGTGTCAATATCAACTATATATATATATATATATATATATATATATTTTTTTTTTTTTCAGGTTGGTTTCATTTATGCTTATGTGTTTAAATTCGTGTGAATCATTTGCAACTTTTAAAGTTTTTATTTTTATTTTTTATGTTTCTCTCACTAACTTCGCTATACAATTTTCTCTCTCTCCCATTTCAGACAACAATCAAAGAAGGTTTTTGTTTTAATATTTTTATTTATTTTATTTTTTAAATATTTTAAATCAATTATATTTGTAGAGACAAATAAAATAATCAAATAGGTATGGAGAGAGAGAGAAAGAGAGAGAGAGAGAGTGATGAGAAAAATGGTGAGAGGATAAAGAACTCAGGCGAGAAAGAAGAGGAAGTTAAAAATGGGTTTTAAGTAAAGTTAGTGGGTAAGTTTCTATAAATTAATAATATTGGGCCGTTCAAAATTTATTAATCAATCAATAAATTAATAATTTATTAATTTATAGAGTATATTTATAATTAAATGTATATACAAATAACCAACTAAAGATTCAACTCATCTAAGTCATTAATCAACTAAAATATATTAAGTTAATAAAACACTAATTCCATTATACACTTAAAGCATCAACTACACTACATAATTTTTTGTTGCAATTTGAGAATTCAACTCCAAAATTTCTAAATGCATTAAGAAAAATTAGAAATGAAATTCAACTAGATTTGAATTTCAAATAAAAAGAAACAAAAATAGATCAGTCATATTTTCAAGAAAATATGACAGTAAATTATATTTATAATTTCAACAAATTATTAATTTATGATATGAATGGGACCACAAATTTATATAGGGGTTTTCTGAAAATTATTATTTTATCGATTTATCGAAATTATTAATTTATCCCATTGGCCCAAGTCGGGACCATAAAAAATTATCATATTATAGAGATTATTAATTTATCGAGCATTAATTTATAGAGGTTCTACTGTGTTTTGATGCTATTAAAACACAAGTTCATAACTTGATGACAAAGACACAAATTGAACCCAAATTAGTGCTATTTAGGCCCATTCTCTTTATATATATATATATATATATATATATATATATTTCCGTATATATTATTTTAAATATATTTTTAATATTTGAAGTTGTTGAATTATATATAAACAAGTTATAATATATAAAATTTTTATGAGATAACATAATCGATTTATGGTCCAAAAGGCTCATACAGTTAATAACATTAGTAAAATGCTCAGTAGGCCCAAGCTGCTCAAAATCATATTAAACCGAACCAAATCGAATCGAAAAAAAGAAACAGGTTTGAGTCACATCGAGTCAACATTTTTTTACGAGTCAATCTATTTCATCAAAAAAAATGAAAATCAAATACATGCGAGAGGGATAGGGTTTTAGCTAAATACCAAATCGATCCAACCCCCCACCCCCCCAAGTAATGCTACTTTGTCTAAATTTGGTGTTCAAATGATGTGGCATCAATGTAATATATTCATTTAAATCATGCTAATTTAATACAATTTAAATGAATGGATCACAGTGGTGTCATATCATTTGAGCACCAGATTTGAGCAGGGGCAAAGCCAGGACGTTACAATAGGGTGGGCTAAAAAATTAATTAAGCAAACCTTAACTATTGGTAGATTTTTTTATTTTTATTTTAATTTAATGTGTTCTTGGCTTGATATAATTATTTTACATCACAACCTACAATAGCAATAGGATTGTTAAGAAATGAAAAATACATATTTAAATGTGAATTGGCTACTACTAAAATTCAATCAAACTCCTACTGAGATTTATTTTTTATTTTTATTTATTTATTTATTTTTTGAACATCAACTCCTACTGAGATTCAATAAAACAAAATTATCCATATGTCAATCAAGATGATTTATCTACAATTTAACATGTTCCATTAAATTGTATTTTAAAGATTGAAAGTTGTGTTAGGATAGTAGAATTTATATTTTGTTTGTATGATGCGTTTTATTTTGCGTCCAGAGCATTTTATTTTAGTTAGGATAGTTTAGTAAATAAAATTATAAAATAAGGTTATTTTTGTAAATGAATAACAATGAGGGCATATTCTGTAATAATTTTACACTTTTTTTAAAAAAAAATCAGCTTGGGCTATAGCCCAGGCTGATTTTCAAACAGCTTCCTCCCTGGATTTGGACTCTAAATTTGGGTAAAGTAGAATTATTGTTTTCATAAATATATAAGGCTAGAGTCTAGGATCACAAATCTATTTTTTCCACAAATTGTTACGTACACAATTTCTAGCTAGTAATTTATGGGATGGTGTATTTTTTTCAATCGTTGCCATGTGATTTATGGGGATTTATAGCTTTAGTAATGAGAGAGGTAGTTGGCACATAATTCATGTTCTTGCTAATCTTGGGAAGTGACATTAAGCGTTGAAAGATCTGGATGATCATCACTTGGAGATAGCCAGTTAGAGCCTAGAGTTACTAAGGATATCGGAATTTGAAAAAAAAAATAAAAAATGTCGAGAAGAAAGAAAATCCAGTATCCTGTACTAATTCGACCGAATTTCATGAGCCTGGATAATTAACCTTCTACATATTGATTAATTCTTGGGTTAATTGCAATATCATAACTTAACATTTTATAATAATATAATTATATTTTATTGTATTTTTACATGTATTACAAAAATATAACCTTAACCAATTTGGCTAACGAGCCAACAGTTGAATGACAATTTATTGTAACCCTCTGTACGACTGTACCTCTCTTCCTCTTTGAATGCCTTTCTTCTCTCAGTAATTTCTCATTCATTAGTAACCAACGCGAAACTAAATATGAAATGTTATACACATAAACTAAACAACAAAAACAGTTTCATCTCATAGCATTGTTGAAGGTCTTGGAGTTCGAAATTTAAAAAAATTTCTTCAAATCTTAACAATATTGATCCAAGTGTGTAAAATAAGTTTACTTTTAAATCCGTTTATTTTCTTTGAAACATCATATATTTCATGGATTTTAGTTGTTTTTATTTTTAGCATTATTTATGTAGTTGAGAAAATCAAATATCAAAAATCAAAGTCGATTATGTTCTAAAAAATTTCACTGACTTCACAATTACATGAAATCATATACGTGGAATCATTTTTAATACAACTACACTACCCCATATATATATATATATATATATATATATATATATATATATATAAGCGGATCTAGTGTTGGATTTTCCATACTGAATCGTCGATTGCTACTGGTAGCTATTTGATTGCTACCGGTACTTATTTGATTACTACCGGAAGAAATCGACAATTTCGTACGAGAAATCCAGCACTTGATTTATTATAATGTTAGTTATTTTATTAATAGTTGTTATATGCATCTACTCTTATAATCAATCATTTAGAAGTCTAGTCTTAATTAATCTTAAAAATTCAGGACTATATTTATTTCTTTAAAAAAAAAAAAAACGACTTTTTTCGGTGGTGAACTACTCAAGAACGTGTAAAATTGCATAACAATTATTTGGACATGTAAACAACTTACTTATGTAATACTAAAAACAATAAATATTATGAGTGTTTTTACGACTCACTTTGAACAATACAAGATATTTACAATTACCTAAACTTTGACATAAAAAATAGTTGAAATGCCGAAAGATATTATTTTATATAAAAGGATTATACACATATGAAATTAATATTGGATGAAAATAACAAGCATAATGGATAATGTTTTATTTAAGCGGAAGTTTACTAATATTGGCTGAAATTAAAGGTAAATTTAGATAATGTTTATTTACAGTACAATTGTACATTTTTTTTTTTTTTAAAGAAAGCTGCCCTGGCTATAGCCAGGGGCCCAGGGCAGCCTTCCTTTGTGTCCGTCCTCATTTATATTATATTATATATTATATTATATTCTGTACTATGTGAAATCGATCTTTTGAAAAATGGGTGTAAGCCACTTAAGTGAGAGGCATTTAAGACATTTTATTTCTCATTTAGTTAGAAACAATCACATTATATGTATGTGGTTAAAAACAATTTTCACTATTTTTAGAGGATTATTTATGAAATTTTCCCTTAAAGATAACCACTATCAGTTGTTTTCTTATTATCTTAGAAATTTAGGAACAAATTTGGGAGAATAAAATGTAATATTATTTTATTACTTTCCTACACTCTCTATACTCTATATTATAAGTCGATATTTTTTATGGCCCTGTAGTTTAATGGGGCTAATTAGGCTGTTCCACATCTTCTACCCTTTGTGTGAGAAGCTAGAGCACTGGGCTCGAGTTGTGGGTATTTTATGTGATTTGAGTTTTTCAATTGTATCATTAAAATGATTGAAAACAAGGCACTTTTTCCCCCAAAAAATGAAAAGAAAAAGAAAACAAGGCACTTTCGTTATAGGGTATAATTCTTTCTTTAAAATAAATAAATAAAACAAAAAAATTTAAAAAATTTGTAGGGTATAATTCAATTAATTAATTTTTATATAACCTTTGAAAGTATATTGCCACCCAGCCATTAAACTGAGATTTACACCCGATTAATAAATACTCCCACCATTAAATTTTGAATATTCAAACATTATCTAATTAAGCTCCCAATAAAATGCCAAAATTAACTCTAAAACATATAACTTCTTCATTTGCATTAATGTTATTTCGTTTAACTTAAAATCCTAACCTTAAATCCTTGTTTATGGTGTGAAATTCAAAAATATGAAAGGATTTGCTTTCTATTTTAAAGTATAATCCCGCAAAGTGTGCATTCAAGCTCTTTTATCATCAAAAAGCCAAAAAAGACTTTTATTAGCTCAGCACCCTTTTATTATTATTTTCTTACGCTATTAAATCTTATCAATCTTAAATAATTAAGAGGTATTTTACAATCGAGCAGCTACTCAATGATACTTCTCTATTTCATCGAGCACATTATGATTCCATGAATTATATCATTATCACTCCAACAACAATATAATATTTGTTAAAAACTTAATTAGTCAATATATCCACAAAAAAAAAAAAAAAAAAAAAAAAAAAAAAAAAAAAATCCTGGGAAATCTATTTTCTCTTTAGTCGGTAAGATCTCTTTTCTTATTAGACACGGATATCCGAATTTATATATATTTATACAGGCTTAGATAGTGAAATTAGGTATCCAAATGTGAAGTTTCACACAATTAAAGAAATTCTAACTTCTCTTGTATAATATATATGTGAGAAAATATACTAACTCAAATGGTACTTATTTGCTAAGATGGTTAGATGGAGGTAGGTAATATTTTAGCGCAAAAAAGAAGTGTTAGTCCAATCTCAAATAATTTGTCTATACTTTCTTAGAAGGTTTCATCTGTGACTATATATTATTAGAAAACATAGTTCACTCTATAACGTTATAGAGTTGAGATCTTGTATGAAAAAACGTGTTATTAGTGTGTATATTCATTCATATTCTCTAAGATATTTCCATCTTCCATTTTTAAGATGAAGAATATAAAATGATGATTTATTAGATTTCATTAAAAGAATTATAATATATTAAAGCACATCCATCCTTGAATATAGGTTGAATTAACATGAAAAAAATTGACGGTGGAGGTTTGGTAATGTGGTTGATTGAGTATGGCATAATGCAAGTTGGTCCAATTGGCTTGACCTTTCTTTTTTGTGTATAAAATTAAAGACTTTAATTAACCTACTAACTGAAATGACCTGCCTGTTTCCTAAAACAGTCCAAAGCTTCTTTTTTATCTTTTGACTTTAATTATTTTTGTTACTTTGTACACCTATGATTCTTCACAGCTTGACAAGCCCTCTTATTTATTGTTTATTTTTATTTTTATTTTCATTTTTCAGAGTTTCTTTTTGTTATCAATATTCCAAATATTAAACATAATTCAAACCTTGCATACAAACTATTATATAATTAATGAGTGGTGCTATTGGTACACCCATTACTAAACTATTTATACCACACTTTTTAAATTATTTAGTATTTTTTTTTTCTTTATCAAATTACTTAAAGAGACATACAATTTTTATTAAAAAAAATCTTGTATAAAGTAAAACAAATAAAACCTCACTTTCCTTATTTCAAAACTCTGATGACAAAAGCTTTAATGACATAGATTATTTCAATGTTTACTATTTTTGTTTATATTTTCTTTTAGATCTCGATCTCATGTTTCCCATGTTTAGTATTTATTGATTTTATTGTTTCATATGTTTGTTTTATTTTTCTTCTCAAATTCCAGATCGATGTTTGCTTTTTTTTTTTTTTTTTTCCTCTAGGTATATTTTCTTTCAGATCTTCTAGGTATACTATAATTTGTATTAATTATCTTGTATATTTTATTTTGGATCTTCCAAAGTTAATTTAATGTTATATATATATATATATATATATATATATATATATATAAACGAAATCACACAAGAATCTCAACCAAAAAAACCTAATCTCTGACAAAACAAAACCATACCAAAACTCTAACTCAATCGCTAAAAAATAAAAATCAGACGATTAATATCACACTCACAATCTACCACCAACAATCTAATCAACTACAAAAAAATAAAAATCAAATCTAATAAAGATGGTTTTACCATGAAATAAGAAGAAAAAACAAATCCCACGAATGAATATGAGAAAACTATATATAAAGATTAGAGATGAAGTGTAGTTTTATTTTTATTTTTATTTTTTTGAAAAAGATATGAGGTGTGTTAAGTTTGAAAAATAAGTAAAAGGGTAGTCCTGAAAATAAATCAAAAAAATAATAAAACCATTTAATTTTATATAATTAAATCAAAATTTTAAAAAGTAGGGCATAAATAGTTCATTGGTGGGGGTGCCATTAGCACCACTCTAATTAACAATGCCCTTTTAAATGTGGCATTACAAAAATATATCTTATTTATGTCCAAAAAAAAGTTTACCTAGATTATATAATTGATACTGAACTATCAATAAATACTAAACATGGAAAACATGAGATCGAGATCTGAAAGAAAATATAAACAAAAATAGTAAAAATTGAAATAATCTATGTCACTAAAGCTTTTGCCATCAGGGTTTTGAAATAAAGAAAGTGTGATTTTATTAGTTTTACTTTGTATAAGTTTTTTTTAAATAAAATGGTCTGTCTCTTTAAGTAATTTGATAAAGGGAAAAAAAGAGTACTAAATAATTTTAAAAGTGAGGTATAAATAGTTCAGTAGTGAGAGTACTAATAACACCACTCTTGTTATTAAGAATTATTGGATTGCATTGAAATTATTAATTGTTACAATATGGTAACTTCTATAGTTGTCTATATTGGTAAGTGATCTAAATTCGAAGATCCATTAGATATTCAAAACTATTTAGGTAATTTTGGCAATTTAACTCCAAATAATTGAACAAGTTAATAATTGACGTGTTGTGTGTCTGAGAATTGACCACAAGAAACAATTGCCTAGGTTATTGACTTATTGCTACTCTACCTCTATAGGATGGGAAAGGCTATTAATTTGCGAGAGAGAGAAAAAAAAAAAGTAGTTTCAGTTAGTTTTTTTTTTTTTTCATTACACAATTACAAAATATATTTATTACAAACAATAAATACAATAAATATTTTTCTTTTATAGTATTTTTTATAGCCGTTATCATGTGTCATAAGAACATAAATTAACACTGCCCTTAAAATAATTATATGTTCATTTATATAAATAATTAATGAGAAACAAAAGATTTATTTATGGGTAATTGTAACCATATTAATTACTATAAAAAATTACATTTAATCACTATATTTATTGAAACAAGATAATAAATATATTGTCTTGTTTCCTTTTATAGTAATTAATTTGTTTTATGTTTTTAACCTGGTACAGGTTAACATTACCTTTATTTATTCCCCTGTGATGTAAAATGTAGAATCAATTATGTGTTGAGTAGAAAAATGATGCAAAGCTTTTAGCAACTTTATTGTTAATTCGTGCTTGGCTTTAAGCATCGGTAAGCGTTAACTTTGGGATGGATTTTTTTTTTGCCTTTTATTGGAGGAACCATGCATGAGCATGACCCATCTTTCTGTGGCCTTCTTTCCGGATAAACTGAGGATTGAATTTGAGGTCCCCATTACCATTACTACTCCTTTTCATTTAACACAGTCAATAATTTAATTTACTCAACCAAGACCGCCTCCATCAGGTTGTTAAACTCTCTTTGGTTACATATATAATAAAAAGTGAGTTTGGGAGTACGTGCTTATGTGACTTATGAGATATGAGTTAAATTCACTAAATAGTTTTTTATAAAGGCAAAAATTCATAATTAGCCCTTATATTATAGGGAATTATAAATTTAGCCACCCCAATAAGTTTATGTTTTTGTCAACATTTTTGTTTAATGGAGAAATATGCCCTTTAATGAGTTGTAGCATGCAATATTCAAAAGTGAGTTTTTGGGCATGTAAATTAGGAAGATAGAGCAAAGAAAGTGATAAAATGAAGAGGTATAAGATAGATTTAGAGAGAGAGAGAGATATAATGGCTTGACCGTGGGTGTGTGACTATAAATAACGGTCAGCACAGAAAAAAATGAACGATGAATCGAAAAGTCTAGAGAGAGAAAGTTGAATAAATAATTTATTTTCACCATTTTCAACACAAGGTACATCATTCCATGAATGATTTTTTTTCCCCATTAATGACTTCATTTTTGGGTAGATCTATTTATGGTTTCTTCGATTACCATTGATTGCATTTCCATGAATCTTACATGATGGTCGATGGGTTTAGATTCAAAATGATGTGTAAAATTGCTTTTCATTTCGAAAATTGAAAAGATTTTTGTGTTAGAATTTGGATGATGAACATGATGCAGTACGCACACATTCCTTAGGAAGGCGAGTTCAGTTCACTCCAAATCCAAAAATCCAAAATGATGGCATAAATGAATTAAGCAAGAAAAATCTAGTCGCAGATGGTGGTTGTTAGCAAACGAATCACTACGTTGAAGCGTTGTCGGATAGAACATAAACAAACACAATAATAAATAAAGATAAGAAGGAAGAGATAATCAAATCCAATCACACACAACATAAGAATTTTATGTGGAAACCCAAATCAGGGAAAAAACCACGGCCGTTAGGACGACAAGAGAAAGTTCCAATATGTAGTAAATTGTCACAACCACACACTCATGTTTCTCTCTCTAAATAATACCCCAAACCCAATTACACCCAATGCTTACTTTGAGATCTCTCTAGTATTTGCTATTTTTACTCCACTCATAATAACCTAGCTATTATGGTCTATTTATATGGATTACAGGGAGTTTAAACCTACAAGGAAATCTAGTTTAAACCTACAAGGAAATCTATCTCCTAGTCGTACAAGATTTATTTGTTTCACATAAATACTATTTCCTCTTTATGATAAGTCTTCTTATAAGGAGAAATGCTTTTCCTATAGTCATAAGAACTTCTAGAAACAACATATTTCCTTTTCTATGAATATTTCCTGATTCAACGCATGCTTGTGATTGACTACGATTCAAGTTGCGGTTGGCTACCTGCTTCCTAAACTGTGTTGAACTTGATCATTCAGAAAACCGTGATCCACGTCCTGCATCATCAAAGATCGTTGTCACTGCCGCTGTGAAAGCCACATCGCTTTCCATAGTGTGACTCACTGGAATTGGATCGCTGTCCATGCTGCTGTGGAAACCCCACAGTGATGACCATCACTGTTCTTCGTTCCTTTCGTTCTTCAAGTCTTCAAGCCTCCCTCAAACGTGATCTCATACTTCCAAACGTTCTCACGTCTCCAGGAAGTCTCCACATTGGTAAATCCCATTTGGTAACCATTGGAAATTCAAACTATATCCAACAATCCTCCCTTATGGCTAGAATTCCCAAAACTTGTCCACAGCTACGACTCTCATCATCGAGAATCAACATACCCACCACTAGGTATAACCACTTAGGAACCCTCATCCTAATATTTCATTGGCACATGTCGAAATTTACCTTGCTGAAATTGTGGTGCAATTCCTCACGTTAGGTTCCCAAGGAGTTCGTTCAGCCATCGACATCCTTGTCCACCACACACCTTGCATCACCTCCTAACCAATGCCTGTGCGCAATTGTGGACCCGTTATTAGCAACACATCCTCATTTATGGCAAATAGCGGTCATGCCATGAGGATGTTTATGCCCTTTTAGAGGGCATTGCTGTAGTCGTCATACTCAAGAGAGGCGATTGCTAGATCACCTTCTTTGGAGCCCTTAGTCGCACTTGTCTTCTTTTTTGACAATCCTTCCTAACATGTCTAGACTGTCCACATCCCCAACAAATAACTTTCCATTTGAAGTTCCCCTTTTTCCTGTAAACCAAAAGAACAAAATTATTAGAAGATTTACCTTCACTTTTTAGCCTTCGTTTCTTAGAGATTAGTTTGTTTGCTACACCTCTAAAACATATGGTTGAACTCCCATGCATCAAGATTGGCTTCATGTGTGCATAGGACGATGGAAGGGACCAGATGAGTCTTAAACCTTTGTCTTCCTCTTTAATTTTAACTCCAATCGACTTTAATTATAAAACTATTCCATTGAGCACTCCTAGATGATCAGAAATTTTCGTACATTTAGACATCTACAGCATGTGAAACTGCTCCTTCAGGTAGAATCGGTTGCAGACACTATTTGCTTGATACAATTCTTCAAGCCTCTTCCAAAGTTCTTTCGCTGATTATGTTCCATGAATATTTGCAAGAATGTTCTTGGCTAGGCACAATCGTATCGCATTCGCAGCCCTTTTATCTAAATCCTCCCAATCATCATCGCTCATCATAGGTATTCCAAAACTAGTACCAGTCGTTTCTTTGTTAGAGTCTCTAGAGCCATCAGGGTTTGCAGGGGTTGACTTGCCCTTCAACGCCTTGTGTAAATTATGTTGGATTAATAAATCTTTGATTGAACTTGCCACAAGCCAAAGTTAATCTTTTCGTCGAACCTTTCAAGCTCGAATCTTTTCATCTTTGACATAATAGTTTGTTAAGACCATTATCAAGCAACTATGACTTTGATACCAATTGTTAGCGAATGAATCACTACGCGAAAGCGTTGCCAAATAGAACACAAACAAACATAATAATAAAGAAAGATAAGAAGAAAGAGATAATCAAATCCAATTACACACAACATAATAATTTTACGTGGAAACCCAAACCAGGAAAAAAACCATGGCCATCGAGATGACAAGAGAAAGTTTCAATATGTAGTAAATTGTTACAACCATACACTAATAATTCTCTCTCTAAATAATACCCCAAACTCGATTACACCCAACACTCACTTTGAGATCTCTCTAGTATTTGCTATTTTTACTCCACTCATAATAACCTAGCTATTATGGTCTACTTATATGAATTACTGGGAGTTTAAACCTACAAGGAAATATATCTCTTAGTCATGCAAGATTTACTTGTTTCACATAAATAATATTTCCTCTTTTATGATAAGTCTTCTTGTAAGGAGAAATCCTTTTCTTATAATCATAA
Source organism: Acer saccharum (assembly GCA_030490815.1). Lineage (NCBI taxonomy): Eukaryota > Viridiplantae > Streptophyta > Magnoliopsida > Sapindales > Sapindaceae > Acer > Acer saccharum. Next base: position 22,455,933 of record CM059874.1, read on the forward strand.
GAACTTCTAGAAACAACATATTTCATTTTCCATGACTCTTGCTTCTCTTCTATTCCTTCGAGCTAATCTCTCAATCTCAGGATTGAAGTCCAAGAACCAAAGATTTTGACTCCTTATGTATAGGTGCATACACGACCAAAGTACCTAAAAAAGAACAAACAAAAACTAAATTAAAAAAAATTCAAATTAGTAACAAACTAACTAGTATTGATATCAACTATTTGCTCAATCCCTGACAGCAGCGTCAAGAATTGACCACTCCAAAATAGGGTGCTCGCAATTGTACGAGACCGGGAGTATAATATAATGCAAATAAGAATCTGTTCCCACGAGGACTGAGTAGTTGATTACCGAAATTGGTTAGTCCAATTACTATTAGAACAATGATTAAAGATGATATCCAAATTAAATACTATAATTAATCTAAATTAACTATTAATGCAACTAATGTTAAAACTATAAATCAACCACACACAAAATGAGCAAATGTAATAAAGAAGAAATAAACTAGTGTGTAGATCCCCTTCTTCTTACTAATACTTGACTTCAATGGCTTCTTCTCTCCAAGACTCATTGCTGCTCCAAAGTGAAGAATGGTGAATGGTAAAGGGTGGAAATGATAGGTATGTGTTTGGAAAGGATGGATTTGTGTTGTGAGAAGGGGTTGATAGTTAGGTTTTGTGAGATTTGTGAAGGTTTGGTGTAAGAGATGGCTTTTTGAGTGTTTTGGAGGTGAAGGGTTGTGGATGAGGTGAGGACCACGAGTGGAGATGAGGTTTAAATAGGTAGGAGAAATTAGGGCACAATACCCAAAATTTGCTAAGCTAGAGGGTTACTTTGCATGGCGATTTTGCGGGACAAGTAGACTAAGTTTGTCCCGCGAAATTCTCTGGAATGGTCTTCAATCTTTTTAGTTGGATCTTTTTCGCGGGATAAGTAGACGAAGTCTGTCTTGCGAATTTCTCTTGAAAAGTCTTCTTCTTTTGTCGCAAGACACTTTTGCGGGACAACTAAATGAAAGTTGTCCCGTGAATTCTTCTAGAATGGAATTCGTTATCTCCTTTCGCGGTACAACTGAACGAACTAATCTACCCCTTTCTTCTAATTGCCTGAATTTACATTTTTGCTCAAAAACTTTGTCTTTTCTACACTTAAGCCCTCATGAGTGTGAACACACTCATTTCAAAGGTTACATGATTTTACCCGGGATACGAGCATAAAAGATAGGAATGTGAGGGCTACACTACGTGTAGAGATGTGGCTATCATCTACAAGCCGGTATTTTTTGCACCGTTTATCAATATTTGTGTTCATGTTTGTTGTGCTACAACCCGAATCAAATGCATAAGTATTACCATAATGCTTGCATCTAACTTTTTTCTTTCACTCTATAGAGTAGTATTCTTTAAAATGTATCCAACATTTTGATTTTTTTTCCCTTTCCTACCACCACCTATTCGTATACCCTTCTTTAAATCATTCCCTTTTTCAATGGATCTAGAATTCTCTATGTAAGGACCTATATTTTCTGATTGGCTTATTTCTTAACAAACCACATTGGGATTATTATGTAACGGATAGCTTAGGTCTCTAATCATGGTTCTGCATCAACAAGCTTCCGAGATCCCAAAGAGCTTCAAGAAAGGTAGTTCACTTGTTCTTGACTTCTTGAAGAGATTAGTAGCACATACTCACTTGCATGCATTTTAATTACTCTTGCATTGCATTTTTATGTTGCATATTGTAGTTGCATTGATTACACTTCACATTGAGTGTGTGTGTGTGTGTGTGTGTGTGTGTGTGTGTGTGTGTGTGTGTGTGTGTGTGTGTGTGTGTGTGTTGAGTAATTCGTTTCTCGAAACATGTTTGGAAAAGTCCACTATTGCACGTTAGTGTGCTTGTTTTAGCGCGATGATCGCTGTCAGAGAAATCCCCTTTCTTCTCCTTGTTTTCACCAAAAAGTGGTGATTGGCGATTGCCATTCGGTAGCCCCAACCACCGAAATGACCGCCGTTGGAAATCGGTGAGTCTCGGCTTTTTTGTCGTTTTGTGATCGGTGGCCTTGACCGTCAAATTCAATTGCAAAATGCGGCTGCCATTCGGCGGCCCTGACCACTGAATGGAGATCGCCGTTGGTTTCCAGAAAGTCTCTAGAACCATTCGACGGTCATAGCCACGATCGCCGAATGTGACCGCCGATCGGCACGATTCTTGGCAAATTCGTATTTTCACCCCGCTCGTTTTCTTGGCCTATAAATACATCTTTATGTTGTCTTGGCCATCAAGAACTTCCAAATACAAAAACCCAAGAGTGACTTATAGAATTCTATTGAGAGAGAGGTTCCAAGATTGGATTTTTAACTCTCCAAATCCCAAACCCTCATGCATTCAAGCATCATCAAGCTTTAATTAGGCATGGGTCTTCATAGCTTCTTGACTTGGTAAGTTAGATTCTTCACTACTTATCATCTAGTGTCTTATCTACCAAGATATCTCATTGATTGCATTTCTTGATTACAAAGTTATTGTTTTTATTATATTTTGTGATAACATGTGTTGATTGGGATTTGTTTGATGACTAGGTTTTAGATTTACGTATCTTTATCTAATTAGGTCTTTATGAACATTCATATAGGCATATTGATATCTAGGATTGTTTGATTGTTATCATAAATCTCTAGATAAACATTTAGTGTAGCATAACATTATTTGCATATTAGAATCACTACAATAGATTGGGTCTTTTACAGCGCGCAAAGAACGCCATAAATGACTATTTACGGCGTTCATCTACAAGCCGTATTAGATGATGACGTGAATGATATCCCTCAAACACGGCATACAAAACGCGCAGTTAATAACATTTGAAAAATGCCGTAATTGTACCCCTTTTACGACGCGCAAAGAACGCCGTAAATGACCCCTTTTACGGCGTTCAGTTGTATGTCGTGAATAATCTCTTTTTTACGGCGTACTAAACACGCCATAAATATGTTTAAAAAAAAAAAAATTGTATTTACGACCCTGCAACCACCCACCCACGGCCACCCGCCATGCACGACCCACGACCCACCCATGCCCACACACAATTAAATGGTGTTCTCATGGAGTGGTGAACCCAACACTCATGAGTGAACCAAGCCAGACCTTATCCACCTTGCTGCTTTTGATTGTGTTACTAAAAGCATAATTTTTATATATAACCTCTACTTGTTATTAAATTTTTATTGATTATTTTTCAATCAAAATTTTATTTGTAGATCGATTCCACTAATTTAAATTTTATTTTTATATGATAAACAAATTGATAGTAAAAAACATTTTTATAACATTTAATTAAACTATTTTTTTAAAATAATATATTGTCAGATCAAAGGGTCAATTGTTAATCGTACTCGGAATTAGATATGACCCTAGTTTCAGTTCTTGATTTGGAACCAGCGGTTTCGATTTTTGATTTGGAGCCAGCGGTTTCGGTTTTTGATTCGTAAATAATCCTTTTTTACGGCGTTCTTTAAATGCACGTCGTAAATAATCTCTTTTTTACGGCGTTCCTCAAATGCACACCGTAACTAATCTCTTTTTTACGGCGTTCCTCATATGTGCACCGTAAATAATCCTATTTTACGGCGTTCTTCAAATGCACGTCGTAAATAATCTCTTTTTTACGGCGTTTCTCAAATGCACGCCGTAAATAATCTCTTTTTTACGGTGTTCTTCAAATGCGCGTCGTAAATAATCTCTTTTTTTATGGCGTTCCTCATATGCCCGCCGTAAATAATCTCTTTTTTACAGAGTCCTCATATGCGCGCCGTAAATAATCTATTTTTTATGGCGTTCCTCAAATGCACGCCGTAAATAATCTCTTTTTTACGGCATTCCTTATATGCGTGCCGTAAATAATCTATTTTTTATGGCATTCCTCAAATGCACACAGTAAATAATCTCTTTTTTACGGCGTTCCTCATATATGCGCCGTAAATAATCTCTTTTTTACGGCGTTCTTCAAATGCGTGCTGTCTTTGAGAAATTATGCATCACAATTACGGCGTGCATTGTGTGCACGTCATGAATGATAACATTTATGATGCACTTTTTATGTGCGCCGTAAAAGACCCAATCTGTTGTAGTGAATATTGTTATATATTCACTTAAGTTTTTTATCTCTTCATTGAGTGTCAAGACTTGTGATCAGTGTTCTAGTATGTGGCCTAGGCGGTCGACTAGTCAACCGGCTAGAGAATAACGGGTGCTAGCCGTCACGACTAGGCCTTATGCACCCTTCCTAGGCAGCTAGTCGACTAGTTGCCGACTAAAGTCGATTAATCGGCCGCCTACGCAGAATTCTAGAGTCGATTAATCAGCATAATCGGTTTATTTTTTATTTATTTTTTTATTTTTTTATTTTTTTTGTGAATTTTGTGAGTTGTTGTGAGACTTGAGAGTGTAATTGGATTTTCAACAAAACCCTACACCCTTTCCATTTTCTTCTTCTTCTTCCCCTACGTAGCACAAGAAAAAATGGATCAGGATTCAACAAATTGAACTCGACCCACCACCGCAAACGCACTTCACTTTTTGGGACTTGTGGCGGTTACAACATTTTCGCAGACTAACCTTGAAAATTGACCTTACCAGAGACAGACCCACCAACACAAGATACTTTTTTAATCGAAATTGAATGAAAACAATTCTAGGGTTAGGTTTTTTAGACATGGATAGAATCAGATTGTAGAGAAACTACTATTACGACAATCAAGACTATGAAGGAGAGCCACCAGTCTTCGTCGGTCGGACCAAGCCCAGGTATAACAACCACCACTACCTGCTTGGGAATAGCTATCGTCACCACCACCGTGGGAGCTACCACAACAGTGGAATGAACAATCCCAATAACAGTAATAGAAGATTAAGAAGAAGATGATGAAGATGAGTAATGAGTTGCAGAGAGAAATGGAGAAAGAAAATGAATTGATGAGTAAAGTGTCTGTTGAAATGGGAATTGATCCAGAAGAAAAGTTTATAAGACCAATGATAAAGTAAAAAGAAAAATATAACTGAAAAAGTCAAATGGTGTGAGGCTATGAGCCACAAGTGATGGCACAAGATGATGGTGGGTGTCTTGTGATATGCACCATGGCACCAAAACCAAAAGAAAATTAAAAAATATAAAAGAGAAAAACACAAACATAACAAAGTACAAACTGAAGAAAAAAAAAATCTACGCCTAGCGCCTAGGCGATCTAGGCGCTAGGTGCCGGTCCACCGTACGACTAGCACCTAGCGCATACTAGAACACTGCTTGTGACTACGGGAGTGTAGTGCACAAGCATGGTCTAGAATCACTATAAAAGGCCTACATGTAGTAGTGCTGTGTTATGTTCCGAGAATGGTATGACTAGAGGTCAACCTAGGTTGTAAGCAACATTATATATAGTGGATTTGAGGACCGGAGTGGCTAGATGAATAGCCTGTGAGTTTTTACCATGTTGGGGTTTTCTTACGTAAATCAAATCAAAGTGTTATTTATTTTTCCGCACTATATTTACTTTGATTGATTGATTTGTTTTAATTTGCTTGGGTGATTTGTGACTAATATTGACAAATCCAAAAAGAAGGTAATTAATCGGATTAAAACTTATTCACCCTCCCTCTAGGTTAGTTCGACACACATATTTATATTTTCACTCTAATTAGGTCTCTGGACCCGAGACTCTTCTCCATTGAATCCACTTTAGAATCAATCTCCATCTATTCGCATACAAATAAATAATAAAAATATATCAAAATAAACTATAACGCAAGCCAAGAATTAATTAATTGCTTATCAATATAAATATAAATCTGTACAGCTACATGTATTTTTTTTTTTTTTTTTAAATTAGGACAAAAATTACATCTGACAGCAGGTTCTAATTTTTTTTTTAATAAAAAATATGACCAGCTATATGTTTTTTCAGTTGAACATGTATGTCAATGCGTAACATAGCCTGTTTTAAGGAATCAAAATTATTTAAAATAAACGCATTCGAATAACATTGGTAGGAAGCGAAAACGAAACTGAACCAAGTATATAGTATCTCTTGTATTCTCCTACTATACAAGATGTGTATATCAGTATATATATACATATTTGCAACTCCATGACATGTAAACCCAAGTCCTTTGCCATCAACACTCCCATAAAAAACACAAAATCACTCAATAGTAACCGATAAAATACAGCGTAAAATCCACATTACACATCACATACACAATGTCTAACACAAAAGATTAAAACTTTACACAATCAAACAGTCTGAAACAGAAAAGGAGCACATGGGTTTGTCTAAAAAAATAGATATAGAAGCCATATTTTAGCCTCAGTAAATCACAAAACAGAAACATGTCCCCCGTTAAATTGAAAAGCTCCATTTGTAAACAATTATACATGTTAAAGTAAATACATGTAAACTATTATACATTTTAACTTAATGTTAAATGAAAGATCTAGAATCACATATTGTTTCACATATAAAATAATCATGTTAATTTTGTAAGATAATAATTTACGTACCTTGATCCATGAAAGAAGACATTTTGACAACAATCGTTTCTCTCTCCTTAACCTTTATACTTTAAACTTTTATGTGTTATTTCATATCTCAGAACTAATGGGAATTCTGATTTATATAAAGGTCGGAGAGAGGACGAGTGTTTCTCACATTTAGTTTAACGCAACAATTAATTCCCATAAAATTAATGTTACGTTGAGAAACAGTTTCTCAAACCAATACATCAGCATGTGCATAATTTGGATAATTAATCCTTCATTAATTCAAGACTTCATTAATTTAAGAATTAATTTGATAACTTATTTATCCCACATTAACTTAACATTAAAACTATTAGTTATTAGGACCATAAATCCTACATTCTCCCACTTGGTCCATATAACATAATAAAAATAAATAAATAAATAAATTACCTTATAAAAAGACACATGTGGGATTACAATATATATATATATATATATATATATATGTATATGCGATCGCATATTTAAAAAATTATATATCCAATACATGCCTTGCATAATTTGGTTATCGTAATATCATGATCAAACAATCTATTTATGTGAGTCATGGCGGTTGTGTGTCAATGAAACGACACAGTCCCTTCCATGTACTACGACACTAATAGCTTGATTGTCATGAACCGTAAGCGAGAAATATAGGCTAGCAATAATGCCTAAAATTTATTCAACATAATATCCTGTTTAAAATTCTTTCATTATCATAAATGTACGTACACGATGAAAACAGGAAATAGCAGAAACAACTTTAATAAGATCTCAAAAGAATGTCTAACATAATAGATCCAAATAACAATATCAAGGGTTACATCCAAGACCCATACTAATAGTGTGCTCTTTGAAAGTCTTTGGTGGAAGCCCTTTTGTTAATGGATCAGCAATCATAAGTTTTGTGCTAATATGTTCAATAAACACTCTTTGTTTCTGCACTTCTTCCTTAACGGAAAGAAACTTCAACTCCATATGCTTAGCACCTTTAGAATATTTGTCATTCTTGGAGAAGAATACTACTGCGACATTATCACAATAAATTCTCAGTGGCCTAGAAATAGAGTCGACAACTCTAAGTCCTGAGATAAAGTTCCATAGCCATAAACCATGAACTGTGGCCTCAAAGCATGCCACAAACTCAGCCTCCATAGTGGATGCAGCAATGATAGATTGCTTTGCACTTTTCCATGAAATAGCCCCTCTAGCTAACATAAACACATAGCCAAATGTGGATTTTCGGCTATCAGGACATCCAGCAAAGTCTGAGTCCGAGTAACCAATCACCTCAAGATGATCGGTGCCCCTAAACGTGAGCATGTGATCTTTTGTACCCTTCAAGTATCGCATCACTTTCTTTGCAAGCTTCCAATGCTCCATTCATGGATTACTTTGGTATCTACCCAGAACACCAACAACAAAACTGATGTCTAGTCTAGTGCAAGTCTGAGCGTACATCAAGCTTCCTACTGCTGAAGCATAAGGAATTGCTTCCATTTGCTTGCGTTCCAAGTCATTATTTGGACATTGCATAAGGTTGAATCTATCCCCTTTTTGAATTGGAGACTCCCCAGCTGAACAATTTTCCATTCGGAATCTCTCCAGAACTTTATTAATATATGCTTTCTAAGATAGCCCTAACAATCGTTGTGATCGATCTCGAAATATTTCAATTCCAATCACATAGGCTGCCTCACCCATATCTTTCATCTCAAAGTTCTTGGTGAGAAACTTCTTGGTTTCATGTAATAAACCAAGATCACTACTGGCAAGCAATATATCATCAACATACAAAATCAAAATTATAAATTTACTCCCACTGACCTTCAAGTATATACACTTATCAACAGTGTTTTCTTTAAAACCGAAGGAGATAATAGTATTATGAAACTTAATATACCATTGCCTGGAAGCTTGTTTAAGTCCATATATTGATCTCTTAAGCTTGCAAACAAGATTTTCCTTTCCCTTTAATGCAAAGCCCTTAGGTTGATCCATGTAAACTTCTTCATCTAAATTTCCATTTAGAAAGGCAGTCTTTACATCCATTTGGTGCAGTTCTAAATCAAAATGAGCCACCAGAGCCATGATAATTCTAAATGAGTCCTTCTTAGATACAGGTGAAAAAGTCTCTGTGTAATCAATGCCTTCTTTTTGAGTGAAACCTTTGGCAACGAGTCTGGCTTTATGTCTTTCGATATTGCCTTTACTGTCACGCTTGGTTTTGAAAACCCATTTACAACCAACTTTCTTGCATCCGTTAGGCAACTCGATAAGATCCCAAACTTCATTATGTTCCATTGATTTCATCTCTTCTTTCATGGCATCAATCCATTTAGAAGAATCATTACTTTCTATGGCTTGTTGGTACGAAACCGGATCATTATCCATCCCAATATCATAATCAGATTCTTGTAGATAAACCATGTAATCATTTGAAATTGCCGATCTCTTTTCTCTTTGAGATCTCCGTAATGCAATTTCTCGTGGTTCTTCTACTGTTGGTTCAGTAGTGACAATTTCATTATGAAGTGGTTCATCATTTATTTGTTGATCGTTATTATGGACAATAACATTTGGATCAACAATATTTTTAGAAGCTAAAGGTAAAAGGGACTTGTACCCTCACTTCTTCATTTACCATATTTCGTAAATGTGACCTAGTTTCTTCAATGGACACATGATGTGGTAAATCACTTCCACTAATGTCACTATCCTAAAAAAATATGGCATTACCGGTTTCCATTATTCTCGTACTATGGTTAGGCAAATAAAACCTAAACCCTTTGGATTTCTCCGGGTAACCAATAAAGTAACCACTTACTGTCCTGAAATCCAATTTCTTTTCCTGTGAGTTAAAAAGTCTAACTTCCGCTGGACATCCCCAAACATGAAGGTGTTTTAAACTTGGTTTCCTTCCAGCCCATAACTCAAAGGGAGTTTTTGGAACTGACTTACTAGGAACCCTGTTTAAAATGTACACAGCGGTCTTTAGAGCTTCACTCCATAATGATATGGGTAAGGTAGAGTTGCTTAACATACTTCTAACCATATCCATAAGAGTACGATTACGTCTCTCAGCAACACCATTCTGCTGAGGCGTTCCTGGCATTGTATATTGAGCACATATGCCACGCTTTTCTAGAAATTTAGCAAAATGACCAGAGTGTTGTCCTGACTCATCATAGCGACCATAAAACTCACCACCTCTATCGGATCTTACAATTTTCACTTTTCTATCTAATTGTCTTTCAACCTCAGTTATGTAAACCTTAAGGGCATCCACAGACTGAGATTTTTCATTCAACAAATAGATATATCCATAATGTGAAAAATCATCAATAAAAGTGATAAAGTACTTTTCACCACCAAACATGAAGTGGTGAAAGGTCCACAAATGTCAGTGTGAATAATCTCAAGGAGATCTGTACTTCTTGTGGCGCCTTTCTTTGTGTGTTTGGTTTGTTTTCCTTTAATACAATCAACACACACTCCGAGATCAGTAAAATCTAGATTTTCAAGAATTTCATCTTTTACTAACCTCTGGATTCTTTCTTTGGAGATATGCCCCAAACGCTTATGCCACAAGAAGGAGGACATCTCAGTCATAAGGCTACGTTTAGTTCCAACTTTAGGATGCAAAATCATCAAAGTCTCAGCAAAATAGTTATTAAGTTTCAACTTATATAAACCATCACATAATGTTCCAGAACCAACAATGGATAAATTTTTAAATAAACTAAAACATTTATTTCCAATTGAAAAAGTGTATCCATCAACATCAAGTCTACTCAATGAAATAAGGTTTCTGGAAACAGACGGTACATATAAAGTATGAAATAAGTCTAAATTAAAACCACTATCTAAGACAAGTCTGAAGGTTCCAACAGCTTTAACAAGAACCTTGGCCCGATTCCCCATCATAATGTATTGCTCATTTGGGAGTATGGTTCGGGTTGTAAGGAATCCCTGCATCGTATTAGAAACATGGACAGTAGCACCAGAGTCAATCCACCAAGTATTAGAAGGAACTTCAGTAAGGTTTGACTCGAAAATTACATAAATATTCATACCTTTCTTTTCAAACCATTCTTTTCGTTTCTGACAATCTTTCTTAAAATGTCCTTCCTTTTTACAGAAATGACATTTCGTGCCAAAGTCCTTCTTTTGAACCTGAGAAGCATGAGCAGGTTCGTTCTTGGAAAATACTCTTTTCTTGCCTTTTACAGGCTTTCTTCCTTTATGTCCAGATCCTAAGCCTTGAGTCGTAAGGTGAACAGTTTGCATTCCTTGTTGCTTAAGCCTTGCCTCTTCTTGAACAACCATATTGGTTAGTTCATTCACATTCCATTTATCCTTAATGGTGTTATAATGGATTTGGAATGGACCATACTGAGCAGGCAAGGAATTCAAAATAAATTGAACAAGGAAAGATTCACCAACGGTCATTCCTAAGGTCTTTAGCTTTGCAGCTAGGTTTGTCATTTCTAGGATATGGTTTTGCATCCCATGAACCCCATTATATTTCATTGTGGTCAGTTGGGCCATCAATGTCCCAGCAAGGGATTTGTCAGCAGTTTTGAAACGCTCTTCCACAGCCTTAAGGAATTCTTTCACGCTATCACTTTTAGGAAGCGATGTCTTAATGTTTCTTGCGATAGTCATTCGCATAAACCCAAGGCAAAGTTTGTTTGACCTTTTCCAAGCATCATAAAAGGCCCTGTCCTCATCATTAGTTTCATCAGTGGGCTCATTAGGCTTTTCAGAATCGAGTGCATAATCAACATCCAAAACACTTAAGTGAAATCAGATATGTTCACTCCAGTCTAAAAAGTTTGACCCATTAAGGACAGGTACAGACGAAGCATGGGAGTGCAATGCAACAGGAATAGATACTGCAGTAAAATAAATGCTCACTACGTTATTTAATGCTTTGAAATTTAACACATATTAAATCATTATATATGATGAACTAAATAGTATCATCATGATATAACCTTTGGGTCGATACCACAATATACAAAAGTGTTCACTCATAATTTAAATTTCATTAATAATAGGATTTATTAATTATGCAACGTAATATTAGACAGGTATGCTACCTTTGGGTATCCATTCCCGTTCTAATTTATAATACACATTAAATTATCCTATTTCAATTTCTTAAACTTTGGTAATAATTAACCTTTGGGCTAACTATTATTTACTTTATAAAGAAATTGTAATATAATGTCAATTTCATTGATACATTGATATTAATAAAAAATTTTTTTTAATTTTTTTAATTTTTAATTTTTTATTTATCTTGTTTGGGCTACTTTGGCAGCTTACCAATATTTTTACAAAAAAAAAAAAAAAAAAAAAAAAAAAAAAAAAATTATAAATATCAACAATTTTGACATTATTTATTAAACATGCAGCGGAATTATAATAACTAAATAAATTTTATGTATAATTATAAAAAAAAAATAATCATACAATGACATGTATATCTTCTAATATACATTTATATACATTCATCATAATTATTAAACATTAAACAATAAATTAATTAAGTTACCAAAATATCAAATTACTATATGTGTACTTTAATATCCGTATATTTTAATTATAGTAAAAACAATCAATGTCAAATTGATAATTCATAATTTAATACAACTTTCTTTTAATTGCAATAAATAAAATAATTAATACGGCCATGAATTAGTTGCAATAAACAAAACATTTCGTAATTTTATTTTATGTTTACTTAATATTAAATAGATAATGATGGAAACAATACGTGATTCAACCTTGCTTGATACCACATGTAAACAATTATACATGTTAAAGTAAATACATGTAAACTATTATACATTTTAACTTAATGTTAAATGAAAGATCTAGAATCACATATTGTTTCACATATAAAATAATCATGTTAATTTTGTAAGATAATAATTTACGTACCTTGATCCATGGAAGAAGACATTTTGACAACAATCGTTTCTCTCTCCTTAACCTTTATACTTTAAACTTTTATGTGTTATTTCATATCTCAGAACTAATGGGAATTCTGATTTATATAAAGGTCAGAGAGAGGACGAGTGTTTCTCACATTTAGTTTAACGCAACAATTAATTCCCATAAAATTAATGTTACGTTGAGAAACAGTTTCTCAAACCAATACATCAGCATGTGCATAATTTGGATAATTAATCCTTCATTAATTCAAGACTTCATTAATTTAAGAATTAATTTGATAACTTATTTATCCCAGATTAACTTAACATTAAAACTATTAGTTATTAGGACCATAAATCCTACACCATTTTGCTGGTCTATTCCGATAAACAGTTAATTAGTGAATTAAGGGAACTTTTCTAAATCGATCAGTGATTGTTCTCCAAGGAGTGATATAACCCATGGATGATTCTGCTTCTATGGCGCAATTCGAATTTCCAACAGTGAACGGTATGAATCCGAATACTTTGATTTTATTATATATATATATATATATATATATATATATATAATCAACAAAGGTTCACCGGGTTTTACTATAATACAAAGGCTCATTTGCAATGTTTCTCTTAAAATTTACTTCGTAGATTCCACTCCCTTCATTCCAATCCATGGGTTTTGTAGGAGACTCCAATGAGGTTTTATCTAGTGATGAAAAATGCAGAGGGAATGATCGTTTGTTGAGTTCGATGATGTGTTTTAAGTTAGGTTTTGGCTCGTATTCTCAAGTGAACCCAATGTGAATCAAACGAGACTTAACTGATGTGAAACTTCCTGGAGACATGAGGAACGTTTGGAAATTGGAGTTGGTGTTTGAGGGAATTTTGAAGACCTAGAAGAACTGAAGAAACGAAGAGTGAAGAGTTGTGCTATGCCTAGCGTTGTGCCTTGCACAGCGGTCTAGGGAGCGGTTTCCATCAATGAAGAAACCACTTTGCCTTGCATTGTGCGTTGCATATCGATAAGGACAATGGTCCAATGCTAGAGATTTACATTGTGGGAAATGCTAGTGCTGTAGATAGCGGTACCTACAGCGGTTTGGCGGTGATTTGTGCGGAACGAGAAATTTTCAGTGGAAAAGGAAGTTATTTCTTTTTGGGAAGTTCTTGTTCTTGAAGGAAAAAGATTTCTCTTACAAGAAGACTTGTGTATAAAGGAAATAGTATTTATGTGAAACAAGAAAGTCTTGTACGTATAGGAGATGGATTTCCTTGTAGGTTTAAATTCCCTGTAACTAGTATAAATAGAACCTTGTAACTAGGTTATTTGTGTGGGGTCAAAAGAACACCTGTAACATCAGAAAGAGTGTGGTGAGATCCAGGGGAGACCCCATAGAATATCTAGGGAGGGATTCGGGGAATATCTGTGGATCAAGTTAGAGATCTGTGGGTGATATTGAGGGGAGACTTAGGGGATATTGGGTTGGTGAGGATTTTGTGAGCGTTGTGAGCTGAGAGTTATGATGTAAAGCTCGGTTGTGAACTTGGGGACTTGATTAGGCTCTATGGTTTAGGGTTGAGGTGTGAGAGAATTTTGGAGTATATGGTTGTAACGATTTATCATATAGTGGAATTTTCTCTGTTGTCCTGATGGCCCGTGGTTTTTTCCCTGAATTTAGGGTTTTCCACGTATATCTTGTGTTGTTTGATTGTTTTTTTTTTTTTTTTTTTTCTTTTTCTTTTCTCTCATCTTATTTTTCTGTTCTAGATGTTAATTGCTATGAGTTATGGGCAAATATTAGGCACGTCATTTTCGCGTTCATCGGTTCAAATTCCCAACATTTTAGGGGTGTTTTGGTTGATTGTGGTTTTCTTTTGGGCAACATTACTTGGACTAATAAAATGGGTGGTTTGGATCACATCCAAGAGAGACTTGATATAGTTGTAGTTAATGATGATTGTAAAGCTATCTTTCTAGGAGAAATGCTTTAGGCCCAGTTTGGCATTGCTTCCCCAGCTGCTTTTAGGGCCAAAAGTGATTCTGGACCAAAGATATATAGGGTGTTTGGTAAAATCGTGGGGAAGTGCTTTTGGTTACTTTTAGCTTCTCCCAACTGAGTTTTTGAGAAACTACAAATACATGCTTTTGGATTTCAGCTTCTGCTTCTCAAAACGTGCTACAATGTTTTGTTTAATGAAATTTTACAAACTTTCCTATTTTACCCTTGCCTTTCATTAAATTTACCAAAATCATTCTCTTCAGACAACAACCTTCTCCTTCTCCTTTGATTTCTCTCCTCTCTCGCTTCGATTTCTCTCGCTTCGATTTCTCTTGCTTCGATCAGAAAGCAGCCATTCTCCTTCAATTTCTCTCGCTTTCAGGTTCGATTTCCCTAATTCTCCTTTGTTATTGCAGCCTTCTCCTTCGTTCATGTTTTAGGGTTTGATTTTGAATTGGACTTTGGGGGATTTTTATCTAATTTTAGGGTTCTAATTTCGTTTATTGCAGGTTGAGGATCCCTCCATCCCTCCATCTCAATCAGTTCTCACTTCTTGTTCTCTATCGGCCTTGCATTGTGCAGCCAAAAGGGTATTTCTTTTTTCTTTTTTCTTTTTCTTTTCAATCTCTCGGCCATGTAATATGTTCATATTTCTTTTTCTTTTGCTTATGGGGAGTCTGATGTGTTTTTTGTGTGGTTTCTCTATTCCGTCTCCATCTGCAGCCTCTGTTTCTTTAGGTTTTATGTTTTTGTATGGTTTTATGATTGTTTTGGTCTGATGAGGTGTTTTGCTGGGCTGTATTTTCATTTTGGTTTTGATTTTCTAGTTGTTTGGGTGGTTTCGAATCCCCCCTGGTTTGTACTAGATGTTGGTTTTCATTTGCCTTTTATGGCTTATATAATAAAATAGCTATTTCAAAAAAACAAAAAAACTATTCTTTGTGTTGCTTCTATCGGGTTCTCATTGTTTTATTCAACAATTCATGAATGTCCTTAAATCTATTTTCTTGGTTCTGGTTACACTAGCAATCTTCACTACTCTGATTGAATAAAGTTGTGTTAAGAAGTTGGATCGTGGTAATTGAAGGGAATTAGGGTTTTCAAGTTTAGAACCTGGGCAATTGGTGAGTGAAAGTTTAGATTTTGGAAATCAATTTTGCTATAAACCACATTTTTCCTTTACAAACATTATTTATAGGATTTGAAGGACATGGATTTGGTTCTGTTTACTGTGTGTACCCCAGCATTAGTTTCTATCGGTAATAAATATCTTGAATTTTCTTGAAGCAGCCCAAGAACCGTCCTTTGTCCCTCTGGACTAGGTCCCGCTGGATTAGGATGATATGCTTCAAATTTTCCTTTATTAATTAATTATTTATTTCTTTTCAAATGATAGAAAAATATATAATTTATCCTAAAGTTCAAATATTCTTTTATAGTATGCTGAATTAAACAATTATATATAATTCATTGATTTAAGCTCGAATTAATTAGGTCAATGCCCATTCTCAGAAACAGAAAACAAAGAGAGTAGGGACTTGTATATATTGATTATTAAAAGGTGGAGTGTATATATATATATATATATATATATATATATATATATATATTATATTTTGTGCAGATTTTTGACTGCATAGAAATTGTAACATTTTAAGCATAATTTAAGGCATCACACATTGTCTCTAACTTGCATTTTACATAAACCCTAATCACCTAGACATCAACAAGATGCCATGGGGATCTCCATGTAAATAGGACATTTCATCTTACCTTCTTGGAACAATCCATATATATTTATATTTAAGTCTTACCAAATTAAATTCAAATCATAGATCTCTAACCCAGCTATGTTTATATAATTTATTTGGTTATTATATGCAATAATAAAATGTATATGATAAAATAATGATTTAAGATTTTGGTTTCCTAGGGTTCCCGACAGCATTGGAAGAACAAGAAAATAAAATAATGATCGCTAAATATAGTACGAGACATATTATTTATAAGTTAGTCAGTATGTGTTGATATGCATGTTTCTGATTTTAAATTCTAAAATGTGTTTAAAAGAATAGAAGAAGAAGAGGAAAAAGACTTGTACGTACTGACATAATTAATATTGATATCTGTAATGAATTCATCATTTATAAATGCAGATATTATTATTTTAATTAAGTAATAAGATCAATGTCAACCACTCTCTCCTCGGTAACAAGAATTAGCTAGGGTTTCCAGAACATACATGCATTTTTTTATTATTATTTATAAAAAAAAAAAAAATGAGGGAGCATCTATTTTTGTCAGTACAAGAAATCAATATTTATTTGGTCTTGATCGTAATTAGTTTTCCGATGCTATATATGGCTATATTGAGAGAGGCCAAGAAGGAATCTTACATTAATACCTTACTATTATATATATATATATATATATATATGCTATTAATTGATTTTCTTGATTTTTGTATACTGCGAGTGCCTATTTGTCTTTATTCCATATCATCATACATCATGGTTCTTACTAAAAGATATATAATAATAATAATAATATCATTAAGGATAAGATGAGATTGGTTCGGTGGTAAATCTCTCACACCGACAACACGAGATAACGGGCATATGCGAATGTAAGGGGGGGCCCATAGGGGCCACCCCCCAATGAAATTTTAATAAATTTTTATTATACATTAATTAGGATAATTTAGTATGTAAGTATTAGATTTTAGACCATTTTCAATGCATATGCCAATACCGATACCAAATTTGGTATAAAAAAGAGTAAAATGCTATATTTGACACATCAATTTAGCATTGTGCTTCAATATACAATTATATTTAAAATACTATTTTTATTATTTTGTTAATTAAAATTATAAAAGTAAACACTTACCATTAATACATTCATTATTTCTTTTAATGCTCCAATGTAAAGTTCTATTAATGCATTTATTATTTCATTTAAATATATATATATATATATATATATATATATATATATATATAAGAGTAGTGCTATTGGCACACCCCCTATTGATCTATCTATAGCCCACTTGTTTAAATTTTGATTTAATTAAATAAAGTTAAATGTTTTTACTAATTTATTTTATTTATTTCCAAAACTACCCTTTTACTTATTTTTCAAACTTAATAAACTCATCTCTAATATCTCTATCTATCTCAGATCATATATATATATATATATATATATTGTGTTTTTTTTTTTAAACATCAAGCTTTATAGAAAAGGTCAGAAAGTCACAAGACAAAGAACAATCAAACAGCCCCAAGAAAAGAGTAAAGAACAGAGCAACTCAAGATAAAACACATAGAAAGAAAAAAAGGAAACAATCCACAAACAAAACGAAACAAGAAGCAAATAGCAAGTATTTTTTTTGGTTATCATCATTTCACTTTCAGATTCTAAAAGAGTAGTGAAATTAAATAATAATTAATATCTCATTTGTCTAATACACTCTAAGTGTTTGATTTATTGTTTAAATAAGATCTAGTACAAGTATTTTTAGGGTTTAAGAGTTATGAAAAAAAATAATAATTCAAGAACATGATTAAATATATTTTTTAAACGGATAGCAGTTTTGCAATGATGCAAAAATCAGAGAAGTAAAAACAGTAATACATACTCCATAAGATAATAAACTGTAAAACTGAAGCCAGTGTGAACTCAACTCATTGAAAGCAAAAGTGAGGAATGATGCAGAAAAGAAACAAGAAGATTTCATCGGTAATGCCTTAGGAGAATTAAGAGGTGACTCTCTCATCAAATCCTTCGTGGTTTTTTTTTTTTTTTTTTTTTTTTTTTTTTTTTTTTTTTTTTTTTTTGGAGAAATGTGAGGTTTTATTAGATTTACTTTATAGAATATTTTTTTTTCTTAAATTGTATGTCTCTTTTAGTAATTTTGATAAAGGAAAAAAAATAATACTAAATAATTAAAAAAGTGGAGCATCAATAGATCAGTTGGGGGTGTGCCAATAGCACCACTCTATATATAATGGTATTTTTGTAATTAAAAAATGAGCATTTATTTCTATGCCAAATTTGGCATATGCTATATTGTGTGCTAAATTTAGCATATGCTAAATTTGACAACATCATTTGGCACTGTATTGGAGGATGGTTTTTGCACTCTGTGCTAAATTTTAGCATTGGCACAGCATTGGAGATGCTCTTAAGTCTCATAGTCTGGCTTCTCTCCTAAATAATAGTATAAATTAATTATATAAATATACTTCATTATTTATTTCAACAACCAAATTTTTTTTCATTAATTATATAAAAATATCTTTCATATTTTATTGTTAATGAAAATAAGGAGACAAAATCAATCTCATTTATAATTTTAATTTCCAAAGCAAAAATAAATAAACAAATTCCTATTATTTCATTCATTATTGTACAAATTCCTATACATTATTTTTTCTTACATTTTAAATACAACCAGCCATGTAAATATTGGATTATTACATTTTAACTATTTTATTCTACAATACTTATCTTATGTTGGGATAAATAATTTTTGATTTAACCGTTCAGATTATCTTTATCTATCTCTCCAAGGTTTTAGGTTTGAGATTGTAAATTAAGAAATATTTTATGTTTTTTTTTGAAACTTGTGTTATTATATATTTACTATTATCTTAGGTTATTACTATTATTTTGATAAATTTATTGTATCGGCTTGTTATTTACATCTATATTATTTAAATTTGTTCAAAATTAGTATAAGTTAATTTCTTTTCACATAAATATTATAAAATTAAATTACAATTATATAAATAATTGTGTTAAATATTTTCTAATGAATATATTTGCTTTGTGTCTGTTCGTCATTTAAATCAGTGTGAATATTATATTGATTATTAGTCTTTTTTAAGGTTTTAATTAAGTTATTAAAATATCATTTTTAGGCTTTCATCTATGCATAAATATTGTTAAGACTAGAAATAAATTTGGTTATGGATGATTTTCGAGATATAAAAGAGCGATATGTTACATTTTAATCCTCAAAGTTTCATTTATCTGTGACATTACCTCGGTATCACATTTTGTTTTTTAATAACTTGTTTTTTTGAATATTAATATATTTGTCTTGTGTAATCTTGAGTATTAGTTTTTACCATGACCCCCCTCAAAGCCAAATCCTAGCTCCACCCCTGGTTACGGGTTCAAGTCTCCCCCAAAAAAACCCCGAATTAATGTAATACTTCAAAGTAACAATATAATAATATTATTATCTTTATGGATTCTATTACTATATATATATATATATATATATATATATATATATATATCAGCCAGTAGATAATCTACAATTCTTTTTTTTTTTATTATTATTTATTTTTAAAAAAAGGAGTTATACTATTCAACCCCAAAAATTAAATCAAATGATATGGCAACTGAGTTGTCATCACCACACAAATCATGGGATAATGTGGTGAATGATATGGTAAGGAAAATCACTTGCCATATCATTTGGGTTGGTTTTTGGGCTAAATGTTTTGGTTGACTAACATTACTATAAAAAAAGTTACATGATTTTAATATAATAAATAATAATAGAGTAATGCTAGACGTCCCAAATTTTTTTTTTCCCATATGATATGGCACATGAGGTGTCAACATCTTGTAAATCATAAGATTATAAAGTAGTTAATGTGATGTTGACACCTCACGAGCCTCATCATTTGGGAAAGAATTTAGGGAAAAATTTTTTTAGGATTTCTAGCTTACTCATAATAATATTAATGGTCAAGAGTAATGCTAGGATTCCCAATTTTTTTCCCAAAGTCTTTCCCAAATTGATATGGCACATGGGTTGTCAGCATCACATCACCCACCACATAATCTATTTCATGATTTACAGGATGTTGACAACTCATATGCCACATCAATTTGGGAAAGATTTTGGGAAATAATTTGGGAAGCCTAGCTAGCACTACTCTAACAAACAAATTACAATATTTTCAAGCACTTTAACTATTTTCCTAGAATTTTCCTATATTTCGTCCATTTTTCAAATGCCTTTATATTTATAAAAATCAGGATAAATAGTTTTAATGCTTGAAAAAATTTCAAATTTATTCATAGGTACATTTCAATGAACTTATTCATAAAAATCTATGTGATAAGAGATCTCTTATGAGAGAATATATATATAGACTCTCTTATAAGGGATCTATTATTTTAATTTCGATAAGAACCTTGATGAAATTACATCAATTTGATTTTTTTTGTTGATGATAAGTTCAATGAAATGTATCTATGAATAAAAGTTGAAAATCTTTCAAGCACTAGAACTATTTATCCCGATTTTGTTAAATATGAAGGCATCGGAAAAATGTACGAATTATAGGAAAATTATAGAAAAGTAATTTTAAGTGCTTGACTCATATCGAATAGAAATATACAATCCCAGTCTTAGGGGTCATTTGTTTTTTTGTCTGAAAACCAAACAATCTCAAATTTTACTGAAGACTGAATACAAACTGAAACCTGAACCTGAACCTGAATGACATGTTTTTTTTTTTTTTTTTTTTTTTTTTCCCTTTCACATCTGAATGTACCGTCAATATGTTTGTTGTTTTAAAAATATTTTTTTTTTGAAAATAAGTAGTAGTAGTAAAATAATAATAATAATAATAATAATAATAATAAGGGTACCGATATTGCCACCCATAAATATGATATCCACACTCATTTTTTGTTACAAAAATACCATTAAACAAAAAATCAATAAGGACAAATCAAACGAATTAAAAATAAATCAAAATAATATCTAATGCAATAAAGATTTAATAGGGTGGCTCTATTGTCGGATTTGGATCATCTTCTAATCTAATCTTTTTTCTAACCTTTTTAAAACATGTGATTGGTTGTTGATAAAATGATTGTGAAAACCAATCACACATCTTAACTACCCATTCATTATAATGCTTATATATCATGAGATTAGGTGAGGTCAGGAAAAAAGATCAGATCAGTAGAGAATTCAAATTCTCTATTGCCACCCATAAAATATCTTCATATACCCATGCTTTAATGAAAATTTTTTATTTCTAAAATACCCTTACATTTAATTACTTAAAATACATGGCTTTATAATTTGGAAATTAAATTTACTGCCTACACCCATAAGTTGAATACTCAATCTATCATAAACCCCAATAATATATACTTAATCAAATCCAACCTGACAACAAAATCCTTCATAACGAGTTTCATCCAGGGATACTAGTTTTATTGTATCAATCGCGTTTGAGGTTGTTTCCAAGAAAATTGAAATCAAAGTGGTCTGGTCCTTTCAGAGTTTTTCAAGTTTTTCCCCATAGAGTAGTGGAAATTGAAAACGTTGAAAATGGTGGTAGATTCAAGGTTAATGGCCAGAGGCTGAGGCCGTATCTTTGCATATCCAAGGCTAGGATAGTGGAATCAATCGAGCTAAAACAGTTGTAGATCTCTCACCTGTCCCGCCTAGACGTTAAATAAAGTGCTTGGTGAGAAGCAACCCACTTAGGTATTTCCCTTTTTCTTTTATTTTCCATTTTTTATTTTTTGTTGTAATTTTGTATTCCCCTAACTTGAATTCAGGTTTAGGGGTATTTTGGTGTTTTTATTTTTGTATTTTCATGTTTTTGTGTTTAGTGTTTTGAGTCGTGAAGCAAAAACAGGATTAGTTCCAAACCGGTGTTTAAGCCACAACTCTTTGGACAGAGTGAATTGCTGGAATAAAATCGTTGTACCTATCACTGTTCAATTCCACAGTACTAGGGACAACGGAAATCACTGGAATGGAACCGCTTTAAGAAATGCTGTGCAATTCCACATCATACTCAATATCGTGAATTACTGGGCAAATCGATGTGGTACCGCTATGCCTACCGTTATGTAAGGCAAGGTCCCCTTAATGAAACGGTGCGTTTTGGACCTGAAGCACGAGCAAACCTCCAACCGTTGTACCAACTGATGTGCCTTGCACAACGGTTTGGATAGCAATCGTCCATTATTTAGGGCTCATTAGCGCAATCACGGACAAGTTCTTCACACTTTCAAAAATTTTCCTCTTCCCTCTCTTCTCACTCAACTTCTCAAGCAACCAAGGTATGTTTTTTTAAAATTCTTCTTCTATTGATTCTTGATTTTTAATTCCCAATTGCATGATTCTCCCACTTTCTCCTTTGATTTACAATGATTTCAATTTAGGTTTGGTAGGCCAAATTTGGGGATTTTTGGATAAGGAATTTATTTTCCAATTGCATTCTGATGTTGAATGGTTATCTATGAACTATTTGTGCTTTAAAGTGAGTTTTTCCTATTGCTTTTTAGAGTATATAGTTGATAGCCATATTTTTGGATTTTTATTTTTAGTCACATTATGTTGCCAATTTGAGATTAATTATACAATTGAGGAATTATTAATTGTTTTTTATGTGGATTTGATAGTGAATATATGCAATTGAGGCACATGGCTTGTATTTTGCTGCTGGAGTGCCGCCAAATTTTTGTTTGATAAATTCTCTTAACTAGTTTTGTGGTTTTGCCTTTGTGTTTATTGCTTTAATGTGCATATATAGCAATAACTGCTTTTTGAGGTCGTACGAGTTCTCTAGGATCTTACAGGAGACGGGATAAATAGCTCGTTAAGCAACATTTTGTAGGGAAAGCAAAGTTCAATGAATGGGTGAAGAATTTCGCTTAGTGCAGCTATATATTGGAGAGGGGAATAAATTTGGAGGACTTGAGTCAGACTACTATTCCAACAGTTGTTACTACAAGACGGTGGACTCGATATGTGCTGCAGCCGAAATTGGCCAACATCAACTTGGTCAGTGAGTTCTATGTAAACATGGTATATGACTAGTTTTCTGATAGCAGTGTTGTCTTGGTGCAAGGAGTGGCTATTGTGGTCTCTATTAACAAGATCAATAGTTATTTTGAGTTGCTGCATGCTCAGAATTTAGAGGTAACATACCCGAACAAGTTCATTCTAGGGAGTGAGCTTAATTTGAAGGGAAATGTAGGATGGATTGGAGACAAGTTGCTGAGAAAGGACCTGCACTTGGAGACAGCCTTCTAGAACCTGTTTATTTATGCCTTGTTGAATCCTTCTGCTCATGGTTTCAAGATTTTTACAGATGCATCCCGATTGTTGTACCTGATGAAGAGAGGAACTTACATATATGTGGGCAAATTCTTCTGGAAAAAGATTAGAGGTTGTGGTCGACAAGACAGGATTGCCATGATTTTCTCGTGCTTGATCACTGCTATGTGTGTCGATTCTGGGTTGGTGACTAATGATCATGAAGAGAGTGCGGCTTTAGTGGCACTGGAAAGCCAATTGACTCTAGGTACTTGGAATGTTTTGGCTGATGCACGTGGCCTGTCCCCTATAGCTCATTATAATATCAAGAAACGGCGGCAGGGAAGAAATAATCTGTAGATTGATTTAGATGAGCTGCTCGGCCAGAATCAACAGATCTCAAACCAGCAGGACCCGACCCAGTAAATTACAAGCGATTATGTGCCAGTGCCCCCTCTCGATGCGGGTGCTGGACCCGTCACATTAGAGACCTGAGAGGGATTACATGCTACTCACTATGAAGGGCTACGTAGATGTTGGTTTCACTGACTTGAGGAAAGATATGAGAGACGAGCTGACCACCAGGATAGACAACTTTGATGCGCGTCTGGGATCATTAGCTATTGTCGGCTCTACCCCATTGGTTGATTATTTTTCCACACAGTTTGATGCATGTGTTGATGCGATGGATACAAGAGCCGGAGGTTAGCCGCATGATGGAGTCGATTTCACTGAGCCGCATGATGGTTATGGTACTGATGTGCTGAGCGGCAATGATACTGGGGTCGTTGATAGCGATGTAGATTGACTGGGACACTGTAGACGGACCTGACTGAGTCTGTAGGATGATATGTTTTTGCTCCTTTTTTCTTTTGAAAGGAATAACGAATTCCCGTTTAGGCGTTCGTGTCTTTTAAAATATGACTTAGAGGGTGTATGAAAGAGTTGTTAATCCGTTATTACCAAATTTTCGGATTAGTCACTATTATAAATATAACCTCAATTCACAAAACAATAATCAAGTGTAATATGGTGCGGAAATATAAACGACACTTGATTTTTATGTAGAAACCCTCAACAGGGAAAAACCGGGCTGGTAAGTGCGTCACACTCGAACCTCGAATCCACTAATTGTGATAGCGTATGCAACATAATCCCGGCCAATATCCCGCTACCACTACCCGTAGGCCTGTAAAAGTGGATCTAGTCCAATTTGCTCATGTGACCACCTAATCCCAGTGTACGACCTAATCCTGGTCTATCACACAAGACTTACTTCTCCGAAGAGATCAACACCCTAAGTGAATATGCAATGATATCCAAATATGCAATATAGAGCTAGGGTACTCTAGATGCTTACCTAGGATTATATGATGACAATAAAATCAATTCTAGATATGAAAATAGCTATATGTCATGGCATACAACTTTAGCTAAGTAAAGGATAACTAATCCTAGATACAAAGCTATCACAAATAACCTACAAACATTTAAAAGATTAACTAGTTGATTAAAAAAAACAATATATCAACCTAGTTATCAATAAGTCACACAAGAATGTTTATGGCATAGCTTTTAGGCAATAATGACATAATCAATTAAGCTATCAAAAATAATCTCAATCATATAATGAGATTAATTAGCTAGATATAAAATAGGCATGAAAACCTAACTAACATAAATAACCCAATCGACACATAATCTCAATCATGTATGTAGAAATTACTCAAAGAACATACAAGTGATAAAAGAGATAAATTGATAAGTAAAAACACTAAGATTAGATGAAATTAGTGTTTAACAAATCATACCATGTGTGTTGAAGAAGAACCATGCATTAGCACATACTAGATGAACCTAGATGATGCCTAGATGATGATTTGTGCATGTGGGAATGGGTTTAGAGAGATAAAGATGTAATCTTTAAGCTTTTTCTCTTAAGTCTCTCTTTCTCTCTCAAGAATATGGAGCCTCTAGGGTTTGATTTTGTGGCTCTGCCCTCAAAATTATGAGAAAGATATGTATTTATAATGCCCAAATGAAACTATATCGTTTTGGAAGAAATGGAAAAATTATGGGCATTTTCGCGGTACTCGCATCAATGCAGCGACTCAAGATTCAAGCGCTTCGAAACATGACCAAATGATATCAAAACCTTTCGTATGATATATCGTTGGAAAGGTATGGATGTCTAATTTCTACTTGTGTTTACAGAATAACATTTCGATGTCTATAGAAAAAGTTATGGTCAATTGAGTGACCAAAGGTCAGAAATGGACAACAACAGAGTTGCCCTGTTTTGGTTGTAACTTTGGAGATTTTAAAATCAACCCAAATGGTCATGAAATATTATGAATAATATACTGTTGGAAAGGTATGGGTGTCTAGTTTGTACAGAAAGTTTCAAAACTCATTTTAAAGCTTTGTGTAAAAAGTTATGGCCATAAGACCATACATAGGTCAGTTTTGAAAATCATTTAAATCATTAAAATCCAATCTCTTAAAACTAGACATTTTACTCCAAACAACCAAACCAAAACTATCACTTATCCAAGAGAAGGATGAGACTTTCTCAAGTGGTCAACCATCGCACTAAGAAATGCACACCATCGTGCAATTGCGGACGTTTCTGATCACACAAACGGAAACGAATTACACCACACTTAAGACTAATCATGAAGTGCAAGTGTGGCAAGTGAATGCATCCTAATGCCTAAACATGTCATGACATTTCAATGAACAAGATGCAATCACTTAAACATGCATGAATAGAATTCATGGCTTTGCATCCTAATGCCTAAACATGTCATGGCATTTCAATGAACAAGATGCAATCAAATAAAACATGCAAGAAGAGATGTTCAAGAACATGCATGCACACATATAAAACACACAACATACAAGAATAAGATTTATGCATGAGTTGTGTGTGTGTGCAACTAGATCTCTT
Organism: Acer saccharum; assembly: GCA_030490815.1. Taxonomy (NCBI): domain Eukaryota; kingdom Viridiplantae; phylum Streptophyta; class Magnoliopsida; order Sapindales; family Sapindaceae; genus Acer; species Acer saccharum. The sequence goes on from CM059874.1 coordinate 22,482,481, forward strand.
CAAAGCAAGTAAGCACTAGAATTTATCTTTGGTGCTTATTCTCTTGAGGTCTTGAGAGTGCCTTGGTTGTGTAAAACACCAACCATCAAATACCTAAGCTACCCTTACATCAAGCCCCAATATGTGGTTTGTCCACGAAATAAGCCAATCAATAGATGAGAATCCTTACATCTTTGTTTATTTTATTTTCTTTTCTTTTGTTTCAATTGTTTACTTGTGATAGTTTGGATTTAATATTTTGGATTTTGATTCAGTTAAATTATATTTGTGTTTTGTTTTTGGTTAGTTTAGCGCTACTGAACTTTTTCCCCATTTGTCTTGCACCTTAATTTCAACATTGAGGACAATGTTAAGTTTATGTTTGAGGGTGTGTCGTATTTTGTAGTATTGTGTTTTTGAGTCTAGTTTTTTATTTTTAGAGTCTGTCTTTCCTATGAATTAACCAAGATTGAGATGCTTTTATGTGTTCCTTAAGAGATGATGTATGATTTAATCATTGAGTTTAGACTAACGTCTTGCCACTTAGAGTATTGCATTACATTTTTCAAAAATTTACGACATGCTCTTGATGTAATAGTGGATTGGATGCTTTGTTAGATTGCCATGATTAATAGTGAAGACTATCCTTAATTATGAGTTCATTAAGCCAAAAAGCATACATAAATGACATTATAGAGGGTTTGTTTGTTTCTACTCTTAAACACTCAATAAGTTCTTAACATTAGATCCGATCTCTATAGGTTGTACATTGAGCATTGTAGAACATTCATCTTAAAAGATTTCACATGTTAATTTTGATCTTGAGTGAGATGCACCAATGGAAGTGATTTTAGACTTTTTGTGCTTGAACTCATTATAAAAGGCCTTAAATATTTCCTACATTTGTGTGTGTGCTCATAGCCTTGTTTGAAGCCAAACACTGAATAGCCTTTTTCTTTCTTTACTACATTAACTATAACCCATATAAGCCTATATTATAGCCGTACCTTATAGCTTGGGATCATGCTTTGAGAATGTGAAGAAGATGCAATAGTTCGGCACGTGATTTTGTACATAATTTGATCAGAGGCTGATGAAGGTTAGAGATGCATTTAATCCAAAGTAAAAGTTGTTTATTTATATGTAATTCTCGGATTCATTAAAAAAAAAAAATGTTGCTAAAAAAAAAAAAAATGGTGTGTTTTGGAGAATTAGAAAAGAGAATATTGGGCTTTAAAGGGTTTTTTTTTTATTTTATTATTTTATTATTTTTTATTATATATATATATATTTGTTTTTTAAAGTTTTTTGGGCTTTAAATTGCTTTTTTGGCATTTAGGCTTAAACTTTTTTAAGAAAACATAATATGTAAAAAATAATTTAAACAAAATACAACCCAATTTTCAATCTAAATCTAAAATTTCAATCTTTTTCAGCCTATATACTTAATCAAAATATAAAATCTTCATAAATTCTATAAAATAGAAGTCAAAAAATGTAGTACATAATGTAGTCCAAAATAAAACATCATCAACTAACAGTCCATAATAAAATTGAACCTTACAAAATAATTTATTAAGACAATTCGATTTATTCGGTTCGGTTTGGTTTTGTAGGTTTTGTATGTTCAAAACCGAAACCGAACCGAATTCAATTTGGTTTTCAAATTGCAAATCAGTTTGAACTGAATAGAAGCTATGAACCAAACCAAACACCCTTTTTTCGGTTCAGTTCGGTTCAATTCTGTTTCAATTTTTGTGCCCACCCCTAATAATTAGTGCAATAAATCAATGAATTTGAAAAGTTTTTATCTACTCGAAAGGAGTTTGACAAGGGAGAGGATGGTGAATCTTGAAAACTTGGACAAGTGGTGAGTGGCATTATTCCACTTACAAAGGAAGATATTGAAAACCAAAGAGATTTGTGCAAAGTTGTAAAGGTAATCGAAGATTGTCATGGTATGGTTCTAGGTTTTTGAATTCCTCTTTTCCTGTTCTTCCTTAGCCTTCACCCAATGGCCCCATTACAACCTTAATGAGTCTAACATATGCTGGTTATCCTTGCTATGAAAGTAGAAGCGAATCATGTGTTTATCTTGTTCATAATGTTTGATTCTTTTCATGAGATCTTTTGCATACAAATCAAGTGTTGTTTCAATGATTTATTCATATACGACAATAATTTGAATTTTCTTGTGCATAACTTCATTCACATATGCCTGATGAGTGTATTTTCCTAGGTTTCAAATGAAATGATGAGTGACATCATGTAAGAACTAGAGTCGAGGCGAATTATATCTATGGCTTTTGACGAATGCATTTTTGAAGCTAAAGTGTTTGGAGCTTGGGCTTTTCATTAAAACTAAGCATTGCATTCAAATTTGTGACATAATTTTAGTTTTTACCTAGTGGCTTTTGCATGCATTGTTTCGATATGGGCACACTTTGATTGTATCTTGGTTGGTTGGTTTTTATAGGATACTTTTGTGGGTATCGTAGTTGGTAAACCCTTAGGGAATAAAAATCTTCCTACTAGGAACACCTAGAGGTTTAAAGCCTTGTAGCATATGCTTAATGCTATCGTGTTCCCTATGAAAGCGGCTTAGTTAGGATTTTTGTTTCTAGGTTTAGTTTTTGATATTTGTTTTCTTAGCTTTGCCCGAGGACTAGCAAAAGATATGTTTAAGGGTATTTGATCGATCATTAATTGTATATGTTTTTTATCCTCATTCTCTCTATCAATTGCTTGTTTTTCGAGTCAATTAGGTTTTTAATTCATTTGTTTGAGCATTTTCATGTTATTGTTCCCAAAAGATGTGTTTTGGAGTGTTTGAGAGGAAAAATGAGATTTTGGAAGAGTTGAAGGGCTTTATTGTAATTTGCACCAAACAGCTGTGGAAACTACTGTGCAATTACACAGTGGTACACACAGTGGTGAAGAGCACCGCCTTGCCTTCCGCTCTCCATGGCTTAGTGTAATTATGTAGCGGTCCAATTCTAGAGAAAATCGCATTGCCTTCCGCTCTCCATTCCGTTGCCACTTCACCAACCACTATACCTTACACAGTGGTAGAGACAACGGTTTGACAAATCTGCTCGAGCAAGGATTTTTGGAATCAGTCAAACTCTTGGATTCATATAAATACATTATTATCGAGGGAGATCATTCACTAGACACCAGATACACAACACCAACTCTTATAAACTTTACACATAGAAGATTGAAGACGAAGAAGAAATTCATTATTGAAGATTTGAAGAACTCATTGAAGGACATCATGGGTTTTATATTTTCTTTCTCTTCTCTCGTTATTTTCATCTCTTGTGTAACTAAATCCATATAATAGAATCAATGTGAACCTCTATGGATACTCTTTGTTAGAATTGAATATATTTTCATTAATTCAAATTTCAATTTATTCAATTCATTATATGTCCTAATTCTTTATTTGTATTAATGCATAATCATACGCTGATATGAATTTAGGGTTTAGATAATTTAACAATTGAGTTTGGAGTGTTGATCTACACCTAACCTTAATTAATATTCAATTGAATTGATAAAATTGATCTTAGCATTGATCTATGCAAGTAGGTTTTGGTTCATTAGTTCTTGCACTTAATGAGTTCTTGATTGTAATTTACACCATTGATCTATGGGTAAATTATGATTGAGAATACTTGATTCATCCCAAGATTATACGGTAACAATTATACTTAAGACAAGAACGAACCATTAACTTGATTAAAATCTTGTTCACAAGTCAATTCGAAACATTGATTAGACATAGTTGGGGAGCATTGATAAAATAGTTATTTCCATCACTTGATCACAAACCAACAACCTTTGTTTAATTACTTTCTTAGTCTAGTTTAGTAATTTAATTCAATCTTTCAAACAATCTCTTGGTTACTTTTTAATTTAATTAGAATTAGAATTAGTTATAATCAATAATCACTTTTTCCCGTGGGAATGATCCTTACTTGCTGTTATACTTATCTTTACGATTTGTGCACTTGCGAGTTTATGTAAAACATAATTTTCAGATCACTAGCAAAAATATATGAATGTACTTGAGGGATTGAGAAGCTATTTTATATATATATATATATATATATATATATATAATTACTTAGAGCATCTCCAATGATATTCTATTTTAAAGTATAAACTCTAAAATGGAGTACTTTAAGCTCCAATGGTACTCTAATTTTCTATTCTCAATAAATTTTTTTAGAGTTTCATTGTTTGGTACTCTAAATTTAGATTATTAAATTTGAAACTCTAAATCCACTTTTTAACTTTATTTATTTCATTTTTACCCCTATCCGTAATTAACATTTTAATTAAATTCAATTAATATATAAAAAGTTTTAATTCATAACTTTTATCATCATTAAAATCGTTTAAAAAAAAATTACACTGATTCCAACAGTCAGAATTAGTGATCCCGCACAAAAAAAAGTAATTTATATTAGTTATTAAAAATTAATTATATTAAAGAAGAAGAATTAAGGGTTGTTTGTTTTTTTCCACTTAAGACTTAATGAGTCTGAATTGAACTCATTAAGTTGTTTTGTTTGTTTTTTTTAAGTGGTCAAACAACTTAAAAATATCAAAAAACAACTTAAAAAAAATAACTAAGAAATCTTGACTTTTAACTTAATTCCAAATCACTGAATTATAATTAAAATATTTTTTTCCAAGTCTATCCTCCAAAAAAAGATTGTAAGGATTCCCTTTTGTTGATTGGCTTATTTCGTTGTCAAACCACAAGTTGGGGTTTGGTTGTAAGGGTAGTCTAGGTGATTAGTTGAAGATCAAAGACCCTTTCCAAGACCTCAAGAGGACAAGCACCAAAGGTATATATCTAGTGCTTACATTGTCTTGAAGAGATATAGTTGCACACACACACAACATGCATAACTCTTATTATTGAATGTTGTGTTTATATTTTGTGTGCACTGTGCTTTATTGATTTATTTAATATCTCTTCTTGCATTTATTTGATTGCATCTTGTTCATTGAAATGCCATGACATGTTTAGGCATTAGGATGCAAAGCCATGAATTCTATTCATGCATGTTTAAGTGATTGCATCTTGTTCATTGAAATGCCATGACATGTTTAGGCATTAGGATGCATTCACTTCCCACACTTGCACTTCATGATTAGTCTTAAGTGTGGTGTCATTTGTTTCCGTTTATGTGATCGGAAACGTCCGCGCTTGCACGATGGTGTGCATGTCTTAGCGCGATGATTGACCACTTGAGAAGGTCTTATTCTTCTCTTGGATAAGTGTTAGATTTGGTTGGATTGTTTGGAGTAAAATGTCTAGTTTCAAAAGATTGGATTTCAATGTTTAAATGATTTTCAAAACTGACCTTTGCATGGTCTTGTGACCATAACTTTTTACACAAAGCTTCAAAATAAGTTTTGAAAATTTCTGTACAAACTAGATACCCATACCTTTCCAACGGTATATTATTCGTAATATTTCATGACCGTTTGGATTGGTTTTAAATTCTCCAAAGTGACCACCAAAACAGGGCAACTATGTTGTTGTCCGTTTCTGACCTTTGGTCACTCAATTGACCATAACTTTTTCTATAGACATCAAAATATCATTCTGTAAAAACAAGTAGAAATTAGACATCCATACCTTTCCAACGATATATCATATGAAAGGTTTCGATGTCGTTTGGTCATGTTTCGAAGCGCTCAAATATTGAGTCGCTGCACTGACGCGAGTACCGCGAAAATGCCCATCATTTTTCCACTTCTTCCAAAACGACATAGTTTCACTTGGGCATTATAAATACATATCTTTCTCATCTTTTTGATGTGAGAGCCACAAAATCAAACCCTAGAGAGAGAGGCTCCTTATTCTTGAGAGAGAAAGAGAGACTTGAGAGAAAAAGCTTAAAGATTACATCTTTATCTCTCTAAACCCATTCCCACATGCACAAATCATCATCTAGGCATCATCTAGGTTCATCTAGCATATGCTAATGCATGGGTCTTCTTCAACACACATGGTATGATTTGTTGAACACTTTTATCTTACATAATTAGTGTTTCTACTTATCAATTTTATCTCTTTTATTACTTGTATGTGTTTAGATTAATTTCTACATACATGATTGAGATTATGTGTTGATTGGGTTATTTATGTTAGCTAGGTTTTCATGCCTATTTTATATCTAGCTAATTAATCTCATTATATGATTGAGATTATTTTTGATAGCTTAATTGATTAGGTCATTATTGCCTAAAAGCTATGCCATAAACATTCTTGTGTGATTTATTTATAACTAGGTTGATAGATTGTTTTTTTAATCAACTAGTTAATCTTTTGAATGTTTGTGGGTTTTTTGTGATAGCTTTGTATCTAGGATTGGTTATCCTTTACTTAGCTAAAGTTGTATGCCATGACATATAGCTATTTTCATATCTAGGATTGATTTAAATTGAATATATCATCATCCTAGATAAGCATCTAAGGTTCGCTAGCCTTGTTTGTTAATTGAATATTCATACATATTCACATAGGGTTGTGCATCTCTTTTGAGAGATTGAAGTCTTGTGTGATTGACCGGGATTAGGTCGGACACCGGGAACAGGTGGTCACATAAGCAATTGGACTAGAGCCACTTTTAAAGGCCCGTGTGGTAGAAGTGGGGGGTTATTGACCGGAGTGTTAGACGAGGTCTACATAGGTTGTAAACTCCATTTCAATTAGTGGATTTCGAGGTCCGAGTGTAGCGCACTAAACAGCCCGTGGTTTTTCCCAGTGGTTGGGTTTCCACGTAAACATCAAGTGTCATTTATTATTTTCGCATCTTATTACACTTGTATGTGTTGTTGACTTGCTAAGGGTATTTTCGTAAAATTGACATGCACGCGAAAATTGGGTAATAATTAGCTAAAATCTATTCACCCCCCCTCTAGCTTTATATATTAAACACACCGCGTATTCTTTTCAATTGGTATCAGAGCGTGTTCCTAGATATACTTAGGTGATCCTTTGCTCATTGTTGGTGTGTTTTTGCATTTTGTATGTTTGTTTGATTTCTTCATACATTTTGCATTCTTCTCTTTTGCATTCATTCAACGCAAACACTAAGAGTGAATTTGAGAGAGAAGAAAATGACTTCGATTAGGAGATGTCCCTCTAAGGTGAGAGAGGAGACGAAGATGAAAGGGTGTTGCTCGCATAACCAAAGAGCTTCAAGCCCAAGCCTTCCTCAATCTTGGTCTAACCAACCAAGAAGGCTAACTTCCCTCAACCTACGATCCTAAAAGGGAAGTGCTCAATCATGCAAGCTTAACCGAGCAAGCAACATTGTCTTGGTCATCAACAAAGGAGGAGAGATCCTATCCAACTACCAAGACAACCACAACGACAAGGGAAAGCACATTTGCATACTCAAGGGAATGGTATAATTCCTAATCGTATCCCCTCTTGTCATTGTGTGGTATTGATGGTCATGTTAGACCAAGTTGCTTGCATTACATTTAAAATATGTAGATTTTAATGCATGATTGAAAAGAAAAAGGCTAGAGCTAAGATGCATGATCCTTTGACATCTATAACTCTAGAACCTTTGTCCACTAGGAATGACTCTGTGTCACCTAAGTGGATTAAAAATGATGAACCCGCTTGCTACGAGACTAACAAGTCTCAAATAGGTTCAACTAAGTCCAAAGGACTTGGTAGGTCCATAGGACCTCATACCCTTCTTTAAAGAGGTATGGAATATTGATCCCATATGGGGAACTTAAGCAAAGAGAGCTATTTTGCATTCTTGTCACTTGCAAAAAATTTGAAATATCTTATGTTTCTCTTTTTGTTGCTTGGGTAAGCTTGGTTACACTATGTATATATATTTTCTATTCAATAAGTGTGATCAATGCTTGTATTGCAATCCATGTCATATTTATGTTCAAACATGCATTTTTGGACTAGGAGATATATACATAGGATAAAATTTGAATGACCTATAATGATCTCCATGACATGATGATTGCTAAATGACATGCTAAATGTTAATCTTGAAAAGCATGTTTTGATGATTGCAATTTTTAAATGCAAAACTTGTGTGAAAAAGCTTATGAGACTCAAATGAAAAAGGATCTTGTATCCATTCAAGGATTTTACAATCCAAATGTCTCTCTTTCTTTATTGGTTGAACATGTCTACTATCATACGGATATCTTATTCGGAAAAATCAAGTAGGGTGCAAAGTCGCTCATGACATGTTTGGCTTATAAATTTGGATATAGTTGTTCTTAAATTAAAATCAATGAAAACCTATATCCTTGCTTCTCTCATGACATTGGCGAAATTGGTTTGAATTCATATTGAAAACCTTTGTTATTTGCTTTGCCAAATACCATGGTATTTTGAACTTAAATGCTACATGTCTTGTATGCAAAGCATTTTTTGATTCACACATTTTCCTTAAATAAATCTCTTTGTTTCTCTCCAATTAATTGAGACTGCATAAAGTGACTTATATTGATTATGCAAATATCTAGAATGCTACTATCTCTCTTTGCCTTGAGTGACCCGATTGGGGACTACTCCTTTGTCTATATCATGACAAAAAAGGTGAGTAGGTTGTGGTAAGGGGAGTTGCAAATTGTAGTAGCAATTGTGCATGTTGGGGAGAATACTTATTGAGGGGGAGTAACCCTTTGAGGGGGAGCATTTGCACATTACATACATTGCATGATGTTGTGCTTAAATTCTTAAATGCAAATGCTTGATTTATCTCACTTGATTCATCTCACCTTTTCTTGTATTGAAAAGTATAGAAACTTTGTTTTTCAGGGATTGATTATTCTACAAGAGATTGAAGACTTCAAGATTTATTTTATCTTATCTCTTTGTATTGTAGAAAATCATTATAGACCCGTAGTTTCTATTTTGTTGTGAGGAATCATTGTGAGTGGTGGTTTTGTCACGAAATAGCCAAATGGGGAGATTGTAAGGATTCCCTTTTGTTGATTGGCTTATTTCGTGGTCAAACCACAAGTTGGGGTTTGGTTGTAAGGGTAGTCTAGGTGATTAGTTGAAGATCAAAGACCCTTTCCAAGACCTCAAGAGGACAAGCACCAAAGGTATATATCTAGTGCTTACATTGTCTTGAAGAGATATAGTTGCACACACACACAACATGCATAACTCTTATTATTGAATATTGTGTTTATATTTTGTGTGCATTGTGCTTTATTGATTTATTTAATATCTCTTCTTGCATTTATTTGATTGCATCTTGTTCATTGAAATGCCATGACATGTTTAGGCATTAGGATGCAAAGCCATGAATTCTATTCATGCATGTTTAAGTGATTGCATCTTGTTCATTGAAATGCCATGACATGTTTAGGCATTAGGATGCATTCACTTCCCACACTTGCACTTCATGATTAGTCTTAAGTGTGGTGTCATTCGTTTCTGTTTATGTGATCGGAAACGTCCGCGCTTGCACGATGGTGTGCATGTCTTAGCGCGATGATTGACCACTTGAGAAGGTCTTATTCTTCTCTTGGATAAGTGTTAGATTTGGTTGGATTGTTTGGAGTAAAATGTCTAGTTTCAAAAGATTGGATTTCAATGTTTAAATGATTTTCAAAACTGACTTTTGCATGGTCTTGTGACCATAACTTTTTACACAAAACTTCAAAATAAGTTTTGAAAATTTCTGTACAAACTAGACACCCATACCTTTCCAACGGTATATTATTCGTAATATTTCATGACCGTTTGGATTGGTTTTAAATTCTCCAAAGTGACCACCAAAACAGGGCAACTATGTTGTTGTCCGTTTCTGACCTTTGGTCACTCAATTGACCATAACTTTTTCTATAGACATCAAAATATCATTCTGTAAAAACAAGTAGAAATTAGACATCCATACCTTTCCAACGATATATCATATGAAAGGTTTCGATGTCGTTTGGTCATGTTTCGAAGCACTCAAATATTGAGTCGCTGCATTGACGCGAGTACCGCGAAAATGCCCATCATTTTTCCACTTCTTCCAAAACGACATAGTTTCACTTGGGCATTATAAATACATATCTTTCTCATCTTTTTGATGTGAGAGCCACAAAATCAAACCCTAGAGAGAGAGGCTCCTTATTCTTGAGAGAGAAAGAGAGACTTGAGAGAAAAAGCTTAAAGATTATATCTTTATCTCTCTAAACCCATTCCCACATGCACAAATCATCATCTAGGCATCATCTAGGTTCATCTAGCATATGCTAATGCATGGGTCTTCTTCAACACACATGGTATGATTTGTTGAACACTTTTATCTTACATAATTAGTGTTTCTACTTATCAATTTTATCTCTTTTATTACTTGTATGTGTTTAGATTAATTTCTACATACATGATTGAGATTATGTGTTGATTGGGTTATTTATGTTAGCTAGGTTTTCATGCCTATTTTATATCTAGCTAATTAATCTCATTATATGATTGAGATTATTTTTGATAGCTTAATTGATTAGGTCATTATTGCCTAAAAGCTATGCCATAAACATTCTTGTGTGATTTATTTATAACTAGGTTGATAGATTGTTTTTTTAATCAACTAGTTAATCTTTTGAATGTTTGTGGGTTTTTTGTGATAGCTTTGTATCTAGGATTGGTTATCCTTTATTTAGCTAAAGTTGTATGCCATGACATATAGCTATTTTCATATCTAGGATTGATTTAAATTGAATATATCATCATCCTAGATAAGCATCTAAGGTTCCCTAGCCTTGTTTGTTAATTGAATATTCATACATATTCACATAGGGTTGTGCATCTCTTTTGAGAGATTGAAGTCTTGTGTGATTGATTGGGATTAGGTCGGACACCGGGAACAGGTGGTCACATAAGCAATTGGACTAGAGCCACTTTTAAAGGCCCGCGTGGTAGAAGTGGGGGGTTATTGACTGGAGTGTTAGACGAGGTCTACATAGGTTGTAAACTCCATTTCAATTAGTGGATTTCGAGGTCCGAGTGTGGCGCACTAAACAGCCCGTGGTTTTTCCTAGTGGTTGGGTTTCCATGTAAACATCAAGTGTCATTTATTATTTCCGCATCTTATTACACTTGTATGTGTTGTTGACTTGCTAGGGGTATTTTCGTAAAATTGACATGCACGCGAAAATTGGGTAATAATTAGCTAAAATCTATTCACCCCCCCTCTAGCTTTATATATTAAACACACCGCGTATTCTTTTCAAAGATATATTTCTAAATTTATCCTAATTTGATATTGTGTAGAATTCTTTCTTTTAACGTATTTCTTATTTTAAACTTTTAGAAAGAAAGAAAGAAAGAAAGAAAAAAAAAAAAAACCATAATCACTTCTCATATTGAAATCTTTCTGGGATTAAACAATTGAATTTCTCTCCTACCAAATCCTGGTAAGAACTCTTTAATTTTTATTTTATTTTTTATCTACGTGTGACAGTTATAGAATTCTTTAAACATAATTTAGAATGATAATTTGTTATGATTGTCATAGTTGCAATTATATAATTTATCAAATATTCTTTTTGTGGTTGCATTCGATATTGAGTAGATTTTGTGGCTTGAAGAAGTTATAGAATAATTGTTTATATATATATATATATATATATATGTATGTACCGGCGTATATAATTTAGGGACCTATTTTAAAAAAAAAAAAAAAAAAAAAAAAAAAGGTATCTAGGAACATTTAAACAAAATAATAATAATAATTTGGTTTCTGGTTGCATATGATCCAGGAACCCAAAAAAAAAAAAAAAAGGTTTCTAGAATTATATACTGGATATTTGGACAATATGTAAAATTGAATTTGAACCTTTTTTTTTTTTTTTTTTACAATAAATTGAACTTGAACTTTGTTTGTAGACTAACATGCAAAATTATATTTATGAATGAATTTTTTGTTTTGTTAAATTAAACTTTGTTTGCGGAAGAACATGTAAAATCTTATAAAGAGTGTTGCATATTAAATTACTTCTTTTAATTAGTATGGGTATAGATGTAAAATTATTTCTTTTCAAACAATTTTATTTTTTAAAAACAAACATGTTGACAGTACATTCAGACGTAAGAAAAAAAAAAAAAAAAAATATGTTATTCAGATTCAGGTTTCAGTCACTATTCAGTCTTCAGTAAAATGCAGGACTATTCAATCTTTTGACAAAAAAACAAACGACCCCTTAGTGTCCGCACAAAAAAAGTAATTTATATTAAAAAGTAATCCTGCATGAAAAACTGACAATTAATTAAAAATGTTATTAACATAATATTTGTTAAAATTTATTTAAAGAATAAAATTATATAAAAATAATTTATTGAAGAAAGTAAAAATTTATAATGAAAATATAAATATAAATAGAGATAAGTATAGAAAGTGTAATTGGAGGAAAAAAAAAAAAATTAGAGATGGAATCCGAAAGGAAAATTCTCTTTTGGAACTCTATTTTAGAGATAGAGATAGAGATAGAGTTCACGTTAGAAATGCTCTTACCAATCCTATAACTATATCTATGCATGGGATCAGTCGTTTATCTTAAGAAAATTATTGTGATTGATCTTGTGATTGATGATCTACCAACCTCTTGACTCTGGAAAAATGTCTCAGGATCTGTATACCCAAAAGCTTTTAGTTGGTCCACATTTTTATGGTTGTGGGAACACTTTTTGTAATGTCATTTTACAGTACACTTCCAACGTCCCCCTACAGATATACGTTAAATTATTCTCTTCTCCAAGATATATAGTGCATATTTCCGCTAATATTGACTTGTCAATGATTTAGTTTATATTAAACTCATGGAATTTGATGAATTTGATAATGACCAATTTGATTTCAGATTGACTTGACAATCAATAGTTTTGATTAATCATTGAAGAAGAAAATACTATGTACCGACATCAAAGTGTCACTGTTTTCTCGACATCAATTTGTCATTGATTATTGAATATTGCACATGGCCCGTCTTGTTTCCTTTTTACATCCCAACTTGTAATTCATGCCTCTGGTTGTAAAATTTACATCTACTACTTATTTTTAGCTTTACATTGAAAAAAAAAAAAAAAAAAAAAAAACGACATTCCCAAAAATAATGGATTTTTAATTAGCTAAAAATGATTATCTTAACTTTAAATTAAAATGAAAAATAATAAAATTCTGAATAATAAAATCTTAAATAAATAGATTACAATTTTTTTTTTTAATGAAAAATAATCATTTAAAGCTAAGATAATTATTTTACCTAAATAAATATCTGAAAAAAAAATACAAAATAAGAAAAAATTAATGGATTTATTATTATTATTTATTTAATATTTTATTATTGAGAATTTTATTTCATTTTAATTTAAAGCTAAGATAATCATTTTAGGGCAAAAGTGTACTTTCATAGGTTTTGAAATAATTGACTTTCAAAATGATGAGTTTTGGACAAAATAGGGACTAGTGATGAATATGAAAAGACATTTATAAATATGACAAATCGCTAAAAAAGTGAAATCTATGTAAAATTCTGCCTTTTTTTTTTTTTTTTTTTTTTTTTTTCATTTTTTTTTGAAACATACTTAAATCTATTAACGAAAATGAAAAATATAAGGGCCTGTTCAATAGGTATTTTTTACACCGTTTTCGTTTTCGTTTTTCAAAAACGATTTTGAATTCCCGTCCAGTAGTTGCTTTTCACTTTATTTATTAAAAAAATAATAAAAAATAAAAAATAAAATAAAAAATAAAAAATAAAAAACAAAACCAATGTTAAAATTGAAAAACAAGGAAAACACGTTAAATTTGTTTTCGTATTTTTCATTTTTTTTTTTAAATTCATCTGACTTCATCTCCTTTTCGAGACTTCTTCTTCTTCTTCTTCCTCTAAACTTCTTCTTCCAGACTTCTTCTTCTTCTTCCTAGAGCACTCAATGCTAGAGGAGGTGAGATCCTCCTCCAAGAGCAGATCGACGCTCCTTTGATTTTTTTTTTCTTTTTAAAATATTTAATTATTTTTCACTTAATTTATATTTTTAAAAAAATTCTTTGAAATATTTTAATTTTTTTCATTTAATTATTTATATTTCATTTAATGTGTAATATTTTAAATTCTTTCATTGAATGTAATTTTTATTTAATAAAAAATTCTGACTTAGTTGATAATTGTTTGGGATGAATTATTGTCAAATTTTGATATTTTTTGGTTAACCTACCAAACACATTTTTAGTGTTTTTATTTTTAGAATATAGCTTTTAGCATATGCTACAAAATGTGTTTTCGGATTTTGAAATTGAAACCAAAAACACTGTTTTCATTTTCGTTTCGAAAAACAGCAAATGAAGAAAGCTTACATGCAGAGATACACATTGGGGAAATGAGGATGGATATAGGTCCCTCCATCCCCATCCCCATTTCCTAGACCCTTCCCCTATCTCAACCCATTTCCTCATTTGGGAAAAATGGGGATGGGGAATTTTGGGGGGAGGTATTTCCATCCCAACCCCAGTTCCCCATTTTTCCCATTTTTCTATGTTTTTCCCCGTTTCTCCCATTCTCTTGTTTTCCCATTTCCATGTTTGACTAAAAATTACAAATTAAAAACAAACAAACAAACATCTCATTATAAATACCAAATAAAATCCATTAGTGCATTACAAATACAAAATAAAATCCATTACAAAAATAAAGTGTTTCAAATGAGTTTATATCTTTAGGGTTTTCAAGGAATAAAAAAAATTAAAAAATATATATAATTATATTTATATATGTTTTGGGGGAAATGGGGAAATGGCTCCCCCCATCCCCATCCCCATTTCAATATATTTATGGGGAAAATGGGGATGGGGGAGGGTCTCTCATTTCAATTTGGGGATGAAATCATCCCTATCCCCACCTATTTCCCCATTTTTCCTCAAATTCTTTTCCCAAAATGGGGATGGGGACATGGGAATTTAGGGATTCGGGGGAAAATGTGCATTTGTACTTACATGAAGTGCTCTAAGTGGGAGTCACATAATTTTGCCCTCGATTTGTTAAGTTTTTGGCATTCTAGGCTCCATTTTATTAGATTTTTTTTTTTAATTGCTTACAATATATGACAAGATGATGTTGAAACACCTACACCAAGAGGTTGTAGGTTCGAGTTATATCCCCTTCCCCAAACCTATAATTATTATAATATTTCAAAAAAAAAAAATTTGCTTACAATATATAAAGTTAAATTTCTATTTGGATTTGTATTCTTTTAATAATATTTGTTACTAACGCACATCACCTCTTAGCCTATATGGTAGTGCACCTCTCATCTACATTAGTGGTGAGGGGTTTAAGTTCCACCATGCACATTTTACAAGTATGTGTGCATGGGTGAACCCATCTTAGGATCAGATAAGGCATGTGCCCCACTTCAAATTTTAAAAAAAGAAATGATTTTGGTTATATATATATATATATATATATATAAACAATTTTTCTCTCTTCAGGACGAACTGATTTTATTTATATCAGTTCAACAACTATCAACCATTAGATTCACATACTTCAGTTTAGTCAAAGTCTTTGTAAGTGCCTCACTTTTGATTTGTGTATTTCGTTGGCAAAATCACAATGGGGTTCTATATGTAAGGGTAGCTTAGAATGGAAGAAAACCTCATTGTGTGATCAAGAGCTTCAAGGAAGGTAGATTTCTTGACTTAACTCTATTTTGAAGAGATATAGTTGCACACACTCACATTTTGCATGTTTTGATGATTGCATTTTGTATTCCCAAAGCCTTGCCATGCATTAGTCCTAGGAGTACATTTGTTGCAAAGGGCGCTGTTCAAAGCGCTCTTCAAGGCGCTGTACGAACAGCGCCCCTTCAGACCTGATGAGAATGGGTCATTTTTTTGCATCAGACCTGATGCATTTTTGTGTAGGCGCTGTACGAGTGCTGTACGAAGGCGCTGTACGTACAGCGCCCTTCCTTGGCCGAGCAGATCAGAGAATTGGCACTGTTCAAAAGCGCTGTTCTGAACAGCGCCCATGTTGAAGACGTTTCATCTTCTTCTGAAGGCGCTGTTCAAGTCACTCTACGTACAGCGACCTGTACAGCGCCCAAGGCCATATCAGGCCACTTTTTCAAAACGATGTCACTTCACTTGGATCCCATTTATATATGTCTTGACAGCCTTGGCTCATTTTTTAGAGCAAAAATTACACTTTTGAGAGCATGATTGAGTATCTTCAAGCTAAGGTATCAAGACTTCATCTTTAAGCTTCCAAATCACAAAACCCTTCATCTTGCATCTTTCATTCATCATCTAGCATGATTCTAGGTTGATTTCATTTAGGGTTTTTAGTTTTGCTCACATGACTTGTATCTAGAACATCATTCTCATATCTATATGTTCTTGCTTTACAAGATAGCTTCTTTATCACTTGAATTGATTCAAGATTGCATCTTTATGACTTGACTTAGTTTCAAGATTGTTTTATTGTGGTTTGTGAGTTGTTTTGTGATAGATTATGCATATAGGATATTGGTTGTTTATTTAGTGTTGTTATATGCATGTCATCTAGTGATATGATATCTAGGAATCTCTAACATGTTCATCCATGCCTAGATAAGCTTGATTGTCTAACCTTGCATTTTTAGCGTCTTGAGTATTTCACATATTCACCTTAGGTTGTGCTATCTCTTCACTTTAGAGACAAGTCTTGTATTTACCTCTTAGGTAGTTTGCAAGCAAGGGACTAGAGTCACTATTAAAGGCCCGCGGGTAGCAAAGATGGATTAGTAAATTTAGGTGTGATGTGGTCAACCTAATTTGTAATCGTATTTGCAAATAGTGGATTCGAGGTTCTCGTGTGGCGCACATAACAGCCCGTGGTTTTTCCTCGTGTGGGTTTCCACGTAAATATTGTGTGTCCTTTAATTTCCGCACTTATATGCTTGTTTTGTATATTGACTAGATTGGAGCATTTTCATAAATTTGACTAATCTCGAAAATTGGGTAAAAATGTTTAAAATCTATTCACCCCCCTCTAGATTACTTTAGGACACGTTTATATATATTTTCAATTGGTATCAGAGCGGGTTCCTTAACATAATTAGAAGATCCCTTGCTCTTGTTAGAGTCTATTGCATTTGTTTGCATCCTTGTGTGTGGTTAGCTTGTTTGTGTGCATTCATTTCATTCTATCCCTAAACACAATGAGTGGAAATGGAATGGGAGGTGAGGGTGCCTCTAGCACAAGACCCCCCTTGCTCACCGGGGTCAATTACGCTTCATGGAAGGGTAAAATAGAAGCCTATGTGAGTCAAATTCATGACCGGGCATGGATGGCGATTGAAGATGGATACACGCCACCTATGATGACTCCTACGGGAGGTGGAGAGGAAGTCCTCAAGCCGAAGGCACAATGGACTCCACAAGAATTTGAGGCTTCAAAATGGAACAACAAAGCCATGCATGCAATCCTATGTGCCATGGATGACAACCAATACAAGCTCATTCAAACTACAAGGATAGCAAAGGAAGCTTGGGACATATTAGAGACGGCTCATGAAGGAACCGATGTGGTTAAGGATTCCAAGCTCCAAGTTCTCCAAACACAATTTGAGACCATAAGGATGGGGGATGATGAGTGCTTCAATGACCTCCAAGTGAAGCTCATGGATATAGTGAACCAAAGTCACAAACTTGGTGATCTCTACTCGGATAGAAGAATCAAGCAAAAGATCATGAGGTCACTTCCCGAGAGGTTTGAATCCAAAGTGACGGCATTGGAGGAAAATAGTGACTACTCAAGAATGAAGCCAAGTGAAGTTATTGGAAGGCTCTTGGCCTATGAATCTAGGAAAGGTCCTACAACGACACCTCCAAAGAAGCAAAAGAGTCTTGCCTTGAAGAGTGTCAAGGTTGAGAAGGATCAAGGTTGAGAAGGATCAAGAAGACTCGGATGAAGAAATTGCTTTGATGGCAAAGAAGTTCAAGCAATTTATGAGATTTGAGAAGAGAGGGTTTGGCTCCAAGGGAAAGTTTGTAAAGAAGAAGGCTCCTTTTAAGAAAGTGGAGCAAGCTCAAGAGAAAGACCACAAGAAGGGTGTCCAATGCTATGAGTGTAGTGGGTTTGGACACATTGCTCCGGAGTGTGCTAATTTGAAGAAGAAGCAAGGAAGAGCCATGGCGGTTACTTGGAGTGATAGTGATGACCTAGAAGATGAAGACAAGTCTTCGGATGATGAGGAAGACCAAGTTGCAAACTTCATTGCTTTCTCATCCTCTCATAATAGCAATGAAGTCATGAGTGATAAAGAAGAAGTAGATGAAAATGATTCAAATGGTGAGAGCAACTCCTCAACCTCAAATTTTGAGTTTGATGAAGAGATGGACTATGATGACTTCATGAGATTCTTTGAGAACTCAAGATTGAAGAAGAAAAAGGAGATACAAAAGTTGAAAGGGGAGAAACTTGAGTTGACATCCAAAGTGACTCATTTGAGCAAGGAAATGAGTAAGGCAAAAGAGATAGAAGAAGGGTTGAAGATGGAGTTAATCTTGGCCAAGAAAAATGAAGAAAGCTTGAGGAAAGAGCTCATGGAAGCAAAAGAGTTGATTGCTAAGATGACTTCCGGAATCGAAAAGCTGGACAAGATGCTATCTTGTGGGAAGAGTCCTAGTGACAAGAAGGGGTTAGGATATGTGGAAGAAATGGAAGCCACATCCTTGAAGAAGACAACTTTTGTTAAGAGCAAGGAGGTTGATAATGCTCAAACCCCTCAACAATCAACCAAGTGGGTTGAAGTTGGTGAATTCTCCAAGCAAGCACAAGCAAGGATTCCAACAAGAGCTCCACCACAAGCTAGAGCTCCACAACCAAGACCTCCTCAACCTAGAGCTCCACAACCAAAAACCCCACAACCAAGACCTCCACAACAAAAGATCCCACAAGCTCAACATGGGGTCTTTCATGCTCAACCTAGAAGACATGCCAACTTGGCTCAACCACAAAGGAGAGAGTTGCCTCAACATCCAATAGCAACTCAAAATAGAAGGAGGCCACAAATGTTTGCTCAAGGCTATGGTATGAATTCCTACTTTACTCCTACTTGCCATTTCTGTGGAATTGAAGGCCGTATTAGGCCTAATTGCCTTAAGTATATTTAATTGTGTAGAAGAGAAAGTATGATTGAGAAAAATATGCTTAGAAGAGCCACAATGCATGCGCCTAAGAATTTTAGAGCTAATGGACCAATGGCTCCTAGAAATGACCATGTTTCACCTAGGATGAGTAGATATGATGACTATTATTGCTATGTGGCCCAAGTTGCCTTAAAAGCAAATGCCTCTAACACTTGGTACCTTGATAGTGGGTGTTCTAGGCACATGACCGGAAATAAGAGTTTCTTTGAAACTCTTGTAAAGAAACTCTTGTGATGGAGGATGGTGGGTTTGTCACCTTTGGTGATGGATCTAAGAAAAAAGTCATAGGGAAAGGTAATATATCTATTCCCGGTTTACCCTTCTTGCCCAATGCTCTCTATGTTGATGGCTTGTAAGCCAATCTCATTAGTATATCACACTTAAGTGATGAAGGGCTTTCGGTTATGTTTGGAAAAGTTGATTGCTCTATTCTTAAGGAAAATGGGCAAGTTTTGTTGAAAGGCAAGAGATCAAGTGACAATTGTTATTGTCTTGAGTCTAATCTCATCTCTTGTAACTTGTCTACTAGTGAGCAAATTGAGGTGTGGCACCAAAGACTTGGCCATATGAACTATAGGGACTTGAAAGTCCTTGATAGGTTGAATGTTGTTAGGGGCCTTCCTAAGTTTGGGAAAAAGGTTGAGGGAGTTTGTGGACCTTGTCAACAAGGAAAGAAAACTAAGAGTGTGCACAAGAAAGGCAAATACCTCTCCACCAAAGAGCCATTGGAGCTCATCCATATGGACCTTATGGGTCCCATTCAAACCGAAAGTTTAGGTGGTAGAAGGTACATTCTTATTGTTGTTGATGACTTCTCTAGGTTTACTTGGACTTACTTCCTTAGAGAAAAGTCCGAAGCCTTTGAGAAATTCAAAATGCTTTTTGTCAAAATTCAAAATGAGAAAACTTCTCACATTAAAAGCATTAAGAAAATTAGAAGTGATCATGGGAAAGAATTTGAAAATGCTAAGTTTGAAAATTTTTGCAATAGCTTGGGCATTTCCCATGAATTTTCGGCCCCTAGGACTCCTCAACAAAATGGTGTTGTTGAGAGGAAAAAAGTCCTCCAAGAGATGACCCGTGTGATGTTGCTTAGCAACAAAGTCCCTAGAAATCTTTTGGCCGAAGCCATCAATACGGCTTGCTACATAGGGAATAGAGTTTTCCTTAGGCCCGGGACTAAACAAACATCCTATGAGTTATGGAAGGGTAGAAAACCCAATGTGAGCTACTTCCACATCTTTGAGAGTAAGTGCTATATACTAAATGACCGGGATCAACTTGGCAAGTTTGATGCCAAGAGTGATGAGGGTATTTTCATTGGGTATGCTCTTAATAGCAAGGCTTATAGAGTTTTTAATCTAAAGACTCAAAGTGTTATGGAATCATCAAATGTTGTCTTTGATGATTGTAGGCCCAAACATGATGACCATGAGGAGGATGTTTGTGAGGTGAATGACCTTCCTTTGAAGGAAAGTGGTGAGACTTCAAGTGGTGTGAAGTCAAACCAAGATGAAGAGGATGATTTGCCTCTTAATAGAGTTCCCCCTTTGGACTCTAATGAACCCGCTCCTTGGGTTAGAAAGCTCCATGATAAGGATGATATCATTGGAGAAGTTAGAGAGGGTGTTAGGACTAGGCGTCAAATAGCTAATCAAATTAGCTACACTTGTTACACCTCTCAAATAGAACCCAAAAAGGTTGATGAAGCCTTAGAAGATGAGTTTTGGGTTTTTGCCATGCAAGAAGAGCTAAACCAATTTGAGAGAAATGAGGTTTGGACTTTTGTTCCTAGACCTAGAAACACCAATGTCATAGGAACTAAATGGGTGTTTAGGAACAAATCCGATGAGGATGGCAACATTGTGCGAAATAAGGCAAGGCTTGTTGCACAAAGATACACTCAAATTGAGGGTATTGACTTTGAGGAGACTTTTGCTCCCGTTGCCCGTCTTGAGTCCATAAGGCTTCTCTTATCCATTTCTTGTGTGTACAAGTTCAAGTTACACCAAATGGATGTCAAGAGTGCCTTCCTCAATGGCTTATTGCATGAGGAAGTGTTTGTTGAGCAGCCCAAGGGGTTTGTGGATCCACACCACCCCTCTCATGTCTATCGCCTCAAGAAGGCTCTATATGGGTTGAAACAAGCACCGAGGGCTTGGTATGAGCGCCTCACTCTTTATCTTGTTGACAATGGCTACTCAAGAGGTAGTGTTGACAAGACTTTATTCATCAAGTGCACTAAAGATGAGCTATTCATAGCTTAAATTTATGTTGATGACATTGTATTTGGTTCCACCAACCAATCCAAAGTTAGACAATTTGTGGATGTCATGTCTCATGAGTTTGAAATGAGCATGGTTGGTGAACTAAATTATTTCCTAGGCTTGCAAATCAAGCAAATGCATGATGGGATCTTCATATCCCAAGCTAAGTATGCTAAGAGCCTAGTGAAAAAGTTTGGCCTTGAGAATGCCAAATATTGTGACACACCCATGAGCACCACCTTGAAACTTAGCAAAGATGCTAGTGGAAAGGATGTGGAATAAAGTCTATATCGTGGCATGATAGGTAGCTTGCTTTACTTGACCGCAAGTAGGCCCGATATTTGTTTTAGTGTGGGTGTTTATGCTAGGTACCAAGCTAATCCCAAAGAATCTCACCTTGTGGCGGTGAAGAGGATCATTCGGTTTGTGAATGGTACCTCAAATCATGGGATATGGTACTCCTTTGACACTAATCCAAGTCTTGTTGGATTTAGTGATGCCGATTGGGCGAGAAATTGTGATGATAGGAAGAGTACATCGGGCGGTTGCTTCTTCCTTGGGAACAATTTGGTCTCTTGGTTTTGCTGGTCTCTTGGTTTTGCAAGAAGCAAAACTCAATTTCCCTATCCACGGCCGAGGCGGAATATATTGCCGCCGGTAGTGCTTGCACTCAATTGATGTGGATGAAACAAATGCTAGCCGATTATGGCTTGGAGCAAGGTACTCTTACTTTATTTTGTGATAATATGAGTGCCATTAACATCTCTAAGAATCCCGTCCAACATTCTAGGACAAAGCACATTGACATTAGACACCATTTCATAAGAGAGCTAGTTAAGAGCAAAACTATTGCATTGGAACATATGGGAACAAATGACCAACTAGCGGATTTGTTTACAAAGCCTTTAGACACCATTAGATTTGGGAACCTTAGCAAGTCTATTGGGATTTGTTAATTGGGTTGATTTGGTGTGTCTTGACCCCATTGGGGAGCTCAAGCAAAGAGAGCAAAGTTGCATGATTATGCATTGTGCCACATTGATACATTTTATGCCTCTTAGTTAATTGCTTGAGATGATTGGTTGTATATACTTATATGTATTTTTCTTAATAAGTGTGCTACATTGCCTTGCTTGCATTCCATGTCATATTTATGCTCAAACATGCATTTTTGGAATAGGAGATGTACTTTGGAAGTACTTTTTGAATGACCTTTAATTGATCTCCATGACATGATGATTCCTTTTAAATGACATGCTTAAGTTGAAAAGTATGAGATGAAAATGTGAAATGTTTGATTGCAAATGTTAAATGCAAAATATGTGTGCAAAAGCAATATTGAGACTTAAATCAATAAGGATCTTAATATCCAAAGTCTCTATTTCTTTATTTGTAGAACAAGGCTATTATCATACGGGCATCTCACCTGGAAAAATCAAATAGGGTGCAAAGTCACTCATGTCTTGTTTTGCCTATAAAGTTGGATATAGTTGCTCTTTATTTTGAAATACTAAAATTCTATATCCTTGCTTTTTCCATGACAAAGGGTGAAATTGGTTTGAATTCTATTGGAAACCTTTGTTGTTTGCTTTGCCAAATATCATTGTTTTGGTCTTAGATGCAACATGTCTTGCATGCAAAGCATCTTTGTCACACATTTTTCATAAAATAAAACTCCTTGAATCACTCTTACTTGATTGAGGTGCATAAAATTGCCTATATGATTGCATATGTGTTCGTGCTACAAGCTCTCCTTGCTAATGCTTACCTATTAGGGGAGACTCCTTTTGCCTATCTCATGACAAAAAGGGGGAGTAAGGTTTGAGGTTTGGGGAGAATTTGTGCTTCTAGGCATTGCATTTAGGGGGAGTTGCATTGCATTACATTGCTTGTTTGATTTTTTTTGAAATGGCATTTCCTTTGTCATTAGCATCTCTCACACACTTGTTCTTGGAAGGTATTTTTCTTGTTGATTGTGTGTAGGTTTTTTTTCTATAAGCTTGGATTTGACTTGAAGATGTTCAAGACTTAGACTAGGAGCTTTATTGTAATGTAGAAATTTTTTGTTGACCTATCTTCTGTTTTGTGAGGTTGCTATGTGAGTGGTGATTTTGTCACGAAATAGCCAAAGGGGGAGATTGTAAGTGCCTCACTTTTGATTGGCATATTTCGTTGGCAAAATCACAATGGGGTTCTATATGTAAGGGTAGCTTAGAATGGAAGAAAACCTCATTGTGTGATCAAGAGCTTCAAGGAAGGTAGATTTCTTGACTTAACTCTATTTTGAAGAGATATAGTTGCACACACTCACATTTTGCATGTTTTGATGATTGCATTTTGTATTCCCAAAGCCTTGCCATGCATTAGTCCTAGGAGTACATTTGTTGCAAAGGGCGCTGTTCAAAGCGCTCTTCAAGGCGCTGTATGAACAGCGCCCCTTCAGACCTGATGAGAATGGGTCATTTTTTTTTTGCATCAGACCTGATGCATTTTTGTGTAGGTGCTGTACGAGCGCTGTACGAAGGCGCTGTACGTACAGCGCCCTTCCTTAGCCGAGCAGATTAGAGAATTGGCGCTGTCCAGGCGCTGTTCAAAAGCGCTGTTCTGAACAGCGCCCATGCTGAAGACGTTTCATCTTCTTCTGAAGGCGCTGTTCAAGTCGCTCTACGTACAGCGACCTGTACAGTGCCTAAGGCTATATCAGGCCACTTTTTCAAAACGATGTCACTTCACTTGGATCCCATTTATATATGTCTTGACAGCATTGGCTCATTTTTTAGAGCAAAAATTACACTTTTGAGAGCATGATTGAGTATCTTCAAGCTAAGGTATCAAGACTTCATCTTTAAGCTTCCAAATCACAAAACCCTTCATCGTCATCTAGCATGATTCTAGGTTGATTTCATTTAGGGTTTTTAGTTTTGCTCACATGACTTGTATCTAGAACATCATTCTCATATCTATATGTTCTTGCTTTACAAGATAGCTTCTTTATCACTTGAATTGATTCAAGATTGCATCTTTATGATTTGACTTAGTTTCAAGATTGTTTTATTGTGGTTTGTGAGTTGTTTTGTGATAGATTATGTATATAGGATTTTGGTTGTTTATTTAGTGTTGTTATATACATGTCATCTAGTGATATGATATCTAGGAATCTCTAACATATTCATCCATGCCTAGATAAGCTTGAATGTCTAACTTTGCATTTTTAGCATCTTGAGTATTTCACATATTCACCTTAGGTTGTGCTATCTCTTCACTTTAGAGACAAGTCTTGTATTTACCTCTTAGGTAGTTTGCAAGCAAGGGACTAGAGTCACTATTAAAGGCCTGCGAGTAGTAAAGACGGATTAGTAAATTTAGGTGTGATGTGGTCAACCTAATTTGTAATCATATTTGCAAATAGTGGATTCAAGGTTCTCGTGTGGCGCACATAACAGCCCTTGGTTTTTCCCCGTGTGGGTTTCCACGTAAATTTTGTGTGTCCTTTAATTTCCGCACTTATATGCTTGTTTTGTATATTGACTAGATTGGAGCATTTTCGTAAATTTGACTAATCTCGAAAATTGGGTAAAAATATTTAAAATCTATTCACCCCCACTCTAGATTACTTTAGGACACGTTTATATATATTTTCAGTCTTCTTAAACTTAATCAATGACTCAAGAGTCTTGTCCGAATCTTTAAAGTTCAGTTCAGTGATGAGGAGAGAATATATATATATATATACGCACAATTTTTCTATTATCAGTTCGTCCTGATATATTTTATATCAGGACGAAGAATGTAGATCATTAGATTTACATACTTTCACTCAAATTGTATGCACTTGTCAAAACTTCTCCATAATTTATGGTCTACATTCTTTGTTTTGATATATTTTATATCAGGACGAACTGACAGTAGAAATACTATATATATATATAATGTAACACCAATTTTAGCATATCCTCACTGTACACAACTGGCTTTGTTTTTTTCTTTTACATTGTTGGTGATGGGTTCAATTCTCATCATTAACATTTTTCAAGGAAAATAAATATTTTTTTAATAATTCAATTTTAATAATTTTTTATGTCCTTTTGATTTTATCATCTTTTCCAATTCTTTTCTAGCATATCCTCACTGTACACAACTGGCTTTGTTCTTTTCTTTCATATTGTTGGTGATGGGTTCAAGTCTCACCCTTAACATTTTTCAAGAAAAATAAATATTTTTTTAATAATTCAATTTTAATAATTTTTTATATCCTTTTGATTTTATCATCTTTTCCAATTCTTTTCTCAAATTTTGATTTCTTTTGAAACAGAACAATTCACTTTCTATCTTCTATCACTGTTAACGTCTTAACTACCCTCAATTTATGGTTACTTAATTTAATTTAAT
This sequence comes from Acer saccharum, assembly GCA_030490815.1. NCBI lineage: Eukaryota > Viridiplantae > Streptophyta > Magnoliopsida > Sapindales > Sapindaceae > Acer > Acer saccharum. The sequence goes on from CM059874.1 coordinate 22,508,324, forward strand.
TTTATATTAAATTATCTATTATTATTTTGAAATGTTATTATTGTAATAAAATATCTCATCTATTATTATGATTCATTTTATTTTATCCTTAGTATTTTTCTTTATTTTATATTTTAATTTATTTAGAATCAATAAATCAATAATTAGAAGATAAAAATTTTAAAAACATGTTTAGTAATATTTATAAATCAATTGTTTTTGTATAAATTTAAAGTGAATTATTTATAAATGCAAAACAAAATTTCTTAATATAAAATTAGATTCTAATTTATTATTTTAAGAATAAAATATTGTAATTTTTAATTGTTTATGTTGTTTTTCTTGTTATTATTTATTTTTAATATTGTGTTTCTTGTTTTTATTTCTTTTTTAATATAACATTATTTAGTTTCATCTTGAGTAAGGGGTCCCTTTTTTTTTTTTTTTTTTTTTTTTTTTTCTACTTAAGACTTAATGGGTTTGAATTGAACTCATTAAATTGTTTTGTTTGTTTTTTTAAGTAGTCAAACAACTTAAAAATATCAAAAAACAACTTTAAAAAAAAGAGTAAGAAATCCTGACTTTTAATTTAATTCAAAATCACTAAATTATAATTAAAATATTTTATCCTACAAAAAAAGATATATTTTTTAAATTTATCCTAATTTGATATGGTGTAGAATTATTTTTTTTAATGTATTTCTTATTTTAAAATGCTTTTAGAAAGAAAAAAAAAAATCGTAATCACTTCTCATATTGAAATCTTCTTGAGATTAAACAATTGAATTTCTCTCTTATCAAATCCTGGTAAGAACTCTTTAATTTTTTATTATTTTTTATTTTTTTAATTTTTTTTATTTACGTGTAGTGACAGTTATAGAACTTTTTAAACATAATCTAGAATGATAATTTATTATGATTGTCATAGTTACAGTTATATAATTTATCAAATATTCTTTTTATGGTTGCATTCGATATTGAGTAGATTTCGTGGCTTGAAGAAGTTATAGAATAATTGTTTATATATATATATATGTGTGTGTGTGTGTGTGTGTGTGTGTGTGTGTGTGTGTGTGTGCGCGCGTGTACCGGTGTATATAATTTAGGGACCTATTTAAAAAAAAAAAGGTATCTAGGAACCTTTAAAAAAAAAAAAAAAATGGTTTTTGGGTGCATATGATCCAGGAAACCAAAAAAAAAAAAAAAAAAAAAGGTTTCTAGAATTATATACTAGATATTTGAACAATATGTAAAATTGAATTTGAACCGTTTTTTTTTATTTTTATATTTTTTTACAATAAATTAAACTTAAACTTTGTTTGCAGAATAACATGCAAATTTATATTTCTACATAAATTTTTTGTTTTGTTAAATTAAACTTTGTTTACGGAAGAATATGCAAAATCTTATAAAGAGTGTTGCATGTTAAATTACTTCTTTTAATTAGTATGAGTATAGATGTAAAATTACTTCTTTTCAGACAATTTTATTTTTAAAAAACAAAAATGTTGACAGTACATTCAGACGTAAGAAGAAAAAAAAAAACATGTCATTCAGATTCAGGTTTCAGTCACTATTCAGTCTTCAGTAAAATTCAAGACTATTCAGTCTTCAGACAAAAAAACAAACGACCCCTAATTGTTCTATTTATTTTATTTTATCTAAACTTCATTATACCATCAATTTTTTTTTTCTTATATCAGAAAACTCATTTTACTATGATCTTAATTTTTTAAGTATTTTTTTTTTATATATAATTGTTATTTTGTTCAAGTGTCCACCTGGTTAAAATTCCTAGGTTCTTCAGTATATGTGTGGGGAGTTTTCTTTCGGTTTGTGGAAGTAGATACCCGAACCGCACATGTATTGTTTGATCTTGATAGGTCCTGACAGCCATATATATTTATAATAGTTGTAGTACTTAAGAAAACAAAAAAAATGTTGTTGAGTGTTATAATCATTAGATAAATCAATTTCAAAATTTGATTTAAATTTGTAATTTCAACATCCATCCACTCATTTCCTTGCAATCAAAGGGTTGTCATCTATTTTGAATTTGTTTACTTCTTATCACCCTTGGATTGCAGGGAAATGGATGTATGGATATGGATGTATGGATGTTGAAAAAATTTAAGTAAAATTTGTAAGTTCATAAATCTATCCCTCTTTATAAGGATAAACTTTGTACTGTAGTTTCTTTTAAATCTATCCCTCTTTTTAATATATGCTTAATAAAAAGCATTTTTTATATAGTTTATATTTTTCTCAATACAGTATATCTTTTGGATATCATTTGGTTACTATAAAAAAAAAAAAAATGATATTGTAAAAATTATTGACTTAAAACTTTACTTTGACTTAAAAAAAAACTGAAAATATCTAACGTATGATATATATATATATATATATTGAAATATTATATATGTTTTCTAATATCTATAATTTGTATTTGTTTTCTGAAATTAAAATTATTAATTAAATTTGGTCCATAATGTGAAATAAATACTCAAAAAATAATAATTTAATCAATTAAAAGGATATGTACTTATTATTATTATTTTTTTTCACTTGCACAAGTATGCACGTGTATATATATACCATATTTATGGATTCATTAATGCTAGTCAACCAAAAAATTTAACTCAAAAACCAACTCAAATGATTTGTCATTGTCATTTTATTCACTACATCACTTCATGATTTGTGTGGTGATAACAACTCATTTATCATGTCATTTGAGTTAAATTTTAGATTAATTTTTTGGGTTATATATATATATATATATATATATATATATACGGTCTTTCTATTATCAGTTCGAACTGACAAAAGTTATATCAGTTCCTTATATGTGAGCCATTAGATTTAAATACTTTGACTGACAAGTGCATACAGCCAAGTCAAAGTATTTAAATCTAGTGGCCTATATGCAAGGAACTGATATAACTTTTGTTAGTTCGAACTGATAATAAAATTTCTGTATATATATATATGGTTTTCATTTAAAACTCTTCAGTAAAACGTCAAAAGTTCATTTCAAATGCAACCATTTAAACAAAAAAAAAAAAAAAAAAAAAATCTTACATCGCAATCTCTAATCAATGCAGGGAAGTATATATGATATGAATATATGATCTTGTGGTCAATCATTCCTTCAAAATTATATTGAAAGAAGAAGGCACTCACTCACTCTTCACTATAAAAAAGAAAATTGAAGAATAAAAAAAACAAAAAAATCTTATCATACCAGTGAATATTTTTCATCATAAATAATCTTAGGATATAATGTTATGTTATTTATTGCCGCAGATAATTCAGTTAATTTTTAACCTAATGAAAATATATACTCTTTTTTTTTTTTTTTTGGGTAGCAAGGTCTCAAGTATTTTTATTTAAAACAAAACAAAACAAAATAAAATAGTGTTATATATATATATATATATATATATATATATATATGTATACACTGGCAATAAATATGGTTCTTTTTGTGTCAATAAGTAAATAGTACTGTTAGATTTGCAAGCTGGCAAGTATAAGAAACAAATTTTAATATAATATTTATAAATAGTAGGATTAATTAGTGGTAGATTTCCTTTTAAAAAAAAAATTAGTGGTAGATTTGAGGAAGATTATTCCCTAATATTGAAAACTTTTTGAATAACTCAAAGAAGAAACGATACCCAAGTGTCTTTTTCCTTATAAGAAACACAATATAGAAACACAATATGCTCAAGAAACTTGACCACACTTGAAAAGAAGATTTTCCCCAATCAAACCCACATAACAACGCTTAAAGTAGTAAGTCCTCTTTTTCTCTAATTGAGTAGTAGCTATTAGCTAGGTATAGGATCCTATATTCCTATTTTATTTTTGTTAAAAAAAAAAAAAAAAGTGGAAACATTTTGAATCTTTTCCAGTGACTTAGAGAAAAGGGAAGCTTAGAGAAGTGGCCTACAAATCTAGAGAGACTAGTGATGGAATGAAATTTGTAGATTTTGACAAGAACCCATTAACAATTTATAATGTTATAATTTAGCTTTGTTCCTTTCTCATTCTACATATTTTCTTGTTTCGCTTTCCTTCATTCCACAATTTTATTCTCTTCAAATAAAGGTTAAAAATGATTGTAGAGTTGAGTTGGTCCCACTAACTTTTTGACACACGAAATCCAATCACAATGGAATATGGTGCTTCTTTTAGGAAGGTCAAGGTAAACAACGATGTAGGCTCCCACATAATAGGAACACATTGCCCCACTCATCAATATTTTCAAAATTGTACTTCTCTGTTAATCAATTTGATATTTAACCTAAACTGTGTTTATATTTACTTTCAATGAATCGCCTACAATTTTTTTTAAAAAAAAAAATATTATAATATTTCGAGATCGTAGGAGAGGTATGACTCAATCTCAGAAACCTCTTGCAGTGATTTTGTTAACCAGTTGAGGCACATGACATAACAAATGGGTATATTTTTGAGTAGATAAAACTAAAAGTGGAGTCGGGCTGGTGTTGTCCTGTCGAGCCTCTAACTTGTATTTGATGTTGATCTTAAACCCAACAACGCCCTACTTTACTGGCCCAACACCCACCCAGTAAAAGAGTTATTAATGAATGAGTATCTATCATTATTATTATTATTAGGACTAATTGCACAAACGTCCCTAATTTTAGGTGTAATTGCATGCATATGGAACTTTTACCCATAATTACACAAACATCCCCTGCCGTTAGTTGACTTCCGTTAACTCTAACCGTTGACCACAATTTTAACCCACAATGACTAAAGTGCCCCTAGTTACCTATTTTATTATTAAAATTAATAATAATAACAAACCTAAATCTATCAATTCCACAACCAGTTAACCACATCCATTTAAAAAAAAAAAAATTAGAACTTCAACGGTGCATTTTTAACTTTCTAGGTTGAAGTTCTAATATATATATATATATATATATATATATATATATATATATATATATATATATTTAAATGGATGTGGTTAACCGGTTGTGGTATTGATGGATTTGGGTTTTTATTTGTGGATTTGATTTTTGGTTGTTGTTGAGGATTTAAGTTTTAGTTTTGATTTGTGGGATTAAGTTTTGGTTTTTTTTTTTTTTTGTTAAGTTTATTTTTGAATTGTGTTTTAGGGTTGAGAAAATGAAAGAGAAAAAAAAATGATTGATTTTGTTTTTTTTTTTGTTTTTGTTTTTGTTTACTTTGTCTTTTCTGTTTCGTTTTTTAATTATTAATTTAAATAATAAAATAGGTAATTAGGGACACTCTAGTCATTGTGGGTTAAAATTGTGGTCAACGGTTAGAGTTAACGGAAGTCAACTAACGGTAGGGGACATTTGTGCAATTATGGGTAAAAGTTTCATATGTATGCAATTATGCCTAAACCTAGGGGAAATTTGTGCAATTAGTCCTTATTATTATTATTTTTACAAGTATTACAACTACAGTATTACAATCGGACTGTCGGAATCGATCAAGATCAGACAATATATGTACGGTTCGGATAATTACTTCCACAAACCGGGAGAAAACTCTCCACACATATTTGTAAAATGTATATGGTGAGACTCGAACCCCTCACTAATATTATGGAAGGGAGGTGCATTATCATCACTACTATGAGGTGATGTGCAAATGGGTATCACTTTCACATACACTTTATTATTTTGTAACACATGAAGAAAAAAAAAAAAAAAAACTAATGAGTGTATGTGATACTTCTTCAATGTTTATAATATTACATTTGTTTCCAGCATCAAAATTACAATTACTTAAAAAGATATATAATTCCATGCTTCACTTTTCTTTTCTTTTTCTATTTTTTTTTTTTTTTTTTTTATCTTTTCATTTACTAATTGATAATCTTAATAAGAAAAATAGAACTTTCTTCATAATTTCCGATTATTGTTTTCAGTAAATTTTTTGGAATTAAGTTACATGAACTCCACACATAAATTTGGAATTAAGATCATGTTGAAAATGGAGCTTAATGTCCCCATCAAGCTAAGGAATTAAGTTCATGCACTTTCTTGATTTCATTACTAGTAAAATTTGATTATCTTGTTAAGATAGTTGTACGTTTGTAATTATATTAATTTCTTTAAGAGGAGTGCTAGATACACTCTTTCAACCCACTCTCTGTTCATGTAATGATATATGGATATCATTAACTTTTTCACATTAAAGTTGTAGATTTTATAAGAGTAATGCTAGATATCACAACTATTCCAACACAATACATGTGGCACATGAGGTGTCAATTTGTGAGTAGATACATATTAAGAATGATTTATCTCACCTATCTATGTATCCACTCACCAATTGACACCTTATGTGCCACATGTGTTTTATTGGAATAGTTGTGATTTTAGTTGTGATATCTAGCATTACTCTTTTTTACTATGCAAACCAACAACTTATTTTCTAGATTCTCATTCTTCTTTAACTTTAACATTTCTGATTAATATTAGCCTTTCATATATATATATATATATATATATATAAAAGGTGTGTCTTTTTTTTAAGACTCTACAACTTCATTTATTTCTTATGTGTATAGTCCCAAATTGAATTATTCATATATTTCTTTTTTCAAAATTTTCATTACTAAACATCACTGGCTAACTTGATGATTATTGTAGAATAAATCAATATTAAAACAAATTAGAGTTAAATAGTTTAAAAATATATTATAAAAAATTCATATAAACTATTATTTTAATTTTTAACATTTGAGTAGAAATGTGAACATCCAGCACCCTTATTGGATCTGCCGTGATTGTATATGTGTTTAAGCCAAAATCTTTATCTTTTAAATTAAAATAAATCAATTTTAAATTAAGAGATAAAAAATATGTAAGTATTTGTTTAACAGCAGATTTTTTTTTTAATTTTTTTAAAAATTTAGATATAGACATTAAGCTTTCCTGGCCTTGTCTTATAAATTAATTTTTTATAATATATTTTTAAACTATTTAACTCTAATTTGTTTTACTATTTATTTATTTTATACAACAACCATCAAGTTAACCAGTGATGTAAAAAGAAATGTCTAAATAATTTGGTAAAAATAACTTTATGAGCAGTACATATATATTTTTTTAAAAACATTAAATGAAAAAAATATTAAAGTTAAAGGAGAAGGGCAATCTAGGAAATTAGTTGTTGGTTTGTATTGTAAATAAAATGAAAAATGAGGCCATTTATACATGCTACAAATTTAATGTGAAAAAGTTAATGATGTCCACATGTCAGCACATGAACAGAGAGTGGGTAAAGAGTATGTATCTAGCACTCCTCTTTCTTTAATTGTTTTATTTTCTTGTTCCCTATTCCAATTACTTTTTCCCCACTTACACTTTTGTTACTTGGTCCCCATTTTTGTTTCTTGTTCCCTACGCTTGTAAATCAATATATATACCTCCACTGAGAGAAGAATAAAATCATCACAATATTAAACCTCAAAATTCTTCTTGGTATTAGAGCAAGTTCAAAAGAACTTATCTCAAAACTCCATATATCTGAATCACATGTAACCTGTAACCCGAAGCTGTACTTTGTTGTGATCCCTGTCGTTTATGGCCTGTGACGACAAAGTTGAATCTTCATCCATTCTTACACAACCCCAAATTATACATGTTCAGTCAAAAGGTTCTGTTTTCAAGGCTGGAATCATCCTTAATGAATCCAACTATGATGTATGGTCCAAGATTATGGAAATGCATATCGTAGGACGTGAGAAACTTGAGTATATTATTGGTAAAACACCTCAACCTAAAGAAATCGATGCCTCTTATTCAAAGTGGTGTGTAGAAAATCAAAACGTCGAAGGGTGGTTGTTGATTGCAATGTCACCGAAACGTATGAAGCGCTATCTCCAATTGTGCACTGCGAGGGAAATTTGGAGTGCTCTTGCCAAAGCATTTTATGATGGGTCTGATGAATCACAGATCTTTGAATTGAATTAGCGAGTCTTTTCTACCAAGCAGAGTGGTCTTCCTCTGGCAACCTATTATGGTGATCTGGTAGAGATATTTCAAGATTGGATCATTGTGATAAAATTGTCATGAAAGATCCTAATGATGTTACCGCATATCAGAAATCTGTTGAATGTCTGTGTGTGCACATTTTTCATGATGGGCTTGATTCGGAATTTGAACATATTCGTGGTGAGATTCTTAGGAAGGATCCATTACTAGACTTTGAAGAAACCTATGCTTATGTACGTCGTGACGCAGTTCAAAGAACTACACTGGGTGGAGAACTTGATCACACTAAGTCATCAGCCATGATGGTATGCCGATCTAAATATCTACAGGGTTGGTGAAAGTATACAAACGTAGTTAAATTGCTTAAAGCATACCTAGAGAGAGAGAGAGGGGGGGGGGGGGGGTGAATAGGTAGGTTTTTACACATTTTTTAATCCCTTGAAACAAACGCACGTTTGTCTCTCAAGATAACTTTACACACAACACATAAACCAAACAAACATATATAGACAAGATAAGCATGTGATCATTTTAGGCATTGTCTATATAACACAAAGTTGCAAGAGGATGATAACATTAGAACATAACAATAAATAATACTTGTATTAATAATAATGTTCAATATGTTACAAGTATTAATCAAAATACAGCTATACAAAAGAATCAATGAATAAAAGAATTATATTTATAATTATGATCAAAATGAATTTGCTTATAAATCACACTTTACAAAATCTTGTTTCCAATGCATCACAAGTGAAGATTGTACTACAAATTAAAACATACACAAATACAAATATAAAATAGAGAGATAGAAAGAATTGACACATGCGATTTTTTAACGTGGTAAAACCTCCAAGGAGAAAACATCCATGGGTTGAACTACAACCATTTGATGCTATATATATTGGATGATAGATTAGAAATTCCTTAAAAGTGACCAACCTTGATCTACTTCCTATTGGAGTCTATGTCTGCACAATCCTTATGGAAGATACAAATCCCTCAATGATGCGAAGCCACCATATATTGGAGTCCATACCAAACCAACATCGTTGGAAGATTAGAAATTCCTCAAGAGCCAATGCACATCCCATGCAACACTCTCATTGGAGTCTATGTCTAACCAAATGCCTGGGCCTACCCATAATATGGCTAACTCCCTATCCAAGACACTCATGCCTTTAGAGAGCCTCCAATGCCTAGCTATCCGACCTTCCCGATCCTAGTATGACTTCTTGCTTGGTTATCCAGACCTCTTGTCCTAACCAAAACTTTCTTTCTTGACTATCTAGACACCTTGTCCTAGTCAAGACTTCATGCCTTTTATAAAGACTTTCTAGTATGATCAAATAAATGCAAATGATGCAAACAAGCAATTCAACATAGAACATGTGATCAATACATTCCATGGAAACTAGACTTAAAACATGTGATAACATAAGTCAAAATAGTCTAGATACAAAACTTGAATTAAACCTAGAGCATGTGAAAACACCTAACACGTATAACTCTAGTTTCATTCACACATATAACACTTGAATAGATCATAGTCATGAAGCACAGCCAAAGATTTAGAACAAGGATAATGAATAGTCAATTAAATTCTATTAGGCTCTAAATACAAAAACACAAGTGCTAATCCTAGATTTGTTTAATAAGAGGATCTAAGCATATGTTAAGGTTATTGATCATAAAATACGTCAATCAAATCACAATTAACCATAGATATCAAACTAATCACAATACAACACTCAAACATGTGAAAAACCTAGAATCCTAGAAAACTAGTTCACATATGTCTCTAATTAGACTTTGATTAGGTTTGATTATGAAGTTATCTTTCTCAATAGCATTCATCACACATACATATACTATAGAAGAAGAAACCCCAAGGTAATTAAAGGTTATAAAAGAAGAAAACACAAAGATAAGTCAAATACCTATGATCCACGAGCTGGTTCGGTTTTCTAGGTAGAACCACTGGAAAACTCAATCAAACAGCTGCAAGACCACTTGGAAAAGGTATAGGACTTGATTACGAAGATTTTATAACTTGAATCACTTAATTCCAACTTCATATGGGAAAGTTATGGTGTTTGAAATGTAAGAAAAAGTTGAGAGAAAATTATGCACATAAGATTTTCTAATTTTTCTTCTTGAAATGAATAGGAGGGAATTGAGGAGTTTAAAAAGGATGAAAAAGAGGGAAAAGGGTAGCCAATCAAGTAAGGCCACCTTACTACCCCGTGAGAGGCGCGTGAGCCTCACGGGGCAAAGAGGTGGTGAGGCTGTGAGGCTCACGGCCTCCTCACGCGCCTAACCAAGCTTGGCCAACGGCCAATGCTTGCTTCCCTCGCGCTCCTCTCACGTTTTTCGGTCGTATTCGGGCCTTCGAACTCTGATTTTGAATCCATCTTTGGATTACAAACCATGACTCCCTCACGCACAAGGACGACTACAAAACTTTGACAAAAGGTTGAGAATTCGACTGGGAATACGACAACGAAGACAACTCAAGGAATGAGAACGAAAAGTAGCATAGCTTCCTAGTTTGGACTTGAAACCTAATGAATGAGTAACCAAAATACCGGGACTCAATAAGGAATCATATGAGATCATGTTCAAGTCCAAATACAATAAAACATAAACAAATAAACACAAGATCACACAAGTATGCCATTTCCTAGACATAGTCCTAGAGCATGCAATTTCACAATATTTGTCAATTTGAAACTAATGTATATGCATACTTTATCAAGTGTGTGTGTTATACAAATGTGTACAACTATACAGGGACACAAATGAATTCCATGTGTGTGTGTGCCTATGCCTTGTAAGAGGAATGAGGTCAATTATACATTTGATGAGCAATGAAGCTTATTCCCCTTTTCAAGACACCATCTTGCATGAACCGTAGCGAGTCTTTCTTTGAAGCTTTGAATCATCATATCTACGATCACTAATCAATACAAGATAAACAATGTTTTGATATGAAATACATGCCAACAAGAACCAAAAACCTAATAGTCGGTCTAGTTCCAATCGTACCACGGACTTGGACTAGTCATCAAGGACACTGAATCGCAACCAGGAAACTACAATTGAATGGTCAGACCGCTGATGTACTCACTGTGGTTGAAAGGGACATAGGAAGTCACGATGTTTTGATTTGGTTGGCTATCTAAACTGGTGGGATCATACCAAAGCACATGACAGAAAAAATATGGCACTAAATCGTCATGCATCTGCTACTGTAGCTAAATCCTCTAAGGCTTCAGACATCACAAAAAAAGTGTCAGCCTTGATTGCTTTTTCAGGTAACTTTAGTAAGGCTCTTAATATTTCTATTTCTACTAGTATTAGTAATTGGATTATTGATTCTAGTGCTACAGATCAAATAACCTTTGACCCTAATCAAATTTAGCTTATAAAGCTTCAAACAACCTGTAGTGTCAACTACTAATGGTACTCCATGTCCCGTGATTGGAAAAGGTTCAATAACACTCACTAATAAATTGAATTTAGATTATGTACTAGTTGTTTCTTCCCTTAATTATAATCTATTGTCTGTCGCTCAAATAACCCTTGCTTTACATTGTATTGTTATTTTTTGGCCTCACTTTTGTGTTTTTAAGGAAATTTGGACTCAGAAGACAATTGGTTATGGTACTAGGGGGGAAAGCTATACTATCTTGATCTGACACCAGCAAGCTCAAATCAGTTGGCTTAAACACTTTCTACTGATGGGTCAATGAATATCTTAAAGAATTTAGAAATTTGGTTGTGGCATCGACGCTTAGGCCATGCTTCATTTGGGTATTTACATAAATTGTTTCCAAAGTTGTTTACTCAATTGGATGTTTCTAAATTTAAATGTGATATTTGTGAACTTGCTAAAAGTCATCGAGTATTTTACCACTAAGTATGAAAAAAAGTTTGTTCATTCTAATATTTGGGGACCAGCAAAAGTTCCTTCTTTAAGTGGAGCATATTGGTTTGTTTCGTTTATTGACGATTGTGCTCGTATGACTTGGCTTATTTAATGAAATCTAAAAGTGAAGTCAACTCTCTCTTCTAGAAGTTTCATAGGATGGTTGCTACTCAATACCAATCTCATATACAGGCTATTCGTACTGATAATGGTGTAGAGTTTGTTAATCATGCCTTGACATAGTACTTGTAGATACATGGTATCGCTCAACAGACGAATTGCCCTTATACCCCTCAACAAAATGGGGTTGCTGAGTGCAAGATTAATTAGTTATCTCCTTGAAGTTGTTTGTGCCTCTTTGTTAGGTGCCCACATGCCTACCAATTATTGGGTGAGCTGCCGAAGTTGTCACAGCTGCGGCCTATCTAATTAATCATGTACCTTCCAGTACATTGTAGTTCCAAACCTCTCTTCAAAGTTTGATTGCAGCAATAAGTGCTCCTACTGTGTCGAATGTGCAGTCTAAGGTATTTGGATATGTGGCGTTTGTACATTTTCACAAACCCCTACAGAATAAGTTGGAACCCCGTGCTCTTCGGTGTGTATTTGTTCGCTATGGCTTGCATCAGAAAGGTTACCGGTATTATCATCCTCATTTTCACAAAATCTATGTCACTCTCGAAGTCACCTTTCATGAGGATGTTATGTATTATTCTAACCCCAAGTCTCCACTTCAAGAAGGAGTAGTAGTGTAATGAAGACTTAATAAATCTTTAGACACTGTGAATTTTGCAAATGGTAACTTAGATTTGATTGATGAATGTCTAGATGAGGAGAACATGCATGACGATCAGGTAGAGGATCATGTGGACCAATGTTACTGTAAGGATTCCCATATCTTGATTGACTTATTTCATGGACAAACCACGTGTTGGGGATTGTAAGGGTAGCTTAAGTGATCGATATTCAAGCTCAAGACCCTCTTATGTCCTCAAGGTTGATAAGCACCAAAGGTAAACTTCTATGTGCTTAATTTGCTTTGAAGAGATTAGTTGCAACACACACTCACATCTCATGCTTAATTCATTTTCTTGTATGTTGTGTATGTGTTGTTATTTTGTGCTCATTAATGTTCATTAACATCTCTTCTTGCATGCTTTTCATGATTGCATTTTGTATAACCAAAGTCATGTTCATTATAGACTTAGGATTGCATTCATGGTGTTGGCGCTATACAAAGCGCTGTACGTACATCGCCTATATGAGACCTGGTTGAAATTGGCTCTTTAATGCATCAGGTTTGATGCACTTGAAGAGGTGATGTACGGCGCTGTTCAGAAGTGCTGTACGTACAGCGCCCATCTCAGACCCGAGAGATCAGTCATGTGGCGCTGTACAGAAATGCTCTACGAACAGCGCCTATGAAGAAATGTTCTTCATTTCCCAGGTAGGCGTTGTACAAGTTGCTCTACGTACAGCGACTCGTATAGAGCCCAAGGCAAAATAGGGACAACTTATCAAAACGCACCACTTTGGTTTTGACACCCTATATATATGCCTTTATGACTTTAGGTCATTAAAGTGAGTTGATTTTCAGATTTCATACTTAGAATATTTTTCAAGCAAAAAAAAAAAAAAAAAATACAAAAGAACTCACCTTTAACCACTCAAATCAAATCCTTTGTGCATCAAATTCATATTGCATCTTTTATGTCTATATAGAAAGCATCCATGTATGGGTTTGCATCATCACAACTTGCTTGGTAAGATTTTGATTAATTTCATCTTATTTTAGTATTTTTACTATCAAGCCATCTCTTTTAAATTACTTGTATGTTTTAGATCATATGCTAAATACAAGAAAAGAGAATTGATTGTGATGAATTGATTGTGTTGTATTGTGATAGCTATCTAGGTTTTGCTTAATCTTGATTAGCTAAGCTATTTGATATGTCATCTAGCTCTTGATATCTAGGGTTGATTTAATTGATTATCATCCTAGATAAGCATCTAAGGTTCCCTAGCCTTGTTTGTTATTTGAATATTCATACATTCACATAGGTTGCATAATCTCTTCATTGAGAATTAAGTCTTGGGGCTAAGGTTGCTTAGGCCTCAAGCAATTAGAATTAGAGCCACTTTTAAAGGCCCGCGTGGTAGAAGTGGGGGGTTATGGACCGGAGTGTTAGACGAGGTCTACATAGGTTGTAAACTCCATTTCAATTAGTGGATTTCGAGGTTCGAGTGTGGCGCACTAAACAGCCCGTGGTTTTTCCCAGTGGTTGGGTTTCCACGTATATATCAAATGTCATTTAAATTCCGCATCTTATTACACTTGCTATATTTTTGGACTAGTTAAGGGTATTTTGTAATCTTGACATGCATACGAAAATTGGGTAATAACGATTAAAATCTATTCACCCCTAGATATATTTAGAACACACCGAGCGTTTATTTGTGAACTTTCAGTTACCAACATCTTCCTTGTGGAGACACAAGCGCCAACTTCCCCTTTACAGTCTATACCACTTGACCAATTGTCCTATGAATCTGATATATTTACACCTGAGTCCTAAGTAAGTTCTGAAACCCATAAAGAGTACTACTAGATCGAGTCACAAGAGGAATATCTAGAGTCAATTATGAACCTAATCTTAAGTCCAAAACTAGATATCTCTTTAGTAACTTTGTATCTCACTATAGGTTGTCAAAGGCTGTGAATCAATTATCTGTTATGTCTATTCTAGCAGTTTGCGGGATGCTTTAAGTGACTCAAGGCGGAAAGAAGCGATAAATGCAGGATTGAAGGCTCTATTGATCGCAGTCGTTTTTCACGCTCAAAAAATATATTTTTACCACTATTAATTGCATGAGAATTAAAAATTCATACACAATAAGCAAGGGACCATCCACAGGGGAATATCTAGAGTTTATTATGACCTGATCTTAAGTCCAAAACTAGATATTCTTTAGTAACTTTGTATCTCACTATAGGTTGTCAAAGGCATGTGAATCTTTTGTGAATCAATTATCTGCTATGTATATTCCTAGTAGTTTGCGGGATGCTTTAAGTGACCCAAGGGGAAGAAACGATGAATGCAGAATTGAAGGCTCTCTTGATCGCAGTCGTTTTTCATGCTCAAAATATTTTTAATGCTTGCAATCGCATGAGAATTAAAAATTCATACACAATAGCAAGGGATCATCCACAGGGATCGGTGTGAATAATTATTTTAAAAACTAATCTATAGTTAGTCTAACCTAAGTGCAATAAAAAGTAAATTCCATTTGGTTTTTGTTCAGATAGATTTTGAATTAAAAATTGAATTACAATTACAAGTAATTAAAATGATAGATGCCAAATCTAGAATGTGATAGAAATGAATATATGGATAGATAACTAGGGAATCAATGAAGTCACATATAGACAATGAATGTCACTTTTATAGCCTCATTAATGCACTATTACTCAATTAAGGACCCAATCTTCTCTAAATGTTCTCCATCTATTACTTACCTATGATATTTAGTGTAACCAATAGAGGAGAAAAGCAATTAAATTGTGAATATCTAATGGATCAAGACCCATTGAGAGTGATATCCTCCAATAAGTCCTCCCATCCATGTAGAGTGATGTAGTATTTTGTAGAGTTTGTTCACAGGGAAAGGTGAATTAAATGGCTAAAACTAGTTAACTCGACTCTATACTTAACTAAGTGCAGAAAATGTAAATCAAGATTGCTTTGAGAGTTTGTAAATCTAAAATTTAAGAAAGCATTTACATTTACTAAAGCTTGGAGATTAAATTAAGTAACAAGGAAGTGTAGGGATATGGAAGGGGCATTAGGAATTGACGGAACCACTATAAAAAGACCCAATGTTTCATTTAAGCACTTCAATCCAACTTAAGGTTATGTTCCATAATTGATTAAAATCATTAAAATCCCAAAATTCAAACCTTAATTCAAGTAAGCCCTACTATGTGTCTTGGCAAGAACTTAAGTTCAAATCTCTACTCAAGTGAGCCCCACTATGAATGTGATCTAAACAAGATTCTCAAGAACAATTTAGTCAATCTTAAATTTGATAAAACATTTAAAATCATATTCCCATTCATTTGAGCTAGAGATTCAAGAGTGTGTTGAAAACCTTTCAAAGATTAAACCCTAACCATCACATGTGAACTAATCTAAAAGACTGCTAAATTGAGCCCCAATGTTAACATAGAAATTAAGATAGCAACATTGAGTCCAATAAATGTGAGAAACTAGTTTGGATTAATCATGGAAAATATACTAATTAATAACATTTGATAATTAAATATGGTCACATCAATCCCCCAATGGTGGGTTTAATTACACATAATGGAAGAAGCAAATAAAGAAAGCTAAGGTGTAAAGAAAACCTTGAAGCCCTGAATGAGTCCTCTCTTGTCCTTGTATGCTTGAGATCCCCTTGGCTTTGGTGGATCTCCTCTTTCTTCAATGAATCTCCAAGATGTGGGTGGTTGGGTGGATATGTTAAAGATGAGGATTTTGGTGATTTTGGAAGTGAAAATGGTGGAAATAGAGGCTGGAAGTCACCCCCAAGTTGGTGGGTTTTTTTTCTGTGGGTTAGAGATGTTTAGAGAAGAGTAAGACTATGTATTTATAGAATGGAGGGGCTAGGGCATGAGATGTGGCGTGAAAGGGCAAGATTCCCCTTAGATTCGGTAAAAAATCAACTTAGGGGCCTTCTGGAGTTGATTGGTGGTTTAGTTCAGCAGCCAGGCCTCCGTTTGCAACTGCCGAATGCTTCTTGGATTTGGAAACCTTCTGGAGTTGAATGGAAACCAAATTCGGCGGCCAAGGCTGCCATTTGATGGTAACCGAATGGATTTTTCAGCTTCACACACCAGTTAATCAAAACGGGCATAAATTCCTTTAGAAAACCCGGAATCGCAATCCGTTAAAACCACTAGGAACTAGACGTCGGGCTTTCCAATTATATGTGGATTGAAACCTAGTTCAATTTAAGGAGGGAGTTATGGCTTCCACAATTTGGACATTCAGCACAAACCTTTACAATTTCAACACCTTTATCTCCAAATCTCTTCATTAAGCTCTAACAACTTATTTTGAGATAATTTCTTTAATTGTTTTATTTTCTTGTTCCCCTTTCACACTCTTGTTACTTGGTCCCCACTCTTGTTTCGTGTTCCCTACTCTTGTAAATCAATATATATACATCCATTGGGAGAAGAATAAAATCATAACAATATTAAACCACAAAATTCTTCTCATCTTTCATTTGCATTCCCAACTGGAAAACGCAATCTAGGTTTCTTACCTATTCAGTGATTTTGTTTGCTTGGGTTAGTGAAAAAAATGATTGAAAAGGTAGCTAAAATAACTTAACATGAAAAGTAGAAATTTTAAGGGTAGTTTTTTTTTTTCTTTTTTTTTTTTTCCTTTTTTTGAATCATAATACTTGAATAGACTTGGATTGTATTGAAGACTAAATATGGATCAAAAGCCGAAATTTAAATGTCATAGTTTTTTCTTTCTTCTAACATCTGAATATAATGGTTAATTATTATTATTTTATTATTATTATTTATATAGTTTTTCTATTGTCAGTTCATTCTGATATAAAATATATCAGGACGAAGAATGTAGACCATTAGATTTACATATTTGACTCAAAGTGTATGCACTTGTCAAAACATTTCCATAATCTATAGTCCACATTCTTCGTCCTGATATATTTTATATCAGAACGAACTGACAGTAAAAGACTATATATATAATACTTCTCCGATCAAGACCGTTCTAACTTTATAATTTCAAGACGTCAAACCATAGCCACACATTCACAATGAGCCCATAGCCCCACATTAACAAATACCCACACCCAATATGAATGTGTGGCTGTGGTTGTGGTTGTGGTTGGACATCCTTAACTTATAATTTCATGACGTCATTACTAGAGAACCACTATTAATAAATTCTATTATCAGTTCGAATGACAAAAGTTATATCAGTTCCTTACATGTGGATCAGTGGATTTAAATACTTTGACTTGGCTGTATGCACTTGTTAGTCAAAGTATTTAAATCCAGTGGCCCACATACAAGAAACTGATATAACTTTTGTCAGTTCGAATTGATAATAGAAAGACTGCCACTATATATATACCATTGTAAGTTGTAAGTACTAATTATGCATTTTCATTATAAAAAAAAAAAAAAAACAAATAATATAAAAAATCCAAGACCAAAACTATTTAAATGTTAATAATATTTCAAAAATTAAAATTTGACTAATAAAAATAAGTAAATCATTATTTTATTTAATAATATTTTTGGAAGATATTAACATAATATAATTCTAAAGTTACAAATATTCATTTTAATTAATAAAAATACATGGTTAAAATTGTTGTACAAAACAACCAATTTACTAATACCATAAAGTCTAAAACGTATTACTTTTATTTTTTTATTTTTTTATTTTTATTATTGCATTACTGAAATATATTACTTTTCAAAAAGATAGTTATGGAAGATAATTTAAATATAATTATGTTATTTAATGTTAAGTGATAAGTCATAATTTTAATTTTTTTTTTCCTTGTCATTTTTCAATTGTTTGACCACTTTTTTTTAGTAAAGTTGTTTGACCACTTAAAAAAAAAAAAAAAAAAAAAAAATCTTCAATTCAAACCCAATAATTTATAAATGGAAATTAAAAACAAACGAACCCCTACACTTTTCACTTAATATGAAGCCACTTAATTACATTTACACATATTTGTTTTCAATTGAAATATTTCACATATTTCAGGTTAATCATTTTATAAATGATGACTCATTTTTTATACAAGGAAAAAAAAAAACAAATAAAACATTAACTTTTTAATTACATTATATGAATTTTAGTATCTAAATTATTTACAAAATCAAATAATATTTTAGTTGACATTATTAGTCATAAAATTTAATTTGAAATATTATCAACAACTAATTAATTTTGTTAAAAACATTTGTTTTATCATTTTTAGTTATTGTTAAAATATTAAAATGTAATAATAATAATTTAAAATTAAAATATAAAAGTATTTATTTTCAAATGTTTTTATCTTTTAAAAAAATAACAATAAACTGCCTACTTCCTCTCTTTGATCTCCAAACCCATTCATTCTCTGACTTTTGGTTTTTGATCACACTCGAAAAGTCAAAATTATGTATCTACTTGACGGACTAGGATTCTCTCCTCACCTCATCTCATCCTCACCTTTTCCTCACCTTTTAAAAGCATGTGGTTGGTTGTTAATAAAGTGTTAATCACATTTAACTATTCATTCATTCAAATGCTTATGTGTCATAAGATTAAGTGAGGTGAGTACAAGGTGAGATGAGGAGAGGATCCTTGTCCTTGACACTTCTATTAATATTTATTGAAAAAAAAAAACATTTAATTCAATTTTCAACATTGTTTTGTTTTTTTTCTTTTTTCTTAATACGCTACAGATTTAGGGTGTGTTTGGGATGGCTTTTCAAGTTGAGTTTTCGAAGTAGATCTTTTACAGTAGGGCTTTTAACAAAAATCAATATGTTGTTTGGCATTCACTTAAAAAGGCACTTTTCAGTTAGTAGTTTGTTTGGAAAAATATCTTTAAAAGAGCTTTTGTTGTTAAAAAGTACAAAAATGGATACTATAAAAGTATTTGTAATAGAGGTATATGGTGAAATATAAAAGTTCATGGAGGGTTAAAACTATTCATCTCTATTAAAAAAGCTCAAAATAGCTTATTGGGAGAAGCTCAAATTTTGGGTTTTTCCCAAAAGACATAAAATAGCTTTTTTAATATTAGAAAAACATTTCTTTAGTTTTGCCAAGCAACCAAAAAAATCATCAAAATAGTTTTTAACATTCAAAAAGCACTATTGGCTACTAGAAAAGCCATACTAAACACACATTTAGTAGCAAAAGATTCTCTAACGGTTTGACCAAGTCCAAGCTCATAATAGGGCCTATTGAGATGCCATTTAAAAGATTGGCACACTGTTGGGCTTGACAATCGGGTAATGGGCTTTATTGAGCCTAACTCAACAGATCGACATTTTTAGAGGGGTAGCTCTATTACCACTCACAAAATATCTTCATACACTCATGTTTTAATAAAACTTTTTTATTTCTGAAATTCTCTTACATGATTTCATGGATTCCAAATGCATTTAATTTGTTTACTTCATTTTTATTATTGTTTTGTGATTGAATAAAAAATTGTGCAGTTGTAGTCTTGTAGAAGTCTTTTTGTAAGTAGTTAGAACTCGATCAAGTCTATACCATTCTCAAACACAACTCACTCACTCACTTTACTTTCATTCAACTACAAATTCTAAAAAATAAAATAAAATAAAATAAAAACAAATTTTTAAATGAAAAAAATTGATTTGTTTGTTGATTGTTTTTTTTTTTTAAGACAAAAGAAGTTGCATAATATTGTTGTTTATTTAATTATTAGTTATTGTTTTATATGACGATGATTAAGTGTGTAAACCATAATGATTTCATGGGTTTTTAGATAATTCAATACATTGATTCCGTAAGTAACAACGAAAAAAATATAATTAGTTTTAGAGTTTAATTTGTATTTATTTTTGCTCAAAAATAATTTAGTTGTAGAGTTTTATTTGAATATGATATATATATTTTTTATTTGATTAAATTCTATAATATTTGTTAAAGGAAACAAAGAAATTGTATGTAATTTTATTTTTTTTGAAAGAAGAAACTAAATACAAATTTTTTTTATTATTTTTATTTTTTTATTTTTTTATTTTTTGGTTTTGGTGGTGGTGGAAGCAAATGAAGAGAAATGGATGTAATGAGAAAAAAAATGTTTAAAATTAAAAAAATATATATATATATATATACACTTAAAGGTTAGTTTTGGTATTTTAAAGGGTGTAGAGAGTAAAATTAATAGTTTTAATTTTTTAATATATGTGTAAGAAGAAACATGGGTATAGGAAGATTTTGTAGGTGGCTCTATAGCCACCCTTTTAGAGTGAGTGATACTGTTCACAATCCATAAAATGTTTGCTTACACTCTATTTTAATTTTTTTTAATGACAATTTTAACTAAACTTACTAAATAAGACAAAAAAATTCTAAAGACACTTTAAACTATTTTTTTTTGTTTTTAGAAAACAACATTTTTGTTTTCGTCTTTAGTGTTCTAAACTTCTAAACACCAAGTATGCAAAATCAAAAAATCCCCTTTTAATGGATCAAATTTTGACTCACTCGGCTACCTTCTTCACATTCCCAATTCAGCAACTTTTGGGACGAACCATGAGTAGTAAGCTTTCGAGTGAGGCGTTGATGGAGGCCATCTCCACTCTTTGCGGAGACGCAAAGGAGAAAAAAGTGAAACTTTGTGGAGACGAATGAACTGCAAATTGGCTTGAAGAATTATGTTCCTTGGAAGAACAAGCGTTTCAGCAGCTCGATCAAGCTTCCCCACATTCCTTGTACCAAGATGAAAGTTTGCATGCTTGGTGATGCTCAGCATGTCGATTGTCGAACAGGTACGAACCCCAAATTCTTTGGATTCGCATTTTGTAATTATACTTCAAATCTCATTGATTCAACTATGTTATGGATAGTTGTTTATTTTCCTTCTAATAAATATGTTTTAGCTAGACCCATCAAAAAGTGGATTCGCCGATCAAATCTCATTGTCCAAATCTGGTACCCAAATGATGTGGCAACACTCTAATCCATTCATTTAAATTGTATTAGATTTGCATGATTTAAATTAATGGATTAGAGTGTTGTCACATTATTTTGACATCATATTTGGGCACCAAATTTGGGCAGAGTAGCATTACTCATATTTTAAAATTAAAATTAAAATTCAAAAGTAATAAGGGTAATATTAAGATAAAATGGAGTGTCTTAAGAATTTTTTTTTTTTTTTTTTTAAAAAAAAAACAGTTGACTTGGAGTGTCTTTACAATATGAGTGAAAAAAGATAAAAGGAATAATTTTGGAACAAAAGGAAATATCTTTAGAATTTTTTTAAATTTAATTTTTTAAAGAAAAGATTGGATTATAAGTAGAAAATCTCTTTTAGAGTTTTTGAAGTGGTTTATTTAGGGCCAAAGAATTTGTTAGGTTTTAGATTTGTGTTGGCATTGATTCCATAACAAAACCCTCTTTCTTTGTGATGTCTAATTGCTTAGGTGGTTCGTGATTTGTATGAGCTTCAAAGAAGAAAAGCAACTTATCATGCAAAGTTCGTCTTTAAGAGGATAGGTGCTTACTTGGATGCTAATGTATCAAGATTCTTTTTCCTCTTGCTAGGCGTAAGCGCACATGCAAACATTGCATACATTTGTGTCCTGCATCGTTGCGCTAAATTGGTATAACACATTCACACACTTGATGAAGTATGGACATGCATTAGATTTAATTTGACAACTTTTGTAAAATTACATGTTCTAGGACCGTATCTAGGAAATGTCATACTTGGGTGTTCTTGTGTTTGTTTGTTTGTATTTTATGTATATTGGACTTGAATATGTTCTTGTATCTTTCCGATTGAGTTCCGGTCATTTCGGTTACTCATTCATTAGGTTTCGAGTTCCGAGTTGAAAGTTACGAACTTTTCTGTGTCGATCATACATGGTCTTCGTCTTTGTGTATCAAGTCGAATTCCTAATTTCTAGTCAAGATTTCATAGTCGTCCATGTTCGTGAGAGAGTTATGGTTCGTAATTTGTAAACAGATTCGAATTCGGAGTTTGGAAACCGGAGAACGGTCGAAGAATGCATGAGGAGCGTGAGGTAAGAAGGGAATAGCCAAAGGGCATTTGCCCACCTTCCCCGAGGAGGCGCGTGGCCAACTCGAGGGGTCTGTCCTCGAATTGGCCACGCGCCTCCTCGGGTGGTGAGGTGGAGAGGCCATCTTTTATGGCCGAAATCCTCTTCTCTACATCACCTTCCCTCCTTTTAAAACTACTTTCCCTCTCATTTTTCAATTTGAAGAACACAAGTGCAGAAAATTTTCATGAACTTTTTTATTTTTGTTTTGGTCATATCTCTCTCAATTCAACTCCAATTTGAGTGATTCAAAAGCCAAAATTGTTGGTCTTGAAGAGAGAAACAAGCCCCAAGCATTTTCAGTGCAAAATGACGTCCAAATGTTTCGCAATAATCTGATCTCTATTCGTGTGTTCATCATTTGTAAGTGAATCATCATCATTTCATTTCTTTTATGAACAACTTGATGAATCTTCTTATTTGATTAAGGATAAATGTTTAGAATGATTTTGATTCAACTTTTAGGCTTGTTTGAGTGATTTTCGAGATTAGCTTTTTGTGATATTTGATTGAACATCTTTTAGCTAAACTTGATGAACATGACTTGAATATAGAAATACTTTGTGTTCTTGAGCTTGATTGTTGATTTCTAGGTTTTGGTCACTTGTTCTAAGAACTACAATATTTTGATTGTGATCTCTATTTTCTAATCTAGTTCTTGTTTGATTAACATGCTTAGGTTTCTAGATATCTTTGTGATTGATTTTTGAAAGCATGATCTAGTTCTCTAATTGCATGTTCATAGAGTGTGTTTGATCTACTTGCTTTATTTGATTGTGATTGCATTATATTGCTTGTGTGCACTTCACTTAGATCATTGTCTTGTGAAAGGTTGAAGTCTCTTATTGAAGTGAGTGAAGCTTTAACTTGAGCAAGAAAACTTGGCTAGGATAGTGATCCGGATAACCAAGAAAGGAGACTTAGTTAGGATCGGGGTGATCCAGATAACTAAGCAAGAAGCCTTGTCTAGGATCTGGAGGATCCGGAGGATCCAGATAGACAAGCAATGAATCTTCCTAAGACGTGAGCGTCTTGGATAGGAAGTTACTTCTTAGGTGTGATAGTCACATCTTTGATAGGAAGTAGGCAAAATGGTTCACCAGGCCCGAGGGTAGAATATGAGTTGATAGTTATGAGAGTGTATCATGTGTTGATTACTTTTTGAGTGTGTATCTCTTATTTGACATGGTGAATTACGGTTTGCCAGTGGTTGTGGTATCAACCCGTGGACGTTTCCTCATTTTGAGGTTTTACCACGTAAAAATCTCTTGTGTTGATTTTCGTATTTTAGTTTTTTTATTTGACTTGTATTGTTTTAACACTTGACTTAATCGAATCCATATTCACTTGTTAGGGCAATTAACTTGTTAAAGTTTCAAGTGTACAAAGTGTTTGTGAAGAAAAATAAGTGGTATAATTTGATCCAATACCTATTCCACACCATACCACAACCTCACCACCCCACCCCCCCCCCCCCCCCCCCCCCCCCCCCCCCCCCCCAGGTATATTTTACACTATAAGTGGTTATAGGAATTTCAAAATCATAAATCATGATTATTTGAGTTGCGCTATTTTGACCATTACATATCATAACTTGCATCTCGACCTATAATATGGCTCTGTTTGGCATGGTTTTTAGAAGGTTTGGTTGACAAAGGAAAATAACATTTGAATGTTAAAAGCTTTTCCAAGAGAAGATTGAGCCTAGGGCGCTCTCTTGGGAGAATGGGAGATCTTCTAAGCAGAAGCAAAATATTTTCTTTTTACAATCCATTTTTTTTCATAGTTCTTTTTCTAAAGAAAATTCATTTTAAAACACTAAATTTTTTATTTTTCTAAAGACACTTTGATTTACTATATTTATGAAGACATGTCATTTATTCTTATAAAATAATTTATTTGGAAAATCTTTATTTTTTTTAAGCGTCTTTGGAGGTTAATGTCAAGACTCATGATATTATCTCTTGTGCACATCACTGAAACAAACACCATCAGCTTCATCAAAAAAGAATATCTTATACAGGTTCAGTGTCCCAAACACCATCATCACCGACAATGGCACCTAGTTCGATAATGAGAACTACATGGAACTATGCAAGCAATACAAGATTGAAACAAATATTATACTCGTGTCTAAAAATACAACCTAGAGGGGAGTGAATGGGTTGTTAATCCATTATTACCAATATTTCCATATTAGTCAATTTTACAAAATAACCCCAAACACACAAATAAATAAATCAAGTGTAAAGTGCGGAAATTAAATAACACTTGATTTTTATGTGGAAACCTTCAACAAGGAAAAACCATGGGCTGATATGTGCACCACACACAATTCTCGAATCCACTAATTGTAATGGTGTTTACAACCTAGGTTGACCACCGTCAAACCGTCCACGGTCACTAACCCATCACTACTACCCACGGGCCTTTAAAAGTGAACCTAGATCAATTGCTTGCGTACTAAGCCACCTTAATCACAAGACTTACTTCTCACGAAAAGATCAACACCCTATGTGAATATTATGCAATATCCAAAATGCAATTAATGCTAAGGAACACTAAATGCTTATCTAGAGATTAAATTATGACAATAAAATCAATCCTAGATATCAAAGTTTGCTATATGTCATGGCATAGAACTTAGCTATGTGAAAGATAACCAATCCTAGATACAATAGCTATCATAAACAATCTTAATCATTTTAATGAGATAAATTTACTAGATTTATATAAACATGAAATCCTAGCTATCACAAAACAATCTCAATTAATCAATGAGATAACTTAGCTAGATGTTATATAAACTTAGAATCCTAGCTATCATAATAAAAACCCAATCATGTTATCATGACTCATAAATATATCCAATAAATGAGTCAAGGTATTTAATCAAGCAATAAATACCTAATCTAGAGTAAGAAGAACAATAAATGATATTCAATGAAGTTCTAACTTACCTAGTCATGAAACAAAGAAGAAGATGATGGGTTTTGGGTTTGGAGAGTTAAAGAAGCAAGCTTGGTGCTTTCTCTCTCAAGAACCTCTCTTTCTCTCTCAAGAATATGGAGCCTCTCTCTCTAGGGTTTGATTTTGGGGCTCTACTCTCAAAATGATAAGAAAAATATGTATTTATAGTGCCCAAGTAAAACTATGTTGTTTTGGAAGAAATAGAAAAATTATGGGTATTTCCGCGGTACACGCGATAGTGCAGCAACTCAAGATTCGAGCGGTCCGAAACATGACCAAACGACATCAAAACCTTTCGTATATATATTGGAAAGGTATGGATATCTACTTTCTACTAGTTTTTTACATAATGACATTTCAATATCTATAGAAAATGTTATGGTAAATTGAGTGACCAAAGGTCAGAAACGGACAACAACAGAGCTGCCCTGTTTTGGTGGTCACTTTGGAGATTTCAAAAATTACTAAACGGTCATGAAATATTACGAATAATATACCGTTGGAAAGGTATGGGTGTCTAGTTTGTATAGAAATTTTCAAAACTCATTTTTAAGCTTTTTATTAAAAGGTATGGTCACAAGACCATACAAAGGTCAGTTTTGAAAATCACTTAAATCATTGAAATCCAATCTTTTGAAACTAGACACTTTACTCTAAACAACCAAACCAAATCTAACACTTATCCAAGAGAAGAATAAGACCTTCTCAAATGGTCAACCATCGTACTAAGACATACACACCATCATGCAAACACAGATGTTTTCGATCACACAAACGGAAACAAATTACTAGACACTATCACATAACAAAATCCAATAAAGAGGTGCAAGTGTGAAGTGTGAAGAATGCACACATATAAGAATTGAAGCACAAATTCAAGATGAATAAAACATGCATGAAGAAGTGTGTGTGTGCAACTAATCTCTTCAAGAGGCAAGTCAAGTGATTTACCTTTCGCTCTTGCTCTTGAAGTCATTGGGGATGCTTGGAAACTTGCCATCAAGGACCTAAGCTACCCATTATAAAATCATCCCCAAATGTGGTTTGTCAATGAAATAAGCCAATCAAAATATGAGGACCTTACAAAGATCAACAACGATTATGCCTCTCCTACTCACCTGCAAACCAATGGCCAGACTGAAGCGGTAAACAAGGTGATAAAGCACACTCTGAAAGCAAAGTTGGACGCAAAGAAGGGAAGCTAGGCGGACAAGCTACATGAGGTTCTATAGGCATACTGAACAACCAAAAAGACTTCCACATGAGAGACACCCTTCTCTTTAACTTTTGGCATCGAGGCAATTATCCCTATGGAGACATCCTACATCTCTCCAAGGGTCCAGCTATACGATCTCAAGCACAATGTAAGTATGTTTAGTCAGAACCTGGATGAATTAGAAGAAAGAAGAGTCCGGTCCCGAATTAGAAATGAAACATACCAGCAGAGAGTAGCCAGGTATTACAACTCACACATTCGAGTGTGTAGATTCCAGCTTGGGGACTTAGTACTGAGGAAAGTGTCCTTGAACACCAAAAAAGAGGCGACACGATCTCTTGCTGACAAATGGGAAGGGCTATACTTGATAGATGGCATAGCATGACATGGACCATATTACATTGCCCGACCAGGAGGAAGTGTTCTGCCCCGACGATGCAATGCTCAATACTTGAAGAAATTCTATCCCTAAGCGGGATCCATTTCATGTCTTATCTTTCTCAAGAAAAAGTTGACTTGTATTTTTAGTCTTTTAGATTTTTATTAGTTTTTCAATTAGCTTGTTAGCTTTGCAGATTTTGCAGATATTATTAAAATCCCTCGTAGAATACATTCATCTCAAAAGTCAAGCTAAAGTGTTATACACAAAAAATGTTCAAAGAATAAAAAGAAAAGGCCAAAATAGATGAAATCTACACCAACAGGCTAAAAAGGTCATCTCCAAAGCATAAACTCGGAGATAAACTCGGGCGCCATAGAACTGTCAAGTCGGGGGCAAGTGTCCAAGAGGCTGAGAAGTTGGTGTAAGTGTCGCAGCAGAAATTTTTGTTAAGATCGATAGGTTTTAAAAATTTTATCGTCTTTGGACCTTTTTGTATACACGAACATGTGGAAGGGATTTGTTTTCATACCTTTGAAGAACACTCCTTCATTTCTTTTCGATCCTTCACCACTAAACCTTTCGAGCTATGTCCCGTGATCTAGCAACTGTGTGTATGGGCACGTCATAGATTCGGGAGTATTTGAATGAAGGCTTGAGAGATCCGAAAGACAACCAATGGTGGAATCAGTAATACAAGATTGCTTGATACAACCTATTTAGCTGCTTCACAAGCTGCTACATATTTGGCTTCCATGGTGGAATCAGCAATGCAAAATTGCTTGATACTCCTCCACACTATGGCTCCACCACTAATGGTGAACACTGATCCAGACATGGATTTTCTAGAATCCTTGTCTGCCTGAAAATCAAAATTTATATATCCTAACGGGATCAAATCCTGCTATGAATATACTAGCATATAGTTTCTCGTTCTTTAAAGATACTTGAGAATAAGCTTCATAGCCACTCAATGATCCAATCCTGGGTTAGATTGGAATATACTAGCTACTCCCACTGCGAAGTAGATGTCAGGTCTCGTGCATAACATAGCATACATGAGACCGCCTACTGCTGACGCATATGGAACTCGTCTTATATCCTCAATTTCTTGAGGTGTCTTAGGATACTGTTCCTTAGACAAGTGAACTCCATGCCTAGAAGGTAGATTACTTTTCTTGGAGTTCTTCATCGAGAATCGCACAAGAATCTTGTCAATATACGATGCTTGAGACAGTGCTAACAGTTTGTTCTTTCGATCTCTTATTAATTGGATCCATAGAAAATAACTTGCCTCTCCCAAATCTTTCATTTGGAATTGGTTAGCAAGCTAGCCCTTTACTTCTGATAATGTTCCTACGTCATTCCTAATGAGTAGGATATCATCTACATAAAGGACTAGGAAAACTACATTCTTGTCAATGATCCTTTTGTAAACACAAGGTTCATCAACGTTTTGCTCGAAGCCATATGTTTTGATAGTAGTATCAAACATGATGTTCCAAGATCTAAATGCTTACTTCAGTCCATAAATGGACATTTGCAACTTGCAAACCTTTTGCTCTTGATCTTGGGACACGAATCCCTCTGGTTGTATCATGTAGATGCTCTTATCAAGATTTCCATTCAAGAATGCAATCTTGACATCCATTTGCCAAATTTCATAATCGAAATGGGTTGCAATGGATAAGAGTATCCTTATAGACTTAAACATAGCCACTGGCAAGAAGGTCTCTTCAAAATCGACACCCTCTTTTTGGGTATAACCCTTTTGCCACTGGCCTTGCCTTAAAGGTCTCTACCTTCCCGTCTACTCCTCTCTTTCTCTTGTAGATCCACTTACACCCTATGGGTTTTATCCCATCGGATAAGTCTATAAGTTCCCAAACTGAGTTGGAGTACATGAACTCCATCTCAAGATTCATGGCTTTAAGTCATTCCTCTTTGTTAGAATCTTCCATTGCATGTTTAAATGACAATGGATCATCCACACTATCATCAGAGACGACACCCTATGCCTCTCCAATACCTAAATAGCGATCAGGCTGTCATCCAAGCCTCCAATTACGTTTAGGTGGTAGTGTGATCTGAATAGGAATCGTCTAACTATCAAATGTTAATGGAACAACAACTTTTGTTGACTGATCACTAGTCGAACTAGGTTCTAATTCAGTTAATACAATCTTACTTCCAGGCTTATGATCACTCATATGGTTTTCCTCAAGAAACGTTGCATTTGTCGATATAAACCCTTTGTTTTCTTAGGGACTATATAAGTATCCTCCTTAAGTCTTTTTTTAAATAACCTACAAACATGCATACTTGTGAATGAGGTTCAAACTTTCCACATTTGTTCTTCAGTACATGTACTGGACACCCCCATATGTGAAAATGTCACAAACTAGCTTTACAATCATTCCACAACTCTAGATGAGTCTTAGGTATAAATTTGGATGGAACAACATTCAATATGTAGGCCGCGGTTTGTAGTGCATATCCCCAAAAAGAGTTTGGTAATGATGAGAAACTAATCATAGATCTTACAATTTCCATTAGGGTTCTATTTCTCCTCTCCGTAACACCATTCTGCTGTGGGGTTCCTAGAGCTGTGAGTTGGGATACAATCCCATGCTCAACCAAGTAGTCCTCAAACTCT
This sequence comes from Acer saccharum, assembly GCA_030490815.1. Taxonomy (NCBI): domain Eukaryota; kingdom Viridiplantae; phylum Streptophyta; class Magnoliopsida; order Sapindales; family Sapindaceae; genus Acer; species Acer saccharum. The sequence goes on from CM059874.1 coordinate 22,538,346, forward strand.
TGGTCAAGATACTCACCTCCACAATCTGTTCGTAGACCTTTGATAGTTTTGCCTAATTGGTTCTCAACTTCAACTCGGAATTCTTTGAACGTTTTAAATGTTTCTAACTTACGTTGCATTAGGTAAATATATCCATATCTTGAGTAATCATCACTAAATGTGACATAATACTCATAATCACCCCTAGTTTTAACATTCATAGGTCTACATATGTCTGAATGTATAAGCTCCAGTGGTTGTGTAGCTTTAAGCCATTTTCCATTAAAAGGTCTCTTGGTCATTTTACCTTCTAAACAAGATTCACGGACAGATAAAGTGCCGATCTCTAACTGACTTAAAAATTCGTCTTTTACTAGTCTATCTATCATGTCAAGGTTGATGTGGCCAAGTCTCAAATGCCACAAATACTTTTCATTATTTGGAGAAATATTTTGTCGCTTTATTTTAGGTTTTTCAACTTTAAACAATTCAGTGTTAAGTAGTGATGTATGAAATGATGGTCTTAAAACATACTAGTTGTTTTCAATCATACCAGAACAAATATTCAAACCATTTATAGAAACAATAATTGATTTATTATTAAAAGAAACTGAATATAAACGTTCCAATAATCTGGATACAGAAATCAAATTCCTTGAAAATCCAAGAATGTAATAAACATTATTTAAAGAAAGAAAACAACTATTAAATTGAAGTTTGACTTCTCCCACTGCTCTTGCTGAAATGACATCCCTTGTTCCAATGCGCATTGAGAAGGCCTCCTCCTCTAGCTCTGTCCAAGAATCAGTCCATTGTAAAGAAGAACAAACATGGTTAGTTGTCCCTAAATCTACTATCCAAGGTGAACACTCATCTTCCACTAAACAAGATTCAATGACAAGTAAATCTGATTTACCTTTCACTTTTTTTTTCTTCTTAGAGAGCTCCTTAAGGTACTGCGGACAGTTCTTCTTCCAATGACCAACCTTGTCGCAATGGAAACACTTCCCTTTTGCTTTATCGGTTGTGGTGCTTTTCTTCTTACTTTGAACTTGCTTTTTCTTGGGCTTAGCCTTTGCTTTGCCAGCAGACCTCTTCTTTTTCTTAAATCCAGAAGAAAATGGTTCAGCAACATTTGCCTCACCGGTCTTACTTTCGTTGTCCTTAGTCATGGACTCAAAAGTTATGAGCTCATTAACAAGTGGGTCAGACTGAACTTCAACTTATTCATCCCATAGTTGCTTTTGAACAGATCATAGCTCTTTAAAGAGTTGTCAGTATGATGCTCACCTAGCAAGCCTCATCTATGGCCCTACCATTGACTTCAGCTATATTGAAATAGGACATCATGCCCAGGACATGTTCCCGAACTGATGATCCCTCCTTCATACGAGCAATCATTGTGGAACAAATAACTTCGTGTCGCTTTTGCTTAGAAGGTTGCCCAAACATGGCCTGCAATGACTCCATCATCTCATATGTTGTAGTCTCATTGCTTCATGCTTCAAATAAAACACCTAGGTCATGCTAGCTAGAAAATAAATGCGGGCCTTTTCATTTTCTGAAATCCATTTTTCATGGGTCTCACGAACATTTCATAATGCGTTGGTTGCAGGCCGTGGAGGACATTCTTCCGTAAGCACAAATTTTAGGTCTTTGATGACTAGGATTGCATTAATGTTATTTTTCCATTTTGTATAGTTATCCCCGATTAATTTGTCATTCATTCATTCTTACAATTAAATCACATGTTAAAATATTTGGCATATAATTAAACTGTTAGGATTATGCTCAATAGCAAAAGTGTAATATTGTTTTTGACAATCTTTTCATATTAATATAGTGATTTATGGTTTAACAAGTCTTATAGCATTTATAGTTTAATTATTATAATTGTTAAAGTAAATAATCATAAGGTCAAAAAACTATGAGAAAAGAAGAATTGTTTGTACATCAGGATATGTATGAGGTAGACACAATTCTTTAGTTAATCTTGAATAATGTTCACAACTTAAGTTAAAAATTGGGCACCTTTATCTTGTTAAAGTTGTAGATTCTTTTGCTGGCATTTGAGTGGGATCAAATGTGTTATGATGAGTCTAAAATCATCAAAGTTTCTTTGAGTAAAAGTATCGAGTGCTCTAGGTGCATTAAATAGGATTACAGTAAAACACTTTATCTAGAACCATCAGTGGATAAAAGTTTTCATTATGAGGACAATCGGAGAGTCTATCTTAATTCTAAGATAAATGATGAACTTATGGTTACAAGTGTTATCATTTGAGCTATCAATGAGTATGATTATATAGCATAGTCTATCCTCGATAGTTTGGTGGTATTCATTTGCTAATCAATAGAGGACTTCATTTATAAATATGGACATCGTGGCTCCATTTATTAAATGAGAATAGAATATCATTATATGAATGTTTTGAGGTATTGAATATTAAATCTTAACGTTAAGTTTTCGATAGTGTCTATTGAAACATGGTTTCTGGATAAGTCAAAATATGGTCATATGAGTAAATATGGTGACTTGGAGAGCTATATGCGGTCTATGAGCTCTTGGCAATTACTGATATTCTTCACGAGGATACACTATCTCCAATAAGATTGTTTAGGGTACGAATGAGAAATATTTACTTATTATATCTTTATTTAAGAATGCAATTTTAGTTCTTTAGTGGAATGAACTAAAATTAATAGATCGAACCTAAGTGAATCATTTGTTGATTGTGATTGGGTTATGTCTATTGAAGCTTAAATTTAGATAGCTCGCCAAGATCCCCAATCCACACGGACTTGCATGAATCACTTGATATATTCTACTGGACTAATTATGGGTCCATCTAGAATTGTATTAAGGCATGTGGACTTGTTTTTTTTTTTTTTTTTAGTAAGAATGAGTTTGGTTCACATGTGGACTTTTTATTAAGGTTCAATGGATTTAATAAAATGGAAAAATAATATATGGCCCGTGATATGGACTTGGGCGGCAAGGCTAGTAAATAAGCCTATTATATTATTTTATTTTATTATTTAATTAAATGGAAATTAATTAAATTATTAATTAATTATTTATTTAATTTATTAATTAATTATTTAATTAAAAGTCAAATCTTTTTCTAACTAGAAAAGACTTTATTTGATAAGTAGATAAATAAAAGGAATTTATTTATCTAGTCAAATTAGGAAGTCTTTGATATAGTCATAATTGGATAAATACACTAAAGAGTTGGATTAGGGTTTGGATTCTAAAGTTGATAGGAATTTTGGTGAGACACAAATCCTCTTTTGGGGAGGATTTTGACTACATGGATGAATCCTCTTTAGGAGAGGATTTCGGCCAACCCTATTTTATTTAGGGGAGATTTCGGCCAGCCCTATTCTTTTTAGGGGAAGGATTTCAACCACCTATATATACCTATCTATTGAATTCGACCAGCCCTAGTGATTTTCATAAGAGTTATTTCTTTAGCTTGAAAAATAAAATCCAACTCTAAGAAATAGTGTGTAGAATTCGACCAAGAGGAAAAGTGAGAAAAAACGTTTTATTTCGATAGTGCACTAGTAAGCTTTTACATCAAAAGGCTTTGTGCACAACTTCAAATAAGGTTCACGCGAGTTTTGATCAAAAGATTGTGAATTCAAAAGTGACCGAACGTTCTTCATTTTCTCTTGGAAGATTATTGTGACTAACAAAAGAAAAAGTTTTTTGTTATCCATCCACAGGTACACAATTCAAAGAAAGGGAGCCCACACTCTTAGGTGATTCACGTTCATGATTGGATTGGAAGATCTTGCAGATTACAATCGGTGCAACATCAATCGTCACGTGGAAAAATGTACGATATCTTTTGTTATACATTAATTAGTCAAGGGTTAAGGTTCATCTTTTAAGGAAAATTTTTAAACTATACAAATCAATTTTTCGCTTCGGTCGCGTGTATTTTCCCTACATAAACATGATGCATGAACATGTTTAATGAACAATAAAAATCCCTAAAAAGTTACTATGCCACGACAATCCAACATACCATAAGCAAATGCCACCTTAGAGTTGGTCAAGTACTTGTATGTTGGATCGAGACATTCTCAATTAAATGATACACCGAAATAACTCTTTATTCTTATATTATTTAACCATCGTTTATTTTAGTCAAGATTTTAATTAACTATTTAATTAAATCCTTATGAGTGTAACCAATCATTTCAGATGTCTTGAACTTAACTTGAGAGTTGCTGCCTTAGGGTCAGTCAATCCCAAAATACATCCAGAAATCCTATCCGTTAAGAAGTTAACCTTGGTATTGACTCTTATGGAGACCTTCCTTAGGGAGGACGAAAACTGAAATTCCCTTAAGCAATATAGTGTAATACATACAGATATACCCAGGGGGGGGGGGGGGGGGGGGGGGGGGGGGGGGGGGGGGGGGGTGTGGTGGTGAATAGGTATAGGTCCAAATTCTTCTAAATTCCTTTTTAGCGGAACAATGATGAAACTAATACTCGGTGTGAAATATATTATCTAGAAGGGGGGGGGGGGGGGGGGGGGGGGGGGGGTGTAAATAGATTTTAATTAAATTTACCCAATTTTCGTGTAATGTCAAGATTACGAAAAATCCCCAAGTAGTCAATAAAAAATAGCAAGTGTAATATGGTGCGGAAATTAAACAACACTTGATATTTACGTGGAAACCCTCACGGGAAAAACCATGGGCTAGTAAGTAAGCCACACTCGAACCTCGAATCCACTAAATGTGTAAACCGATTAAAACCTAATCCCGGAAGTAATCACACACCTACCTAATCCCGGTATAAGCGAACTTAGTCCAATTGCTTGCGATCTAAGCAACCTAATCCCGGAAGCTACACACAAGACTGGCTTCTCAATGAAGAGATTAACACCTTAAGTGAATATATGAATATCAAAAATGCAACATAGGGCAAGGGAACCCTATATGCTTATCTAAGATGATGATTTTGCAATAAAAGCAATCCTAAATATTAAGAACTAAATGACATGTCAATTAGCTTAGCAAATCATAGATTATGCAAACCTAGAGTGCTATCACAGTACAACTCTCAAACATTAAACATACTAATCTCAAACTTGTATTTAAAATATAAATCAATGACATACAAGTGATAAAAGAGATAGCTTGGAAAGAAAGACACAAATATGTAAGATACAAGTGAAAACCTTACCAAGCAAAGTATGTTGATGAAACCATGGAAAATGCTATCTAGATGCTCAAGAAAGATGCTAGATGGAGTTTGATTCTCATGGAATGATGTTTGAGTGAATAAAGGTGAGTTCTTAGTGAAATTTCTCTTGAAGAAAGATGCTAGATGAAAAATGGCTTTTGAACTCCTTCAGAAATGACCTATGAAGAAGACCACATATATATATATGAGATCTATGTAAAGTGGTGTCGTTTTAAGCAAAAATGTTTTAGCTTCTCGCTGACGGACTGCCGTGGTCACGACTGCCGCAGTTGAGGCACCACGGCAGATGCACCACGGCAGAGACAAAAGATCTCTGTGGCCAGACCGCCGCGGTTACTCAACTACGGCACAATAACAGCGGCACAGCAAAGTTATTGATGTCGCACGACTGCCGTGGTTGCGGTACCACGGCAGATGCGCCACGGCAGAGACAAAAGAATCTCTATCGCTTGCATGCCGTGGTATGCCAAAACTAGGCAACCGCGGCATAGAAGTGCAAGGCCTTCTCTAGCCACTTCTCACACAAGAACCATGCAATAAGTGCACGTGTGAGTGAAAACAATTCATCCTAATGGCTAACATGTTATGGAAGTTAACAAGCTAGATGCAATTAATTAAAACATGCAAGAAGAGAGATTAAATAATCAATGATGCACACAAAATACAGACACAACATACAAGTAAGAATTATGCAAGAGTTGTGTGTGTGTGCAACTACATCTCTTCAAAACAAAGCAAGCACAAGAAATATACCTTTGGTGCTTCTCCTCTTGAGGTCTTGAGAGCCTAATCTACCCTTACAAAAACCCCAATTGTGGTTTGTCTACGAAATAAGCCAATCAAAGAAAAGGAAACCTTACAATCTCCCCCTTTGGCTATTTCGTGACAAAACCACCACTCACAAAAAATCCTCACAACAAAAAATAGAAACCAAGGGGATTTTCTACATTACAAAGAGATAATAATAAAAAATCTTCAAGTCTTCAATCTCTTGTAGAACAATCAATCCTTCAAAACAAAGTTTCTATGCTTTCCAAAACAAGTATATGTGAGATTAATCATGTGAGATAAAACAAGCATTTGCATTAAAATTAAGTACAACAACATGCTATGAATGTGAATGCAATGCTCCCCCTCAATGGGTTACTCCCCTCAACATGTATTCTCCCCAACATGCACAATTGCCACTACAATTTGCAAATCCCCTTACCATATCTACTCCCCCTTTTTGTCATGATATAGGCAAATGAGTAGTCCCCAACCGGGTCAGTCGAAGCAAAGAGAGATAATAGCATACAAGATATTTGCATAATCAATATAAGTCACTTTATGCATCTCAATTAATTGGAGAGAAACAAGGAGATTTATTTAGAGAAAATTGTGTGAATCAAACATGCTTTGCATACAAGACATGTAGCATTCAAGTCCAAAATACAATGGTATTTGGCAAAGCAAATGACAAAGGTTTCAAATAGGAATTCAAACCAATTTCACCAATGTCATGAGAAAAGCAAGGATATAAAGATTTCATTGATTTCAATTTAAGAGCAACTATATCCAACTTTATAAGCGAAACATGGCATGAGCGACTTTGCACCCTATTTGATTTTTCCGGATAAGATATCCGTATGATAGTAGCCATGTTCAACAAATAAAGAAAGAGAGACATTTGGATTATAAAATCCTTTGAACGGATACAAGATCTTTTATTCATTTTGAGTCTCATAAGCTTTTTCACACAAGTTTTGCATTTTAAGAGCATGCAATCATCAAATCATGCTTTTACATTTGTCATTAGCATGTTATAAAAGAATCATCATGTCATGGAGATAACTATAGGTCATTCAAATCATACTTTCTATGTACATCTCCTAGTCCAAAAATGCATGTTTGAACATAAATATGACATGGATTGTAAACAAGCAAGGTTCACACTTATTGAATGAAAACATATGAAAATGTACAACCAAGCTTACTCAAGCAACTAAAAGAAGAGGCATAAGATATTTCAAATTTTTGCAAGTGACAAGAATACAAAATAGTTCTCTTTGCTTAAGTTCCCCATATGGGGTCAATCACAAATACATCACTCCACAAGACATATCCCAATAGATCTACTAAGTATTTTAAATCGAGTAGCATCTAGGGATTTAGTAAATAAGTCCGCAAGTTGATCATTAGTACCTACATGTTCAAGTACTATGCATTTATTTTCAACAAGCTCTCTAATGAAATGATGGCGGATGTCAATATGCTTAGTCCTAGAGTGTTGTACCGGATTCTTGGAAATATTAATAGCACTCATGTTATCACAAAAGAGGGTTAGAGTACCTTGGTTGAATCCGTAGTTGACTAGCATTTGCTTCATCCATAGGAGTTGTGTGCATCCACTCCCCGCGGCTATGTACTCAGCCTCGGCCGTGGACAAGGAAATTGAGTTTTACTTCTTGCAAAACCAAGACACCAAGTTGTTGCCAAGGTTAGAGAACCTTGGTTGAATCCGTAGTCGACTAGCATTTGCTTCATCCATAGGAGTTATGTGCATCCACTCCCCGTGGCTATGTACTCGGCCTCGGCTGTGGACAAGGAAATCGAGTTTTGCTTCTTGCAAAACCAAGACACCAAGTTATTGCCTAGGAAGAAGCAACCGCCCGATGTGCTTTTCCTATCATCACAATTTCCTGCCCAATCCACATCACTAAAGCCTACAAGACTAGCATTAGTGTCAAAAGAGTACCAAATCCCATAGTTGGAAGTCCCATTCACATAGCGAATGATTCTTTTAACGGAAGAGAGATGGGACTCCTTGGGATCCGATTGGTACCTAGCACACACACCCATACTAAAAGATATATCGGGCCTACTTGCGGTCAAGTAAAGCAAGCTACCTATCATGCCACGATATAGAGTTTGATCCACACTTTTACCACTAGCATCCTTGCTTAGCTTCAAAATGGTACTCATGGGTGTATCACAATGTTTGGAATTTTCTAGACCAAACTTCTTCACTAGGTTCTTGGCATATTTGGCTTGGGTTATGAAAATCTCATCATTCATTTGCCTAATTTACAAACCTAGGAAGTAACTAAGCTCACCAACAAGACTCATCTCAAATTCAAGAGACATTGCATCAACAAATTGTTGGACCTTGATGCTGTTGGTAGAGTTAAACACTATATCATCAACATAGATTTGAGCTATAAAAGCTCATCATGTTCTTTCTTGATGAATAGAGTCTTGTCAACACTACCCCTTGTGTAGTTATTGTCAACAAGAAATTGAGTGAGGCGCTCATACCAAGCCCTCGATGCTTGTTTCAACCCATATAGAGCCTTTTTGAGGCGATAGACATGGTTGGGGTGGTGAGCATCCACAAACCCCTTGGGTTGTTCAACAAACACTTCCTCATGCAAGAAGCCATTAAGGAAGGCACTCTTGACGTCCATTTGGTGTAATTTGAACTTGTGCACACAAGAGATGGACAAGAGAATCCTAATAGACTCTAAATGGGCAACGGGAGCAAATGTCTCCTCAAAGTCGATACCCTCAATTTGAGAGTACCATTGTGCTATAAGTCTAGCCTTGTTCCACACTATGTTGCCATCCTCATCGGATTTGTTCCTATATATCCACTTAGTGCCTATAACATGTGTGTTTTTAGGCCTAGGAATTAGAGTCCAAACCTCATTCCTTTCGAATTAGTTTAGCTCTTCTTGCATGGCAAGAACCCAAAATTCATCATTCAAGGCTTCATCAACCTTTTTGGGTTCAATTTGAGAGGTGTAGCATGTAAAGCTAATGAGATTAGCGATTTGATGCCTAGTCTTTACACCCTCATTCACATCTCTAATAACATCATCTTTGTTATGGAGTCTTCTTACCCATGGAGCGGGTTCATTAGAGTCCACAAGAGGAACTCTATCAAGAGGTTGAGTGGCCTCTTTATCAAGGTTGGACGTCCCAACATTAGAAGTCTCCACAACCTTCTCCAAGGGAGAGTCATCATCTAAACTAACCTCCTCTTCATGGTTATTAGACTTGAGCCTTGTATCATCAATGACAACATTGGATGATTCCATGACGGTTCGAGTCTTCAAGTTGAAAACTCTATAGGCTTTACTATTCAAGGCATAGCCAATAAAAATACCCACATCACTCTTAGCATCAAATTTGCCAAGTTGATTACGGTCATTTAAAATGTAGCATTTGCTTCCAAATGTGTGGAAGTAGCTAACATTTGGCTTCCTACCCTTCCATAACTCATAGGAGGTTTGTCTAGTACCGGGCCTTAGGAACACTCTATTTCCTATATAGCAAGCCGTATTGACGGCTTCGGCCCATAGGTTTCTAGGGACATTGTTGCTAAGCAACATCACACGGGCCATCTTTTGCAAGACCCTATTCTTCCTTTCAACAACTCCATTTTGTTGAGGTGTCCTAGGAGCCGAAAACTCATGGGAGATGCCTACACTATCACAATAGGTCTCAAAAGATGCATTCTCAAATTCCCTCCCATGGTCACTTCTAATCCGTTTTATGCTTTTAATACTTGAGTTCATTTCATTTTGAATTTTATTACAAAGCATTTTAAACTTATCAAAAGTTTCGGATTTTTCTCTAAGAAAATAAGTCCATGTGAACCTAGAGAAATCATCAACATAAACAAAAATGTATCTCTTTCCACCTAAACTCTCGGTTTGCATGGGACCCATAAGATCCATGTGGAGAAGCTCTAGGGGCTCCTTGGTGGAGAGATACTTGCCCTTTTTGTGTATGGCTTTGGTTTGTTTCCCTTGTTGGCAAGGTCCACAAATACCATTGGCCTTCTTCCCAAGCTTAGGAAGGCCACGCACACAATCGAACTTGCCTAGGATTCGTAAATCCCAAAAGTTCATGTGGCCAAGTCTTTCATGCCACAACTTTATTTGCTCATCCATGGACACATTGTTTGAGACTATTCTAGCTTCAAGACAATAGCAATTATCATTAGATCTCATACCTTTCAACAAGGTTTGTCCATTGGGCAATAGGATAGAGCAATCCTTTTTAGAAAATAAGACGGAAAGTCCTTCATCACTTAGATGTGAAATGCTTATTAAATTGGCTTTAAGGCCATCAACAAATAAAGCATTGGACAAGGAAGGTAATCCAGGAATGGAGATGGTTCATTTCCCTCTTACTCTTTTCTTGGATCTATCACCAAAAGTGACACTTCCACCTTCCTCCATGACAAGAGTCTCAAAGAAACTCTTATCTCCCGTCATGTGTCTAGAGCACCCACTGTCTAAATACCACAAATTAGAAGAATTTGCCTTCAGGGCAATTTGTGCAACATGGAAAACATTTTCATTCTTTCTAATCCACCTAAGTGTAACATTTTCTTTTCTAGTGGTCTTTGGTACATGAGCTCTAGAACTCCTAGGATCATGCATATCAATCTTATCATTCCTAGGAACATGCATCATGGCTTTTTTCTTTTTTTTTTTCTCAATCATGCTTCTAGTTTTACACATTTTAATATAACGAAAGCATCTTGGTCTAATATGACCATCAAAACCACAAAAATAACATGTAGGAATAAAGTAAGGGATCATACCATGTCCTTGTGCATGCATAGGAGTTTTCCCATGTCTTTGTGGTTAAGTGGGTTCAATCCATCTTCGTTGTTGAACCGGACTAGCTTGCTTCCTTTGATGAGTTTGCATGATTGGTCTCTTTCCTTGTTGAGCCAAATGTTGAGGAATGTTGGCTTGGGGTTGTCTTCTTGGAGCCACCTTCACTTGTGCACTTTGTGAACATTGTCCTAGATCAATCTTCTTCCTAGGAGTTTGCACCGGTGAAGCTACTTGTTTCCCCAAGCTTTTGACAAACACGGTCTTGTTAGAGGTTGAGATTTCTTTGCCATCTTCATACCCAAGACCCCTCTTGTAACATGGGCTCTTTCTAACACCAAGCATGTGGTCAAGCTTCTTGGTGCTAGAAGCCATCTTGGATAGTGACTCCATAGCTTCATCAAGTTCCCTCTTCAAGCCTTCTTCATTCCTCTTAGATAAGACTAACTCCTCTCTTAGCTTATCTTCATTCTTTGTTGATCTCACTACTTCTTCATTTAATTGGTCTATTTGAGTTGAGAGCTCTAGGTTTTCTTCCTTTAATCTCCTAATCTCTCTCTTGTTCTTTAGCCTTGAACTCTTAAATTTCTCCATGTAGTCCTTGAGATCCATCCTTTCCACATTTCCATTTGTGGATTGTGATGAAGAACAATCATCACTTGAGTCACTTTCCACTTGACTCTCATTCTCATCTTCACTAGCACTTTTGCTCTTGTGAGAAGAGGTAAAGGCTATGAAGTTAGCCATGAGTTCTTCATCATCCGAAGACTCATCTCCTTCATTGGAGTCATCACTCCCACTCCATGTGGCGGCCATCACTTTCCCTTTTTTCTTGTTAACATGATTGGCACAATCGGGGGCAAAGTTTCTTATGCCACCACACTCAAAGCATCGGACCCCTTTCATCTCGGTCTTCTCTTGCCTAGGCTCAAACTTCTTGAATGGAGTCTTTTTCTTGAAGTCTTGACCCTTGGATCCGAAACCCTTCTTCTCGGACTTGTAGAATTTCTTGATCCTTCTCATCAAAAGAGCCATTTCTTCGTCCGAGTCATCATCCTCCTCCTTCTCAACTTTGGAGGCCTTCAAAGCAATTCCCTTTTGCTTTTTAGGAGGTGTGGAGTTAGGACCTTTCCTAGACTTATAAGCTAGAAGTCTCCCAATCACCTCACTCGGCTTCATATCCTTGTATGTGTTATTCTCCTCTAAAGCCGTCACCTTTGATTCAAATCTCTCGGGAAGCGATCTCATAATCTTTTGCTTAATTCTCATATCCGAGTAAGGATCACCAAGTTGATGACTTTGGTTGACTATGTCCATCAACTTGATCTCGAAATCATTGAAGCACTTATTATCCTCCATTTTAAGCATCTCGAATTGAGTTTGGAGGACTTGAAGCTTGGAGTCCTTCACCACTTCGGTTCCCTCATGTGCAGTCTCTAGGATGTCCTATGCCTCCTTAGCTATCCTAGTATTTTGAATCAATTTGTATTGATTTTTTTCCATTGCACATAGAATGGCATGCATCGCCTTCCTAATCCATTTTGATGCCTCGAACTCTTGCGCGTTCCATTGCGCCTTAGGCTTGAGTACATCCTCTCCTCCACCCGCGGGAGTCATCATGGGCGATGTGTAGCCATCTTCAACCGCCATCCAAGCCTAGTCATGTATTTGACATATGTACGACTCCATCTTGCCTTTCCAAGAGGCATAATTCAACCCGGTAAGAAGCGGAGGCCTTCTGCTAAAAGCACCCTCGTTGCCACCACCATTTCCACCGTTTCCACTCATAGTGTTTATGAATGAATGAAATGAATGCAAATGTATGAATGAACACAAATCACACAAAATGCAAAACACACCAAAGAGAGCAAAGGATCACCTAAGTATATCTAGGAACCCACTTTGATACCAATTGAAACTAATACTCGGTGTGAAATATATTATCTAGAGGGGGGTGAATAGATTTTAATTAAATTTACCCAATTTTCGTGTAATGTTAAGATTACGAAAAATCCCCAAGTAGTCAATAAAAAATAGCAAGTGTAATATGGTGCGGAAATTAAACAACACTTGATATTTACGTGGAAACCGTCATGGGAAAAACCACGGGCTAGTAAGTAAGCCACACTCGAACCTCGAATCCACTAAATGTGTAAACCGATTACAACCTAATCCTGGAAGTAATCACACACCTACCTAATCCCGGTATAAGCGAACCTAGTCCAATTGCTTGCGATCTAAGCAACCTAATCCCGGAAGCTACACACAAGACTTGCTTCTCAATGAAGAGATTAACACCCTAATTGAATATATGAATATCGAAAATGCAACATAAAGCAAGGGAACCCTATATGCTTATCTAAGATGATGATTTTGCAATAAAAGCAATCCTAGATATTAAGAACTAAATGACATGTCAATTAGCTTAGCAAATCATAGATTATGCAAACCTAGAGTGCTATCACAATACAACTCTCAAACATTCAACATACTAATCTCAAACTTGTATTTAAAATATAAATCAATGACATACAAGTGATAAAAGAGATAGCTTGGAAAGAAAGACACAAAATATGTAAGATACAAGTGAAAACCTTACCAAGCAAAGTATGTTGATGAAACCATGGAAAATGCTATCTAGATGCTCAAGAAAGATGCTAGATGGAGTTTGATGCTTATGGAATGATGTTTAAGTGAATAAAGGTGAGTTCTTGGTGAAATTTCTCTTGAAGAAAGATGCTAGATGAAAAATGGCTTTTGAACTCCTTCAGAAACGACCTATGAAGAAGACCACATATGTAAGGTTCCCAATTGTTGATTGGCTAATTTCGTAGACAAACCACATGTTGGGGTACTTTGTAAGGGTAGCTTAGGTATTGGTTTTATTGTTCGAAGCCCTTTGAAGACCTTGTGTTGATAAGCACCGAAGGTAATTTTCTTTGTGCTTACTTATCTTGAAGAGATAGTTGCACACACTCACAACTCATGCATATGTCTTATCTTTGTATGTTGTGTTCATTTGTGTTGTGCATTAATGCCTATTTTCATCTCTTCTTGCATGTTAAATGATTGCATCTAGCTTATTAATTGCCATATCTTGTTAAGCATTAGGTTGCATTGTTTTCACACTCACACGTGCACTTATTGCATGTTTCTTTTGTGTGAAGTGGCTTAGAAGGCTTGCCCTTCTTGTGCCACGGTTGTGCTGCCGCGGTTGCCTAATTTTGACATACCGCGGCATGCAAGCGACAGAGACTTCCATGTCTCTGCCGCGGTGCCATAACCGCGGCAGTCGAGCGACAGCAATGTCTTTTCTGTGCCGCGGTTGAGCAACCGCGGCAGGCGAGCCACAGAGATATTTTTGGTGCGTTTTTTTCAAAACGACCACACTTCACTTATGGCCCATATATATATATAACACTTTGACTTTAGGTCAGCCAAGAGAGTTCATATCAGATTTCATACTTAGGATATTTTTCAAAGAGAAGAAAAATTCCAAGAACTCATTTTTAATCACTCAAACACTTTTTCATGATCATCAATCATCATCTAGCATCATCTTGGATCATCTAGATGTCATCTAGCATGGATTCTTCATCATACTTTGCTTGGTAAGCTTTTCAGTAATATCTTACATATTTTGTGTTTCTCTTATCTAGCAATCTCAATTAATTACTTGTTTGTTATTTTGTATGCTTTGGATACAAGATTGAGATTAGTATGATGTATGTTTGAGAAGTTGTATTGTGCTAGCTTATTAGGTTTTGTGCTTAATATTGTTTAGCTAAACTAATTGACATGTCATTTAGTTTTGATATCTAGGATTGTTCTTAATTGCAAATTCATCATCTTAGATAAGCATATAGGGTTTCTCTTGCTCTATGTTGCATTTGGATATTCATATATTCACTTAGGGTTGTTATTCTCTTCTAGAGAAAGTAAGTCTTGTGTGTAGCAACCGGGATTAGGTTGCTTAGATCGCAAGCAAATTGGACTAGGTTCACTCATACCGGGATTAGGTAGGTGTGTGATTACTTCCGGGATTAGGTTGTAATTGTTTACACATTTAGTGGATTCGAGGTTCGAGTGTGGCTTACTTACTAGCCCGTGGTTTTTCCCGTGAGGGTTTCCACGTAAAAATCAAGTCTTATTTAATTTCCGCATATTTTACTTGATTTATTGCTTTATCTATTTAGGGGTAATTTCGTAATTTTGACTATCACAAAAAATTGGGTAAAAAGCGTAAAATCTATTCACCCCCCCCCCCCCCCCCCTCTAGATAGTTTTATACACACCGTGCTATATTTAGTTTCAATTGGTATCAGAGCGGGTTCCTAGACATACATAGGTGATCCTTGCTTTTTTGGTGTGTTTTGCATTTTGTGTGATTTTTGATCTTTCATACATTTGCATTCATTTCACTCATTCATAAACACTATGAGTGGAAACGGTGGAAATGGTGGTGGCCACGAAGGTGCTTCTAGCACAAGGCCTCCACTTCTTACCGGATTGAACTATTCCCAATGGAAAGGAAGATGGAATCCTACATATGCCAAATTCATGACTGTGCTTGGATGGCAGTGGAAGACGGATATGATCTTCCCATGATAACTCCCGGTGGTGGAGGAGAAGAAGTTTTGAAGCCTAAGGCGCAATGGAACGCGCAAGAGTTTGAGGCTTCTAAGTGGAATAGGAAGGCTATGCATGCCATCATGTGTGCAATGGATGAGAATCAGTACAAGCTTATTCAGAACACTCAGATTGCAAAAGTGGCATGGGACATCCTCAAGTTGCATCATGAGGGAACCGAGGTGGTGAAGGAGTCCAAGCTTCAAGTCCTTCAAACTCAGTTTGAGTTACTTAGGATGGGAGAGGATGAATGCTTCAATGACTTCGAAATCAAATTGATGGACATAGTAAATCAAAGCCATCAACTCGGAGACCCGTATTCGGATAGGAGAGTCAAGCAAAAAATTATGAGATCTTTCCCCGATAGGTTTGAATCAAAGGTGACGGCCATAGAAGAAAATAGTGGCTACATGGATATGAAGCCAAGTGAGGTAATTGGACGTCTCCTTGCATATGAGTCTAGGAAGGCTCCTAGCACCACTACTCAGCCTAAGAAGTCTAAAGGAATAGCTTTGAAAGCATCTAAGGATGCAAAGGAGGCAAAGCATGATTCAGATGAAGACCTTGCCTTATTCGAGAAAAGGTTCAACAAGGTTATGGGGTTCAAGAAGAAGAAGGGATTTGGGTCAAGAGGACAAGACTTGAAGAAAAAGAGTTCCTTCAAGAAGTTTGAGCCTAGACAAGAGAGGACCGAAAGGAAAGGGGTCCGATGCTTTGAATGTAGAGGGATTGGTCACTTTGCCCCCGAATGTGCTAATCACAATGAAAAGAAGAAGGACAAAGTGATGGCCGCCACATGGAGTGGGAGTAGTGATGACTCAAATGAGGAAGATGAGTCTTCAAGTGAAGAAGAGCTCATGGCTAACTTCCTAGCTTTTGCCTCATCTCACAAGAGCAAAAGTGCTAATGTAAAGGAGGATTTGAGTCAAGAGGAAATTGACTCTAGTGAAGAAGAAAGTGACTCCTCTTCTATTTCCAAAAAGAAATTTGTGGAGCAAAAGGTGCTTGCTAAATACCATGCCGAGTTCAATGATTTAGCAATTAAAAGCACAAGAAAGATTGAGAGGTTGAGAGAAGAGAACCTTGAACTTTCGGCTCACAATGACCACTTAAGTGAACAAGTGGAAAGATTGAAGAGGAGAGAGGATAAGTTAATTGAGGAGTAACTTATCCAGAGAAGTTGAAATTTCCCTCAATGTAGTAGTGAAATATACCTAGAGGGGGGGTGAATAGGTATAGGCTCCAAATTCTTCCAATTAAAATAATGCGGAAAATTACAAGACAAATGCACACTTGAATAGATTTAGCAAATGAATTGAATTAACTAAGACAAGAGTTAATCAATTTACAAGAAGTGCAATCAATGTAATATATGGAAGATAAAGGAAAGTAAAGCAAAATTGAAACACAATGATTTAACGTGGTAAAACCTCAATGAGGAAACATCCACGGGTTGATACCACAACCACCGGCGAAGCAATTCACTATGATGAAAAGGACTTACACACTCAAGCTACCAATCATGATATCCGCTCAAGCTATCAACTCCTAGTCTACCCTCGGGCCTAGTGAACCACCTAGCCTACTTCCTATCCGAGATGTGTCCTACACCTCTAGGAAGCAACTTCCTATCCAAGACGCTCACGTCTCTAGGAAGATTTCTTGCTTGCCTATCCGGATCCTCCCGACCCTAGACAAGACTTCCTTGCTTGATTATCCGAGTCCTCCCGACTCTAATCAAGGCTCCCTTGCTCTATCCACAAAGCTTCACTCACTTTGCTAGAGACTTCAACCTAATGCAAGGCTATGATCTAAAGTGATGCAAATGATGCAAGCACAAACAAATTAAGCTAGATGATCAATCAAGCAAATGTACATGTTCAATAGTCTAGAATATGATTTCAACACTCAATCACAAAAGTTATCTAGAAATCAAACATGCAAAACAATAAGAACAAAGGTATCAATATTCAATTTAGCACACTAAAAACCTAGTTCTTAGATCATGAAATAAAACATAGAAAATAACATGAAGCACATCACATACATATGTTTCTAGAATCAATTTCATGATAAATCAAGTTTAGCACAAATATGTTCAAAACACATTACAAAGCTAAAACTCAATTAACAAATGATCAAATAACCCTAGCATGTGATCTAACATACTTCTTAACAAATTTCATCAATCAAATGGAAAGAATCAATAGTTGATCAAAAATGAAATTGAAAAAGAAGTTGAAAATCAATACTGACCACGGACTGGAAATGGACCAGCTGAGAAAATGCCGAAGTCAACTGCCTCTGGAAATGCTTGGGGTTTGTAGCTCTCTTCGAGACCAACAATTTTGGTTTTTGAATCGAATGATTTCGAGTTCGTATGAGAGAGATATGATCAAAACAAGTAACAAAAATTGTTGAAAAACTGATGCGGGATTTATGTTCTTCAAAAAATTGCATAAGTGTGGAGGGAAGGAGGTTTGATTAAAAGGAGGGAAAAGGAGAAGATTTCCGAGCAAATCACGTGCTGCCACATCAGCACCCCGTGGGGGCGCGTGGGGCCCACGGGAGCAGAAGGCTCCCTTGCCCGTGGGGCCCACGGCCTCCCACACGGGCTGGCCAAGTGGCCACACGTGGTTTGCACCTCTCGCGCGCTCCTCGGTTCGTTGCCCCATATCTTGAGCATCCGACCTCCGATTTCGAATCCGTTTTCGGATTACGAACCGTGACTCCCTCACGCACGACTACGACTACTCAACTTTGAAAAATGGTTGAGAAATCATCTCGGAATCCGATGATGAAATCACACAACAAATGAGAACGAAAAGTAGCATAGTCAACTTGTTTGGACTCGAAACCTTATGAGTGAGTAACCGAAACGACCGGAACTCGATAAGGCATTAAATAAGAACATGTTCAAGTCCTAAACACAAAATACGAAACAAATAAACACATATTCACAAACATGCCATATCAAAGAGATAGTCACAAAGCATGCAATTTCACAATGTTTGTCAATACAAGATCAATGCATGAGCATGCTATGAAGTGTGTGAATGTGTTATACCAAATGTTTGAACCACGATGCAGGGACACACATGTATGAATTGTGTGTGTGTGCGCTAACGCCTTGCAAGAGGGTGGAAGTCAAGTTTTACCTTTGACGATTTTCACCTCTTGAAGACGACTTTTGCACTAGATGTTGCTCTTCACTCTTTGAGCTTCCTTTCTTCAAATATGTCCTAAGCAACAACTAATACAATCATAGAGTGTTTTGCAATGGAATCAAGCCAATACAAATAGTGAACCTTACAATCTCCCCCTTTGGCTATTCCATTGGCAAAAACACTCAACCTCACCATACAATGTTTCACTCAAATAAACTCAAGATGATAGCATACTCTCAATCTCACATTACAAAGAAATTCCTAGACTAAAAATCTTCAAGTCTTCAAGAATTCCTCTTTCGGTCTTCAAAGTACCTATGAGAGAAAATAGCAACCAAACAAGAGATCTTCTCTAAAGAAGAATGGTGAGTTATTTAACCAAACAACAAACAAAGATATCCCTTATCTCATACACAAATGCATTATCTCAAGTGAATAAAATATGTTCAAGTTAAAGCATTCCCTTAGTTTCCCAATTTCCAAGAACCAACTATCCTTAACATTGTCAAGAAAGAATTCTTTCTCCCCCTTAAGACAAGAATTCTCCCCCTTAAGACAAAGTCACAATTAAGCACAAAGAGGAATAAGATTCACACAATTGGAACAATTTCCACACAAGGTGTGAAGTATACAAAAACTCCCCAATATCAAACATGGTGAGGTATACATTTTCTCCCCCTTTTTGTCAAGGAATAGACAAGGGACACAAGAGATAAAGAACGAGATATTAAGCAAACAAATCGTATAGAAAGCGAAAGTTGAATAAACTAAAGCTCCCCCTTAACATATGCTCCACATATTATCAACAAGTAGATTTGTTCACAAGGGACATCACACAATCACACAATCAAGCAATAAGAGAAAATATTTCATAACTTGTCAAAGTTCAAGAGAGAATCATAGATTTTCATTAATCTCTCAAAAATATTCTCACATTGCTAATGAATCAAGCACATAAGCAAAGTGTGTGTTGTGAATGCTTCTCAAATATATAGTAGGAGTAATTGTGATATCAACATGCAAACTCTATCCACACCTATCCATCTAAAGCCTTTCCAAAAATAGGTCAAACCGATATTCATCCGGTTTTTGCTTTTAAAATGAATAGATATCAACATATGAGCGTGTGTGTGCATGTGGCTCGTTTTCCCGTTTCTATTTGTCAACCCGAGCTATTTCACAATTCTCAACTATACACCAATAAGCCTTTTATTTTTCATTTCTTTTAGGCTTAGAATCAAAGAATTTTTTTTTTTAATGATTCATTTCAACACTTCTTTGATTTTACTAACAAAAACATATACTCCTCATGGCGGCTTTCACTCATCACAATGGCGTAGCCCTTTCCTACATTGGGTGGCTTCACAACCAAGGTGTGTAGCCCTTTCCATGAGGGTGCTCGTTGATTACTATGTAGTGCCGAAGCAAAATGGATACATACCATAGGTCATCTATCATGTACTTAACAATAAACTTCTAGATGCATCCATTATCTACACATATTCAACCACAAAAACTCAAAAACTAAAACATACAAGAGAAGCATTAGTGCACTTTTCAAAAATAAATTTTCAAGCTCAAGTGCATGATCTAAAAACAATAAAAGATACTTGTTAAAGATCATTACTTCTCAAGTGAGTAGCTCTCAAAGACAATGATATACAATTAAAGTTTTGCTCATCAAGCCACTCACAATCACACAAAGACATCAATCAACACAAATCATGCCAATGGACATTCTAAGAGTTTTAAACCTCTCTTTGTCCAAGGGCTTAGTGAACAAGTCCGCAAGTTGATTTTTAGTAGGCAAATGCTCTAGAGTAACAATAGAATGTTCAACTAGATCTCTAATGAAATGATGCCTAATGTCTATGTGTTTAGTGCGGGAGTGTTGAACCGGATTTTTAGAGATGTTAATGGCACTTAAGTTATCACAATAAAGTGTCATTTTTCCTTGTTCTATCTCATAATCCTTAAGGATTTGTTTCATCCAAAGTAATTATGTGCATGCACTTCCGACCGCAATCATACATACAATAACACATATCATGATTAAGATCAATGTGAACAATTATCATCAAAAGATCTTAAACTAGCAAATGTCAAAGAGGACCATATAAACACTATACTAGTTCTCAATTATGACATGCTTCATGAATGTGATACAAACAATGAGTTGATAGATGAAAAATCAAGTAAGCAAGCAATATGATATAGAGATACCTTCGCAAGCTATTTTCACCAAATACAAAGCCTTCACCCTTTTTATGAGTCCTCTTGGCTTGTAAGTCCTCATGACTACAAGTTATAGGTGTGTCGATCCCAAGAGACTAAAGACAATGTAATCCAACTCAACCAAACAAAAAATTACTTTCTTTAAAAGTCATAACATGATTGTTACCATATAGATATCATAAAAACAACTTCTCAAAAAGTTAATCAATAGATTTCGACTATCATAGCAAATATGTGAGATAGCTAAGTTCATGTCAAGTTATATAGAAACAAAGCTAGATAGCTAAGTTACTTAACAACTTGACACTAATCTTAAAGCTAACTCACATGTGCAATCTTACACTAATGGTAAGAGCACTCACCCTTGACCCATTCGGTCTTGGGTGAAACTACACAAACACTATCAAGATTCTTATTGACAACAATGTTGAAACTAGAATAAAGTTCTTCCATCTCTTGATTCACAAGAATATCATTGATACTCTTCTTTTCAACATTACTAGCAACACATGCATTGTCAATTTTTACAAGGTTTCCATTCTTCACAATCCGGACATTCTTAACATGCTCTTTAGACATTATCATGCTTTTCATACTAAAAAGCTTTAGCATGCTTAAATGAAGTTCAATCTCTTTATCCCTAGATGCATTTCCTATTTCGCAATATTCAATATATTCAAAGCACTTGGGCTTGGTATGACCTATGGTATTGCAAGAATGACATATGGGAACAAAATGAGAAATTTTACCTTCCGGGATTGGAGAAGCACAAATGGGAGTTTCAAGGGGTACCTTATTCTTCAACTTGTTCTTCTTCTTGGAACGTCTCTTCTTAGGAGCTTTCACATCAACAATGACATTATCCTTGCTTGTAGGAAGTGATGCTTCTATGAGCTTCTCCTCAACTACCAAGTCAATTGAGCCTCCTAAAGACAAACTAGAGATAATCCTATCCTTTTCAAGAACAATCCCTTCAACTTCTCTAAGCTTCTTGAAAAGAGCATTCTTTTCACCTAAGAGCCTTTGAGTTGTTGAAACAAACTCATCCACTTGTAATTTGATCAAATCATTCTTCTCATCCACCTCACTTAAGGCTATCTTCAAACTATCTTCAAGACACTTCACCTTAGCCAAAAGATCAATATAGGTAGGATTCTCACTTAAGCACACTTGATGATTTGTATCAACCTCCTTGTCTAATAAATCTTGACAAACATTCTCTAGGATAGAATGAGAGGCCGTGAAGGCAACAAAGTTGCTCACACGCTCTTCATCACTAGAAGACTCATCTCTAGAGCTCTCCTCCTCACTAGAGTTCTCATCATTGACCCATATGGTCTTTGGAGCACAAACACAAACATCATGATCATTTCTTAAGGCAATAGTATATCTAGAAGATAAAACATCAACAATCTTCTTTATAAAGATATTACTCATGTTAAACACATCATTATTGCCATCAACAAAAATATCATCAAGACTATGAATATGATCATGTGAAACACTCTTTTTCAACCAAATCTTCTTGACATTCTTCTTGACATGATTGTCATTAACATGCACAACATTCAAAGAGTTATCATTAGAAACATGTTTAGAAGAATGACTAGGAACATTTTTCACATCATACTTTTTAATCCAAGCTTTCTTAGTATGTTCCTTTACAAGATTATTGGCAATGTGCACAAGATCCAAAGGCTTCTTGGTAGCTATGGAAGTGCTCTTCTCATGAGACACTTTGGTTTGTTTACCTACTTGACAAGGTTTACAAACACTTTCTAGCTTACTACCAAGACTAGGTAGACCTCTAACAATGCAACATTTTTCAAGCTTATTTATGCCCTTAAAGTTCATGTGGCCCAAACGTTGATGCCACAAATCAAGCTTGTTGCACTCATGTGCCATATTGCAAGTTAAAGGGTCTATCTCAAGACAATAGCAATTGTCTATAGACCTTTTGACTCTTAGGACAACATTGTCCTTTTTATCAATTATTGTGCACACATCTTTGTTAAAGCTAACTTCTTTATAAATTTCACACAAGTGAGTAATGCTTATCAAGTTAGCTTGTAACCCATCAACAAACAAAGTGTTTCGAAGTTTAGGCAATCCGGGGATACATATTGTTCCCTTGCCTAGAACTTTCTTTTTGGTACCATCACCAAAAGTAACCCAACCTCCATCCTTTAAAACAAGATTCTTAAAGAACTCTTTGTTCCCGGTCATGTTCCTAGAGCAACCGCTATCTAGGTACCAAGAATAGGAGGAGTTGGCACGTAAAGCATATTGTGCAACATTACATTTAGATGTGTCTTTTCTAATCCACACATTTTTCACAACATGCCTCTCACTCTTACTTCTAACATGCTTTGATTCAATGTTAGGCTTTTTAACATGCACCTTGACCTCATTGGTCACATTTTCAAAAATATCAAACAAAGCATTATCAACTTTCTTATGCATAGTAGAGTGAGGCACAACACAAGATTTAGCAAGCAAGTCATCAACAACTTTTTCAACAACATGCTTTTCCAAGGTCTTCCTAGGTCTATTTCTATATCCATACATGGATGATTGCCTAGGTCCATTCAAAGACATATCATGAAAAGCATTATCAAATTCACATTTCCGAATGTATTCAAAACACCTAGGTCGAATATGTCCTACCATATTACAATGATGACAAATAGGTATGAATTTGAGAATTTTACCATTTGCATTTGCTTCCATAGCATTTGGTCTTCTCACAATTTTACCTCTTTGAAGAGCAACCCTTGGTGCTTCACCTCTTCCATTTGAGGTTGATGCTTTTTGAATTTGATCTTGTTGAGTTCTTCCATTGAACTTCCTTGTTGATGTAGAGGCACCTCCGGTAGCTTTCATAGCTTTACCTTGAGTGAGTGTACCTACATTTGTTTCAATGCTTGCTTTGACAAAAATAGATTTGTTAGATGAAGGAGTCTCCTTCTCATTGATATAACCAAAACCTCTTTTGTCACATGGATGCTTTCCACTTTTAATGAGGGTTTCAACTTTGTTAGAACTAGATGACATCTTGCTAATCATCCTATTAGCCTCATCAAGTTTCTCACGAAGCATCCTAATTTCAATGGCATATTTTTCCGCTATGTCATCACTAAACATAACATCTTTACGTGATTTATCAAGCCATTGTTCATACTTTTTCTCTTGATTTAAATGCTCAATAAGTTTACATTTAAGCACTTTTTCAAGTTTCTTAGCATTAACAAGAGAACAATCTCTTTGCTCAATTTCTTGCTTCAAGATGCTAAGTCTATCATTGCTATCTTTAGATTCAATTCTAGACTTAAAATCTTGTCTTTAAGTTCATTGAATTCTTTTGAGCCAAGACCATGATTATCAAGCTTCTTATTGAGGGACACATTGACTTTAGACAAGTGTTCATTTTCAAGAATAAGATCATTGATCTTTTTCTCATCCAAGTCAATAGGTTCAACAAAAGAAGCCACATAGGAACACAATTCCTTAATCATGATTATCACAAATAAAACAAACACAAAAACACTACAAAGAAAGGATCATCTAAGTGCGTCTAGACACCCGCTCTGATACCAAATGAAATTTCCCTGTAGTAGTGAAATATACCTAGAGGGGGGGTGAATAGGTATAGGCTCCAAATTCTTCCAATTAAAATAATGCGGAAAATTACAAGACAAATGCACACTTGAATAGATTTAGCAAATGAATTGAATTAACTAAGACAAGAGTTAATCAATTTACAAGAAGTGCAATCAATGTAATATATGGAAGATAAAGGAAAGTAAAGCAAAATTGAACACAATGATTTTAACGTGGTAAAACCTCAATGAGGAAACATCCACGGGTTGATACCACAACCACCGGAAGCAATTCACTATGATGAAAAGGACTTACACACTCAAGCTACCAACTCATGATATCCGCTCAAGCTATCAACTCCTAGTCTACCCTCGGGCCTAGTGAACCCCTAGCCTACTCCTATCCGAGATGTGTCCTACACCTCTAGGAAGCAACTTCCTATCCAAGACGCTCACGTCTCTAGGAAGATTTCTTGCTTGCCTATCCGGATCCTCCCGACCCTAGACAAGACTTCCTTGCTTGATTATCCGAGTCCTCCCGACTCTAATCAAGGCTCCCTTGCTCTATCCACAAAGCTTCACTCACTTTGCTAGAGACTTCAACCTAATGCAAGGCTATGATCTAAAGTGATGCAAATGATGCAAGCACAAACAAAAAGCTAGATGATCAATCAAGCAAAATGTACATGTTCAATGATAGTCTAGAATATGATTTCAACACTCAATCACAAAAGTATCTAGAAATCAAAACATGCAAAACAATAAGAACAAAGGTATCAATATTCATTTAGCACACTAAAAACCTAGTTCTTAGATCATGAAATAAAACATAGAAAATAACATGAAGCACATCACATATATGTTTTCTAGAATCAATTTCATGATAAATCAAGTTTAGCACAAATATGTTCAAACACATTACAAAGCTAAAACTCAATTAACAAATGATCAAATAACCCTAGCATGTGATCTAACATACTTCTTAACAAATTTCATCAATCAAATGGAAAGAATCAATAGTTGATCAAAATGAAATTGAAAAAGAAGAAGTTGAAAATCAATACTGACCACGGACTGGAAATGGACCAGCTGAGAAAAATGCCGAAGTCAACTGCCTCTGGAAATGCTTGGGGTTTGTAGCTCTCTTCGAGACCAACAATTTTGGTTTTTGAATCGAATGATTTCGAGTTCGTATGAGAGAGATATGATCAAAACAAGTAACAAAAATTGTTGAAAAACTGATGCGGGATTTAGTGTTCTTCAAAAAATTGCATAAGTGTGGAGGGAAGGAGGTTTGATTAAAAGGAGGGAAAAGGAGAAGATTTCCGAGCAAATCACGTGGTGCCACATCCACCCCGTGGGGGGCGCGTGGGGCCCACGGGAGCAGAAGGCTCCCTTGCCCGTGGGGCCCACGGCCTCCCACACGGGCTGGCCAAGTGGCCACACGTGGTTTGCCACCTCTCGCGCGCTCCCTCGGTTCGTTGCCCCATATCTTGAGCATCCGACCTCCGATTTCGAATCCGTTTTCGGATTACGAACCGTGACTCCCTCACGCACGACTACGACTACTCAACTTTGAAAAATGGTTGAGAAATCATCTCGGAATCCGATGATAAATCAACACAACAAATGAGAACGAAAAGTAGCATAGTCAACTTGTTTGGACTCGAAACCTTATGATGAGTAACCGAAACGACCGGAACTCATAAGGCATTAAATAAGAAACATGTTCAAGTCCTAAACACAAAATACAAAACAAATAAACACATATTCACACAAACATGCCATATCAAAGAGATAGTCACAAAGCATGCAATTTCACAATGTTTGTCAATACAAGATCAATGCATGAGCATGCTATGAAGTGTGTGAATGTGTTATACCAAATGTTTGAACCACGATGCAGGGACACACATGTATGAATTGTGTGTGTGTGCGCTAACGCCTTGCAAGAGGGTGGAAGTCAAGTTTTACCTTTGACGATTTTCACCTCTTGAAGACGACTTTTGCACTAGATGTTGCTCTTCACTCTTTGAGCTTCCTTTCTTCAAATAATGTCCTAAGCAACAACTAATACAATCATAGAGTGTTTTGCAATGGAATCAAGCCAATATAAATAGTGAACCTACAGAAGTGAAGAAGGCTTGAAGAGGGAACTTGTAGAAGTTAAAGGGTCCTTGGCTAGGATAGATTCTAGCACCAAGAAGCTTGATCATTTACTTGGTGTTGGAAAGAGTCCAAGTGACAAGAGAGGTCTTGGGTATGAAGATGGCAAGAAAATCTCAACCTCTAACAAGACCGTGTTTGTCAAGAGCTTGAAGAACGAAGAAACTTCATTTGTGCAACCTCCTAGGAAGAAGTTAGAAGTAGGACAATGTTCTAATGCACAAGTGAAAATGGGGCCAAGAAGGAAATCTCAAGCTCAACCCCCTAGGGTCCCTCAAGCCAACACTCCTCTAAAATTGGCTCACAAAGGAAAGAGACCAATCATGTAACCTCAAGCTTGGAAGCAACCTAGACCGGTTCAACAACGAAGATGGATTGAACCCACTTATCCACAAAGACATGGACGAGCTCCCATACGTGCACAAAGACAAGGTATGATTCCTTTTTTCATCCCTATTTGTCACTTTTGTGGTTGTGATGGTCATATTAGACCAAATTGCTTTCAATATATTAAATTGTGTAGAAAACAAAGCATGATTGAAAAGAGAAAGAATTGAGCCAAGATGCATGTTTCTAGGAATGATAATATTGATTTGCATGATCCTATAAATAGTAGAGCACATGTACCAAAGACCACTAAGAAAGCTAAAATTGTTGCTAAGTGGATTAGAAAGAATGAAAATGTTTGCCATGTTGCACAAATAGCCTTGAAGACAAATTCTTCTAATTTTTGGTATTTGGATAGTGGGTGCTCTAGGCACATGATGGGAAACAAGAGTTTCTTCGAGACTCTTGTTATGGAGGAAGGTGGAAATGTCACTTTTGGTGATGGATCCAAAAGAAATGTTGTAGGGAAAGGAACCATTTCCGTTCCCGGATTACCCTCCTTATCCAATGCTTTATTTGTTGATGGCTTGAAAGCCAATTTAATAAGCATTTCACATCTTAGTGATGAAGGATATTCCGTCTTGTTTTCTAAAGATTATTGCTCTATCCTAAAACCCGATGGACAAACCTTGTTGAAGGGCATGAGATCTAGCGACAATTGTTATTGTCTTGAAGCTAGTATTGTATCTAATCATGTGTCCATGGATGAGCAAATTGAGTTGTGGTATGAAAGACTTGGCCACATGAACTTTAGGGATCTACGGACCCTTGGAAAGTTCAATTGTGTGTGTGGCCTCCCTAAGCTTGGGAAGAAAGCCAATGGTATTTGTGGACCTTGCCAACAAGGAAAGCAAACTAAAAGCATGCACAAAAAGGGTAAATATCTCACCACCAAAGGAGCCACTTGAGCTTCTCCACATGGACCTCATGGGTCCCATGCAAACCGAAAGTTTGGGTGGAAAGAGATACATTTTTGTTTGTGTTGATGATTTCTCTAGGTTCACATGGACATATTTTCTTAGAGAAAAATCCGAAACTTTTGATAAGTTTAAAATGCTTTGTAATAAAATACAAAATGAGATGAACTCTAATATTAAAAGCATAAAACGGATTAGAAGTGACCATGGGAGGGAATTTGAGAATGCTACCTTTGAAACCTTTTGTAATGGTTTAGGTATCTCCCATGAGTTTTCGGCTCCTAGGACACCTCAACAAAATGGAGTTGTTGAGAGGAAAAATAGGGTCCTTCAAGAGATGGCCCGTGTGATGTTGCTTAGCAACAATGTCCCTAGGAACCTATGGGCCGAAGCCATCAATACGGCTTGCTATATAGGAAATAGAGTTTTCCTAAGGACCCGGTACTAGAAACACCTCCTATGAGTTATGGAAAGGCAAGAGGCCAAATGTTAGCTACTTCCACACTTTTGGAAGCAAATGCTACATTTTGAATGACCGTGATCAACTTGGCAAATTCGATGCTAAGAGTGATGAGGGTATTTTTATTGGCTATGCCTTGAATAGTAGAGCCTATAGAGTTTTCAATTTAAAAACTCTAAGTGTTATGGAATCATCCAATGTCGTATTTGATGATACTAGGCTCAAGTCTAATGATCATGAGGAGGAGGTTATTTTTAGTGATGTTTCTCCTTTGGAGAAGGTTGTGGTGTCTCCTAATGTTGGGACATCTAATGTCAACAATGATGACACACAACCTATTGATAGAGTTCCTCCCTTGGACTCTAAAGAACCCGCTCCATGGGTTAGGAAACTCCATGATAAAGAAGATATCATTGGAGAGGTTAATGAGGGTGTTAGGACTAGACGTCAACTTGCTAATCTTATTAGCTATACATGCTACAACCTCTCAAACTGAACCCAAAAAGGTTGAAGAAGCCTTAAATGATGAATTTTGGGTTCTTGCCATGCAAGAAGAGCTAAACCAATTCGAAAGAAATGAGATTTGGACTCTAGTTCCTAGGCCTAAGACCACTAATGTCATAGGCACTAAATGGATATTTAGGAACAAATCCGATGAGGATGGCAACATAGTGCGGAACAAGGCTAGACTTGTAGCACAAGGGTACTCTCAAATTGAGGGTATCGACTTTGAGGAGACTTTTGCTCCCGTTGCCCGCTTAGAGTCTATTAGGCTTCTCTTGTCCATCTCTTGTGTGCACAAGTTCAAATTGCACCAAATGAACGTCAAGAGTGCCTTCCTCAATGGCTTCTTGCAAGAGGAAGTGTTTGTTGAACAACCCAAGGGGTTTGTGGATGCTTATCACCCCAACCATGTCTATCGCCTCAAAAAGGCACTATATGGGTTGAAACAAGCACCGAGGGCTTGGTATGAGCGCCTCACTCAATTTCTTGTTGACAATAACTACACAAGAGGTAGTGTTGACAAGACACTATTCATCAAGAGAGACAATGATGAGCTTTTCATAGCTCAAATATATGTTGATGACATAGTGTTTGGCTCCACCAACAACACCAAAGTCCAACAATTTGTTGATGTCATGTCTCATGAATTTGAGATGAGTCTTGTTGGTGAGCTTAGTTACTTCCTAGGTTTGCAAATTAGGCAACTAGATGATGGGATTTTCATATCCCAAGCCAAATATGCCAAAAACCTAGTGAAGAAGTTTGGTCTTGAAAAAGCCAAACATTGTGATACTCCTATGAGCACCACTTTAAGCTAAACAAGGATGCTAGCGGTAAAAGTGTGGACCAAACCTTATATCGTGGCATGATAGAGAGCTTGCTCTATTTGACCGCAAGTAGGCCCGATATATCATTTAGTGTAGGAGTTTGTGCTAGGTACCAATCCGATCCCAAGGAGTCCCATCTCTCTTCGGTTAAGAGAGTCATTCGCTTTGTGAATGGGACTTCTAATTATGGGATTTGGTACTCATTTGACACTAATCCTAGTCTTGTAGGATATAGTGATGCGGATTAGGCAGGAAATTGTGATGATAGGAAGAGCACATTGGGCGGTTGCTTCTTTCTAGGCAACAACTTGGTGTCTTGGTTTTGCAAGAAGCAAAACTCGATTTCCTTGTCCACGGCCGAGGCCGAGTACATAGCCGCGAGGGAGTGGATGCACTCAACTTATATGGATGAAGCAAATGCTAGTAGACTACGGATTCAACCAAGGTACTCTCACTCTTTTTTGTGATAACATGAGTGCTATTAATATTTCCAAGAATCCGGTTCAACATTCTAGAACTAAGCATATTGACATCTGCCATCACTTCATTAGAGAGCTTGTTGAAAATAAATGCATAGTACTTGAACATGTAGGTACAAATGATCAACTTGCGGACTTATTTACTAAACCCCTAGATGCTACTCGATTTAAAACTCTTAGTAGATCTATTGGGATATGTCTTGTGGAGTGATGTGTTTTATAATTGACCCCATATGGGGAACTCAAGCAAAGAGAGCTATTTTGCATTCTTGTCACTTGCAAAAAATTTGAAATAACTTATGCCTCTTCTTTTGATTGCTTGACTAAGCTTGGTTGTACATATGTATATATGTTTTCAATTCTATAAGTGTGAACCTTGCTTGTTTACAATCCATGTCATATTTATGTTCAAACATGCATTTTTGGACTAGGAGATGTACATAGGAAGTATGATGTGAATGACCTATAGTTATCTCCATGACATGATGATTCTTTTATAACATGCTAATGTCAAATGAAAAAGCATGAAATTCATATAACATGCTCACATGAAAAACATGAATTGATGATTGCATATTCTTAAAATGCAAAACTTGTGTGAAAGCTTATGAGACTCAAAATGAATAAAGGATCTTGTATCCGTTCAAAGGAATTTATATTCCAAATGTCTCTCTTTCTTTATTGGTTGAACATGGCTACTATCATATGGATATCTTATCCGGAAAAATCAAATAGGGTGCAAAGTCGCTCATGCCATGTTTCGCTTATAAAGTTGGATATAGTTACTTTCAAATTGAAATCAATAATCTCTATATCCTTGCTTTTCTCATGACATTGGTAAAATTGGTTTGAATTCTAATTAGAAACCTTTGTCATTTGCTTTGCCAAATACCATTGTATTTTGGACTTGAATACTATATGTCTTGTATGCAAAGCATGTTGGATTCACACATTTTCTCAAATAAATCTCCTTGTTTCTTTCCAATTAATTGAGGTGCATAAAGTGACTTATATGTATATGCAAATATCTTGCATGCTTCTATCTCTCGTTGCTATGAGTGACCCGGTTGGGGACTACTCTTTTGCCTATATCATGACAAAAAGGGGGAGTAGGATATGGTAAGGGGAGTTGCAATATAGAAGCTATTGTGCATATTGGGGAGAACATCCATTGAGGGGGAGTAACCCGTTGAGGGGAGCATTGCATACACATACATTGCATAATGTTGTGCCTATTTTTTTTAATGCAAATGCTTGGTATTGTTCTCACTTGATTAATCTCACACTTTTCTTGTATTGGAAATGTTAGAAACTTTCTTTTCAGGGCTTGATTATTCTACAAGAGATTGAAGACTTGAAGTTTTATTTTCTTATCTATCTCTTTGTATTGTAGAATATCTTAGTTGTCCCCGTAGTTTCTATTTTTTTTTTTTTGTGAGGAATCAATGTGAGTGGTGGTTTTGCTCACGAAATAGCCAAAGGGGGAGATTGTAAGGTTCCCAATTGTTGATTGGCTAATTTCGTAGATAAACCACATGTTGGGGTACTTTGTAAGGGTAGCTTAGGTATTGGTTTTATTGTTCGAAGCCCTTTGAAGACCTTGTGTTGATAAGCACCGAAGGTAATTTTCTTTGTGCTTACTTATCTTGAAGAGATAGTTGCACACACTCACAACTCATGCATATGTCTTATCTTTGTATGTTGTGTTCATTTGTGTTGTGCATTAATGCCTATTTTCATCTCTTCTTGCATGTTAAATGATTGCATCTAGCTTATTAATTGCCATATCTTGTTAAGCATTAGGTTGCATTGTTTTCACACTCACACGTGCACTTATTGCATGTTTCTTTTGTGTGAAGTGGCTTAGAAGGCTTGCCCTTCTTATGCCGCGGTTGTGTTGCCGCGGTTGCCTAATTTTGGCATACCGCGGCATGCAAGCGATAGAGACTTCCATGTCTCTGCCGCGGTGCCACAACCGCGGCAGTCGAGCGACAGCAATGTCTTTGCTGTGCCGCAGTTGAGCAACCGCGGCAGGCAAGCCACAGAGATATTTTTGGTGCGTTTTTTCAAAACGACCACACTTCACTTATGGCCCATATATATATAACACTTTGACTTTAGGTCAGCCAAGAGAGTTCATATCAGATTTCATACTTAGGATATTTTTCAAAGAGAAGAAAAATTCCAAGAACTCATTTTTAATCACTCAAACACTTTTTCATGATCATCAATCATCATCTAGCATCATCTTGGATCATCTAGATGTCATCTAGCATGGATTCTTTATCATACTTTGCTTGGTAAGCTTTTCACTAATATCTTACATATTTTGTGTTTCTCTTATCTAGCAATCTCAATTAATTACTTGTTTGTTATTTTGTATGCTTTGGATACAAGATTGAGATTAGTATGATGTATGTTTGAGAAGTTGTATTGTGCTAGCTTATTAGGTTTTGTGCTTAATATTGTTTAGCTAAACTAATTGACATGTCATTTAATTTTGATATCTAGGATTGTTCTTAATTGCAAATTCATCATCTTAGATAAGCATATAGGGTTTCCTTTGCTCTATGTTGCATTTGGATATTCATATATTCACTTAGGGTTGTTATTCTCTTCTAAAGAAAGTAAGTCTTGTGTGTAGCAACCGGGATTAGGTTGCTTAGATCGCAAGCAAATTGGACTAGGTTCACTCA
This sequence comes from Acer saccharum, assembly GCA_030490815.1. Classification (NCBI taxonomy): domain Eukaryota; kingdom Viridiplantae; phylum Streptophyta; class Magnoliopsida; order Sapindales; family Sapindaceae; genus Acer; species Acer saccharum. The sequence continues at coordinate 22,571,232 of CM059874.1, forward strand.
TACCGGGATTAGGTAGGTGTGTGATTACTTCCGGGATTAGGTTGTAATTGTTTACACATTTAGTGGATTCGAGGTTTGAGTATGGCTTACTTACTAGCCCGTGGTTTTTCCCGTGAGGGTTTCTACGTAAAAATCAAGTCTTATTTAATTTCCGCATATTTTACTTGATTTATTGCTTTATCTATTTAGAGGTAATTTCATAATTTTGACTATCACAAAAAATTGGGTAAAAAGCGTAAAATTTATTCACCCCCCTTCTAGATAGTTTTATACACACCGTGCTATATTTAGTTTCAACATATATATATGAGATCTATGTAAAGTGGTGTCGTTTTAAGCAAAAACGTTTCAGCTTCTCGCTGATGGACTGCCGCAGTCACGACTGCTGCTGTTGAGGCACCGCGGTAGATGCACCGTGGCAGAGACAAATAGATCTCTGTGGCCAGACCGTCGCGGTTACTCAACCGCGGCACAATAATAGCGACACAGCAAAGTTATTGTTGTCGCATGACTGCTACAGTTGCAGTACCGCGGCAGATGCGCCGCGGCAGAGACAAAAGAATCTCTGTCGCTTGCATGCCGCGGTATGCCAAAACTAGGCAACCGCATCATAGAAGTGCAAGGCCTTCTCTAGCCACTTCTCACACAAGAACCATGCAATAAGTGCACATGTGAGTGAAAACAATGCATCCTAATGGCTAACATGTTATGGTAGTTAACAAGCTAGATGCAATTAATTAAAACATACAAGAAGAGAGATTAAATAATCAATGATGCACACAAAATACAGACACAACATACAAGTAAGAATTATGCAAGAGTTGTGTGTGTGTGCAACTACATCTCTTCAAAGCAAAGCAATCACAAGAAATATACCTTTGGTGCTTCTCCTCTTGAGGTCTTGAGAGCCTAATCTACCCTTACAAAAACCTCAATTGTGGTTTGTCTACGAAATAACCCAATCAAAGAAAAGGAAACCTTACAAATGATGTTCACACTTGATGTGTCTAACAAAAAGGATTGCTTTAATCAACACAATTTAGAATACAATTCACAAGTGATACAATCAATAAAAGATATGGAAGATAATGAAACATAAAGCGAAACTTGACACAAGTGTTTTTACGTGGTAAAACCTCTTAAGAGGAAACATCTACGGGTTGATACCACAACTACCGACAAGCAATTCACTATGACGAAAAGGAGATACACACTCAAGGCAATCAACACATGATATACTCCCCAAGCTATCAACTCCTAGTCTACCCACGGGCCTAGTGAGTCACCTTGCCTACTTCCTATCCAAGATGTGTCCTACACCTCTAGGAAGCAACTTCCTATCCAAGACGCTCATGTCTCTATGAAGCTTTCATGCTTATCTATTCGGATCCACTTGATCCTAAACAAGTCTTCTTGCTTAGTTATCCGGATCCCCTTGATCTAACTAAGACTCTTTGCTTGACTATCCGAACCACATGTCCTAGTCAAGTCTTCTTGCTCTAAACAAAGCTTCACTCACTTTGAAAGAAACTTCAACCTTTTGCAAGGCAAAATGATCTAAGTGATGCAAATGATGCAAACACAATCAAATAGAACAAGTAGATCACTCAAGATTTATGAACATGCCATTTGATAACTAGAATATGCTTTCAACAATCAATCACAAAATTATCTAGAAATCAAAACATGTGAATCAATAAGAACTAGATTAGAATATTCAATATCACAATCAAAAATCCTAGTTCTTATAGACATGAAACTAGATCTAGAAATCAACAATCAAGCTCATCACAAAAAGCTTTTCTAAAATCAATTTCATTTTAATCAAGTTTAGCAAAAAAAATGTTCAAGTAAGATCACAAAGCTAAAACTCAAAAATCAATCAATCAAACAAACCTAGAACATGAATTAACATCATCCTTAACACTTTTCATCTATCAAATAAGAAGATTAAACAAGATGATCACAAGAGAAAATGAGAAGAAGATGATTCACCTACAAATGATGATTCACGAATTAAATCGGTTTACTGCACAAAATTACAACATCATTTAACTTTGAAAATGTTTGGGATTTGTTCCTCTCTTCAAGACCAACATTTTCAAATCCCAAACATTTTCGGCTTTTGAATCACTTAATTCAGTGTTACGATCCTACTTTTATGTTTAAATTAATTTACATATTTAGTTGTTAATTAGATAATAATTTATTTATTTTTATTTATATAGTCATTAACCACCATTAGCATTAGCAGTTAGTGGATGGTGGGTTATTACATGAGTAATGACTTCCTAGTTTTAAGTTAGTGGATAAGTTGTTACTAATTTGTAGTTAGCAATAAATTGTATCTTTTTTATATATATTGTCAGTTGTACGTTTAATGAAATCAATCAGAGAATTATTGTCAGCAACATTTGTGTTGTAATTGAGAGGTTATTGGTTCCTCGAAACACCAATAGTTGGGAGGCTTAAGGTTTCCTCGAATTAACCTGATTATTATCTTTTTTTATATATTTTTTATGCAAGTTTTTCATTACAGACTTTTGGGTTTGTAACATTCAGAGTTCAAATGAGAGAGTTATGATCAAAACAAGAAATCAAAAACTTGAAGAAATTTCAGCACACTTTCTTTTTCAATTTTTTCTTCACACTGATTTGAAGGGAAGAATGAGGATATTTAAAAGAGAGAGGGAAGAGGTTTCAGTGAACAATCAAAAGAGACCACATCACCCAGCCCGTGTGAGGCACATGAGCCTCACGGAGTAGAGGGGTGGCTGACCCATGAGCTTCATGTGCCCTTTATGGGATGCACCCCAAAACCGACCTTTGGCCATTTCATGCCTCCCTCGCACTTCAATTGCGTCCTTCAACCGTATTCGGGCCTCTAAACTCCGAATTCAAATCCATTTTTAGATTATGAACCTTGACTCCCTCACGCACAAGGATGACTATGAAACTTTGACAAAAGGATGTGAATTCGACTCGATACAGAACGACGAAGACAACACAACGTATGAGAATGTAAAGTAGCATAGCTTCCTAGTTTGGACTCGAAACCTAATGAATGAGTAACCGAAATGACCAGAACTCAATAAGGAATCACATGAGATCATGTTCAAGTCTAAAAACAATAAAACAAAAACAAATAAACATAAAGTCACACAAGTATGTCATTTCCTAGAGATAATCCTAGAACATGCAATTTCACAATGTTTATCAAATTAAATCTAATGCATGTGCATACTTCAACAAGTGTGTGAGAGTGTTATACCAAATGAGCACAACGATGTAGGGACACATATGAATGCAATGTATGTGTGTGCGGTTTGCTCAACGATACAGGGACACACATGTATGAATTGTGTGTGTGTGTGCTTACATCTTGCAAGAGTAAGAAGTATCTTGATACCTTAGTATCCAAGTAAGCACTTTTCCTCTTAAAGACGATATTTGCATGAGAAGTTGCTTTTCTTCCTTGAAGCACAAATCAACTAAGAAACACCTAAACAACTAACCATTACAAATAAAAAGAGTTTTGCAATGGAATCAAGCTAATACAAATCTAGGACCTTACAAAAACAAAGCCGTCTTTATGCCCCACTTGAATCTCATGGTGTTAAGCTAATGATGGAGATTGTGGGATATAATGTTATATATCCCTTTCCCATTCACTATTTATGGTTAGGATTTTCTAATGCACCTTGATGAACCTAGATTAAACGGCTAAGAAGAATCTAGTTCTTTTAGGTTATGTTACTAGAATCTTATCCTATTAACATTTAATAATAAACCGAATTTTTAACTATTAAAAACTAATTTATTATTTGAATTCTAATCTATGTAAACTATTTAAATAGACTAGAATTAAATGTGAGAATTACCAAGTTTTAACTATTAAAACTAAAATCACATTATTCGGTCCAATTATTATTAACGCCTTAATCAAATTAATCTTAATAATGAGTATTGATCTAACTAATTAAACTTTTTTATGAAAGATTAGTAATTAATGAGAATTAACAAGTTTTTACTCCTAAAAACTAATCTCATTATTAATAGCCATTTATGTGATTATTCAATTTTAATCATATTAAAAATAATAAACAACATATAAAATAAATGGGCTATTAATCATGTATGATATATTATAATGCAAGTGTAGGCACTTCTAATCTATACGGCACAAGTATGCATGACAATGCTTTAATCATCTCATAAATAAACATACATGAGTTGACCGAGTACGATGAGCTATCTAACATTAAAAAAAAAAAAAATCTAATCACAAAAATTAATCCAAGGCATTCCTTGGTCTTCTTGTAATTCCTCTTTTCTTCAAATCTATCTTTTGCATCTTTGGGCTTTTAACCAATTCCAACTTGATTAACCTTTTTGTTATTATTATTTAAGGTGATCCATCACATGAATCAAAACCTAAGGCCTAAATGTTACCCTAACACTTATCGGAGGCATATGGTGTCTAAAAAAAAAAAATCAGCCCATACGCGCTTCCAAAGACGCAACCCTAGTGTCACAAACACTCAGCCCTTGCACTTTCGTGCTAGCCATCGTCTACACGAAGGGTGGCTATGCGCAGCCTTGTGCGATGCTCGCGCGCTGCTGCCTCCCCTTGCGCAAAACAGCTCTCGTGCGCTACAACCATTTGCGCAAACTAGCACAGCTGTTGCGCCGAGACCCATGCAGCAGCCTACTCGTGCATAAAACTTGCACACAACGGCATTGTGTTGCACCATGCACACACGGCACGGCTGTGATTTGCGCCAAGCGCGCGCAGCTTGTGCCTTACGCTCATGTGCATGTACAACTACCATTTGTGTGTCCAACACACGCCTGGCTTCTTCATCTTCTTGAATCGTCTTCTTCGTACAATATTACATTAACATATTACAAAAAATTGATTTACATAGAATGATTATAGCCGAAAATAATAATAAAAAATAATTATTATTACAAACTGAAATTTTTTTAACTAAACTCATCGTACCATACAATTAATGATCAACAATGTTTATAAAAAAAAAATATAAACATCATACAACCCTAGATTGTGCCTACACATATCATACATATCGAAAAGAATTAGAAAACAAATTTAACATATTCATTTATATCAAAAATTGGCTCTGATACCAATTGTAAGTGTCGCAACGGAAAGTTTTGTTAAGATCAATAGGTTTTAAAAAATTTATCGTCTTTGGACCTTTTTGTATACACGAACATGAGGAATGGGTTTGTTTTCATACCTTTGAAGAACACTCTTTCGTTTTCTTTTCGATCCTTCACCACTAAGCCTTCCGAACTATGTCCCGCGATCTAGCAACTGTGTGTATGGGCATGTCATGGATTCCGAGAATACTTGAATGGAGACTTGAGAGATCCGGAAGACAACCCTTTGTCTCCTATGATGAATTCAGCCAAGGTAGGAGAAAAACAATTTCTTTTTCTTCCCCCTCTCTAGCTTGCCGCACCCCTCTATCTCAATTAGGTTTAGGTTAGTTTATTTTTCCTGATAAATATATCTTATATACTAGGATCCTAAGGTTTCGTAAACCAAGTCAAAATAGGATTATAAATCTTTTTAATTCGGTCACCACTAGGGTTTGAATCTTTGACCACTTTAAAGCAAATAAAAAATAATCTCTTATTATTTTATTCTTTTACTCTTGTCAAGGTTCGAAACTGAAACCTCCAAATAACAATTAATAATTCTTAATTATTAATATGTCAATTAAATAATCAAATTATTTAATAATATTTAATTAATCAATTAAATAATATATTAATTAACTAATCATATCATTTAATTAATTCCCATAATATATTTAAGTAACTTTCGTAACATAATTAATTGGACCATCCAATTCTCCGTGAGCCTTGTTACTATTAATCGTAAAGGGCTAGCAAGGGAACCTAATGGACCCACAGTTTTGAGCTCCAATAATACTTAGAAAAGTTAATTAAACTCTTTAATTAATATTTCATAATTATTAACCTCGGAGTTATTCCACTAAAAACCCAAGGTTGTACTCTCGTAATTGTAGATGTTTTACACAACCAAATTATCAGTGTCCATCGATATAACTATTACATATGGTATGATCCTCCACAAGTAGTTCATAATTAGAGCTAGGTTATAAAGTCTGTTATACCTCTTTAATTATATCATTTCCTTTAAGTACCATTGATTCTCTAATGAACGATTATTTCCTTTATTCATTTACGGAAGAAGGAGAGCGCTCTTAATCGTTCAAGTCCCGAATCAACCCTTAAGAGAACTACTCATCTACTTCTCATAAGAAGGAGTAGATTCCTCTATTGTGTGCATACCTTCCCAGCCATAAGCCAAACCTTGATTTCAAGATACGAGGTTATTGATTGGGAATGCTACTTCAATCTCACCCATGATAAATCAAGAAACACGATCTAACTCAAAAGAGTCAATAAGACGCTCAGGATTTAGATCACCCATATACAACCATCATTTATCGATATATATGAATTTTTTCAACTAACAAATCTTAGTGATAGATTCATATAAATCGTGGCCCAGTCCTATATGATCACATCATATAAGGTGTCTCCATTCTCATATCACCATATGAGTAATCTAGGATAAGATCACCGTACATTATGGAATGGACCGCAGCTATAGATTAACCACAAATAAAGTACCCAACTTTATTTGCTTTCTACGGACTCTTTAGATTGCATGTCTCAAAATGAATTCCTCTGTATATGACATTCATATACTCAGTTTGAGATTACATCTAGCAATCATGGATGTTTAGAACATATAATATAAATGTATGAGTCATGTTAATTGAATGAAATAACTACTTCTTTTATTAATGAATTTATAACATTTACAAATTACAAGCTTTAGGGCATAAATCCCAACAATTGGGCATGTTCTCGACATGCCTACCGAACTGATAAAGCAAAAGCACTATCAGCAATCATGCCACCTTGAAGTGTCAGTTTCGTTGGAGAACCACTCGAGAGCGCCATCAGGGAAAACAAGGTGAGACGTGCAGCTATGTTGGTTAAAGTATACACAACCAACGAATCGGTGAACCCTTATAGCAGACATCCCAGGTGACTTGTGTAGGGACTTGGGTGTATGATCGGGGTGAGCCTTGGTGTAACACTTAGAGTAAAAAGAGTAATAAAGCAAGCAAAGCAAAGCAAAGCAAAAATAAAAATGAACATTGATTGGCTGAGCTTATATAAAGAAAGGCCGAAAAAGCAATCATGGCTACGTGTCATAGGATGCCTCACAATGGAACAATAACTTACTTTAAGACAAACCAAAAAGTAAATACGCAAGTAGAAGTACAAGAAAAAGGTTGTCATTCGTGAAAGTATCTGTACAAATCAAAGTGAGCCTTCAAGAGCTGAGTACATCCTAAAGAGACCTCACATGGATCAAACATAAAATGAAAGTCATGGAGCTAAAGGCTGGTCACGAGTTTCTAGAACTTGATCATCACTTGAAGGTGTTTGAGGCTGGTTTCCACTACTACTTCCCCTGTCGGGCACCATCTTATACTTGCTCAGCAGGCTTTCATCCGATGGCCAGGATATCTCATCTGTTTCATCCCTCATCCAGAAGTTGTAGTCCCTACCAGGCATGGGGCCAACATCAGGCTCTTCACCATTGATGCCGCTTTTTTGGCTCGCATGAAAAGTGGAGAAGGCACTCTCTGTGGGGACTTCGAGATGCATGGGATGCGGCTCTTTGTTCATACTTCGGCAATAAGCACACCACTCCCACATCTGAGCCTGAAGGGTCGCTAGAGACTTATCCACATGTCTTCTGATTGACAGGTCCCAGTTATCCCTGGTCTTTTCAGTCGCCCTGTTTTTCACCTTAAAAACTTTCCAGTAAAGACAATGCCCCATTGAAATTCATAGAGAAAAAGAGCATCATAAGCAAGAGACCTCTTGAAACGGTCTACAGGCTGAACCTTGATCACACCAAATATGTTGTATATTTTGGCCCTCAAATCCGTAACCTTTGTGTCATTTTCATGCATTTTAGCGTCGCTTATGGGCTTTATGATCGTATCTACAAGCATTTTCGCATTTCGGGTGATTAGAGCATATTGCAGGACTTTTGGGCAAAAAAAGGACTAAGAGTTGCAAAAAGAGAGAGAAAAGCATCAGATGCTACAACAGTGCGGGTCAATGCAGGTCCCAACCGCACTCGACCAGCACTCGTGCCTAGACCAGAGGACCTGATTACTGAAAACAGATATAGTGCGGGTGCCGCACTTCTTTTCAGATCCGGGAGTCCAAAGTCGAAGGAAATGATAAAGTACAGGTGAGTGCGGATCACTGACCCGCACTCCACCAGCACTCCCTTGCGTCAGATATCATTTTAAAGCTGATTTGTAACCTATTTTAGGGGACTATAAATAGAAAGTATGTGTAATGTTTTTAGTACGCTTTTACACTTAGAAATTCTAAAAGTTGTAACTAGACCTAGGAATCCATTTCTTCTCATTTCATAAGCTTTCTACTCAACATCTAAGGGATTATCAAGATGGAGATGATCTTCAAGGGTTATTCCTAATCTTTTCTCTTATTTCCATTATTGTCAATGAGTAGCTAAACCCCACTAAGGGGTCTGTGGATTAGTTTGTGAATGATTGGGCTTTTGTATATAAGCTTTATTTCTTTTATATGTCTATCTTTTATTGATTTATTTAAGAGTATGAATGGATTTCATTGGATTTACTTGTCTTGGATACACTCTCTTTGCAAGCTTCCATCGGATTCTATCTTTTTAGGCAACTAGATATACATCATATATAGTTGTTTATTGCTCTCATGAATCGATGGGATTCTCGTAATCCCGGCTCGATAACCGCGCTCTTCATCTAACTTCAAATGGGTGTCCATTTCTATACATCCTAGGATGGCTCTCGTGAGAGGCTTAAAAGCCTCTTCTATACACCTTAGATTGGTTATATTCAAATTGGATGAGCCCGAGATAGATACACGAGCTTCATTACTAGGGTCCTAACCGAGTAACCGACACTATACACCATAGGTTGGTTGTTTAGGAGGGACCAATCACTAGTAGGCGGCATCCTATACACCCTAGGTTGGCCCTTTGCTAGGGATAGATAGCCAACCTATACACCTTAGGTTGGCTACAGTCGTCAAATGTGCATATTTACGAGTTTATTACATTTGCCCAAATGTTTGCTTTCTAATCCGTTAACTCCCTAGTCTCCATTATATCTATCTTTCATTACATTAATAATCCATTTTTTAGTTACATTGCTAGTTTCGTATTAAGTATTTGCTATTTCACATTTCAACATCATCAACCATTTATCTTTATTACATTAATATCACTTAAGTACAGATTAGTTTTAGCTAAATTTCGATCTCTGTGGAAGACCCTTGCTTGCCACAATACATGTGTTTTCATAACCTTTATAGGCATTGCTAGGTTTACAAATATTGTTTGACAAATGGATTTTAAATTAACACAAAACGACTTTGTCAAAATGGCGCCGCTGCCGGGGATCAGCATGTTTAGCTTTGATTAGTTTTATTTGAGTAGTATTTGATTTTCGTTTCATTTTTGTTTTATTTTGCTAGTGTCTTTTTACGTTGTGTGGTATTTTTTTACAGAATTTCAGGATTATAGGTTTATGCACCAACGAAGATCGCTAAGAAGAGCAGTTCTACCGATCAACGATAATATACATCAAGTGAGAAGAATAGTCGATCAATTTGAGGGGAACATGGAAGAAGGAGTTCCTCAGAATCATCATGAGCAACAGGCTCATGATCTAAATCCACAAGAGCAACAAGCTTTTGAGCAAGAGGGTAGTGTACATGGGGATGAGCAGTTGGGGCTCACCATGGGCGAGTACACACTTCCCTTCGTAGGAAATGTGCCTATGACTATAGTACTTGATGATGTGGCAAGGCAATACGAATTGAAGAACATGCACATTGGCCTCCTACCATCTTTCAATGGAAGACCTACTAAAGATTGCCTTCAATTCATGAAGCAATACGGTGCCACATTAGAAACATTTTCGGTGATGGCTCGCCAAGTAACACTAACTAGAGAGCAGCTTCACCTCAGATGTTTCCAGTACTATTTGAAGGACGGGGCGATGACTTGGTACATGAACTTGAGCCAAGGGTCATTGGTGACATGGGGTCAAGTGTGCAAGGTGTTTTTCAACAAATTTTTCCCGTCACAAAAGGCAAAGTATCTGCGGTTGAAGATTGCCTCTTTCTATGAGGAGGACAGTGAACCCTTCCACGAAGCATGGGAAAGGTTTAACTTGTTGTTCGCTTAGATGCCGCCGCATACATACCATCCAGAGTTGAAGGTGAATTCCTTTTATAGTGGACTTTCTTCTATTACGTAGATGCTAGTGGATAATGCATGTGGAGGTACAATAGCCGACAAGAGAGCAACTGAAGCCTACGATATCTTGGAAAAGATCGCCCAAAACTCACAACAAAGGACATCCAATGTTAGGAAGAGTGGAAGGCTAGATTTGGAACTGGACACTCAAGTGCAAATTCAGATGTCCCAAATGAACAAAGAGCTCCAATCTATTAAAGACCTTATAATAGGAAAGTCGGGGTCTTCCCATGGAGTTAATCAAGTCATGGGAGAGATAGATGAGGGAGAGGGGCATATTAGGCAAGAAGAGGAAGCCCAAGCCTTTGGGGAATTTCAGAGGTAAAGGAATGACCCGTATTCGAATACGTACAATCCAGGGTTAAGGAACCACCCTAATTTATCTTGGTCAAACAATAACCACCTAGGTGCGAGTAACAACCCAAGTGGGAACAACTACCAAAGTGGAAACAATTACCAAGGTGCGAATAACAATCAAGGGCACCAAAAGTGTGGATACAATAGGTATAACCAACTAGGAGGTCCTAGCAATAACAATAACCAGTGGGGTAGTTCGAGTAACAACCCCCAACCAACTTTAACTCTTAAGCACCCTCTAACCAACCAAAAGATAAATTGTTGGAGGAAATAGTCAGTGCGGTGATAAAGACAGTTGGCATAAGTTATGAAGCCCTCAAGAACACTTTGCACTCATTGGAGCAGAGAATGACAGCTTACATGCAATCTAATGATCAGAGAGCCAATAGTCATGGAGTGTCACTACAAAAGATAGAGACACAATTGGCTCAACTTCTGGATACAGTGGTTAAGCAGAACAAAGGGAAGTCACCTAGTACCAATGAGCACATTAATGTGCTAAAAGTGGTTGAGGAGGAAGTTGAGAAAGTGGTAGGACCAGAGATTATATCCAACCAAGTGAGAGTTCTAGATCACTCCACTAAGGTAGAGGTGGATAATATGGTGAAGGGTACAAAGAATGTTGAATGGGAAAAAGGGTGAAGAATTCCCTATAAGGATTCCCATTCATTGATTGGCTTATTTCATGGATAAACCACATGTTAGGGTTTGAATTGTAAGGGTAGTTTAGATGATTGAGGATCATGCTCAAAGGCCCTCTCAAGACCTTAAGGTGACAAGCACTCCAAAGGTACATCTCTAGTGCTTAGTTTTTTCTTTGAAGAGATTTAGTTGCACACACATACTTAGCATACTTGCATTTGTGTGCATTCTCTTCACATGTCACTTTACACACTATCACTTTGATTGATATATCTTGTTGTGTGTTTATGTGTCGTGCAATTTGTTTCCCGAAGATTGTTCAGAAACGTTCGCACTTGCACGTTGGTGTGCTTGTCTTGCACGAAGATCTCCTTTAGAGAATGCCCTTAGCTTCTCCTTTGGATTCACCACTTTGCACACTTGCACACTTACACATTGTGCACAAAGTGGAAACAGGGCATTGTCACCCTTTATTGGTGTCGCCATTTGATGGTGTCGCCATGGCGATAGAAAGTTTATTTCTTGAAATTCAATCAGGTATGATGTTGCCCTGAGAACAAATGGCAACAAAGGAGATTTTCTTTGATGCATTAGATGTCGCCATTTGCGTTGCCATGATGTTGCCATTTGACAAATGGTGACAAAGAAGAAAAATATGATGTCGCCCTGAGACAAATGGCAACAGCAAATGGCGACAACTGATTTTGTCCAAAATGACATAGCTTCAATTTGACACCCTATATATATGTCTTTTTATTCTTAGGTCAATGATATGAGTTCAAATCATCTCTTTAAACTTAGAATATCTTTCAAGAGAGAAAATCAAATCAAGAACTCATTTTTAACACTCAAAAACCATTCTCATATGTATCAAAATATCATCTAGCATTTTCTAGCATAGTTAGGATGCTTGCTTGCATGGATTTTGGTCAACACACACTCTTTGGTAAGTTCTTCACTATTATCTTACATATTTAGTGTTTTATTTATCATTGATATCTCTTATATTATTTGTATGTTCTTATATATTCTAGATACAAAATAGAGATTGATGTGTTGACAGGATTGAGTGTTGTATTTTGATAGCTTCATAGGATTGCTTAATCTATGTTTAGCTAAGCTTTATGACTTGTCATTTAGCTATTGATATCTAGGATTGTATTAATTGTCATTTTATCATCCTAGATAAGCATCTAAGGTTCCCTAGATTTATTTGCTCTTTGATATTTATACATATTCACATAGGTTTTATTATCTCTTCATTGAGAATTAAGACTTGATGGCTAAGGTTGCTTAGGCCACAAGCAATTGAACTAGGTCAACTTTTACAGGCCTACGGATAGTGGTAACGGGTTATTGATCGGGATTAGATCGTAAACTGGGATTAGGTTGTAAACGTTATCACAATTAGTGGATTCGAGGTTCGAGTGTGGCGCACTTACCAGCTTGTGGTTTTCCCATGAGGGTTTCCACGTAAAAATCAAGCATCATTTAATTTCCGCACTTATATGCTTGATTTGTTAATTTGACTAGTTTGGGGTATTTTCGTGAAAATTGACTAATCGCGAAAATTGGGTAAAAAGGGATAAAATCTATCCACCCCCCCCCCCCCCCCCCCCCCCCCCCCCCCCCCCCCCCCTCTAAATTATAATATTGAACACACCGTAATTTGTTTCATTCCCCATTAAACTGACATATCCTGGAAGCTTCATGATAGACATGACCATTGGAACTTCACCAAAAATGGGAGCGGTGCTTGATATGGGAGCTAGCATCAATACGATGCCATTAGTGTTGTACAAACAGTTGAAGATCCAGTCAATAAAAGCGACTTCTATTACTCTCATTATGGCAGACAACATTCTTAAAACTCCAGTTGGAGTGGTTGAAGAAGTCTACGTGAATGTGCACGGTTTGACAGTCTCGATGGAGTTTGTTGTGTTAAATGTAAAATGAGGTGGATCCTATGGTAGGGATTGGAAGTTACTCTTTGGAAGGAATGATGGTTAATATCCTTTCTAGGAATATTTCATTCAGTTGTGGAGGTAAGAGTGTAAAATTCAAGGTTGACCGTCCCAAGGGGAGTCAAGTGGATGATTGCATTGTATTGGAAGCACCAAAACTAAGAAAGAAGAGAAGCCGAGTGCTCACTCTCGTGCAAGCCTTTGAGAGTATTTCCGATATGAAGAAGGGAAACCATGATTGCTTGAATGAACAAGAAGCAATTGAACTTGAAGAAGATGATTTGGCCACAAGAACCTTTGAAGAGATAGGTGAGCTAGAGAGAGAGAACACAAAGCTCATACTAGAAGTTAAGTTGCTAAAGGCTGAGAATGGAATGTTGAGAAAAAGGGTTATGATTTCTTAACATTGAACAAAGAATTAGGAGAGCAAGTTGTTATGCTTGACAAAAAAGAGAAGGAAGTCTCCAAGAATTTATAAGATTTGGCCAGGCTCACGGAGGAATTTGAGGAAGAGAATGCGAGAAGGTTAAGGAAGATGCTTATGAGGGTTGAGAAGTCAACCAATGCCGCAATGGAGTTACAAGCACGTTTGAACAAGAAGGAGGAAGAATAGAAACACGCCAAGGTCAAAGAGTGCGACTTTATTGTCCAACTAGACACGGCGGAAAATGAGTTGAAATCCCTCCAAATTCGGCAATACGAAGGGCCCAACATCCAAAACCGAAGAGGGAGTTTTTCTAACCATCCTATCACTTGTTATTTTTGTGCCAAAAAAGGGCACACTAAAGCCCACTGCTTTAGTTTCAAAAGATTTAGTGTAAAGTTTATGATTTGTATTGGCTTAATTCCATTGCAAAACACTCTATGTTTGTATTAGTTGTTGCTTAGGACATTATTTGAAGAAAGGAAGCTTAAAGAGTGAAGAGCAACGTCTAGTGCAAAAGTCGTCTTCAAGAGGTGAAAAACGTCAAAGGTAAATCTTGACTTCTATCCTCTTGCAAGGCATTAGCGCACACACACATAATTCATACATGTGTGTCCCTGCATCGTGGTTCAAACATTTTGTATAACACTTTCACACACTTTATAATATGCTCATGCATTGTTCTTTAATAGACAAAAATTGTGAAATTGCATGCTTGTGTGAATATGTGTTTATTTGTTTGTGTATTTTGTGTTTAGGACTTGAACATGTTCTTATTTAATGCCTTATTGAGTTCCGGACGTTTCGGTTACTCATTCATAAGGTTTCGAGTCCAAACAAGTTGACAATGCTACTTTTCGTTCTCATTTGTTGTGTTGACTTCATCGTCGGATTTCGAGATGATTTCTCAACTATTTTTCAAAGTTGTTGTAGTCGTGCATGAGGGAGTCACGGTTTGTAATCCAAAAACGGATTCGAAATCGGAGTTCGGATACCCAAGATATGGGCTGAAGAAACAAAGGAGCGTGCGAGAGAAATCGGGAGCACGTGTGGCCACAAGGCCTGCCCGTGTGGGAGGCCGTGGGCCCCACGGCCAAGGGAGCCCTCTGCTTCTGTGTGGCCCACACGCCCCCCATGGGGAGGTGATGTGGCACAGCTCTGATTCGCTCGAAAAATCTCTCTCTCTCTTCCTTTTAAACTCATCTCCTTCCCTCCACACTTTGTTGAATTTTGAAGAACACTTGAAGATTTTTCTGCAGAATTCTACAATTTTCGTTTTCTTATTTTGATCATATCTCTCTCATACGAACTTGAAATCAATCGATTTAAAAACCAAAATTGTTGGTCTCGAAGAGAGCTACAAACCCCAAGCATTTCCAGAGGCAGCTGACTTCGCTATTTTTCTCAGCTGATCCATTTTCAGTCTGTGGTCAGTATGTTAGTTTCAACTTCTTCTTTTTCAATTTCATCTTTGATCATCTCTTGATTCTTACTATTTGATTGATGAAATTTGTTGAGAAGTATGTTAGATCACATGCTAGGGTTGTTTGATCATTTGTTAATTGAGATTTAGCTTTGTGATTTGTCTTTGAACATATATGTGCTAAACTTGATTGTGTGTGAAATTGATTCTAGAAATTGAATATATGATGTACCTCATATTATTTTCTAGGTTCTATTTCTTGATCTAAGAACTAGGTTTTTAGTGTGATAAATTGAATATTCATACCTTTGTTCTTATTGATTTGCATGTCTTGATTTCTAGATAATTTTGTGATTGTGTGTTGGGACTATCATTGAACATGTACATTTTGCTTGATTGATCATCTAGCTTAATTTGTTTGTGTTTGCATCACTTGCATCACTTTAGATCATAGCCTTGCATTAGGTTGAAGTCTCTAGCAAAGTGAGTGAAGCTTTGTGGATAGAGCAAGGAAGACTTGATTAGAGTTGGGAGGACTCGGATAATCAAGTAAGGGAGTCTTGTCTAGGGTCGAGAGGATCCAGATAGGCAAGCAAGAAATCTTCCTAGAGACGTGAGCGTCTTGGATAGGAAGTTGCTTTCTAGAGGTGTAGGACACATCTCAGATAGGAAGTAGGCTTGGTGATTCACTAGCCCGAGGGTAGATTAGGAGTTGATAGCTTGAGCGGATATCATAAGTGATAGCTTGAGTGTGTAAGTCCTTTTTCACATAGTGGATTGCTTTAGCCGGTGGTTGTGATATCAACCCGTGGATGTTTCCTCATTGAGGTTTTACCACGTTAAAACACTTGTGTTCATTTTTGCATTTACTTTTCTTTATCTTCCATTTCTTTCATTGATTGCATATCTTGTAAATTGATTAACTCTTGTATAAGTGAAATCAATTAATTTGTCAAATTTAATCAAGTGTGCATTTTCATTGATATATTCCGCATTATTTTTTAATTGGGAGAATTTGGAGCCTATACCTATTCACCCCCCCCCCCCCCCCCCCCACCCCCCTCTAGGTATATTTCACTACTACTTAAGGGAAATTTCATTTGGTATCAGAGCGGGTGTCTAGACGCACTTAGATAGATCCTTTCTTTGTAGTGTTTTTGTTTGTGATAAATCATGATTAAGGAAGTGTATTCCTATGTGGCTTCTTTTGTTGAACATATTGACTTAGATGAGAAAAAGATCAATGATCTTACTTTTGAAAATGAACGTTTATCCAATGTCAATATGTCCCTCAACAAGAAGTTAGAGAATCATGATCTTGGCTCAAAGGAGTTCAATGAACTTAAAGACAAGATCCTAAGTCTAGAATTGAATCTTAAAGATAGCAATGATAGACTTGGTATCTTGAAGCAAGAAATTGAGCAAAGAGATTGTTCTCTTGTTAATGCTAAGAAACTTGAAAATGTGCTTAAATCCAAACTTAATGAGCATTTAAATCAAGAGAAAAAGTATGAACAATGGCTTGATAAATCACATAAAGATGTTATGTTTAGTGATGACAAAGTGGAAAAATATGCCATTGAACTTAGGATGCTTCGTGAGAAACTTGATGAGGCTAATAGGGTGATTAGCAAGATGTCATCTAGTTCTAATAAAGTTGAAACCCTCATTAAAAGTGGAAAGCATCCATGTGACAAAAGAGGTTTGGGTTATATCAATGAGAAGGAGACTCCTTCATCTAACAAATCTACTTTTGTCAAAGCAAGCATTGAATCAATTGTAGGTACACTCTCTCAAGGTAAAGCTATGAAAGCTACCGGAGGTGCCTCTTCATCAACAAGGATGTTCAATGGAAGAACTCAACAACTTAAGCATCAAGAAGCAACAACCTCAAATGCAAGAGGTGGAGCATCAAGGGTTGCTCTTCAAAGAGGTAAAATTGTGAGAAGACCAAATGCTATGGAAGCAAATGCAAATGGTAAATTTCTCAAATTTATTCCTATTTGTCATCATTGTAATATGATATGACATATTCGACCTAGATGCTTTGAGTATATTTGGAAATGCAAACTTGATAATGCTTTTCATGATATGTCTTTGAATGGACCTAGGCAATCATCCATGTATGGATATAGAAATAGACCTAGGAAGACCTTGGAAAAGCATGTTGTTGAAAAAGTTGTTGATGACTTGCTTGCTAAATCTTGTGTTGTGCCTCACTCTACTATGCATAAGAAAATTGATAATGCTTTGTTTGATATTTTTGAAGATGTGACCAATGAGGTCAAGGTGCATGTTAAAAAGCCTAATATTGAGTCAAAGCATGTTAGAAGTAAGAGTGAGAAGCATGTTGTGAAAAATGTGTGGATTAAAAAGGACACATCTAAATGTAATGTTGCACAATATGCTTTACGTGCCAACTCCTCCTATTCTTGGTACCTAGATAGCGGTTGCTCTAGGAACATGACCGGGAACAAAGAGTTCTTTAAGAATCTTGTTTTAAAGGATGGAGGTTGGGTTACTTTTGGTGATGGTACCAAAAAGCAAGTTCCTGGCAATGGAACAATTTGTATCCCCGGATTGCCTAAACTTCGCAATACCTTGTATGTTGATGTGTTACAAGCTAACTTGATAAGCATTACTCACTTGTGTGAAATTTTTAAAGAAGTTAGTTTTAACAAAGATGTATGCACTATAATTGATAAAAAGGGCAATGTTGTCCTAAGTGTCAAAAGGTCTATAGACAATTGTTATTGTCTTGAGATAGATCCTCTAACTTGCAACATGGCAGCATGAGTGCAATAAGCTTGATTTGTGGCATCAACGTTTGGGTCACATGAATTTTAAAGATTTGAAAAAGCTTGAAAAACATGGCATTGTTAGAGGTCTTCCTAATCATGGTAAAAAGCTTGAGGTGGTTTGTGAACCTTGTCAATTAGGTAAGCAAACCAAAGTGCCTCATAAGAAAAATTCTTACATAGCTACCAAGAGACCCCTAGAACTTGTGCATATGGACCTAATGGGGCCAATTCAAACCGAGAGCATTAATGGCAAAAAATACATTTTTGTATGCGTTGATGACTTCTCTAGGTTTACTTGGGTTTATTTTCTTAGAAACAAGACCGAGGCTTTTGATTACTTTAAAAAGTTTTGTAATCAAGTTCAAAATGAAAAAGGTCTTGATATCAAGAAAATATGTCGCATTAGGAGTGATCATGGGACGGAATTTGAAAATGTAAAATTTAGTGAGTTTTGTGATGGTTTAGGGATTTCTCATGAGTTCTCCGCACCTAGAACTCCTCAACAAAATGGTGTTGTTGAGAGGAAAAACCGTGTCTTGCAAGAGATGGCTAGGGTCATGCTCAATAGCAAGAAAGTCCCTAGAAACGTATGGGCCGAGGTGGTCAATACCGCTTGTTATGTGTCAAATCGTGTTTTTAAGAGGCCCGGCACAAAACAAACAGTCCTATGAGCTTTGGAAAGGCAAGAAGCCTAATGTGAGTTACTTCCACACTTTTGAGAGTAAATGTTATATTTTGAATGATAGAGATCACTTAGGAAAGTTTGATGCTAAAAGTGATGTTGGTCTCTTTCTTGGGTATGCTATTAATAGTCGTGCATATAGAGTCTTTAATTTGACTACTAAGACTATCATGAGTCTATCAATGTGAAGATAGATGATCTTAGCATGCTTAATTTGTGTGATGATAATGGTGTCAATGAACCTAAAGAAAACATATTGAATGACACTAAAACACCTATTGATGTGGCTAGTAGTGTTTCTAGTCAAGATGATGAAAATGATAGTCATATTGAAGTTGTAAGTCAAGGGTTGGAAAATGCGTTAAATGATAATCAACAGAATGACCAAGTTGTTGAACATTTTCACCCAAGACTTAGAAACTTACACTATCAAGGAGACATCATAGGTGATTTAAATGAAGGGATTAGAACAAGAAATCAAATTGCTAACCAAATATCCTATGCTTGCTACACTTCTCAAATTGAACCCAAAAATATTAATGAAGCAATTGTTGATGAATATTGGGTTGGGGCTATGCAAGATGAACTTAATCAATTTGAGAGGAATGAAGTGTGGTCCTTAGTTCCTAGACCTAAAGATATAAATGTAATTAGCACTAAATGGGTGTTTAGGAATAAGACCGATGAAAGTGGCAAGATTGTAAGGAATAAAGCAAGACTAGTGGCTCAAGGTTACACTCAAGTGGAGGGTGTTGACTTTGATGAGACGTTTGCCCCGGTTGCTCGTCTCAAGTCCATTAGACTTTTGTTGTCCATTGCATGCATTAAAAAGTTCAAATTATTTCAAATGGATGTCAAAAGTGCTTTCATTAATGGATACCTTCAAGAAGAAGTGTATGTTGAACAACCTAAGGGTTTTGTAAACCCACACTCTCCTTATCATGTGTTTAAATTGAAAAAGGCTCTCTATGGCCTTAAACAAGCTCCAAGAGCTTGGTATGATAGGTTGACTCAATATCTTATTGACAACCAATATAGGAGAGGTGGCATTGATAGAACTTTGTTTATCAAACATCATGATCATGATATTTTTGTTGCACAAATATATGTTGATGACATTGTTTTTGGGTCTACTAATAAAACCAAGGTTGATGAATTTGTTAGTGTTATGTCAAGTGAATTTGAAATGAGTATGGTGGGTGAGTTGAATTATTTTCTAGGAATGCAAGTAAAGCAAACTAGCATGGGCATAATGTTGAATCAATCTAAATATGCTAAAAATCTTGTTAAAGAGATTTGGCCTAGAAAATGGAAAAGATTTTGAAACTCCCATGAGCACCACTTTAAAACTTGACAAAGATGAAAAAGGGAAAAGTGTTGACCAAAACCTTTATAGAAGCATGATAGGTAGTCTACTTTACCTAACGGCTAGTAGACCCGATATTTGCTTTAGTGTTGACTTGTGTGCTAGATTCCAAGCAAATCCCAAGGAATCTCACTTAAAAGCTGTCAAGAGGATCATTAGGTACATCAAAGGAACTCATAGTCTTGGTATATTCTATTCATTTGATACCAATGATATCCTTGTAGGCTATTGTGATGCGGATTGGGTGGGAAACATAGATGACCGTAAAAGCACATCGGGCGGTTGCTTTTATGTTGGTAATAACTTGGTTTCTTAGTCAAGTAAGAAACAAAATTCGGTTTCCCTTTCCTCTTCCGAAGCCGAATACATTGCAGCCGAAGTGCTTGCACACAATTACTTTGGATGAAACAAATCCTTAAGGATTATGAGATAGAACAAGGAAAAATGACACTTTATTGTGATAACTTAAATGCCATTAACATCTCTAAAAATCTGGTTCAACACTTCCGTACTAAACACATAGACATTAGGCATCATTTCATTAGAGATCTAGTTGAACATTCTATTGTTACTCTAGAGCATTTGCCTACTAAAAATCAACTTGCGGACTTGTTCACTAAGCCCTTGGACAAAGAGAGGTTTAAAACTCTTAGAATGTCCATTGGCATGATTTGTGTTGATTGATGTCTTTGTGTGATTGTGAGTGGCTTGGTGAGCAAAACTTTAATTGAATATCATTGTCTTTAAGAGCTACTCACTTGAGAAGTAATGATCTTTAACAAGTATCTTTTATTGTTTTTAGATCATGCACTTGAGCTTGAAAATCTTATTTTTGAAAAGTGCACTAATGCTTCTCTTGTATGTTTTAGTTTTTGAGTTTTTGTGGTTGAATATGTGTAGATAATGGATGCATCTAGAAGTTTATTGTTAAGTACATGATAGATGACCTATGGTATGTATCCATTTTGCTTCGGCACTACATAGTAATCAACGAGCACCCTCATGGAAAGGGCTACACACCTTGGTTGTGAAGCCACCCAATGTAGGAAAGGGCTACGCCATTGTGATGAGTGAAAGCCGCCATGAGGAGTATATGTTTTTGTTAGTAAAATCAAAGAAGTGTTGAAATGAATCATTAAAAAAAAAAAAAAAATCTTTGATTTAAGCCTAAAAGAAATGAAAAAATAAAAGGCTTATTGGTATATAGTTGAGAGTTGTGAAAAAGCTCGAGTTGACAAATAGAAACGGGAAAACGAGTCCACATGCACACACACGCTCATATATTGATATCCATTCATTTTAAAAGCAAAAACCGGATGAATATCGGTTTGACCTATTTCTAGAAAGGCTTTAGATGGATAGGTGTGGATAGAGTTTGCATGTTGATATCACAATTACTCCTACTATATATTTGAGAAGCATTCACACACACACATTTTGCTTATGTGCTTGATTCATTAGCAATGTGAGAATATTTTTAAGAGATTAATGAAAATCTATGATTCTCTCTTGGACTTTGACAAGTTATGAAATATTTTCTCTTATTGCTTGATTGTGTGATTGTGTGATGTCCCTTGTGAACAAATCTACTTGTTGATAATATGTGGAGCATATGTTAAGGGGGAGCTTTAGTTTATTCAACTTTCGCTTTCGATACGATTTGTTTGCTTAATATCTCGTTCTTTATCTCTTGTGTCCCTTATCTATTCCTTGACAAAAAGGGTGAGAAAATGTATACCTCACCATGTTTGATATTGGGGAGATTTTGTATACTTCGCACTTTATGTGGAAAAATGTTCCAATTGTGTGATCATATTCCTCTTTGTGCTTAATTGTGACTTTGTCTTAAGGGGGAGAAAGAATTCTTTCTTGATAATGTTAAGGATAGTTAGTGATAATGTTAAGGATAGTTAGTCCTTGGGAATTGGGAAACTAAGGGAATGCTTTAATATGAACATATTTTATTCACTGAGATAATGCATTTGTGTATGAGATAAGGGATATCTTCTATGTTTGTTGTTTGGTTAAATAACTCACCATTCTTCTTTAGAGAAGATCTCTTATTTGGTTGCTATTTTCTCTCATAGGTACTTTGAAGACCGAAAGAGGAATTCTTGAAGACTTGAAGACTTTTAGTCTAGGAATTTCTTTGTAATGTGAGATTGAGAGTATGCTATCATCTTGAGTTTATTTGAGTGAAACATTGTATGGTGAGGTTGAGTGTTTTTGCCATGGAATAGCCAAAGGGGGAGATTGTAAGGTTTATGATTTGTATTGGCTTAATTCCATTGCAAAACACTCTATGTTTGTATTAGTTGTTGCTTAGGACATTATTTGAAGAAAGGAAGCTTAAAGAGTGAAGAGCAACGTCTAGTGCAAAAGTCGTCTTCAAGAGGTGAAAAACGTCAAAGGTAAATCTTGACTTTATCCTCTTGCAAGGCATTAGTGCACACACACACAATTCATACATGTGTGTCCCTGCATCGTGGTTCAAACATTTTGTATAACACTTTCACACACTTTATAGTATGCTCATGCATTGTTCTTTAATAGACAAAAATTGTGAAATTGCATGCTTTGTGGCTATCTCTTTGATATGACATGTTTGTGTGAATATGTGTTTATTTGTTTGTGTATTTTGTGTTTAGGACTTGAACATGTTCTTATTTAATGCCTTATTGAGTTCCGGTCATTTCGGTTACTCATTCATAAGGTTTCGAGTCCAAACAAGTTGACTATGCTACTTTTCGTTCTCATTTGTTGTGTTGACTTCATCGTCGGATTCCGAGATGATTTCTCAACCATTTTTTAAAGTTGTGTAGTTGTACTCGTAGTCATGCGTGAGGGAGTCACGGTTCGTAATCTGAAAAACGGATTCAAAATCGGAGTTCGGATGCCCAAGATATGGGCTGAAGAACCGAAGGAGCGCGAGAGAGAAGTCGGGAGCACGTGTGGCCACAAGGCCTGCCCGTGTGGGAGGCCATGGGCCCCACGGCCAAGGGAGCCCTCTGCTCTCGTGTGGCCCACGCGCCCCCCATGGGGAGGTGACGTGGCACGCTCCGATTTGCTCAAAAAATCTCTCTCTCTCTTCCTTTTAAACTCATCTCCTTCCCTCCACACTTTGTTGAATTTTGAAGAACACTTGAAGATTTTTCTGCAGAATTCTACAATTTTCGTTTTCTTATTTTGATCATATCTCTCTCATACGAACTCGAAATCAATCGATTCAAAAAACCAAAATTGTTGGTCTCGAAGAGAGCTACAAACCTCAAGCATTTCTAGAGGCAGCTGACTTCGCTATTTTTCTCAGCTGATCCATTTTCAGTCCGTGGTCGGTATGTTAGTTTCAACTTCTTCTTTTTCAATTTCATCTTTGATCATCTCTTGATTCTTACTATTTGATTGATGAAATTTGTTGAGAAGTATGTTAGATCACATGCTAGGGTTGTTTGATCATTTGTTAATTGAGATTTAGCTTTGTGATTTGTCTTTGAACATATATGTGCTAAACTTGATTGTGTGTGAAATTGATTCTAGAAATTGAATATATGATGTACCTCATATTATTTTCTAGGTTCTATTTCTTGATCTAAGAGCTAGGTTTTTAGTGTGATAAATTGAATATTCATACCTTTGTTCTTATTGATTTGCATGTCTTGATTTCTAGATAATTTTGTGATTGTGTGTTGGGACTATCATTGAACATGTACATTTTGCTTGATTGATCATCTAGCTTAATTTGTTTGTGTTTGCATCACTTGCATCACTTTAGATCATAGCCTTGCATTAGGTTGAAGTCTCTAGCAAAGTGAGTGAAGCTTTGTGGATAGAGCAAGGAAGACTTGATTAGAGTCGGGAGGACTCGGATAATCAAGCAAGGGAGTCTTGTCTAGGGTCGAGAGGATCCGGGTAGGCAAGCAAGAAATCTTCCTAGAGACGTGAGCGTCTTGGATAGGAAGTTGCTTTCTAGAGGTGTAGGACACATCTCGGATAGGAAGTAGGCTTGGTGATTCACTAGCCCGAGGGTAGATTAGGAGTTGATAGCTTGAGCGGATATCATGAGTGATAGCTTGAGTGTGTAAGTCCTTTTCACATAGTGGATTGCTTTGCCGGTGGTTGTGGTATCAACCCGTGGATGTTTCCTCATTGAGGTTTTACCACATTAAAACACTTGTGTTCATTTTTGCTTTTACTTTTCTTTATCTTCCATTTCTTTCATTGATTGCATATCTTGTAAATTGATTAACTCTTGTATAAGTGAAATCAATTAATTTGTCAAATTTAATCAAGTGTGCATTTTCATTGATATATTCCGCATTATTTTTTAATTGGGAGAATTTGGAGCCTATACCTATTCACCCCCCCCCCCCCCCCCCCCCCCCCCCCCCCCCCCCCCAGGTATATTTCACTACTACTTAAGGGAAATTTCATTTAGAACAAGTCAAATGAGGTCTCTAGGATGAACACACCCAAGGTTAAAAAAATTTGGGTTAGGAAAGACTTGGTAGGTCAAGTGAGAAAAGTGGGGACAGATGCAAAAAGTAGGCCATTGGCACCCATTTGGGTAGTCAAAATGAGTGTGCTCCCCAATCCGGTCAAACCTCCTTTGATTGACCGTGTCTCACTTTGAGCGAATTACACCCGTTTTGAATAAATGTTAATATTTTTGCATTTTAGATATTTAATATTGGTTTTGGATGATTTTTTATTTATAGGGCATGGAAAAATTGTTGATTGTGGTGTTTTTATGCAGGAAATAAATGAGCAGACAACAAACTAAGTCCAGTGCGGGTCCAGTGCGGGTCAATGACCCGCACTCCACCCGCACTCCGAGCAACAAAGCACATTAGGTATAAAGTGCGAGTCCAGTGCGGGTCACTGACCCGCACTGCACCCGCACTCTAGGCACGAAATATAAATATAACAAGTCATTTTCTAGGGCTCCACCACATTCCAACCGAAAACAAAAATGCCCACTTTTCTCTTTTCACTCTCTACAACCCTAAGGTATTCCTTGTACACAACGTTTCAATTTTCGGACAACTAAGGTATGAATTTCTTCTCTACTTATGTTTACATATCAACTCCATCATGATTGTCATATTCTTCATTCAATAATTCTCCCTCTATATGCTTGAACTTCATTGTCTATGGATGGGTCACGAATGTGTGCTCATTCTTTGCCTATCTATGATGCATGTTGGTGAAACTTTTGTGAAATCATGTTGTAGAGAATTTGTTTTAAGTTGTCATTGTTAATTATTGCCCTCACATGAATGTGTTCTCAAAAATTGGGATTATAAATTTATTGTTGATTAACTTTGAAATTGGAATGATAGGTTGATTTTACATTGTGCATGTGAAGTGTTTATGCTTTAATTGAATATCAAATTGCACATATATGTGAAATTTCGAAATTAAGGGTTTATGTGGTTAAAAGGACCTTTGTGCCTACTTTTAAGTGAAAACCATTGTTGATCAAATATATGTTAATAGGCATGAATGTGTGTTTGTAGATTATTGAGGTTCTGCACATACTTGAAAAAACTGAAATCAAGTTATAGTGTGGGTCCAGTGCGAGTCACTGACCTGTACTACACCTGCACTTTAGCAGACAGGGACCAATTTTGCTGCTGTTAATTTTTAGGATTACCTCATGATTCCTTGGATTATTCCCTAAACTATAATTTGTTTTGTGCAGATGTCAGGAAGAACTAGACAGTCTACTAAGCAAGTGGGACAGGGTTCCAAGAGAAGGACAATGAGGGCACCTTGAGTGCCTCCTTGTGTCAGGCACCCTGATTTCAAAGATCGCATGGAGTATTTCAAGAGGCTGCGATATCGTGGTAGAGATAGGGATAGCAGTGCAAGAGCTAGAGGATACTCCCATACCTCAGGTGGTTGAAAGGAGGGGATGGGAAACTTTTACTAGTTCCTATCCTATGTATTACAGAAAAGTGGTGGAAGAGTTCTATTCTAGGATGGTACCAGAATATTTTCAGCAACATGGCTCTGTTATGGTTCGAGGGGTGGAGGTTCGAATGACTATCGCGGACATCAACAAGTATTATAGGACCGAACTTCCAAATGATCAACAGGTTGTAGGAAGACTCTGAAATGAGGTGACCGGGAATGACCTCTACCAAATAGGGAATGTGGATTTTGCTAATGAGTTGGTGATTAAACCAATGGACTTTTGGGTTGGCCTAGACTACCGCATGAAGCACACTAACTTGAGGTTGGATTTGGGTTTTTGGCATGTTTTCATCTCTCACTCCTTGATTCCTATAAAGCATAGGACTTCAGTTAATTTCAATGCAACCACTGGTCCTTCATTGCATTCTTCATGATCAATTGATCGACATTGGTTTCCTGATCAAGAGGGAGATTCTTTAACTGGGGTGCATAAAGGTAGACAAGCAGCCACTCATATTCCCTAGCCTCATCACCGCCTTCTGTAAGGAGGCTAGGGGTAGATTTCGGGTCTGATCCGTTTAAGAGCAACATAGGGCCTTGTGATAGCGGCACCTGAAACAACCAATTGCGAGAACGGAACCCCTCAGGTGTCAGAGTTAGAACTAGGAAAAAGAAGTATGTTCAAGGAGCAGGTACAAGTAGGTAGGCTGAAGAGGTTCCAAAGCAAAAGGGGGTTGAACAAGACAATGAGAACTTTATAGATTATGATCAGCTGCCCCCACCTCCGTAGGAGGCTTCTGAATAGATTCCTTGGAAGACTCTGCTTACAGGTTTGCAGAACCTTATGACTGATGTGATAGAAAACAAGAAACAGATTGCTAATAGCAGAGCAGAGGCAAGTAGGTATTTTATTGATACTATGGGGCAACCTCACTAGCATGAGAAAGGCACTCAGTCTCCCAACTTATCCAAGGAAGAAAAAGAGGCCTGCCAATTCCTCACCACTTTCAAAAGGCCCAGTGATTGATCCAGATGCGGCAAAACTCCAAGCAGTAATGTAGTTGTCCAGAAAGGAGCATGAAGAAAGGATGAGAGTAGAACTTGATCCCAGAGGGAAGAGGACATCCACCGAAGCAGAGAAGGAATCCTCATATGAGGATTGATCATCCATTGCCTATATTTTATTTTCTTGTCCTTTATTGTTGAATTTTTTACATTATCTATTTCTTAAACTATTTTTTTTTTTATTTGGAATTTCTATGAACGTTATAGATTATGTTTTGATTTGCATTTAACTTGCATTTGGTAGAGGTGTTGTGTTTGTGCTAGGTTCTTCATCTTGTTGGGAATTACATGATAGCTTGCACAGGACAAAACCTATCTTCCTTCTAAGGGAGTTTCTACCTCTCAAATTTTGCACTTAATTGATTTCATATTGTTAAATTTGGATTTAGAATATTTTGTTGATATAAATGTTTTGACCGTATGAAAAGATCCGGTTTAGGGGTAGTTTTCCCCCATTCCGCCAATTTGAGAATATGTTTGATTTAGGTTAAACAATGCTTTAAATGACATGGTGTTGATTCACCTTAATTAATAGAGCCTATTTGTAGTCTTGTAAGGTATTTTTCCCCCCGCTAGGCCGTACTCTTGGGTTTCCAACAATGGGGACATTGGTTTGGGGGTGAAGTCGCTTTTTTGAGTCGTCTCAAGTCTTTTCTTTAGTCTTGTTAGTCTTTTTAGAGTCCAATTTTTTCAAATTTTATCGCTTGGCCAAAAATTTTGAACTTTAAATAGTTTGGATGTGATGCCTTTAGCGTGTGCTTTTGGCGAGTTCTTCGTATGCATTGTAATCTTGTGATGTAGCTTGGTGCCACTTTAGGGTTTAGCTTGCACTTTCATGGGTTTGTCCCATCCTATGGTGCTAAGTTGAGGGGACTCGGCACTTTCACGCCTTGTCCTAATAGTGGAGATGTCCGTGAGATCACAAACACAAGCTTAAATTGCGCATTTTGAGTGTAGTATTGATTATTCTTAAACACTCATCTCGTCATATACGTCACCTGCCATAGGACATTGCATATCATATAGTGAATTGCTTGTTGGATGCGTTCATTCCCTTGATAGATGATTGTGGACATGATATTAGGCAATGTGTGTGAATTGAATTACCTACAAGAGCCTACGCACTTTCCTATCCATATTGTGTGCTCCAAAGCCAAACACTACTCTTTCATTTGATACCACGTACAACCATATACCTCATAGCCTAAACACATGCCTACCTTTGTTATTAATCATGTTAGGATGTGTAATGGTGGTAATGAAAGAAGTTATGCTCTAATTGTCAAAAAGCGTGTACAAAGAAAAATATATTGAATATATGCTAAGCAAATAGCTTAAAATGTAAAAGTACCCAAATTAGTACTTATGAGCCTTAATTGTCAAATAAAAGAAAAATGAGCAACTAAAAAAGAAAAGAAAATGAGAAAATCAAAAGATTATCAAATTATTTGTTGCTAAGTACTCACAATGAAGAATACAAACATTGTAACCATAAATGTGGGTAAAACAAATGCCTAAAACGCTAGTGTGTGATTTATCATGTATTATAAAGAGCATTGTAGAGGTGTGTGGACTTATTCTAGCATGATTGGTAATCTTGAACTCCAAATTGTCCAATTTTGTTGTATTACCTAATTACACCCCACGGCCACGTTACAACCAAGGAAAAGACCTTTTTAATCCATAATGAGTCTAAATTGGGAATGTCAGTTGACACTTGATCTTTCACGTTCATGGCATAGTGATCCTTTCCTAGGATAGTCATTGCTTAAATTCTATGCATCATTCATCTTTGAATATATATACATGTGGAACCTATGGCTTTGAGTGGAGAAAAAAAAGAGTGAATCACGTGAGTTTAGAATTGAAGCGAATTATGCTTGAGACGCAAGAGTGAGTAGTCCCTGATGCATGAGTACCTTTAGGTGTGGGACTCATGTTCGTGCAAGCTTCCTTTTGGTATCTCCAAGTTGCTTTAGATGATATGCATATGTTTACTTCTCTCACTCACACATTTTTGTATCACATCACTAGTTGGGCTTGCGACCCTTTTTGAAATTATTATTTAAATTTCTAGGATTTTTTCAGTCAAGTCA
This sequence comes from Acer saccharum, assembly GCA_030490815.1. NCBI lineage: Eukaryota > Viridiplantae > Streptophyta > Magnoliopsida > Sapindales > Sapindaceae > Acer > Acer saccharum. The sequence goes on from CM059874.1 coordinate 22,600,391, forward strand.
GTTGTCAGTCAGTCTTATTTTGTTTTATCTTATTTTGCTCGAGGACGAGCAAAAGTTTGATTTGGGGGTATTTGATCGCGCCAAATATGTTGTATATTTCGGCCCTCAAATCCGTAACCTTTGTGTCATTTTCGTGCGTTTTAGCGTCGCTTATGGGCTCTATGATCGTATTTGCAGGCATTTCCCCATTTCGGGTGATTAAAGCATATTGCGGGACTTTCAGGCAAAAGAGGACTAAGAGTTGCAAAAAAGAGAGAGAAAAGCATCAGAGGCTACAACAGTGCGGGTCAATGCGGGTCCCAATCACACTTGACCGCACTCGTGCCCAGACCAAAGGACCTGATTGCTAAAAACATATATAGTGCGGGTGAGTACGGGTCCCAACCGCATTCCACTTGCACTACTGCCCAGACCAGAGGACCTGATTGCTGAAAACAGATATAGTGCGGGTAAGTGCGGGTCCTAACCGCACTCCACCCGCACTACTGCCCAGACCAGAGGACCTGATTGCTAAAGGTTGATAAAGTGCGGGTGAGTGCGGGTCATCCAACCACACTTCTTCTCAGATCCGGGAGTCCAAAATCGAAGGAAATGATAAAGTGTGGGTGAGTGCGGGTCACTGACCTGCACTCCACCCGCACTCCACCCACACTCCCTTGCATCAGATATCATTTTAAAGCTGATTTGTAACCTATTTTAGGGGACTATAAATAGAAAGTGTGTGTAATGTTTTTAGTACGCTTTTACACTTAGAAATTTTAAAAGTTGTAACTAGACCTAGGAATCCATTTCTTCTCATTTCATAAGCTCTCTACTCAACATCTAAGGTATTATCAAGGTGGAGATGATCCTCAAGGGTTATTCCTCATCTTTTCTCTTATTTCCATTATTGTTAATGAGTAGCTAAACCCCACTAAGGGGGTCTATGGATTAGTTTGTAAATGATTGGGCTTTTGTATATAAGCTTTATTTCTTTTATATGTCTATCTTTTATTGATTTATTTAAGAGCATGAATGGATTTCATTGGATTTACTTGTCTTGGATACATTCTCTTTGCAAGCTTCCATCGGATTCTATCTTTTTAGGCAACTAGATATACATCCTATATAGTTGTTTATTGCTCTCATGAATCGATGGGATTCTCGTAATCCCGGCTCGATAACCGTGCTATTCATCTAACTTCAAATGGGTGTCCGTTTCTATACATCCTAGGACGGCTCTCGTGAGAGGCTTAGAAGCCTCTTCTAAACACCCTAGATTGGCTATATTCGAATCGGTTGAGCCCGAGATAGATACACGAGCTTCATTGCTAGGGTCCTAACTGAGTAACCGACACTATACACCATAGGTTGGTTGTTTAAGATGGACCAATCACTAGTAGGCGGCCTCCTATACACCCTACATTGGCCCCTTGCTAGGGATAGATAACCAACCTATACACCTTAGGTTGGCTACAGTCGTCAAATGTGCATATTTACGAGTTTATTACATTTGCCCAAATGTTTGCTTTCTAATCCGTTAACTCCCTAGTCTCCATCATATCTATCTTTCATTACATTCATATTCCATTTTTTAGTTACATTTCTAGTTTTGTATTAAGTATTTGCTATTTCACATTTCAACATCATCAACCATTTATCTTTATTGCATTAATATCACTTAAGTATATATTAGTTTTAGCTAAATTCCAATCTCTGTGGACGACCCTTGCTTGCCACAATACATGTGTTTTCATAACCTTTATAGGCATTGCTAGGTTCACAAATATTGTTTAACAAGTGGATTTTAAATACACACAAAACGACTTTGTCAAACCTCTAGCTCCAGCTTAGCTTCTTTTGACAATGCCTCTAAGGTGATTGATTGACTGCTCAAATCTTTGGCCATCCATTCATAAGTCAGTCTAGCCTCTTCAGTCTTTTGCCCAACCTGAGGCATGAACTATTGTACAGCAGCCATGAGATCTTTAGTGAACTTGGCTTCTTCTCCGGCAATCGAAACCCTTTGCTCGGATTCAGGTTGAGAAGCCAGGTACTTGTCCACAAACTCCTGGTTCATTGATCGCGCTCCAAATGTTCACATTTAGCGCTCCCTTTTCTAATCTTTTGTGTTCGTTTCCGAGCACTTTTGTGTATATAATGTGTGTTTTAGCTATGTGCAGGTAAATATCCCATATAGAAGGTGTTTGTACCAAATTGGGGCAAAATAGGGCAATTATGTGTGAAGAAGACCACGACTGGTTCGTGTGGCTGGAATGAACCCGCCGACCAGGGGAGCATGAACCCGCCGAGTACCATTGCTAGTTCAGACCTTCTGGATGGCTAAACATGTCCCGCGGAACCAAACCCGCCATGATTCCCGCTAGTTCTTACGGCTAAACATTTCCCGCCGTCCAAGCTCGCCAAGTTTCCGGCTAGCTTGTGTGGCTAGACATTTCCGACCGTCCAAGCTCGCCAAGATTCTGGCTAGTTCGTGCGGCTAGACATATCCCGCCGCACGAACTCGCCATACCCCTATCCGAGCCAAAATCATGATATTTTCAGGGGCATTCATGTTTTTTCACACCCCATTCCTGCCCAAATTTGCCCAACATATATATACACCCCTTTTGCCTCTCTTTCAACCGGTGACACCACCCCAACTTTGCTCCAAGAAATCCATTTTCTTAGATTGATCATCACAAAAGAGAGAGAGCAACTCCAAGCCTTCCATGGGGGATTTTCCTCCATGGAGAGTAGAGATGCTGAGATAAGAGAGGCTTGTGTGTAAAAACCAAGCCATAGGAGTTTTATGGAAAGGAAGAACTATTGGAGGCTTGTCTTCAAGGGTTATTTCTTCACTTTGCTCATCTCTTGTATTTCTATTGATGTATAACCCATTTGGGAATATTTGTAACCTACACTTATGCTAATAGATGTATGTTTTTTCATTTGCTTTGATTTGGTATTGATTCATTCCTTAGATGCATAGTGATTAAGCTCTTTTTGTGATATTCATATGTATGGATAATTATATGTTGATATGTATGATGGATGAGATTAGGAGTAGATTAACTTAATGATTAGGAGTAGTTGTAATCAAATATCTCATTTGTTTATGTATGTTGATGTATGATTGACTATATATGTGTTTAGAATGATTAGAGTAATTGAGAGTTGAGTTTGTGCTCGGATTTCCATTCCGGATATAAATTCGGCTATTAGCTATATGGAATGGAAATAGCTTATGAAATTTCCCTTAAGTAGTAGTGAAATATACCTAGAGGGGGGGGGGTGAATAGGTATAGGCTCAAAATTCTCCCAATTTAAAAATAATGCGGAATATATCAATGAAAATGCACACTTGATTAAATTTGACAAATTAATTGATTTCACTTATACAAGAGTTAATCAAATTTACAAGATATGCAATCAATGAAAGATATGGAAGATAAAGAAAAGTAAAAGCAAAAATGAACACAAGTGTTTTTACGTGATAAAACCTCAAAAAGGAAACATCCACGGGTTGATACCACAACCACCGGCAAAGCAATCCACTATGTGAAAAAGGACTTACACACTCAAGCTATCACTCATGATATCCACTCAAGCTATCAACTCCTAATCTACCCTCGGGCTAGTGAATCACCAAGCCTACTTCCTATCCGAGATGTATCCTACACCTCTAGAAAGCAACTTCCTATCCAAGACGCTCACATCTCTAGGAAGATTTCTTGCTTGCCTATCCAGATCCTCCCGACCCTAGACAAGACTTCTTTGCTTGATTATCCGAGTCCTCCCGACTCTAATCAAGACTTCCTTGCTCTATCCACAAAGCTTCACTCACTTTGCTAGAGACTTCAACCTAATGCAAGGCTATGATCTAAAGTGATACAAGTGATGCAAACACAAACAAATTAAGCTAGATGATCAATCAAGCAAAATGTACATGTACAATGACAATTTAGAATATGCTTCCAACACACAATCACAAGATTATCTAGAAATCAAGACATGTAAATCAATAAGAACAAAGGAATGAATATTCAATATATCACACTAAAAACATAGTTCTTAGATCATGAAATAAAATCTAGAAAATAATATGAGACACATCATATATTCATTTTCTAGAATCAATTTCACACAAAATCAATTTTAGCACATATATGTTCAAAACAAATCACAAAGCTAAATCTCGATTAACAAATGATCAAATAACCCTAGCATGTGATCTAACATACTTCTCAACAAATTTCATCAATCAAATAGTAAGAATCAAGAGATGATCAAAGATGAAATTGAAAAAGAAGAAGTTGAACAAACAACCTTGACCTCGGACTGAAAATTGACCAACTGAGAAAAATGGCAAAGTTAGCTGCCTTTGGAAATACTCAAGGTTTGTAGCTCTCTTCAAGACCAACAATTTTGGTTTTTGAATCGATTGATTTCAAGTTCGTATGAGAGAGATATGATCAAAATAAGAAAACACAAAATTGGAGAATTCTGCAGAAATTTCGTGAGTGTTCTTCAAAATTCAACTAGAGTGTGGAGGGAAGGAGATGAGTTTAAAAGGAGGAGAGAGAGAGCATTTTTGGGCAAATCAGAGTGTGCCACATCACCGCCCCATGGGGGGCACGTGGGCCACATGGGGGCAGAGAGCTCCCTTGGCCATGGGGCCCACGGCCTCCCTCACGGCTAGGCCTTGTGGCCTCACGCGCTCTAGACTTCTCTCGCGCGCTCCTTCGGTTCTTCAGCCCATATCTTGGGCATCCGAACTCCAATTTCGAATCCGTTTTTGGATTACGAACCGTAACTCCCTCATGCACAACAAAGACTATACAACTTTGAAAAATGGTTGAGAAATCATCTCAGAAACCGACGATGAAGTCAACTCAACGAATGAGAACGAAAAGTAGCATAGTCACATTGTTTGGAATCGAAACCTTATGAATGAGTAACCGAAATGACTGGAACTCAATAAGGTATTAAATAAAAATATGTTCAAGTCCTAAACACAAAATACACAAACAATTAAACACATATTCACACAAGCATGCCATATCAAAGAGATAGTCACAAATCATGCAATTTCACAATGTTTGTCTATTAAAGAACAATGCATGAGCATACTATGAAGTGTGTGAAAGTGTTATACAAAATGTTTGAACCACGATGCAGGGACACACATGTATGAATTGTGTGTGTGTGCGCTAACGCCTTGCAAGAGGATGGAAGTCAAGATATACCTTTGACGCTTTTCACCTCTTGAAGACAACTTTTGCACTAGACATTGCTTCTTCATCTTTTAAGCTTCCTTTCTTCAAAGAACATCTTATGCAATAACTAATACAAACATAGAGCGTTTTGCAATGGAATCAAGCCAATACAAATCATAAACCTTACAATCTCCCCCTTGGGCTATTCCATTGGCAAAACCTCAACCTCACCATACAATGTTTCACTCAAATAAACTCAAGATGATAGCATACTCTCAATCTCACATTACAAAGAAATTCCTAGACTAAAAAGTCTTCAAGTCTTCAAGAATTCCTCTTTTGGTCTTCAAAGTACCTATGAGAGAGAATATCAACTAAACAAAAGATCTTCTCTAAAGAAGAATGGTGAGTTATTAACCACAACCAAACATAGAAGATATCCCTTATCTCATACACAAATGCATTATCTCAAGTGAATAAAATATTTTCATATTAAAGCATTCCCTTAATTTCCTAAGTCCCAAGGACCAACCATCCTTAACATTATCAAGAAAGAATTCTTTCTCCCCCTTAAGAAAAAGTCACAACTAAGCACAAAGAGGAATATGATCACACAATTGGAACATTTTTTTTCACATAAAGTGTGAAGTATACAAAATCTCCCCAATATCAAACATGGTGAGGTATACATTTTCTCCCCCTTTTTGTCAAGGAATAGACAAGGGACACAAGAGATAAAGAACGAGATATTAAGCAAACAAATCGTATAGAAAGCGAAAGTTGAATAAACTAAAGCTCCCCCTTAACATGTGCTCCACATATTATCACCAAGTAGATTTGTTCACAAGGGACATCACACAATCACACAATCAAGCAATAAGAGAAAATATTTCATAACTTGTCAAAGTCCAAGAGAGAATCATAGATTTTCATTAATCTCTCACAAATATTCTCACATTGCTAATGAATCAAGCATATAAGCAAAAATGTGTGTGTGTGTGAATGCTTCTCACATATATAGAAAGAGTAATTGTGATATCAACATGCAAACTCTATCCACACCTATCCATCTAAAGCCTTTCCAAAAATATGTCAAACCGATATTCATCCGGTTTTTTGCTTTTAAAATGAATAGATATCAACATATGAGCGTGTGTGTGCATGTGGCTCGTTTTCCCGTTTCTATTTGTCAACCCAAGCTTTTTCACAATTCTCAACTATACACCAATAAGCCTTTTATTTTTCATTTCTTTTAGGCTTAGAATCAAAGATTTTTTTTTTTTTAATGATTCATTTCAACACTTCTTTGATTTTACTAACAAAAACATATACTCCTCATGGCGGCTTTCACTCATCACAATGGCGTAGCCCTTTCCTACATTGGGTGGCTTCACAACCAAGGTGTGTAGCCTTTTCCATGAGGGTGCTCATTGATTACTATGTAGTGCCGAAGCAAAATGGATACATACCAAAGGTCATCTATCATGTACTTAACAATAAACTTCTAGATGCATCCATTATCTACATATATTCAACCACAAAACTCAAAAACTAAAACATACAAGAGAAGCATTAGTGCACTTTTCAAAAATAAGATTTTTCAAGCTCAAGTGCATGATCTAGAAACAATAAAAGATACTTGTTCAAAATCATTACTTCTCAAGTGAGTAGCTCTTAAAGACAATGATATTCAATTAAAGTTTTACTCATCAAGCCACTCACAATCACACAAAGACATCAATCAACACAAATCATGCCAATGGACATTCTAAGAGTTTTAAACCTCTCTTTGTCCAAGGGCTTAGTGAACAAGTCTGCAAGTTGATATTTAGTAGGCAAATGCTCTAGAGTAACAATAGAATGTTCAACTAGATCTCTAATGAAATGATGCCTAATGTCTATGTGTTTTGTACGGGAGTGTTGAACCGGATTTTTAGAGATGTTAATGGCACTTAAGTTATCACAATAAAGTGTCATTTTTCCTTATTCTATCTCATAATCCTTAAGGATTTGTTTCATCCAAAGTAATTGTGTGCAAGCACTTCCGGCTGCAATGTATTCGGCTTCGGAAGAGGAAAGGGAAACGGAATTTTGTTTCTTACTTGACCAAGAAACCAAGTTATTACCAACATAAAAGCAACCGCCCGATATGCTTTTACGGTCATCTATGTTTCCCGCCCAATCTGCATCACAATAGCCTACAAGGATATCATTGGTATCAAATGAATAAAATAGACCAAGACTATGAGTTCCTTTGATGTACCTAATGATCCTCTTGACGGCTTTTAAGTGAGATTCCTTGGGATTTGCTTGGAATCTAGCGCACAAGCCTACATTAAAGCAAATGTCGGGTCTACTAGCCGTTTGGTAAAGTAGACTACCTATCATGCTTCTATAAAGGCTTTGGTCAACACTTTTCCCTTTTTCATCTTTGTCAAGTTTTAAAGTGGTGCTCATGGGAGTTTCAAAATCTTTTCCATTTTCTAGGCCAAATCTCTTAACAAGATTTTTAGCATATTTAGATTGATTCAACATTATGCCCATGCTAGTTTGCTTTACTTGCATTCCTAGAAAATAATTCAACTCACCCACCATACTCATTTCAAATTCACTTGACATAACACTTACAAATTTATCAACCTTGGTTTTATTAGTAGACCTAAAAACAATGTCATCAACATATATTTGTGCAACAAAAATATCATGATCATGATGTTTGATAAACAAAGTTCTATCAATGCCACCTCTCCTATATTGGTTGTCAATAAGATATTCAGTCAACCTATCATACCAAGCTCTTGGAGCTTGTTTAAAGCCATAGAGAGCCTTTTTCAATTTAAACACATGATTAGGAGAGTGTGGGTCTACAAAACCCTTAGGTTGTTCAACATACACTTCTTCTTGAAGGTATCCATTGAGGAAAGCACTTTTGACATCCATTTGAAATAATTTGAACTTTTTAATGCATGCAATGGACAACAAAAGTCTAATGGACTCGAGACGAGCAACCGGGGCAAACGTCTCATCAAAGTCAACACCCCTCCACTTGAGTGTAACCTTGAGCCACTAGTCTAGCTTTATTCCTCACAATCTTGCCACTTTCATCGGTCTTATTCCTACACACCCATTTAGTGCCAATTACATTTATATCTTTGGGTCTAGGAACTAAAGACCACACTTCATTTCTTTCAAATTGATTAAGTTCTTCTTGCATAGCCCCAACCCAATATTCATCAACAATCGCTTCATTAATATTTTTGGGTTCAATTTGAGAAGTGTAGCAAGCATAGGATATTTGGTTAGCAATTTGATTTCTTGTTCTAACCCCTTCACTTAAATCACCTATGATGTCTTCTTGATAGTGTAACTTTCTAAGTCTTGGGTGAGAATGTTTAACAACTTAGTCATTTTGTTGATTATCATTTAAAGCATTTTCCAACCCTTGACTTACAACTTCAACATGACTATCATTTTCATCATCTTGACTAGAAACACTACTAGCCACATCAATAGGTGTTTTAGTGTCATTCAACATGTTTTCTTTAGGTTCATTGACACCATTATCATCACACAAATTAAGCATGCTAAGATCATCTATCTTCACATTGATAGACTCCATGATAGTCTTAGTAGTCAAATTAAAGACTCTATATGCACGACTATTAATAGCATACCCAAGAAAGAGACCAACATCACTTTTAGCATCAAACTTTCCTAAGTGATCTCTATCATTCAAAATATAACATTTACTCCCAAAAGTGTGGAAGTAACTCACATTAGGCTTCTTGCCTTTCCAAAGCTCATAGGACGTTTGTTTTGTGCCGAGCCTTTTGAAAACACGATTTGACACATAACAAGCGGTATTGACCGCCTCGGCCCATAGGTTTCTAGGGACTTTCTTGCTATTGAGCATGACCCTAGCCATCTCTTGCAAGACACGGTTTTTCCTCTCAACAACACCATTTTGTTGAGGAGTTCTAGGTGCGGAGAACTCATGAGAAATCCCTAAACCATCACAAAACACACTAAATTTTACATTTTCAAATTCCGTCCCATGATCACTCCTAATGCGACATATTTTCTTGATCTCAAGACCTTTTTCATTTTGAACTTGATTACAAAACTTTTTAAAGTAATCAAAAGTCTCGGTCTTATTTCTAAGAAAATAAACCCAAGTAAACCTAGAGAAGTCATCAACGCATACAAAAATGTACTTTTTACCATTAATGCTCTCGGTTTGAATTGGCCCCATTAGGTCCATATGCACAAGTTCTAAAGGTCTCTTGGTAGCTATGTAAGAATTTTTCTTATGAGACAATTTGGTTTGCTTACCTAATTGGCAAAGTTCACAAACCACCTCAAGCTTTTTACCAAGATTAGGAAGACCTCTAACAATGCCATGTTTTTCAAGCTTTTTCAAATCTTTAAAATTCATGTGACCCAAACGTTGATGCCACAAATCAAGCTTGTTGCACTCATGTGCCATGTTGCAAGTTAGAGAATCTATCTCAAGACAATAGCAATTGTCTATAGACCTTTTGACACTTAGGACAACATTGCCCTTTTTATCAATTATAGTGCATACATCTTTGTTAAAGCTAACTTCTTTAAAAATTTCACACAAGTGAGTAATGCTTATCAAGTTAGCTTGTAACCCATCAACATACAAAGTATTGTGAAGTTTAGGCAATCCAGGGATACAAATTGTTCCCTTGCCAAGAACTTGCTTTTTGGTACCATCACCAAAAGCAACCCAACCTCTATCCTTTAAAACAAGATTCTTAAAGAACTCTTTGTTCCCGGTCATGTTCCTAGAGCAACCGCTATCTAGGTACCAAGAATAGGAGGAGTTGGCACGTAAAGCATATTGTGCAACATTACATTTAGATATGTCTTTTCTAATCCACACATTTTTCACAACATGCTTCTCACTCTTACTTCTAACATGCTTTGACTCAATGTTAGGCTTTTTAACATGCACCTTGACCTCATTGGTCACATCTTCAAAAATATCAAACAAAGCATTATCAATTTTCTTATGCATAGTAGAGTGAAGCACAACACAAGATTTAGCAAGCAAGTCATCAACAACTTTTTCAACAACATGCTTTTCCAAGGTCTTCCTAGGTCTATTTCTATATCCATACATGGATGATTGCCTAGGTCCATTCAAAGACATCATGAAAAGCATTATCAAGTTTGCATTTCCGAATATACTCAAAGCATCTAGGTCGAATATGTCCTATCATATTACAATGATGACAAATAGGAATAAATTTGAGAAATTTACCATTTGCATTTGCTTCCATAGCATTTGGTCTTCTCACAATTTTACCTCTTTGAAGAGCAACCCTTGAGGCTCCACCTCTTGCATTTGAGGTTGTTGCTTCTTGATACTTATGTTGTTGAGTTCTTCCATTGAACATCCTTGTTGATGAAGAGGCATCTCCGGTAGCTTTCATAGCTTTACCTTGAGAGAGTGTACCTACAATTGATTCAATGCTTGCTTTGACAAAAGTAGATTTGTTAGATGAAGGAGTCTCCTTCTCATTGATATAACCCAAACCTCTTTTGTCACATGGATGCTTTCCACTTTTAATGAGGGTTTCAACTTTATTAGAACTAGATGACATCTTGCTAATCACCCTATTAGCCTCATCAAGTTTCTCACGAAGCATCCTAAGTTCAATGGCATATTTTTCCGCTATGTCATCACTAAACATGACATCTTTACGTGATTTATCAAGTCATTGTTCATACTTTTTCTCTTGATTTAAATGCTCATTAAGTTTGGATTTAAGCACATTTTCAAGTTTCTTAGCATTAACAAGAGACCAATCTCTTTCCTCAATTTCTTGCTTCAAGATACCAAGTCTATCATTACTATCTTTAAGATTCAATTCTAGACTTAGGATCTTGTCTTTAAGTTCATTGAACTCCTTTGAGCTAAAATCATGATTTTCTAACTTCTTGTTGAGGGACATATTGACATTGGATAAACGTTCATTTTCAAAAGTAAGATCATTGATCTTTTTCTTATCTAAGTCAATATGTTCAACAAAAGAAGCCACATAGGAATACACTTCCTTAATCATGATTTATCACAAACAAAAACACAAAACACTACAAAGAAAGGATCTATCTAAGTACGTCTAGACACCCGCTCTGATACCAAATGAAATTTCCCTTAAGTAGTAGTGAAATATACCTAGAGGGGGGGTGAATAGGTATAGGCTCAAAATTCTCCCAATTTAAAAATAATGCGGAATATATCAATGAAAATGCACACTTGATTAAATTTGACAAATTAATTGATTTCACTTATACAAGAGTTAATCAAATTTACAAGATATGCAATCAATGAAAGATATGGAAGATAAAGAAAAGTAAAAGCAAAAATGAACACAAGTGTTTTTACGTGGTAAAACCTCAAAGAGGAAACATCCACGGGTTGATACCACAACCATCGGCAAAGCAATCCACTATGTGAAAAAGGACTTACACACTCAAGCTATCACTCATGATATCCGCTCAAGCTATCAACTCCTAATCTACCCTCGGGCTAGTGAATCACCAAGCCTACTTCCTATCCGAGATGTATCCTACACCTCTAGAAAGCAACTTCCTATCCAAGACACTCACGTCTCTAGGAAGATTTCTTGCTTGCCTATCCGGATCCTCCCGACCCTAGACAAGACTTCTTTGCTTGATTATCCGAGTCCTCCCGACTCTAATCAAGACTTCCTTGCTCTATCCACAAAGCTTCACTCACTTTGCTAGAGACTTCAACCTAATGCAAGGCTATGATCTAAAGTGATGCAAGTGATGCAAACACAAACAAATTAAGCTAGATGATCAATCAAGCAAAATGTACATGTACAATGACAATCTAGAATATGCTTCCAACACACAATCACAAGATTATCTAGAAATCAAGACATGTAAATCAATAAGAACAAAGGAATGAATATTCAATATATCACACTAAAAACCTAGTTCTTAGATCATGAAATAAAATCTAGAAAATAATATGAGACACATCATATATTCATTTTCTAGAATCAATTTCACACAAAATCAATTTTAGCACATATATGTTCAAAACAAATCACAAAGCTAAATCTCGATTAACAAATGATCAAATAACCCTAGTATGTGATCTAACATACTTCTCAACAAATTTCATCAATCAAATAGTAAGAATCAAGAAATGATCAAAGATGAAATTGAAAAAGAAGAAGTTGAACAAACAACCTTGACCTCGGACCGAAAATTGACCAACTGAGAAAAATGGAAAAGTCAGCTGCCTCTGGAAATACTCGAGGTTTGTAGCTCTCTCCAAGACCAACAATTTTGGTTTTTGAATCGATTGATTTTGAGTTCGTATGAGAGAGATATGATCAAAATAAGAAAACACAAAATTGGAGAATTCTACAGAAATTTCGTGAGTGTTCTTCAAAATTCAACTAGAGTGTGGAGGGAAGGAGATGAGTTTAAAAGGAGGAGAGAGAGAGCATTTTTGGGCAAATCAAAGTGTGCCATGTCACCTCCCCATGGGCGGGCGCGTGGGCCACATGGGGGCAGAGAGCTCCCTTGGCCGTGGGGCCCACGGCCTCCCTCACGGCTAGGCCTTGTGGCCTCACGCGCTCCAGACTTCTCTCGCGCGCTCCTTCGGTTCTTCAGCCCATATCTTGGGCATCCGAACTCCAATTTTGAATCTATTTTTGGATTACAAACCGTGACTCCCTCACGCACGACGATGACTACACAACTTTGAAAAATGGTTGAGAAATCATCTCGGAAACCGACGATGAAGTCAACTCAACGAATGAGAACGAAAAGTAGCATAGTCACATTGTTTGGAATCGACACCTTATGAATGAGTACCGAAACGACCGAAACTCAATAAGGCATTAAATAAGAACATGTTCAAGTCCTAAACACAAAATACACAAACAAATAAACACATATTCACACAAGCATGCCATATCAAAGAGATAGTCACAAATCATACAATTTCACAATGTTTGTCTATTAAAGAACAATGCATGAGCATACTATGAAGTGTGTGAAAGTGTTATACAAAATGTTTGAACCACGATGCAGGGACACACATGTATGAATTGTGTGTGTGTGCGCTAATGCTTTGCAAGAGGATGGAAGTCAAGATATACCTTTGACGCTTTTCACCTCTTGAAGACGACTTCTGCACTAGACATTGCTTCTTCATCTTTTAAGCTTCCTTTCTTCATAGAACATCTTAAGCAATAACTAATACAAACATAGAGCGTTTTGCAATGGAATCAAGCTAACACAAATCATAAACCTTACAGCTTAGGTGTGCATAACTATGCCACTTAGCTTGGTTCATAGTTCTTGTGCTTAATGGGTCTAAACCCTAGACACAATCACTCTTCCGATTGGAAAGTGATGACATGATTTTAGGAATTCCCTAATCAAGATTCCGGGGTAATTTTGTTAATCAAGAGAACGAACCCTTTACTGGATTAATTGGATTCACATGTTAAACAATCGACATAGATTTGCATAGTGTGTTTGGTGAACCGATATCCCTTATGTGTTATATATCTTGCTTATTCTCCCAGCCACCTTTATTTTCGTAGTTAGGGTGTCTTGCCTCTAGGAGTAGATTAACTTAATTAGGAGTAGATTAATTAGATAGCCAAGACACCTGGCTACATTTCTATCCTTAGTTAATTATTTTGCATTTCCGCACACACCACACCACTTTCCTTTTTACATGCTTTAATAAACACTAGAACTAGATACAGTTAACGGATTCCATCTCCCTGTGGAACAAGACCTTTACTTACTTGCTATACTAGTCTTTTGACTCATTGCATTTACGAGGTGATAAGAATAGAATATCTTTTCTCGATCAGTGGCGTCAACAACCGCCGCGCGGTCATTCACCATGAGCTTTTCCTTGCATACATGCTCAGTTCTAGCCCAAGCTTCCTCACTCTCCTTAAGCGATGCCTCAGGACGATTGATCTTATCAGCCCGAGTGTAATTTATATGATAAACGTCAACCAGCTCAAAGACCATCTGCATAAGATTTGAATTCAAGCAGAAGTAAAGGGTCAATGGCTTAACTGGGAAAGAAATGGGATGGAGAAACTTACATAAACGATGTTGTTATAGAAGTTTTCAAGCCTGTTGGAAACGTTTTCGACTTTGAAACGACTCCATTGATCCTCCCCAATGTAAGCCTGTAAGGTTTATGATTTGTATTGGCTTAATTCCATTGCAAAACACTCTATGATTGTATTAGTTGTTGCTTAGGACATTATTTGAAGAAAGGATGCTTAAAGAGTGAAGAGCAACGTCTAGTGCAAAAGTCGTCTTCAAGAGGTGAAAAACGTCAAAGGTAAATCTTGACTTCCATCCTCTTGTAAGGCGTTAGCGCACACACACACAATTCATACATGTGTGTCCCTGCATCGTGGTTCAAACATTTGGTATAACACATTCACACACTTCATAGCATGCTCATGCATTGATCTTGTATTGACAAACATTGTGAAATTGCATGCTTTGTGACTATCTCCTTGATATGGCATGCTTGTGTGAATATGTGTTTATTTGTTTCCATATTTTGTGTTTAGGATTTGAACATGTTCTTATTTAATGCCTTATTGAGTTCCGGTCGTTTCGGTTACTCATTCATAAGGTTTCGAGTCCAAACAAGTTGACTATGCTACTTTTCGTTCTCATTTGTTGTGTTGACTTCATCGTCAGATTCCGAGATGATTTCTCAACCATTTTTCAAAGTTGAGTAGTCGTAGTCGTGCGTGAGGGAGTCACGGTTCGTAATCCAAAAATGAATTCATAATCAGAGGTCAGATGCTTAAGATATGGGCCTACAAACCGAGGGAGCACGCGAGAGGAGTTGGGATCACGTGTGGCCACATGGCCAGCCCGTGTGGGAGGCCGTGGGCCGCACGGCCAAGGGAGCCCCCTGCTCCTGTGGGCCCCATGCGCCCCCCACAGAGTGGTAATGTGGCAGCTCCTGATTCGCTCGTAAAATCTCTCATTTCCCTCCTTTTAAGCTCACCTCCTTCCCTCCACACTTGGATGAATTTTAAAGAACACTTGAATATTTTCATATCAGAATTCTACATTTTTTTGTTTACTTGCTTTGATCATATCTCTCTCATACGAACTCGAAATCAATCGATTCAAAAACCAAAATTGTTGGTCTCGAAGAGAGCTACAAACTCCAAGCATTTCTAGAGGCAGCTAACTTCACCATTGTTCTCATTTGAGCGTTTTCCAGTCCGTGGTCAGTATGTGTGATACAACTTTTTCTTTTTCAATTTCATCTTTGATCTTCTTTTGATTCTTACTATTTGATTGATGAAATTTGTTGAGAAGTATGTTAGATCACTTTCTAGGGTTGTTTGATCATTTGTTAATTAAGTTTTAGCTTTGTGATTTGTTTTGAACATATATGTGCTAAACTTGATTTATCATGAAATTGATTCTAGAAAATATATGTGTGATGTGCTTCATGTTATTTTCTATGTTTTATTTCATGATCTAAGAACTAGGTTTTTTAGTGTGATAAATTGAATATTCATACATTTGTTCTTATTGATTTGCATGTCTTGATTTCTAGATAATTTTGTGATTGTATGTTGAAATCATATTCTAGACTATCATTGAACATGTACATTTTGCTTGATTGATCATCTAGCTTAATTTGATTGTGTTTGCATCATTTGCATCACTTTAGATCATAGCCTTGCATTAGGTTGAAGTCTCTAGCAAAGTGAGTGAAGCTTTGTGGATAGAGCAAGTGAGCCTTGATTAGAGTCGGGAGGACTCGAATAATCAAGCAAGGAAGTCTTGTCTAGGGTCGGGAGGATCCGGATAGGCAAGCAAGAAATCTTCCTAGAGACGTGAGCGTCTTGGATAGGAAGTTGCTTTCTAGAGGTGTAGGACACATCTCGGATAGGAAGTAGGCTTGGTGATTCACTAGCCCGAGGGTAGATTAGGAGTTGATAGCTTGAGCGGATATCATGAGTGATAGCTTGAGTGTGTAAGTCCTTTTTCACATAGTGGATTGCTTCGCCGGTGGTTGTGGTATCAACCCGTGGATGTTTCCTCATTGAGGTTTTACCACGTTAAAATCATTGTGTTCAATTTTGCTTTACTTTCCTTTATCTTCCATATATTACATTGATTGCACATCTTGTAAATTGATTAACTCTTGTCTTAGTGAAATCAATTCATTTGCTAAATCTAATCAAGTGTGCATTTGTCTTGTAATTTTCCGTATTATTTTTAATTGGAAGAATTCGGAGCCTATACCTATTCACCCCCCCCCCCCCCCCCCCCCCTCCTAGGTATATTTCACTACTACATTAAGGGAAATTTCAAAGCCTACCCGGACGCCATGGCTCTCAGCATGTCATAAAGGGTAGGACGACCACTTGGCTAGTTGGAAAAGGTACTCAGACCAACCGTAATAGGTTGGGGTCTAGAAGGAGGAATTGTCCTCTCAGCACCAACAGCCGCTTATAGTGTAGCACTTGAGGGAGAAGCATCTACTTCAGGGCTTGCTACCATAAAGGTCTCGGCAGCAAGTGAATAATGCAATTCAGAAACTAGGGGTGGGGGGGTTGAGTCCCCTCAACACTTGTCTCTCTAGTAGAAACCCCTATAGAGACTGTATTCATAACCTCCTCCCTAACTTGCTCGCCAAGAACCTTAGAAAGATGAGCATATGCATTAGCCTCAACCACTTGGTTATCAACATTTTCTTCACCCAAGGAAGAATCGACGTATGTAACCACCCACACGATTTTAGGGCCAGGCTGTTGCGGAGGGCTAGCTGCCTTTCCTCTTTTTCGAATGCTTGACTTAGGGGTCGAGATTGGCGGCAGGGTCCTCAACCCCAATTTTCTCCGCATCAGAGATAAAGACGTCCCATGAAAGAGTTGTGGAAGGGGGTTCACTAACCTTCCCCTTTCTCTTTGCATCAGCAGTAAGACCGTTCGACGCTCCCCTCTCCTCGACTTAAAAAGGCTCATCGATAACCTCATCATCAGAGGCATCTTAATCCTCGCTGGCTTCGTAATCCTGTGGAGGTGCAATCTCACTCGCTGCTTGACTAGTGGCATCCTTGTAGATAACCTCAGTAACAACCTTGGCCCGACACGCTTGCACATCGCAAACCACATCAACATCAAACACTAGAAGAACAAGAAGTCAAAAAAGAGTACTCAGAAATAAAAATTCGAATATAGAAAATGAGTAAAAGCAAAAGAATATTTACAACACTTACGGCCAGCAGAAAGTTGAGGAAAGAAATTAGCCTTGATCATTTTGCCCTTATCAAAAAGGTAAGGCATA
Organism: Acer saccharum; assembly: GCA_030490815.1. Taxonomy (NCBI): domain Eukaryota; kingdom Viridiplantae; phylum Streptophyta; class Magnoliopsida; order Sapindales; family Sapindaceae; genus Acer; species Acer saccharum. The sequence continues at coordinate 22,617,970 of CM059874.1, forward strand.
CCCCTCTTCTCCAGATGTCGAACAACTGCCCTAATAAGGTTAACCAGGTCATTATCACTCAAAGTAGGATGTGTTTTAATCCAAGGCCTCCAAAGAAGTAAAGAACTGAAGAACCTTGCGTTGACTAGGTAGCGACACCCTGGCTCCAGTTGCCTCCGACAAAGAACCAATTGTTCTTACAGAACTTGTTTGAAGTCGGGAAACCCCAGATGAAGCCCTTCATTTTCTCTTCAGTGGCGACCTCAACATTTTTCTTAAATGTGACCCCAGCGGGAATCTAGTGGTCAAAAGGACTAGAAAGCGGAAAATATGTACCAGTCTGATTAGATTGCATGAGAGTATACAAGAATCTAAATTCGTGAGGAGTTGGGGTGGGCAAGCCCAATCTCTGCCATTTGTGCCACAAGCACATCAATATTCGATAGCTATTTAGAGCGAGCTAAGTAAGAGATAGTTGAGCCTTTGCAATAAAATGCACAATAAAAGGTTGAAGGGGGAAAGTCACTCTATAGCTCAGCATAGCCCCGTAGATAGCCACCACCCTAGGCGACAGATTCCAAGCAGCTGTATTCTTGGTATGTATGAGCTGAATGACATTAGGGTCCAGGACAAACCTGCCCATATTATGGCGTAGTTCGCCCATGTTAGCCATGTTTGGTTCATAGCCGTATGCGCACACTCACTTCGCCAAGAACCTTATTCGAGCCTCCATAGGCTCAACTTCGATGTCTAACTCATCTATCTTTTAATGGTCAATCATGACATCTCTACGTATCGCTGTAACCTTTGAAGCCCTGGTTTTCTGATGTGTCCCAGCCACCTTAGTTTTTGTCATCACTAGAACTGAGAGTAGAAGAAGAAGGATTAGTTTGAAGGACATTGGTGTTTAAATGAGAGACATCAATAGATAGAAAAGTAGGTTGATTTGGGACACGGCATCGTAACAAATTTTCAAACAACTTTACTTTAGTCGAGTCCTTAAGTTCAACCACCCTCATTATACGACGAAAAATATAGTGTTGAGTTTCAAAATCCATAGAAACTCACCCAAACAAAATAAAATAAAATAAAATAAAACTCTAGGCTGGAAATGGTAGAAAACGATTAAAGATGAAGGAACAACGGACATGAGCAGGTCTTCGAACCACGAAGCAATTTGAAAAGCAGATAAGCATAATCAGACTGATAAATAAAGATGTCAAAAATCCCCATGAGTACGGAGCCCCGCGAGGACCCACCCCGTTTGGGCCGAGTTTGGTACATGTTAATTGAGGTATGGGGCAGGGATAAGATTTGATTTTAAATCCCAATTAATTTTGGGGCAGGGAATGGTATATTAGTCCCCGCCTCATTTTAATTTTGACATGGCACTCATACAGCCTTTATTCTTAATTGTAGCCAACAATTACTTCACTGTTAGGTTTTTAGTTTGTCTTGGCATATATTCCATATCAAAGCGATGTTTTTCTTGTATCGATTAGTGGTCTTAGGATTGATGATTTGAAGCTTCAAAGAAAGGCTCGGCCACATTTCATACAAGTTGGTGTTGTTCAATGAGGAATCTGTTTCATTGCACAATAAAGGTAAAATAGACCTCATTCCTCTTACAAGGCTAAGCACACACACACAAATCATTCATAAGTGTCCCTGCATGGTTGTGCACATTTTATATAACACATTCACATGTTTTAGTATGCTCATGCATTGAACTCAAATGGTCATACATTGTAGAATTGCATGTTCTAAGACTATGTCTAGGAAATGGCATACATGTGTGATCTTGTGTTTAATTGTTGTGTTTCTTGTATTTTGGACTTGAACATGATCTCATATGATTCCTTATTAAGTCTCAGTCATTTCGGTTACTCATTCATTAGGTTTCGAGTCCAAACGATGTAGATACCCTATTTTTCGTTCTCATTTGTTGAGTTATTTTTATCGTCGTATTCTGAGATGAATTCTTAACCCTTTGTCAAAGTTTCATAGTCATCATTGTGCATGAGGGAGTCATGATTCATAATCTGAAGATGAATTCAAAATCGGAGTTCGGAGGCCTAGATACGGCCAAGCTTGGTGGCCACGTGTGGAGGTCGTATGCCACACGGCCAAACAGGCCCTCTGCCCACGTGTGCCACATGTGCCCCACACGGCTACTGATGTGGCACCACGTGATTGGTGGCTTCTTTCCTTCTCTCTCTTCCTTTTAAATATTTCCTTTCCCTCCCATTTCATTCCAAGAAGAAAAAAATTAGAAAATCTCACACCAGAATTTTCTCTCAACTTTTTCTCATTTTCCAAACACCATAACTTTCTCATACGAAGTCAGAATTGGTTGATTCAAGTTGGAGATTGTTCATATTCTAGTACTCTACCTTTTCCAAGTGGTCTTCTAGCTGTTTGATCAAATTTTCAAGTGGTTTCACCATCAAAACCAAACCAGCTAGTGATTGCAAGGTAGTTGTCATATCTTTGAGATTTCTTCTTTTATAATCTTCAATTTGCTTGGGGTTTCTTCTTCTATATGTATGTATATGTATGGTGAATTCTATTGAGAAAGATAGCTTCACAATTAATCCTAATCAAAAGTCTAATTAGAGACATATGTGAACTAGTTTCTTGGATTATAGGTTTTTCACATGTTTGAGAGTTGTATTGTAATTAGATTGATATTTAGGATTATTTCTGACTTGATTGAATCATTTTATGATTAATAATCCTTGAAATGTGCTTTAATCCTTTGATTGATAATATCTAGGATTAATGCTTGTATATGTGTTTTTTAGAGACATCTAGGATTTAATTGATTTATCATTATATCCTTACTCTAAATCTTTGGCTAGAATATTCATTGAATAAATTTTATGATTCTAGCATTTTTGTGTATGTTTGTAACATCTTGAATATGTGTTTCATGATTATGATTTATTCAAATGTTATTTGTGTGAATGAAACTAGGAGCTTTTGTGTTAGGTGTTTTTCACATACTTTAGGTTTAATTCATGTTTTGGCATCTAGACTATATTACTTGTGTTCTCACATGTTTAGGTCTAGTTGTTCCGTAGAATGTATTGATCACATGTCCTATAATGAATTGATTGTTTGCATCATTTTCATTTACATGATCACACTAGGAAGTCCTTGTAAAAGGCATGAAGTCTTGACTAGGACAAGGTGTCCGGATAGTCAAGCAAGGAAGACTTGGTTAGGACAAGGCATCCGAATAACCAAGCAAGAAGTCTTAACTAGAGTCGGGATGACTTGGATAGTTAAGCAATAAGTCATGGCTAGGATTGGGAAGGTCCGGATAGCTATGCAAGGGAGGCTTTCTAGAGGCATGAGTGTCTTGGATAGGGAGTTGGCTACAATATTGGTAGGCCTAGGCGTTTGGTATGACATAAACTCCAATAGAGTATGGTACATGGGATGTGTATACATGCTTGAGGAATTTCTAATCATCCAATGATGTTGGTTTGGTATGGAGTCCAATATATGGTGGTTTCGCATCCTTGAGGGTTTTTGTATCTTCCAATAGGGATTGGGTAGACATAGACTCCAATAGAGAATAGATTATAGGTTGGTCACTTTTGAGGAATTTCTAATCTATCATCCAATATATATAGTACCCAATGGTTGTAGTTCAACCCATGAATGTTTCCTCCATAGAGGTTTTACCACGTTAAAAAATATCTTGTGTTAATTCTTCTTATCTCTATCTCTTATATTTGTTATGTGTATGTTGTTATCTTGTTGCATATTATTCACTTGAGATGTATATTGGAACAAGATTTTGTAAAATGTGATTTGTGAACAAATTCATTTGATCATATTTGTATATATAATTCTTTTGTATAGTGTTACCTTTGTGTATTGTTATATTTGTTAATACTTGTAATACATTGAACAAATATTGAAATACAAGTATTTCTTATTATTAAGTTTTTGTGTTATTATACCTCATGCAACTAATTGATATACATAGACTATGATTAAATGATCACATGCTTATATTGTCTATGTATGAATTCTTGGTTTATGTGTTGTATGTAAGGCTACATCCCCCATCTCTCACCCCCCCCCCCCCCCCCCCCCCCCCCCCCCCCAATAGGTATGTTTTAAGCTATTTAACTACATTTATGATTAAATGATCACATGCTTATATTGTCTATTATGAATTCTTGGTTTATGTGTTATATGTGAGGCTACCTTGAGGGACAAACGTAAGTTTGTTCAAGGCATTGAAAGAGGTGTAAAAACCTATTCACCCCCCACCCCTAGGTATGCTTTAAGCTATTTAACTACGTTTGTATACTTTCATTCACCATTTAAAATATCTTACTCTTTCAACCAATGCATGACTAATGATATGTATATTTCAATAAATGCGTGATGTACCTTTGGTAATTTAGTTTGTGATAGACTTACTATTGAAAAAGAATGGTGTAATATTCATGTGTTTGGTAATTTAGTTTGCGATAGACTTAATATGAATTAGAATTTATTTATTTTTTTAACTATTTTTTTTCTTCAATAATTTAATATATTTTAAAGACTAATTGACACTTGTGATTATGGCTTACAATATAAGGTGTATAATTATTAATATTGTTTTAATCAAACGGGGCGAGGAAAAGTGGGGCAGGTACCGGGAGCCCTCTCCCCAAATATGGATTCCCCGTTATAGGGCAGGGACGAGAATCCTAATTATATTTAGGTTTGGGGAATGTGGACGGTATCCACGCCCCGTACTCATCCCATTGACATCCCTACTGATAAGTGATAAAGAATCTGGGTTTTTCAAATTTCTGGGTCAAGATTTGGGAGGAAGTCTTCTGGAAATAAATGATTGAGAGAATCGCAAAAAAGAAACCTAAAGAAATCATAAAGTGAAAGGGTAATGGAAAAATGAACAGGTGAAGCATATATATATATATATATATATATATATATATATATTTATATATATATTGGTGGAGATGGGTTTTTAAACAAACCACAAAGTGACGTCACAGAGTAAAGAGGCGAGAAAACAAAGAGGTGTGGGCTAAGACGTGAAGGTCAGATCACATCACGTTGCCTGGAAAAGCCACTTGACAAACCTACTCATGTAAGGACACATGTTGCATCATAGAGATCCCAAGCCTCCAAACGTCGTCGTCGAGAAGTCCAATCATCGGGACAATTAAATGTTCATGGATGCAATTAAAACACAACATTAAAAATTTCAAGTTAGTGGAAGCACCATAATTGCTGCATTAATGGAGATAACGACAAAATTAAAGAAAGGAATCTTTTTAAATACCTTTCGCCGAGTATATGCCAGCAAGTATAGATGAGAAATGCAGCGAGCATGACTATGCTGAAAAACACGATGAGTACAAGTTGAAACAGGATACTCGGCTCAGGTATTTAAGAGGGTATTTTTATATATGAAATTTACCCGAGTGACGTGTCACCTGAGAAGAGCTAAAATATTGGAAGGGAAACTAAGCCACATCAGCAAAAGCCAACCAATCAACCACCCAGGATACGTCATCAAGGCAAGCCACGTCACAAGATTTATCAATGAAGTCACATTTACGTGCCAAGTAAACCGAATCGGGCAAGAGATCAAAACAGGCAAGGAATCTACTCTCCGAAGATCTCTGGTCAACGAGACCTTCTTGTCTGAATAAAGAAGTTTCCAATTCTGCTAAGATGTGGGATTGGGAGACCTATTCAAATACATAAACTGGGGATTACACTCCAATAAGGAAACAAACATATCTTCCTCAAAGGTGGTAGTGCTCCAATCAAGCAACAAATCAAAGCCAATCAAGAAAGAGCCCAAATCAGCTTGCACTACCAGAATCTCAACAAGATACTAATTAATGGGTCCATTGCTTGTGCACCAAGAACTAGGGTAACCCTAGGACAAGCCATATAAATACAACCATGCATTCATTGTAAAAGATCATCAGCAATTTACGCTTACGAGAGAGAGAGAGAGAGAGAGAGAGAGTGTGTGGAGTGTGTAAACCGATATTTCATAGTAAAGCCTTTTACCCACCGTCGCTAGCAACCGTGGATGTTTCCCCACTTTTGGGGTTTTACCACATAAAATCACTATGTTATTTCTCTTTATTTTTATTTTTGTTCTTTCTCTTTGTTTGCCTAAATAGGTTGCACACATCAGCTTGTTGACCGACTAACTTTCTACAAACCAGAAATCACTGTCAACAAAAATCACAAAGAGCTATATTGTATCATATTAAATAAATTTTTATCACAAAAGTGTGTGTATATATATATATATATATTATTTATCCCAATTAAGACCAACAATGTCATATCATAATTAAAAGAGATTTTAAATTGTTCCGATTTCAATACTTTTCTAGATATAAAATTTCTTCTGATATGTACTATTTAAACAGTTACCGTCAAAAGTAAAAGGGATAATTACCCCGGTGGCCATCAATTTGGTGACACTATCAAAATGACCACTAGATTGGGAATTCATTTCAAAATGGCCATTTTGGCGAACCTTGTGACACTAGTGATCATTCCATCAAACACTATTAACTTCTTGTTCACTTGGTATCAAAATTGTCATTAGTGTCATTTTTTTCAAAATTGGCCATTCAAAGCCATTCCAAGTTGTAAATTTTTTTTCAAAATCTTACTAATTAAATTAAAATAAAGACAAAAAATAACAAACAAAATCTAAAACTAAAATTGGTAGGAGGCTTATGGCTACTATGTTCTCCTAAATTATAATTTTGAAAAGATGGAGCCTCCATAAAAAATGAAGGAGAAGGCCACTGCTACTCCCACATTTATTATTTTTATTGATTTTAATATTTTTAAAATAATCCAAGCTGTTAGATTTTGAGTTCATTTGTGTGCTTTTGTGGAGGTTTTTGGGCTAATAGGAATGATTTTGTTCATAAAGGATAAACTAGATTGGTGAAGTATATTTTGGAAGGGGTAACAAACTATATGGAGGATCAGATTTGGATCAATGAAAAATTAGTGTTTTTTATTTATTTACGGAGCAAGGTTTATTTCAATATATATATATATATTAAAATTAAAAGAAAATAACATACTTTGTAATGTGTGGGATGTATTTACATGATATAATTATTTAAAATAATTTAGACTAATTGGCACTGATACCCCTAAACTCTTCCAAAATATGCATTATGCCCCTCTCGTTTTTTTGGCAAACACTTGGATTTATTGCCCCCTGTGAGGGAGCATCTACAGTCGGTTTTTGCTAATTTATAAAAGTTCAGGGGGTTTAGTGGCGGAAAAAAAAGTATAGGGGGCATAGTGCATATTTTGAAAGAGTTTAAGGAGGTATTAGTGTCAATTAGCTTAAAATTTAATATGGTGTAAATACAAAAATCGGTGTACATACAATTTTCCATGGGTGCAAATACCGTCACTCAATATATATCCCAACCCAACCCAACCCAACCCAACCCAATTTTGGTTGAGTTGGGCTTTTAAGCCTAATAATATAATGGCCATTTTGATACCAAATGAACTAGAAGTTAACAGCGGTATTTGATGAAATGGTCATTAGTGTCACAATGTTCATCAAAAATGATCATTTTAAAACCAATTATCAATCTAGTTGTTATTTTGATAGTGTGTCACCAAATTGATGGTTACCGGGTAATTATCCCGAAGTAAAATTAAAAGTTATCCCAAACAGAATAATGATCCACGTGACAATTAATAAAGAGATACACATAACGATTTAATTCAATTAAGAGTCCAATTATTGATGACAAATTAATATACAAGGTTGGGACGTACTACATGGTTACTGAAATGATCATATACCCACATATAAATGAATCTGTAAATGGCCAATAGGGGTGTAGCTCAGCTGGTAGATAGACGAGCTTGGGGCTTGGGCAAATAACTCCCAGATCAGCGGTTCGAATCCTACCAATGATGAAAGCTTTCAACAAAAAAAAATTCTGGTTCCGAATTAATAGATATTTTAAAATAATAATAAGAGACAGTGATATCTAGAGCCACTGATTTGGTGAAGCGGTCCCTAAATGACCATTAATTTTTCAAAATGGCTCAAATTAGCCATTTCATTGAAATAATGTATCAATTGTTGCCACTTTAGCCATTAATTGTTTGAAGTCCGTTTACTTATGTCATAATCCGTTTGCTTATGTCATAACCTATTAGAATCGAGGTTAAAATAGTAAAACAAGAAGGGGCAATATTGTAAAATCATCAAGTCACCACTTAGGGCACAATTTGACAAAGATATTCAAAGCGTTATTTCACTTTTCTTCTCAATAGAAGGTCTACAACAATGGAGGATTATCTTGAACGGAATAGGAGAAGGACAATTACGAGATATGGATTACAAGGTATTGCATATCACACGACTCATATTTCTTTTCTAAGATCAAAGTTTTTTTTTTTTTTTTTTATGGTTTATTGTATGATCAGCTTTTTTTTTTTTTAGCTGTGTTTCATCTTTCAATTGAGAGATGTCTCATAGCCCACTCATGTGAGTATGTGACCACCATCAATTGACTTTCCTGAGAAAATCCCCAAGAAAGTTTTTTATATCTTTTTCTCTTAGCTGAAAGAGACTCTATGCTTCCTATTTGTATATTCTTTGTACATGAACGTGCACTTTGGATGATTAGCATTGCACATATGAATATTATATTATATATATATCAGTAGCATTTATTTTTGTATCAACAAAGACAAGACAATATAGACTTTGTAATATAATCATACAAATTATTCCATGACATCCATAAAATTTTTATTCTTGCTACTATATTTTGTGTTCCATCCATAAGCATATTATTCTTGCTATGTTTCTTTGGCTTTGGTTTTGCACTGCATGTTTAGTTTTGTACCTGTTGCTCTGTTTTACTCTGTTTTTTGCATTCGTCTTCGGTGTTTGTTGAGCTTTTAACTCTTGTTGTTGTTGTTTTGCCTTGTCTCTTTCCTTTTGAAATATATTAGTGCAATTCAAAAAAAAAAAAAATTATAATGCTTCTACAAACCCTGTTTTATCCAGAACAATCCTCCAAACCCTAATCTGATCCATATATTAATTAATGCTTCTACATTAATCTAAAGTGAAACCCAGGAAAAAAAAAAAAAAAAAAAAAAGCTAACTAATTTGATTGATGTTATATATAAATATATATGTGAACGAATGAGCTCATGGATCTATTTTGAAATAGTTTTTTTTTTTTTTTTCCTGTTCTTTAGCTTTGAGCATCTAATTATTTTTATATTGTATATAATGGATATTAAAGTTAAAATATCAAAGTGAGTGTTGGAATTTGACCTGAAATGAGTTGCAGATCAAGTAATTTATTCATGTTGAACAAATGTGTGTTTGCCTGTAAAATTAGATAGAAGAGGCTTTTAATGCACGTCTAGTTTCTGTCAAATTTTACATTTGCATAGACATATTACATAGAATAATACATAGTAATACATATTACATAGAATTTGGCAAATTATATAGAGTAAGATATAGACATATTACATAGAGTAATATATATATATGCTTTTGCCCTCTATGGCTCTCTCTCGGGTCAGCGAGTTAATTGGGAAAAATCTTCCATATTTTTTGGCAGAGACATCTTTGGGTCTCGAATTACTAATTTTCTTTCAATGTCTAGGATGTGCAAGGGTGGTGATTCAATGACTTATCTAGGGGTCCCTCTTTTCATTGGTGCGCCTAAACGTCGACGGTTGATCCCATGGGCTGATAAAATTAAAAGTAAATTGGAATCATGGAAGGGTTTCTCTCTTTCAATGGCAGGTAGATTATGTCTTATTAATTCAGTGATTACAAGTTCCTTTTTGCATTCTTTTCAAGTTTATCGTTAGCCTTCCTCTCTTTTGAAAGATTTAAATGCTGCTATTCGGAATTTTTTTTGGACTGGTTCGACCGATGGTCGTAAATCTGTCCAAGTTGCTTGAAAATCTTGCTGCAGGTCTAAGGATGGTGGTGGTATTGGTGTTAAAGATCTTGATATTCTTAACAAAGCTATGCTTAAGAGGTTCACTTGGATGTTGTTGACTGAGGAGTCCTTCGTATTCACTTATCTTCGGGCTCGGTTTTTCACCTAGGATCACAAACCTAGAACATGGTATGTTGTTTCTTCTGTTTGGCCAGGTCTAAAATTGCATTATACTCCCTTGATGATTGAGTCTAGGTGGTTGGTTGGTCGTCACTCTAAGGTTCGTTTTTGGACGGATAATTGGTTGGGAGATCCGTTGATTGACCTGGTTGAAGATAGGTCTTCAATACAGCCTCCGCTAGATTCTGTTGTGGGTGATATTTACTCTGATGCTACAAGATGGGATATTCCTGTTTCTTTTAAAGCTTTTCATCCGATTGTTGCTTATGAGATTGAGAAGGTGGTGGTAAGCACTGATCCAGATTCGTTAGTTTGGACATGTTCCTTGGATGGTGTTATTTCTTGTAAATTTGCTTATGATTCTCTTTCTGAGGTTAGGAGTTCTATTTTTTGGGGCAAGCAGATTTGGGCGTCTTTTATTCCTCCTTCTCGCTCTATCCTCATTTGGCGATTATTTCATGGTAAGATTTCTACGGACATTGCATTGCGTGTCAGAGGCTTTATTTCTCCTTCTCGTTGTCAGTTTTGTTATGCTACAGAGGAAGACTTAAGACATCTGTTTCTTGACTGTCCTTTTGTTCGTGGGTTGTGGGATGTTGTTTCCTTTACTTTTGGCCATAAGCTTAAGTTGGATGGTACTTGTTTAGACCTTTGGCAAGAGGCTATAAGGGTTGTCTTTAGCACTTAAATAAAAGCTCTCTGGCGGGTTTCTATCATCACGGTTTTCTGGGTGGTGTGGTTCCTCTGGAATCAAGCTACCTTTGAGGGTGGCACGTCTGATTTTGCCGATGCTCTTTCCTTGATTTGGCGTTCCGTTCGCGAGGCAGACTCCCTTCAACCTAACACTATGAAGAATTCAGTGGATGAGCTTCAGACTCTTCAACGGCTTCATGTCTCTGGTCGTCCTCCCAAGGCTCCTCGCATTTTAGAGATTAATTAGTGCCCTCCCCCGCCGGGCTGTCTTAAGGTTAACACGGACGAGGCTGCTTTTGGTAGTTCAGGTCTTGCTGGTTGTGCAGGGGTTTTTCGCACATGTAGGGGTTTCGTTAAAGGTTGTTTTGCTATTCCTCTTGGTGTCTGCTTTGCTTTTGAGGCTGAATTGGCCGCTGCCGCTTACGCTGTTGATTATGCTTGGACTTTTGGCTGGCGTCGGTTATGGTTGGAGAGCGATTCGACTTTTGTAGTGAATATCCTTCGTTCTAGGTCTCGTAAGGTTCCTTGGCGTTGGCGCCCCACTTGGAATAGGTGTTTGAGCTTAATCTCTCAAATGGACTTTACTGTCACTCATATCTTTCGGGAAGGTAACCAAGTTGCAGATAGTTTAGCTTCCAGGAGCCCCGGTATTGTCTCTCCTACTTGGTGGTGGACCGCTCCGAGTTTCTGCAGCTCTTTTATTTTCGATGATTTTTGTTGCAGACCTTCTTTTAGGTTCTGTTAATCTGTTTTCTTTTTTTGTTTTCCATTCTCTTTTGTTCTTTTTCTTTTTTCTTTAATAAAATGTTGGGCTGGACCCCAACAACCTTATCAAATAAATAAATAAATAAATAAAAATACATATAGGTGTTTTTTCTTTGCTGGGAGGGCGTTTTTCTTTTTTCTTTTGCTTCATGATGTAGGGGTTTGATGGCTTTTGCTGGGGGTTTTGTGGCTTCTTTCGTACTATCTGTTTCTTGGTTGTGTTGCCTTTGCCTTCACGGCTTTTCATCAATAAATTTTGTGGTTTCAAAAAAAAAAAAAAAAAAAACATATATACACACACATGGCTTAAAGTTAACTTCACAATTACCCAAAAAAAAAAAAAAGATTACTAATTTGTTGTGCCTTTATATTATCTAACACTTGGCATTTACTTTATTGAAGAATTTGAACCAACGAACTGAAACTTTAGTTGATGTTCCAGACATTCAAAATGAATTTGTGGATAGTAACGAAGATGGTGCAAGGGTATGAGCTTCAATTAGTGTACTTAGAACATGTTTTCTTATGTTGTTTTGCAATTTATAAATCTGACATTGATTTCATTTTGCAGATAATGACTCAAGAATCTACAAGGCAACAAATCAATATGGACAACATTTAGCAAATCTTAGCTAATTTTAGGACTTTGAAGCAACATTATGCAACCAATCTAATTCCACATCTTCACCCAAATGACCCTTTACTACACTATTTTTAGTCTGAAAACCAAGTTGAAGAAGAACAGCCGCAGGAACAACAAGCTCAAAAAGGAAAAAGTAAGAAGAAAATAACCGGTGGCCTAAGAAAGAAGTAGAAGACAAACTGAGTCTTGAGTTTTGAGTTTTTTAGTCTAGACAGCTTTATATTGAGTTTGGATAGGTTCTTTAATTTTTTTTTATTTTTTTTTAAATACAACATGCAGACCCGTTGATTGATGCATCCTTGACTTTCTTTCACTACTACAAAAAACGCAAAAGAAATCAGTTTATTTTTCATTTCATTTTTTGTGTGGTTTTGTGTTCTGCTGGAGATATTTTTGTGTAAACTTTTTCCTTAAAACTGTATCTTTTGGCAAGGAAATAAATTTTTTCATCCATGCTGGGTTCTTCGATTTTTCGATACGAATCCAACGGTATAAAGAACGTAAAATTCTGAGTTGTATTTTGAAAGTTATGATCAATTATTCAGTCAAATATCAGAAGCAACGCACAATCCGAGAGTGAGGTGTGTTCATCGCTCTTTTTCCTTAAAACTGTATCTTTTGGCAAGGAAATAAATTTTTTCATCCATGTTGGGTTCTTTGATTTTTCGATGCGAATCAAACGGTATTTTGAAAGTTATGATCAATTATTTAGTCAAAGGTTAGAATCCACAAGTGAGGTGTGTTCATCGCTCTTTTTCCTTAAAACTGTATCTTTTGACAAGGAAATAAATTTTTTTGTCCATGCTGGATTCTTTGATTTTTCGATATGAATCCAACGGTATAAAGAATGTAAAATTCTGGACGGCATTTTGCAAGTTATGATCAATTATTCAGTCAAAGGTCAGAAGAGACGCGAATCCACGAGTGAGCTGTGTTCATCGCTCATTTTCACACTTTTCCAAATTGATTTTTGGAATATTTTCTGAATGAAAACTGTTGGTTTGCATGTCTAATTTCTTGTATCAAAATTTGAGCAAATAACGTTGAGTATTTTTAGAGATATGCACTTGAATGTGGATATAGGTCAGATTTGAATAGTTCACAGTGATGGAAATAATGGTCTTTTTGGGACTCCACCCACCAATTAATGGTGTATAGTGCTATTTTATTCTTTAGGAGTGTCATGTCATAGATAACGGCAGCTTTCGGTTAGTTTTAATTGAATGGCTGCCAATGAACAATGTTTCGTCAAAATGGTGATTTTGGAACAATTTGAATAGTCGGTAGCCTTTTTGGGACTCCATCCACCAATTAATGATGTCTAGTTCTATTTTCTCTAATAATAATAATAATAAATAAATAAATAACTGTAAATGTAAATAGACAAGAAAAAACAGCCTCTTATGTGTCTTATCCCATCTGTTCCTTTGTGCAGAAATGGCAACTGCAACTGCTTCTTACCTTTGCTTTCTGTCTAAAACTCCTGAATTCTCCCTCTCAAACCAATCTCTTTCCAATTTTTATTTTAAGCCCATTTTCAGCTCCTTCATTCCAACCAACAACACTTTTTATAAACCAGCCAATAATGTAAAGCTCTACAAGAGACTCAACTGTCGTCTCTCCTGCAACAACAACAACAGCAGCCAGTACGAGGTACGAGAAAACTGAACATTCATTCATGCTTTCCTGCATTTGGGTCTATTCTATCTCATTTGTTATACTTATACAATGCAGTTTTCTGATGGGTCTTCAGAGATTGAGTTAAGATTACAGTTAGGTACTGGGGAAGATATTCAGAGTTTCAAAGATGTATTTGTTGATGCTCATGGTAGCTCTTTGACTGTCAGATTAAAGCGCTTTGGGTCACTTCTTACACTTATAGAAACCCACCAGCTGTTTGATAAAATCAAGCCTTCTGAAACAATATGGTTTGTGAAGATGAACATCATGATACATTTCTTTTAATCGCTTTCTATGGAGGGTTTCGGTGTTTTATATTAAATTGTTTTGAACTGCAGGTATATAGATGATGACCAATTGGTTATTAACATGAAGAAGCAGGACCCAGAATTGAAATGGCCTGACATTGTTGAGTCATGGGAGTCCTTGACTGCCGGTTCTATGCAACTTCTTAAAGGAACTTCAATCTACCTTGTTGGGGATTCAACTGAAATTAACGACAAAGTGGCTCGCGAACTTGCCATTGGTCTTGGGTATACTTCTATCTTCCTTTTCACTCAATAGTCCCCTGCTAATCTGTTTTCACCTAGTTAATAGTCTCAATTGTGGAACTGTATCCGGTACTTAAATACTAACTCTCTAATGGACTAAAACCTGCTTCTTCTTTTTTTTTATCCATATCCATGTGGTGATGTTTTTTACTTTCAGAATTTACTAAATTTAGTTACACGGGGGAAATTTATGACTATAAATGTCACAGTTAAATTGTCTATACTTGCTTGCTCTTCCCTCTTTGGATTTCTTTTATGTGGTCTTTACTAAATGTTTTGTTTGATTAATATTGTCTTTCAGATATACACCACTTAGTACAAAAGAGTTGCTGGAATCATTTGCCAAGCAAACAGTTGATTCATGTAAGTTTTGTTTGCTCTGTCTCTCTACAGCAAGCATATGAGTGCAAATAAATATATTCTAATTTTATATGTTAACAAATTAAATTCGTGGTATGAAAATTTTCATTCGAAATATTAGTGGAAGTACTATGCAAGCTGCAGAAATATCATGCTAAAAGATCAATTAGTTAATGCCTAGGATCTCTAACTAATGAGTCTGTACTTCTTAGTTGTCTTTTCTGTGAAAATACAGGAGAGATTATCTGTGGATTATGGTTAGCAGCATCACGTTGCTAGAAAATGATACTATTGACTCTGGTTGTTGTTTTTCTTATTCAGTAATTCATTTCGAATTTAATAATAAAATTACTTTGATGCAGCCTACTATAAGCTGTTTTTTCTATTAAAGTATCATATTTTGTATTCGCTAATAATCTTATTTTGGCATTGTCTGTCCTCTCCTTAAACTCTAAACTCCTCTAGTTCAATGTAATTTGGTTATTTTCATTTTATTTTTTTTCACAGTTTATCATGCTCAACGATCTACTTAATAAGATTCAACATCTGCAGTAACATTTCTCATATTCATTTATGATCAATTGAATCCAGAGAAGCAAAATAAATCAATAAAGGCTTAGAAAAACATCTGACTGAATACTTCAAGGGACTTCATTACCCATCTTGCAGTGCATTAACAAGTGTTGGTATTTCCAGGGATGCTTTCTGAAGGCTCAGATTCTGTAGCCGAAGGAGAATGTGCTATATTGGAAAGCCTAAGCAGGTAAGTTCTGTGGTATAAATAACTCTTTAGATCTTTTTATTCTGAAGCTAATAAAAATGGGCTTCCTTCCCTCGGTTTGTACTTTGGTGGGTTTTGCAGTCATGTTAGGGCTGTTGTAGCAACATTAGGAGGACAGAAGGGGACTTCTGCAAGGGCTGATAAATGGCGGCATCTTTATGCGGGATTCACTGTCTGGCTATCACAGACTGAAGCCGAGGGTAGCTTGCTTTGACTATTTGTTCAATACTTCGCTTCGATAAGTAACTCTTACTTGTATTTGTCATGTTGTAATTGTGCACCAATGTAGAAGTTGTTCCAGCTTTTCTAGAACCAGCAAACTTACAATTGGGCAAGTTATGGCAATCACAATTCTAATGTCCCATTCCACTGTTCGGTGATCAGAGATCCCATCATTTTGTGGAAGTTGAGAAATTAGTTTACTTTATTGACCAAATCCTTACTAACAGGATACATAGGTTAATATAGCTTGCAAATAGTAAATCTTGGTAACAGGCCCATATAGGAGACCCACACGGTAAATAGATTCCTGATAGAATTATGTGATTTTATTGCCACATAGCTGTTGAATTTAAGTAAGAGATACAGAAATCAGGTTGAAATAATCATGTCTTCTCAAATCAGATGTCACATATAGTTTGCTAGTAAACAGAACTTCCTCCTACTGTTTGTTTTACTAATAAGACATGATCATTCTACATGATTGCTTTGCTAATATCACGCACAAGAAGTTGGAATATTTTTCGTGGCGTAAGGTAATTTGAAAGCAAATGGAAATTCCTAAAATGCTTTGCCTGAATCATCTGTCATACGGTTTTCTTGCTTCCAAATTACTTTGTAACAGGGTCCTTTAAGTATTTGATGTTAAACTATAATGTATGTCCAGCTGTGGTTATTAAGGCTTCAGGTTTCAGGATCTGATAAAATGAAACAGTGTTCTTGATCATTTAGTTATTTATGTGTACTGCTTGCAGTTGATTTAAGCTATTCAATGCAGATGAGGATTCGGCTAAGCAGGAGACCAGAAGGCATGTTCAAGATGGCAACTTAGGTTATTCAAATGCAGACGTGGTTGTCAAGCTGCATGGTTGGGATGCTGATCATGCGAAAAGTGTAGCTCAGGCATCCTTGAGTGCCCTCAAACAATTAATTCTGTCAGACAAGAAACTTCCAGGTACTGATCCATCACATGATGGAAGTCTATACTTTCTTCGCTTCATACTTCACTAGAACACAGATTGATGCTAGGTCTTTAAGCAATGTAGCTACATCTGCAAAGTTCAAACTTATTACTTTTACTAAAGAAGACCAAAAGGAGGATAACGGAAAGTGCAATTTTAATGACTAGTTTATTGAAGCACTGGTTACCTTCATTGTAAAGCTTGTCTTGAGTATACATGATAAATCTTGAGATACAAATAGAAGCATACTAACTCATCATTTTGAGTTGCACCAAAATCAGGACCAAGGACATAACCAGGATTCAACGTTGGGGGATAGTTTAAATTTTCTTGAGTGAACCTTAATGGTACAAGGAAATGCTATTAATTGAAAAGCAAAGATAAACGTAGTTAGGGGGAACATAGTGAGCCTCACCTCTCAAAATGCATAATTTGAACCGAAATTCAAATCACGCTAGAAAAAAAAAAAAAATGCTTTTGTTCAGAGTCTTCGGACTAAGAATGAGTATAGTAAAATCATTTAAAAGATATTTATCTAGCAAAGAATAAATAAGAAATTATGCCAAGTTAAAACGATTTAATACATATGTATGGCATAACTTATTTCACTGATCATGTTCTTTTTTCTTTCATTCTGATTAGATAGTACCTGGTGTCACTCAACCTTAATTAACCATAAAAAATTAATAAGAATGAAAAGTGATACATATAATGTTTAGATTAAAGACAGTTGGAAATGGAACAGCAAGAGCCAAATGACCTTGTCAAATTTTATTACAACATATTAAAGAACAAGTCTCTTACTCAGCTCACTTGTCATTAACTGTGCTCATATCAGGGAGCTTTTTACATATTGCAGAGTTTGGGGAAAGAAATGAGTGGAATTGCAAGGAACCTGTGGGTAGAAATCAAAAGTTGTCAAAATCACTTCATGCATTGTCTATCAATGACATCTGCTTCTAGTTCTTTTCAAATTTCATGATGCTTTAAAATTTAGAACTTATGTTAGGATTATCCGTGTGTTCATGGGATGTGCCTCCTATTCTTGATGTCTTGATAAACTTTTACATATGTGACATTGACAATCTGTCTTCCGTGTTCTGAAGGTAAGAAGAGCCTGTATATAAGGTTAGGATGCCGTGGTGATTGGCCGGATATAAAGCCTCCAGGGTGGGATCCATCAACTGGAGCTGATGCATCTCGTGCTACAGTGTAGCATTAATCAATGTACATTAAAAAACTTAAGTTGTGGTTATCCCTGTGTTCATGGGATGTGCCCCCTATTCTTGATGTCTTGTTGAACTTTTACCTATGTGACATGGACAGTCTATCTTGTGTTCTGAAGATAAGAAGAGCCTGTATATAAGGTTAGGATGCCGTGGTGATTGGCTGAATATCAAGCCTACTAACCTTTTATATATATATATATATATATATATATATATACAATGCCACAACTAGGGGAAAAAAACGTGGGGCGCCACCCTCGTTAACATGATTGAAAGTGCCCCATTTCGGGAGTGCATGTCACCCCGAAACCTTAACAGGAGGGGCAGTGACGGGGATAGGTTCCCCCGACCAGAATCCCCCAACCCCGACTCATATACTAAAAAGTTAATAATTTTAAGTTTTTAATCAACTAAATTGTTTTTACCCTAATTGTAGGGGGTGTATTCAATTTGGACTTTAAAAGTCTTTTATGGAATTAACAAGTTTGGGTTTATTCAATATATACTTTTAGAGACTTTATAAAAGTTTAGTTAATTGTAACCTCCTAAATTTGATACCAAACAAACTGGGATGTTACAGAAATCAGACCTTACAAAAACCTTAAATAACAAGTATTGACAAATAGAATTTTCAATAATATATCTACAAAATACAATACTCAAATCTGACACCGTTCATTTCACTAAAATTTTCAGTCTTACATGATTACAACATTATATAAATCGAGTTCTCACAACACACACACAAGGAATCAAATGCTCAAGCGATACATATCTCCACTAAGTGAATTGAAACACTATCCCTTCTAGATCTAAGAACTTACTCTGCAAAATGTTAGTGACGAGAGGTGAGATGTCAACTCAGTATGTAAATTCATACATAACATGTAAAATAAAATAGCTTTTATAAAATCTTTAAATTCAAAACCTTGATCATAAACTTTTCAACGAATTCCCAACAAGATAGATAATCGTTAACACCAAATTTTCACCTAGCGTTAAACAAAGGGAGGCCCACTCACCATGTGAACTAGGCTTAGTAGGTGGTTCGAACCTGATCGAGGTGCAAAGGTGACCTGTTAATCTTCGTCGAAATCTGGATGTATGGGTGATGAGGTACCTCTCTACAAGGAGGAAAATGGGAAAACAACAATGGTTAGAGGTGATGTCGGCGGGGGGTCAACAATCACTCTCCGACGCTCAAGTTAGAGAGGCCCCTCTTTTTAGGTTTGGTCTCTGGAGAGACTAACAAAACAGTATGAATGTGTGATGAATCAGTTATTTTCCTACCTCTCGAGAATAGGGTTTTTCCCTATTTATATTGTACCTCCTATGGGTAAGGTGTTAGGCACCACTTCTCGTTTCCGTTACCAAATGGCCAGGTGTCATTAGAGGTTATGCCTCCTCGTACGATAGTCTACACCTCAACCATCGAGAATATTTCTCTCTATGAGGGTTTTCCCATTCTAGTAGTGATTGGCCCATGTCAGCCTTAGCGCAACTCCAATGTTGCACTATACAAAGTACCAAACTCCAAAATGGCGTTTAGGAACACTTCAACTGTGTGCCACATTGGCATTAATTACAATTCCCAACAAAATTTTAAGAGTGGTTGAACAGTTGCATGCCAGCTTTGGCGTGCAACTATTCACTACACCAACTTTAATTTTTTTTTTTAAAATTCCTAATTTAACCCTCTCATACTTAATTATAATAATATGTATTTTAAAAATATATATATACCGTTGGAAAGATGCGTTGAGATCTTTAAAATGACACCAATATTGATATACATATTCAATTTATTTAATTTACTTATTAATTATATATTTAAATAATATTAAGAATATTCTTTAAAGATGCTCTTTTTGTATAAAATTTGATGTGGAACATTGTAGTGGAAAAAAAATTGGTGTAAGTATATTCCCTAAAAATACTATTTCAACACCAAATTTGAGTAAAATTTGGTGTCCAACATTGAAGTTGCTTTAAGAACCCAGTTGGAAGAGTTCCTTCGTTGCCACTTTTTCATGGTTTCAAGAGCAGGCAATCGAGTAGCCTCATCTATAGGTGTCATGATTGCCTGCGCCCTGACACCGTCATTTTCTCTCTTTTGTCACTTTTGTTCCTCAGCAAGAGAAAATCTTCAATAGGGGTTTCTTCTACACTTCTATTGGACGCTCTCAACACCTGTCAATGAGACCGTCCCATTGAAGATTTTCTCCCTCCATAATGTATGTTCCCTAGTTTGCTTGTCGGACATTAATTATTTTATTACCTCTTTTATCCTTTCTTGATGTGCAAGTCTTTGAACGATATCTTACTTGGCTTTTAGGAAACTTGGAATGGTTCCACTTCGTGGAAGAAACCCCCTTGTTGGGTAATTTTCTTGCGGTTTTTTGGCCTATCACTTGGTAGCTGGGTCACCATGTGGTGGTATGACAACCAAGTGGGCTAGACCACCCGGTGGCATTTGGCTATCATGTAGCAGTTGCCAGTTGGGTTACTAGGTGACATTTTAATCACCAAGTGGCAGCCTCACCTAGGAGCTGGTACCTTGGAAGAGAACCAGGTCAATCCATTGTTTCAAGTGAAACGATTTTTACCATTTACCCAAATTTGGTGTCCAAATGATGTGGCAACACTCTAATTTATTCATTATACAATTTAAATTAATTTATTCATTATACAATTTAAATGAATAGAATTTAAATGAATAGATTAGAGTGTTACCACATCATTTGGGCATTGGATTTGGACATCAAATTTGGAGAAAGTAGCATTACTTTTTAATAAAACATAAATTAACATTTAAACCAATTTACATAATAAATATCAGTAGAATAATTGAAACATCCTTTAAAATCATATTCATTCATGTTTTTTAATCATAAACATTTCATTGACGATATAAACAATATTAAATCAAAAGATCATAAGCGGTATGTATTAATTATTTTATAAAATTGAAAACAAATAGCTCATGTCTCATAGTGTCACAAATACCCATGTGACGCAACAGTAACTGACGCAACAATAACAGTATGTCACAAATAAGTGTGCACACAATATCCTAGCTTGACTAGTAACATTAACTATGGATAATAAGCCAAAACATAAAGTATATTTTTCTTTACCTTTTTTATCACTTATAAAAAACTATCCTTTCAAATAATGAAATAACAATTCTATATTTAAAGTAACAACCATGTAATTATTTATTAAGGGTGTATACCTTATTAGTTAAGGGGGCGAAGGACGTTCGCAGAGTTTGTGCCTTCCATACTTCTGTACCACCATAAGACTGGTCGTTCTTGGGCAGATCCCGCCCCTAAGCATAAGAGATAGTGGGAAGGTGGCCGGGCATATCATATGAAAAGGGTTTTGGAAAGAAAACCTGACCACTGACCACTGACCACCGACCACCTTTTCAATAACAAAAAACAAAAAGGCGAGCTCATCTGCTTTAATCTTTGATCAAGGAAAAACCCCAGTCAGCCAAGAACTTCAAAAGTTCATCTTTAAAAGAGTTATATAAATCTTTTAGTTTATATTGAAATGATTTAACTCATAAAGATCAAATAATAAAGGAAGAGATGAAGTTAATCCGGTGGTATACCCCTCACACCTACACCACGAGATTATGGGAGAAGGTCTTCCCTCTCTCACAAAAAATAACCCCGATTTTATGTAATATTTCAAAAAAAAAAAAAAAAAAAGATATCCCCTATAATTCATAACCTGATTGCGGAAGCTTAAAACCTCTTTTCCTTTTTTATCTAGGGTAAACGGCTCTCTCCGTATAATTTTATTCCTTAGACAAATTCGAGTATTACATTTTTTTTTTCTTCTTTCCGTCATTCTGGTCTAATTTCCTCCTATGGAAATCTTCTATTTTGTTCCTTCACGGGCTGAGCTGACCTCCATCCTCACCACTCATCTTTTCCTTGGTCGTTTAGACCATTCTACTTTTCACTAATGGCTCAATTAATAATTTGCCTCACCTTTCAGCCCGTGTGTATATAGTTCACTCTCAACTTCCACACCTTGGAAGGTTCATTTTCTGTGGAATTTCTCCGCAAAAGTTTCTACTTTCCTGTGTATCGATCTCTACAGGATTCCTCCCTCTATGGCTCTGGTTCTAGGGTTCTCTTAGGGGCATGATTACTTATAGCTGGTCTCGAGGTCATATGGAACTCTTGGGGTTTCTTCTTCACGTAGTACCCTAAATGTCTGCCCCCATTCCCGTTTCATCTGTTTGTTTATGCCTCTCTTCATCTCCTGTGCTAACTGGTTCCCCATGCTAGTCTTCCCAAAGTCCCCAGATCGACCCAGCTTCCTCCTCCTGTAGGATATTATTTTATTATTAATTGTTCACGTGTTGGCATGGATGTCCAAATGGAATACTCTCAGAGTCTCAGTAAGCTTGAACAATTACTAAGTCTGCTGCCACCTCTCCGAACCAAGGAACAACTAAACACTGTGAAAGCTGTTGTGCTAAAAATATCATCTTTCAGTTCAACAAGTCAAATTATTCTACATTAACAAACAAAATATAATGTTAAACTAATTGAAATTCCAAAACAAAAAAACAAAAAACAAAAAAACAAAAAAAACAAAAAAAAAAACTACATCCTACAATGCTTCCTTCAACAGACCCATTATACTATTCACTTCATGTCGACACATTACTAAACTTCAGCACAATTTCAAACATCATCTTGCTCTTCCAATACCTAAACTTCTGCAGAAAGCACACAACACAGCTGCTCATATTCCAGCAGATGGTCCTAGGGTCAGCTGAAGTTCAGGGGACCCTTCTAAACTCTGCTTCATCTCTTCCACTTCAAGCTTTGATGGTACCTACAAATCGCCATCACAATTTGAATTACGCATTCAGATGAGTTACAAGGAAGCTAATATTTTATAATATAAATAGGTCTGCATACAAAAGTAACCTTTCAAAGTGTGTTAAGTGTGTGTTGGGAGAAGCCCAAAATTTGAGCTTCTCCCAAGAAGCTCTTTTTGAGCTTCTTTAAAAGAGAGTAATAGTCTCAATTACCCTCCGTGAACTTTATCTATTTCCTCATATGTTACCTACTTGATCACTGTGAAAGAACCCCAATTATAAATTCTTGTTATTATCTAAGAGTCTTAATATAGTCTGAGAACCACCTTCACTTAACCCTTGTAGTTGTTTTACTTCTTTTATTCCTATGGGTAAAGATCTATGCTCATGTCTTTAGGTTTCCTTATCCAAAATTAATAATTAGCTTCTTAGTTTTTCTATTCTACAAAAGCCCTCTAAAAAGTCGATGGATCATTGTCCAGGAGTTAGCAATATTGAACCCAGGACCAGCCAAAAGGATTTGCATGCAAACTAAATTGCAGCAGTATACAAACCATACCTTACACTGAAGAACTGTTATTGTAGACCTCAACAAAACATCTCCGACTATCAATCTCAACCTCTTCACAAACTCATCTCGGTTAATCTTCTTTGCCTGATAAAATATCCAAAAAGGGAGGGAGGGTGAGAGGTATTAAGAGGGGAAAATATAAAAACATTAGAAATATTTCAATGAAGCAGAAGTCTGACAACAAAAAATGCCATTGGACATACCCTGAAGAGTTCATAATGATTGGTTATTAGTTCCATGTTTTTAGGCGGAACTTTATTTGAAATAGCAGCAAACAACATAGAAAAAGGCATCCAAGGGGATTTGGGAGCCCTTGGTGAGCTTGAATTCGTACTAGGAGCTTTTCCCAGAGATCCTCCAGAATCTGAAATTGGATGACTTCCCTAAAAACAAATACACAAAAGGCTACTAAATAAGCTCATAGTATGGATTATTAGTATGAAAACCCGTATTTGAGTTGATGGATCTTCAAGTAAGACCATCACTACTCATAAATTAAGTGATTACAGACCTTTTTTATTTGTGCTTATTCACATTTTGTTACTGGTGATATTAGTGTTTAAATTATTCTACTTAACTGATGGTGGTTTAAGATTTTGCTTATCGACATCTCATGAATACTTGGTCCTAGCAACTAACATATTCACACTGAAGTAAGAAGACATCAAGAGAAAAAAAAAGGCCAATACTGAATCAATTAATAACAAACAAACAGAAACGAAAACATAATGAAATATTTAGGAGACTCACCATATCAACTGCAGAGGATTCTAATCGCAAATGGTCCTGAGGTCCTTGCGAAGATGTAGTTATTGCTGAAACAGCATGCTGACTCTCACTTCCGATCAAATTCCCTGTAGGAACAACAATATAGACTACTAGTGCTCAAGTACTAAAAATGTTACAAGAAGGAAATTCATGATATTCATACAGCATTCGCAGAAGACACGGCCGACTAAATCATTGAACCAATAGGTGGACTGATGACAGACCTCTTGAATGCAAAAGGCCCGACCAAGAGCAAACATCTCTACAAATCATGTATCAGTCCTGTTTCTTAAAATAACTTTTAACCCTCGACATTCAAGTTTGACACAAACTGGATGGTTGAGTTTGATTTGTTGGTTTCCAACCATCACAATCAATTTGCTGTGTACCATTAGACCAATTGTTGATTGGAAACACTCATAATGTAAATAGAATAAAAAGTGAAAATTCAATGTTAGGAGAAAGAATTTATCATATCAAACAAACAGAAAACTCTAAAAGGAGTAATATATCACCTTCAGCACTGGAAGAGACCTTGAAACTAACAACAAATTCTGGAAAAATATGGGTATTCATATTCATATTCCATACTATGAAATGTTTTGGGTTTTGAAGATCATCCACTCCACTATCAAAATCCTCGGTGCTGGGATGGAATTGTTTGGTTCCAGGGCACAATGGCTCCATATTTCCCATTATTACACGACAAAATATCATGTGTCGTACTCCATTTTCGTCAACATCACAAAAACTTGCACTGTGGACAAATAAAAAATTATATATAATTCCCCACTATAAATAGAAAATAAAACAATGCATAAATAATAATACAAATGATAGGAAAATGTTAAAAGTAACTAAAACAGCCCTTTACTTGTTTAGCACAAGGTTCTCATCATAGAATAATAAAGTACATATGTTCAATGAATTGATTAATCGACAAGGAAAACTCAAACCTGGTGTCAGGTGCCGCAGTTAGGTGGACACCAATGCCATAAGCAGACCTGGTCATGGATGTTCCACAATGCCCAAGCCCGTACATCATTATTGTGGACAATGCTACTTTAGAAGTAGCAAGCCATGCATATCGTACATTCGTGTGTCCACGATACTTTTCTGTAATTTCGAGCTGCTTCTGGAAAAGCTCAAAGCGAGCTTGCATTGAAGCACTAGAACAGCGATTTATATCAAGTATGCCTACACCACCAAAAGGGCTCATGCCCTTGATAAAAATCTTCTGCACATCATTAGTATCTAACTTCTCATCACAAAATTCAGACCCAGTGACTAAGCTGAGCTTCTTATGTTGATTTTCCTCCGTAGTTTGATCCAATTTTCCATCAGGTTTCCGGTTGCAGCTATCCTCAACTTCCACAACATACTGGTTGCTGTCAGGTTTTTGAGCAATTTGAATCTGCTTAATAATAGCATTTGACTCCCCACTGCATTCCTTCACCTTAGACTGATCCAGTCCAGCTATGTCTATTTCAAGCTGAAGCTTGATCTCATGAGGCCCATAAGACTCCCTAAACATGGGTTCATGATCTTTCCCACACTCATTTTGGCAGCAGATATTTAATTCATTGCCATCAGAATAAGTTTCAGGAAAGAAGCAAGTACCTGCTTCATCAATCCAGGCAATAGGTTGTTGTGAACCTGTCTTCAAGTCCAGTCGAAACATATGCAAGAAATCAAGGACAAAACGTTGACCATCACACTCAGCCTCAACAACTGCCTTCTTTACTTGAAGATCTTTCTTCACCAAGGCAACAAGATGCTGAGGAAAATCAGTCCATTCACCATTCTCATGGAACATCAAACGTTGTGGAATCCCAGATTTCATAAAATTTGAATAACACCGGAGTAAAGATCTTCTAAAATGACATCCTCTCACGAGTTTACTCACACCACCATTTAATTTCCTTCGCTTCTGTTGTAACTCAGTGCGGGAAGCTCCAGCAAGATATGTTGCATACCGCGCTGCTCGCTTTCTCTTCAAGCCAAGCATAACTCTACGGTTACTATCCAACACCTTTGCGATCTTTGCATCCATTATTTCTACCAACTATATCAATTCCTAACAAAAGGTTAAACAAGGATTCAAAAATACAGATATAAACAACTCTACTCTACCCCTTCCACCAGTCTCAGAGAAACAACGCCATTGAAGTAAATTGGAAAACCCTGTTACAGAGAGAACTAGTCAGGATACTTGAGATCAGAAATGAGTTATACACAGATTGCGACAATACAATTAAAGCTAACATCAAACATTAGACAACCCATAAATCATCCTAGGGACCAAATAAGAAAAAGAAACCAAAATGCTCTCACTTGGAGGAAAAAGTTGGCCCACTAACAGCTTTATAAACATATAAGATATACTTAGATTTGAAAATCAAACCCCCAACACCTCTAGATGAATCCCATAACCGCTTTCTATCAACTTTTGGTTTGACTTCATCCAGCATTAATAAAAGCTTGTCTAACATTCAAATGGTAACAATAAAAAATCGAAGGCTTTGTTAGAAGAGTAGATAAAACCCAATTTTTCACGTTTTTTTGTCCAATTATACCAATCCACTTTATTCACACATCTCTCTAGGCAATGAAGCAGAAGCAGCATAATAATAATCATTCCCCCATAAGGGACACTAAGGTACATGGACAAGAACTGCAGCTCTTGTTTCTGTTTTATAAATAAAGACGGGTCATGCTACTATACAACTTTTGTATAGCTACAGGTAGTTATGAAAGGGTCCACGAATTGATTTCTTGAACCATCAGATTTCAATCCAATGGATACCAATTGTCTTGTAACCATACTAACCTATATAGTACAAAAACCTAATAAATACATGCATGCATACACACCATATTGCAAATATTGCTGTCACTATATATTTTTGTAAGAAAAGAGACAAAACTGTTCACTCTGAATACATACATGCACAAGCACAATACTGCAGTATTTATTTACTCAATTATCATGCATAGTACCCCAGGCAATATACTGTCAAACAAATAAAAATCAAAACAAACCCTCAAAAAACAATTCTTTCTAAAATAGAAAAAATCAGATACCCTAGAGGAAAAATAAACCAACTTGGTCAAATCAGGTTTAACCAATTGACTAATTGGTAACAATAACTAAAATTCACAACACTTACTCAAATGACTTTACAAGTCAAGGATTTGAATTTTGGCAAATTAACCTTCAATGAACAGAGGTCAGTTCTTTTAAAACCAGAATGGAACAAGTTACAAAAGGATACACACAAACTAACCTGATGAAATCAAATTAACTTGATCCACATATTTGTGAGAATACTTGATGACTACAAAACTTACCGAAAACCTTTACATCTAACATATAGTCATTCAATGACTGTTCCAATGCCTACACCTGTATACTCAAAGATAAGAGTGAATCTGAAAGGGGTCATTTAATGTCTTTGGGTTGAATACCATCATATTAGTCCTTCATCAGAAGATGATTTATAAAGCGTCATGGAATGTTTCCTTACACAGATATGCATGCAAAATATATATATATACATATATATATATTTCTAAATAATGCTTGAAATAAGGGCGTACAACAAAAATTATATAAGCAACATCTATACATACATACATAACATGCACAATCAAATTTAGTATCTAGCTAATAAAAACATGCACTTAACATGACTGCTGTTATTAGAGGGATATTATAACTATCAACCAAGATTTCAATTTTATTATGGAACAAAACACAATACATAAAATACAACAAGTCTGTGACCAAGATATAAAATATACAAAACAACAGCATCAGTAAATGAACAAAATCAACTCAAGAAGTAACACAAACAATCAAATGAAAGAAAAATAAATACTACAAACCTAGGCCTGCAGTTAGTGTCCATTCTGTACATGTTCCTCTTCTTTCTTTACAACGGTAACAGACTTCACAGAAGAAAAAGCCACTCCCTTATTCATCTACAGAATAGAATAGCTTCGCTCCTACAGCATCCAATAAGAATATACAAAGCTCATAAGTATAAACAACAAAAGGCAAATATACTTGACTGTATGTCTGTATATATATATACATATAATTTGTGTCTATATTTGTTAAGATCTAATTTGTTGCAGTTGCAACTTACAAATATACATATATATATATATATATATGTGTGTGTGTGTGTGTGTGTGTATGTGTATACATATATATATATATATATGTAATAATACAAAACCAAGTTCCTAAATGAAAAAACGTGCAGGATTCAGATAAGATAAGATATGTTTCTGCCTTACCTGGTCTGGGATCCAGCATTTTTTTTTTTTTTTTTTTTTTTTTTTTTTTTTTGTGTGCAGAAACAGTTTTGTATCACTAGAAACCAATTTGTAACAATACATAACCAGAATCCCATATGAAATTATGTGCGGGATCCCTAATAATTTCTATGCATATACATAAGAATTATGAGGTGCCACTTTTATGTGCACCGGGATCCAGATTTTCTAACGTTTATGTTCTAATAGTTCTCTAGAACAGGGATCCCGCTCTGCAGCGCACTTAAGAAAGCATCCATATGTATATGTTTTGACTAGTTACGTATTTTAACCATCTCAATACAGAAGCTAAAGCAAAATGAGGTAAACATATCAAAAGCCAACCCAAGTTTAAAATAAGCAATTAAAACAAAGCGGGATCCCTAATAATTTCGATCTATATATAGAAGAAATATGAGGTGCTGCTTTTATAAGTGGGATCCCCGATCTCTTAACATTTATCTTCTAATGGTTCTCTAACATTAGAGAACGGGGATCCTGCACAACACTTGAAAAAGCCTCCATATATAAGAACAAAATCAATAAGTTCATAGAATCCATCAATATCCAAGACCCAAAAACACTTTTAATCACCACTGCAGTTTATATGGTTTGACTAGTTACATATTTTACGTTTTTAACCATCTCTTACGGAAGCTAAAGCAAAATGAGCTGAACATATTAAAAGTCAATCCAAGAATAAAAATCTGATATTAAAAATTTAAAACAAAGCGAGATCCCTAATAATTTATCTCTCTCTCTATAGATATAGAAGAATTATGAGGTGCCATTTTTATGTGCGAGATCCCAATTACTAGTTACGTATTTTAACCATTTCTATATGGAAGCTAAAGCAAAATGAGCCAAACATAATAAAAGTCAATCAAAGTTTAAAATAAGCAATTAATTTATATATAGAAGAATTATGAGATGCCTTCTTTATGTGCAGGATCCCGATTCTCTAACGTTTATTTTCAAATAGTTCTCTAACATTAGAGAATAGGGATCCCACACTGCACTTGAAAAAGCATCCATATATACGAACCCAATCAATAAGATTGTAGAATCCATCAATATTCAAGACCAACAAACTCTTTTAATCACGATTGCAGTCCATATGTTTTAACTAGTTACATATTATAACCATCTCTATCTAGAAGCTAAAGCAAAATGAATCATATTAAAAGTCAACCAAGTTTACAATAAGCAGTTAAAAGATTAAAACAAAGTGGGATACCTAATATTTTCTCTATAAACAAATATATAGAAGAATTATGAGGTGCCGCTATGCGGGATCCCAATTCTCATAACATTTATCTTCTACTAGTTCTCTAACATTAGAGAACGAGGATCCCACACATATCCCACACCACACTTGATCAATCAATAAGTTTGTAGAATCCATCAATATCAAAGACCGAAAAACTCTTGTAATCAACATAGCAGGTCAAAAGTTTTGACTAGTTACATATTTGAACCATCTCAAAATGAAAGCTAAGGGAAAATGAGTTGAACATATTTAAAGTCAACCCAAGTTTAAAATAAGCAATTAAAACAAAGCAGGATCCCTAATAATTTCTATATGTATATGGAAGGAATATGAAGTGTCACTTTTATATGCAGGATCACGGTTATCTAATGTTTATCTTCTAATAGTTCTCACCAACCTGCAGTTCAGAAACCTAGTTAGCAAAAAAATAATCTTTCACTAACGCAACAAACAAACCATCAATTGACCAAACTTGGTAAGAAAAATTTACAGAACCCTCATCAAACTCAACCATGTCAATATTGAATTAAAAGCTCCTTAAACTAAACAAAACATGAAAAATATTCCAGAATTCACCTAAAATCAATAAACTCGAAAATCACAAAGCAGGATCCCTAATAATTACTCTCTTTATATTATATATAGAGAGAAGAATCATGAGGTGCCACTTTTATATGCAGGATCCTGATTATCTAATGTTTTATCTTCTAATAGTTCTCACAAACCTGCAGTCCAGAAACCTAGTTAGCAAAATAATAATCTGTCACTTAAGCGACAAAAACAAGCCTTCAATTGACCAAACTTGTTAAGAAAAATTTACAAAGATCTTAAAACTCCTTAAACTAGATGAAAAAAATTCCAAAATTCACCTAAAATCTGTAAACTCGAAAATCACGCAAATCGCTAATTGTTCAGTTAAACACAAAAACTCCTCATAAATTCAAAACTTCGAACCCTAAACTCATATGAGTCCGAATGGACTCCGATCTAGTAGATTATCTACTCAAAATCAAAATCTAAGAATTTAGAAACACGATAAATAAATAAAAATAATTAAAAATAATTAAAAATAAAATCTAAAATAAAATCGCAACTCAAAATGATATTGAAAATAAAATTACCTGCGCCAAACATAAAAGTAGTTCTGGTTTTTGTTTGGATTTGATGCGGGTTGATTTTCATGAGAAAGGGTTTTTTTTTATTATTATTATTATTATTTTTGTGGGTGAAAGAGAAAGAGAGAGAGAAGAGAGAGATTGGAAAACCCTAACTCAGGAAGACAAACGGCAAGAGGGATACATACGACGCCGTTAGTAGTGATAATATGAGAATGGCATCCTTGACTTGACGGTGTTGTAATCTAATCTAAGTCGGCGGCCTCTCGTTTCTCTCTCTTTCTCTCGTCTTCACTTGTCGTTTTTGCTTGGGCGAAAAGCAATACACGCGAGGAATTAGCCCACCTATCCACCATCACAACGTTTATATATGACTTTGATAACGTCCCTTGCCAAACTTGTTTCATATATCACCGCCTCGTTTTGATTGGTTTGACCTTGAAATCAACGGGTGTGATTGGCTACTGACCAGTGGGCTTCTGTGACAAAATGGGTCCTTAGGTTTTCCAAGTCTGTTCTTAATTAATTATTCATGGATATTTTGGTAATTATATTATTTATTTTATTTTTGGGACTACAGATGTAAAGAAAGAAGAAGATAACTTCGAAAACACATATGTCAATCTACTTCCACGAAAGCAAAGACAGGGAGGCCTTTGCCGTGTGTCAGGGTGGGCCCAAAATTATACTTTTTTCTGCAACTGTACAACTTTTGTTCGGGTTTAAAACAAAAGGTTTTTTTTTTTTTTTTTTTTTTTTAATTTAAAACAAAAAACTAAAAAATAGGTAATAGGCTATCTATCAACTCAAAAAATTATTTCCTTTTCTAAAAAAAAAAAAAAAAAAAAATTAAGAATATATTGAACTATATTTAAAAATAATAAAATTTTGTTATATTTTTATGGAAAAATTGCAATAAAATACCTTGATATATGTTAATATACGAAATTTTGTCATTTAAGCATAAAAGTACTCTTGACCAACCGTTGACCGTCAATGTGTTAGTGAGATTTGGCTCCTCTATTTACCTAAGCTTTTTCCTTATATATTAATCTATTATAGGATTTCAACATGTTGCCATTAAAACATTGATGGTTGAGATCGTTTTTTCACCTCTTTACTGCCAAATGATGTCGTTTCTTCACAAAATACAGAGTTCCAAGAGCAACACCATCTAAAATAGTGTTGTTCATCGTCCATCGAGCATTTTCCCGCGGTGGAAATGGTGAGAAATGTCACATTTTTAAGTTGGTGTTGTAAGAAAGTCACCACTTTAATAACTTAAGTTTAAAAGGCACCTATTATGGTGAACGACAAAAATGCCCTTACTTTACACATTCTTTTACTTTGAAATTTTCTGAGACTTTATTTTTTCATCTTCTTCATAGAGGTCTGTTTAACAGACCTCCAATGGAGGTTGAACATCAAAACAGACCTCAATTAGTTTAGTGGCACTACGCAAACGCATTCGGGGGTCGAGCTCCCCACTGAGCTCACGATGGTCGAGCTGCCCGGTCAGCTCGCGAGGGGTAGAGGGCAACGCCCCCGGAGATTTTTTTGGTTTTGGTTTGATTTGTCTATCTGAGTATGGTTGTGAAAAGGCTTGGGTAGTGTATGAAAAGGCTCGAACACTTCATTAAAAGGCTCGAACTATGTATTACACCGATTAACCTATGAATTTTCCTTGAAAAGGCTCGGGTAACATTCTAAAAGGCTCGTGGGCAGTTCAAAAAGGCTCAAAATAAAGGTTCAAAAAGACATGATTACTGTACAAAAAGGCTCAATTCATGTACAAAAAGGCTCGATTCATAAAGGTTCAAAAATGCACGATTGCAGTACAAAAAGGCACGATTCATGTACAAAAATGCACGATTACTGTACAAAAAGGCACGATTACTGTACAAAAAGGCTCGATTCATAAAGGTTCAAAAATGCACGATTGCAGTACAAAAAGGCACGATTGCAGTACAAAAAGGCTCGATTCATGTACAAAAAGGCACGATTACTGTACAAAAAGGCTCGATTCATAAAGATTCAAAAAGGCACAATTACAGTACAAAAAGGCACGATTACTGTACAAAAAGGCACGATTCATGTACAAAAAAACTCGATTCATGTGCAAAAAGGCTCAATTCATAAAGGTTCAAAAAGGCACGATTGCAGTACAAAAAAGCACGATTCATGTACAAAAAGGCTCGATTCATGTACAAAAAGGCACGATTACTGTACAAAAAGGCTCGATTCATAAAGATTCAAAAAGGCATGATTACAGTACAAAAAGGCACGATTCATGTACAAAAAGGCACGATTCATGTACAAAAATGCTCGATTCATGTACAAAAAGACTCGATAAATGTTCAAAAAGGCTCAGACTGTTTAAAAGGCTCGAAAATGCACGAAAATGTTCAAAAAGGTTTTCTCTCAACGTTTGAAAAAGACACAAAGTGACAAAAAGGGGTATTTTTGTCTGGTCACCTAAATAGGTACCTTTTAAACTTAAATTAGTAATATGGTACCTGTCTTACAAAAAGCGCCCCAAATAGTGACAAAAAAAATTTGAAAGCTTTTTGTAGGCCTCACCTTCTTATTCTTACATTCTCAATTTCACCTTGAAAGCTTTTCAACTGCAATAATCGGAAACTCCGGCAACATTGACAGTAGGGGCAAAAACTCCCTCACAAGGTTGTCTTTCATCACAAAATAACCTTTATCTACTAGAAATTCAGTATTTTTATTGATGTTCTTTGTCTACTAGAAATTTAAAATGGTGGGCATATTTCATCTCATTATAATTAATAAAAAATGAAGTTAATTAATTCATTGACATGGAAAACATAACTGTATTTGATTTGAAAACAAAGAGAAAAAAGGAACTCACAGATTATAATATATTCAACGGTGTAGGTTGCTTATGTCTTAAATCAATATTTACCATTCCTGCTGTTTGAATTAGATTGCATGCTTGGATTCATCACAAAAGCAGTGGATGATTTTGAATCATTCATTTGATTTTATCCCGTAAAAATCAAATTAATTGTACAATAAGACCAAATTTAATCTAACTAAATCTGGTTGTTGCCTTATAATTCGAGTGCCATAGAAAATTCATGTCTCTTTATTGTCACCTTAGCTTTTGATAAAGATGTTCAATTATATTTTAGAGATAATTCCATTGAAGCATACTTTTCATAGACGTACATATGCATGGGCTATAGTGGACTTACCCTAGTCAATCTTGAATTTTTAATTTTTTTTTTAATAAATCTTGATTTATAAAAAAAATAAAAATAAATAAATAAATAAATAAATAAAAACATGTGTATTGAATTTAATCAAAATACCCAATGCATTTGATATTTTTTTCAAAACCAAATAATACTTGTAATTGACTTGTCATATTAATTGAATAAGTTCTGCTCCAATCTTGAAAACATCCTCTTTTTTTTTTCCTTTTCATTTACTTATTTTATCAAAATCAGTCTCAATTTCTTTGTCACCATAAAAAATTGGCCTTCAAATTACGTATATTATGGTAAATTATTTGAATTTGATTTTTTTTTTCATTATTATTTTGAAATTCTAACCCACCGTGACGTTCACTCATGGTTACATTCCTGATACTTTTATATTTTGTAATTGTTACATGTATACTTATCCCTCATGAAATGGTTGTTGATGACATTGGTTTAACGTGTTTGAATGAAAAGTTTAAGCCTAGATGTAGTTTGGAGCTTGATAGTGAACAATCGGCCTATGATTTTTATAATAATAATGCATATAGGCGGAGTATGAGATTCAGTGTTAGAAAAAAGACATACGGTGAGATTGTGAGGATAAGCATATTGGTCAACTCACTGCAAGGATATTTGTGTATTGTATGGAGGGTTTTCGATCAAAAGATAAGCAAGATGTCTTGACTATGAAACCTAAAGCAAAGACAATGATTGGTTGTAGTGCTCATTTGAGCATAAAAATTGATACGGAGAAAAATATTTTTTTCATTAATCGTTTTGTTGATGAGCATAATCATCATCTTGTAATGCCAACGTGTGCTCATATGCTAACATCTCAACGAACATTATCTACCTCTCAAGCAATTGAAGTGGATTTAGCCAAACAATCTGGAATTCCATGTAAGTCTTCGTACGAGTTACCTGATAGGCGAGTGGGTGGAAGAGAGTCTCTTGGATATAAAAAACGAGATCAAAACAATTATATTAGATCAAAGAGGCAAAATAAATTGGCATATGGAGACGCGGGGTGTTTGTTAAAATATTTCTTGATCAGACATTGAAGAATCCTTTATTTTTTTATTCTATGTGTTTAGACAATCAGGAAAATATTACAAATGTATTTTTGGCTGATGATTGAATGATAATAGATTATGGTCATTTTGGAGATGTTGTTATCTTTGATAGAACATATAAAACTAATAAAGAAAATCGACTATTTAGCGTGTTTGTGAGAATTAATCATCATAGAGACAATGTTGTATTTGAGGCAGCTTTAATCAGAGAAGTAGCTAGAAATAAAAAATTAGGCGTGGGCTAATCTAAATTGTATTTTCTTATTTAAAAGTCCTAAAATTTTGAACTAACTACTAAACAAAATGTTTCTTTGTAATAATCTAATCAAATCAAAATGATACAAGAGAAATTTCATAGAAAAACATCAATGATATACCTAGTTAGAGGGGACATAATGAGAATTACCCTCGAATACATACCATTTGCAAGAAAAACACAAAAGCAAATTCAAAAGTATGCATTACATATACAACAAGATGTTATCGAAGTGGTGCACTACGAGGTTTCAAAGCATAAAAAATATCAATTATTAATTCAGAATCAATAGTATCAGCAAGTTCCCTCTCAATGTAGATGGCCAAACAATTCGCAAGAAAGTCATCATCCATCTTGTTGCGAAGCAATGTTTTAACAAGTGTGAAAATGCACATTCGATACTGGCTGTGGAAACAAGAATAGTCAAAACTAAACGAATCAGTTTGTCAATCAAGAAAAATAAATGTTGATACTGGACAGCCCTCGCACAAATAAAACACACAAGAACAAATAAAAATAGATTAACTAATTTTCCAAGGGATACATATATCACCACCCTTAGTAAACTAGTAGAAACGGCTCACCACCAAGATTAATCTAAAGGGATACAGAAACACCACTCTCTTAACTAACCAAGGATACAGAACCAATGATAAACTCACCACTCTAAAGGAATCCATCCAAGAGATACAGAGTTGAAAGATAAAATCTCAAAGAGATAATATTCTGAAATGTAATATCCATTAACTTACTTTTTACAAGGATAAAGGCTCATTATATAGCCTAATCATGGAACAACCCTCCATGCATAGGAAAGGAACGAAAATAACAGATAACAACACATTTCAAAGCATTTTAAACAAAGAAATTAAAGATATTAAAGCTGGACTCTTCAAATCCCGAGATCAGTTGAATCTGAGCACCAAAACGAATTCAGTCATAACTCTCTTTTGGGACCTTCAAATGACTTGCTTCAAAATACGAAATTGAAGTTAAGAGGCTGATCTTTCCAATGACATCAAGTACGTCAGCTAATTCATCTAGAATCAAAAGTTATGAAGTCACAAAACTGCCCTTCTGACATGATCTGCTTCTCAACAAATTAAAGTAATAATTTGGAACCTTTTGCACCTTGATCATGAGTCATGTAAATAGACACTCCTGTGTCAAATGTGACTTTCTTGTTTCTACGAGCCCTCGACATATTCAAAAAGAGAAGATATATTCTGAAATTTTGGATGAACGAGCACATCATTCTTAAAATGTTGCAATTGTCTCTTCAAATCAGAAAGCTCTCTTTCAGTGAAATCACGAAGATAAAACTTCTTAGCAAGAATACTTATATCATCAATGTTAAATGACTCAAAATGATTCATAGAATCCAAAGCAGAACTGAGAGCAAGAAGTTCCATTGTTTGATTTGGAAATCTAGTATCTAACTTCATCAACTTAAAATCAATCACAACATTGAATATATTAAAATGGTAATAAGGCTCAACTGTAATATTATTTTGATGTTGACATGAACGACCTATTTCCTCCATGTAACGAGCACTCATATCAAGCATGTCAATTCCATGGTCTCCATAAAACAATAATACAGTGTATAAAAAGTTATCACAACCATCTTGCCTTAATTCTTGAAGAAGTATTTTTATACTTCTTATTAAATGCATGGCATTCAAGATGTCTTGAGACTTTTATTGCAATACTTGACATAGTATATGAGTGATTCTAATGACTTCATTCATCAATTGCAAAATGAATACAAATTTAAAACTTCTTATTGCTATCCATGCCCCTTTTTGCTTATCCTCTTAGATTGTTGTTAAGCCCATTACTCATTGTGTTTTCAAGAACCGTACATGTTGCACCAAACATATCAATCAACCTATTGACTGAAGAATAATGAGAGCACTATCTGGTTGCCTAGGTTGCGTCAAGGTACTTATTTGATTAGAGTTCTCCAGAATTTATCATCTCCGCAATTTCTATTTTTCAATCAAATTTTAATTCAGAATGGCACTTTGGTGAAGCACTAATAAGATTGATTATTGAGCTCAACTTTGAGGAAAAAAAAAAGCCACACATCATGCACATCTTTGGAAATTGCAACCAATGCTAATTATAATCGATGCGTAAAACAATGTACATAATAAGTATATGGACAATCATTGAGAAATAATGCTTGTAATCCATATCAATCACCATCATACCCTTAGCCTCTCCTATCTACAATCTGGAGACTATATTGAGTAAGAACAACAATTATTATTTTTCTTAATAGTTAAAGTTATTGTATCATCAACTCCAACAACTTCAAAAAAAACGCTCTTGGATGATTACATGGCAATCAACAAACCTTAGAATGACAACCATTTGCTCTTGATTAGATTTATCAAGTGCTTCATCAATAAGAATACAAAATTTAGCACTTCTAACTTCTTCTAAAAAAAAAATTCACTTTATTAGCAAGAATTTTTAAGATCTCCTTTTGAATATCAGGGGATGTATACTTGGAATTTCCTAGAGCATTGTCTAAGCAAACTTTCCCAATGTCTTCATTCACTCTTACATAAAAGTTAATAATTTCAAGGAAATTTCCACGATTAGAGGAGATACTTGATTCATCATGACCTCAAAATGCACATGCTTGCTTTGCAATTCATTTGGTGGTCTTTATTGAAGTTTTGAGTCGTAAACTGTTCTCTAAGACTTGCTGTAAACTTCTAACTTTCATCACATTGTCAATATGTTGAGATGGATCTTTCAAGTTTTCCCATTTCATCATATTAGCACCTGATACAGCAGTAGCTAAGGAAATTGAATACATGGAGTGGGTGGCGAATTCATATTTGGGTCGCATGGACCAACCAAATCCGAATTGAACTTCGTGGACCTCTACAGAGGGCATATGAGGTCGGATCGCCTATTATAATATGTTTCTGAAAAGCCCAAGACGAGCCTAACAGATGTTATGAAGACTCCATCCTCCGTAACAGATCATAACAGGCCCAAATTCGGCCATCTATCTTGTTGCGTGAAGACTTGAGCTGGACGAGAGCTGGATGCCGGGCTGAACTTCGTGGACCTCTATAGAGGGCATATGGGGTCGGATCATCTATTATAATATGTTTCCAAAAATCCCAAGATGAGCCTTATAGATGTTATAAAGACTCTGTCCTCCGTAACAGATCACAATAGGCCCAAATTCGATCATCTATCTTATTACGCAAAGACTTTAGCTGGACGAGCTGGACGTTGTTGAGTGCTTGTTAGTTTCATTGTTAGTTTCCTTCTTAGTTTAGGATTTGTTCTCTTTTTCGTCGTCTTTGTTTGATTAAGATTTGTTCTCTTTTCCTAGATAGGATTTCTTTTCAGTTTTAGTTTAAGTTAATTTAGAAGTCAATTCCTTGTGGAAGTCGACTTATTGCTTTTCCTATTTAAGTTGTTTGAATCCAATTTGTTACTAGGCTTTTGATTAATAAAAAATACAGAGATTGTTTCTCAATATTCATGTATAACATTCTTTGCGAAGATTGTAGTATTTGAAACCTATTAACAATCATCCGTGTGCGAAGGTGAATGTTATCAGTAGCCTAGTATTCTGGCATCCGTGCGCGGATTAACAGAATATTAGTAGGTTGTTTTCTAATTATTTCTTGTAGGTTTTTCTCGTTAAAGCTTCCACTACATCATTTTGGTATCAGAGTCATGTTCACTCGGGACGATATCGACATGGTGCAGTTGAGAAGTCCAATCCTTATAGATGAAGCCAACGAATGTGACCACTTGGCACAATTGGAGCAGCAGGTTGTGTAATTAACGGTGTTAGGATTCCCGTTGTTTTTAATTGGCTTATTTCGTGATCAAACCACATGTGGGGATGCTTTGTAAGGGTAGCTTAGATGTTGTTGTTAGTGCTTAGGCCCTTTTGAAGATCTCACTATTGACAAGCACCAAAGGTAATATTCTAAGTGCTTACTTGTCTTGAAGAGATAGATGCACACACTCACAACTCATGCATATGTTTAATCCTTATATGTTGTGTGTCTTTTATGTGTGCCTTAATGCTCATGAACATCTCTTCTTGCATGTTAGTTTGATTGCATCTTGCATATCCAATTGCCTTGTCATGCTTAGACTTAGGATTGCATTTTTGCATTGGGCGCCCCCAAAAGCGCTCTACAGAAGCGCTGTACGAACAGCGCCCATTGAGCGCTGTTCAGACCTGATCGATTTAATCGGTCGCTGTTGGGTCGCTGTTGGGGCGCTGTACATAGCGCGGTACAGAGCGCTGTACGTACAGAGCAAGGGCGCTGTACAGGCGCTGTACAATGGCGCCCTACGTACAGCGCCCAAGGCAAATAGTGGGCAAACTTATCAAAACGACCACACTTTGTTTTGGCCCCCTATATATATGCCACTTTGACTTTAGGTCAATTACAAGAGTTCATATTCAGATTCCATACTTAGGAGATTTTTCAAAGAGATTTTTCAAAGAGAAGAAAAATTCCAAAGAACTCATTTTTAATTACTCAAACACTTGTTCCATGATCATCAATCATCATCTAGCATCATCTTAGATCATCTAGATGACATCTTGCATGGATTCTTCATCATACTTTGCTTGGTAAGCTTTTCACTAATATCTTACATATTTTGTGTTTCTCTTATCTAGCAATCTCAATTTAATTACTTGTATGTGATTTTATATTTGTTGAATACAAGATTGAGATTAGTATGATGTATGTTTGAGAAGTTGTATTGTGCTAGCATATTAGGTTTTTGTGCTTGATATTGATTAGCTAAACTAATTGACATGTCATTTAGTTTTGATATCTAGGATTGTTCTTAATTGCATATTAATCATCTTAGATAAGCATATAGGGTTTCCCTTGCTCTATGTTGCATTTTGGATATTTTCACATATTCACTTAGGGTTGTATTCTCTTCAAGAGAAGCTAAGTCTTGTGTGTAGCAATCAGGATTAGGTTGCTTAGATCGCAAGCAAAATCGGACTAGGTTCACTCATACAGGGATTAGGTAGGTGTGTGATTACTACCGGGATTAGGTTGTAATCGTTTGCACATTTAGTGGATTCGAGGTTCGAGTGTGGCTTACTTACATAGCCCGTGGTTTTTCCCGTAAGGGTTTCCACGTAAAAATCAAGTGTCAATTTAATTTCCGCACCATATTACACTTGCTTGTTTATTTTATCTTGAGGGTAATTTTGTAATTTTGACTAACACGAAAAATTGGGTAAAAAGCGTAAAATCTATTCACCCCCCTCTAGATAGTTTTATACACACCGTGCATTAATTAGTTTCAATTGGTATCAGAGCGGGTTCCTAGACATACATAGGTGATCCTTGCTTTATTTTGGTGTGTTTTGCATTTTGTGTGATTTTTGATTATTCATACATTTGCATTCATTTCATTCATTCATAAACACTATGAATGGAAACGGTGGAAATGGTGGTGGCCACGAAGGAGCTTCTAGCACAAGGCCTCCACTTCTTACCGGTTTGAACTATTCCCAATGGAAAGGGAAGATGGAATCCTACATATGCCAAATTCATGACCGTGCATGGATGGCGGTGGAAGACGGATATGATCTCCCTATGATGACTCCCGCGGGTGGAGGACAAGATGTTTTGAAGCCTAAGGCGCAATGGAACGCGCAAGAGTTTGAGGCTTCTAAGTGGAATAGGAAGGCGATGCATGCCATTATGTGTGCCATGGATGAGAATCAGTACAAGCTTATTCAGAATACTCAAATTGCCAAAGTGGCATGGGACATCCTTCAAGTTGCACATGAGGGAACCGAGGTGGTGAAGGAGTCCAAGCTTCAAGTCCTCCAAACTCAATTTGAGTTACTTAGGATGGGAGAGGATGAATGCTTCAACGACTTCGAAATCAAATTGATGGACATAGTAAATCAAAGCCATCAACTCGGAGACCCGTATTCGGATAGGAGAGTCAAGCAAAAAATTATGAGATCTCTCCCCGATAGGTTTGAATCAAAGGTGACGGCCATAGAAGAAAATAGTGGCTACATGGATATGAAGCCAAGTGAGGTAATTGGGCGTCTCCTTGCATATGAGTCTAGGAAGGCTCCTAGCAACACTACTCCTCCTAAGAAGTCTAAAGGAATAGCTTTGAAAGCATCTAAGAATGAAAAGGAGGCAAAGCATGAATCGGATGAAGACCTTGCCTTATTTGTGAAACGGTTCAACAAGGTTATGGGGTTCAAGAAGAAGAAGGGATTTGGGTCAAGAGGACAAGATTTGAAGAAAAAGAGTTCCTTCAAGAAGTTTGAGCCTAGACAAGAGAAGACCGAAAGGAAAGGGGTCCGATGCTTTGAGTGTGGTGGGATTGGTCACTTTGCCCCCGAATGTGCGAATCACAATGAGAGGAAGAAGGGTAAAGTGATGGCCGCCACATGGAGTGGGAGTAGTGATGACTCCAATGAGGAAGATGAGTCTTCAAGTGAGGAAGAGCTCATGGCTAACTTCCTAGCTTTTGCATCTTCTCACAAGAGCAAAAGTGCTAGTGAAAAGGAAGATTTGAGTCAAGAGGAAATTGACTCTAGTGAAGAAGAAAGTGACTCCTCTTCTAGTTCCAAGAAGAAGTTTGTGGAGCAAAAGGTGCTTGCTAAATATCATGCCGAGTTCAATGATTTAGCACTTAAAAGCACAAGAAAGATTGAGAGGTTGAGAGAAGAAAACCTTGAACTTTCGGCTCACAATGACCACTTAAGTGAACAAGTGGAAAGATTGAAGAGGAGAGAGGATAAGTTAATTGAGGAGTTA
Source organism: Acer saccharum (assembly GCA_030490815.1). Classification (NCBI taxonomy): domain Eukaryota; kingdom Viridiplantae; phylum Streptophyta; class Magnoliopsida; order Sapindales; family Sapindaceae; genus Acer; species Acer saccharum. Next base: position 22,660,262 of record CM059874.1, read on the forward strand.
GACTTGTCCAAGAGAAATGAAGAAGGCTTGAAGAGGGAACTTGTAGAAGCTAAAGGGTCCTTGGCTAGGATAGATTCTAGCACCAAGAAGCTTGATCATTTACTTGGTGTTGGAAAGAGTCCAAGTGACAAGAGAGGTCTTGGGTATGAAGATGGCAAGAAAATCTCAACCTCTAACAAGACCATATTTGTCAAGAGCTTGAAGAATGAAGAAACTTCATTTGTGCAACCTCCTAAGAAAAAGTTAGAAATAGGACAAAGTTCTAATGCACAAGTGAAAATGGGGCCAAGAAGGAAATCTCAAGCTCAACCTCCTAAGGTTCCTCAAGCCAACACTCCTCCCAAATTGGCTCACAAAGGAAAGAGACCAATCATGCAACCTCAAGCTTGGAAGCAACCAAGACCGGTTCAACAACAAAGATGGATTGAACCCACATATCCACAAAGACATGGACGTACTCAAAGGCGAGGTATGATTCCTTTTTTCATTCCTATTTGTCACTTTTGTGGTTGTGATGGTCATATTAGACCAAATTGCTTTCAATATATTAAAATGTGTAGAAAACAAAGCATGATTGAAAAGAGAAAGAATAGAGCCAAGATGCATGTTTCTAGGAATAAAAATATTGATTTGCATGATCCTAGAAATAGTAGAGCACATGTACCAAAAGCCACTAAGAAAGCTAAAATTGTTGCTAAGTGGATTAGAAAGAATGAAAATGTTTGCCATGTTGCACAAATAGCCTTGAAGGCAAATTCTTCTAATTTTTGGTACTTGGATAGTGGGTGCTCTAGGCACATGACGGGAAACAAGAGTTTCTTCGAGACTCTTGTTATGGAGGAAGGTGGAAATGTCACTTTTGGTGATGGATCCAAAAGAAATGTTGTAGGGAAAGGAACCATTTCCGTTCCCGGATTACCCTCCTTATCCAATGCTTTATTTGTTGATGGCTTGAAAGCCAATTTAATTAGCATTTCACATCTTAGTGATGAAGGATATTCCGTCTTGTTCTCTAAAGATTATTGCTCTATCCTTAAACCCGATGGACAAACCTTGTTGAAGGGCATGAGATCTAGCGACAATTGTTATTGTCTTGAAGCTAGAATTGTATCTAATCATGTGTCCATGGATGAGCAAATTGAGTTGTGGCATGAAAGACTTGGCCACATGAACTTTAGGGACCTACGGACCCTTGGAAAGTTCAATTGTGTGCGTGGCCTCCCTAAGCTTGGGAAGAAAGCCAATGGTATTTGTGGACCTTGCCAACAAGGAAAGCAAACTAAAAGCATGCACAAAAAGGGTAAGTATCTCACCACCAAGGAGCCACTTGAGCTTCTCCACATGGACCTCATGGGTCCCATGCAAACCGAAAGTTTGGGTGGAAAGAGATACATTTTTGTTTGTGTTGATGATTTCTCTAGATTTACATGGACATATTTTCTTAGAGAAAAATCCGAAACTTTTGATAAGTTTAAAATGCTTTGTACTAAATTGCAAAATGAAATGAATTCTAACATTAGAAGCATTAAACGGATTAGAAGTGACCATGGGAGAGAATTTGAGAATGCCACCTTTGAAACCTTTTGTAATGGTTTAGGCATCTCCCATGAATTTTCTGCTCCTAAGACACCTCAACAAAATGGAGTTGTTGAGAGGAAGAATAGGGTCCTCCAAGAGATGGCCCGTGTGATGTTGCTTAGCAACAATGTCCCTAGGAACCTATGGGCCGAAGCCATTAACACGGCTTGCTATATAGGAAATAGAGTGTTCCTAAGGCCCGGTACTAGAAACACCTCCTATGAGTTATGGAAAGGCAAGAGGCCAAATGTTAGCTACTTCCACACTTTTGGAAGCAAATGCTACATTTTGAATGACCGTGATCAACTTGGCAAGTTTGATGCTAAGAGTGATAAGGGTATTTTTATTGGCTATGCCTTAAATAGTAGAGCCTATAGAGTTTTCAATTTAAAGACTCTAAGTGTTATGGAATCATCCAATGTCGTATTTGATGATACTAGGCTCAAGTCTAATGATCATGAGGAGGAGGTTATTTTTAGTGATGATTCTCCTTTGGAGGAGGTTGTGGTGTCGCCTAATGTTGGGACATCTAATGTCAACAATGATGGCACACAACCTATTGATAGAGTTCCTCTCTTGGACTCTAAAGAACCCGCTCCATGGGTTAGGAAACTCCATGATAAAGAAGATATCATTGGAGAGGTAAATGAGGGTGTTAGGACTAGACGCCAACTTGCTAATCTTATTAGCTATACATGTTACACCTCTCAAATTGAACCCAAAAAGGTTGAAGAAGCCTTAAATGATGAATTTTGGGTTCTTGCCATGCAAGAAGAGCTAAGCCAATTCGAAAGGAATGAGGTTTGGACTCTAGTTCCTAGGCCTAAGACCACTAATGTCATAGGCACCAAATGGATATTTAGGAACAAATCCGATAAGGATGGCAACATAGTGCGGAACAAGGCTAGACTTGTAGCACAAGGGTACTCTCAAATTGAGGGTATCGACTTTGAGGAGACTTTTGCTCCCGTTGCCCGCTTAGAGTCCATTAGGCTTCTCTTGTCCATCTCTTGTGTGCACAAGTTCAAATTGCACCAAATGGACGTCAAGAGTGCCTTCCTCAATGGCTTCTTGCAAGAGGAAGTGTTTGTTGAACAACCTAAGGGGTTTGTGGATGCACACCACCCCAATCATGTCTATCGCCTCAAGAAGGCACTTTATGGGTTGAAACAAGCACCGAGGGCTTGGTATGAGCGCCTCACTCAATTTCTTGTTGACAACAACTACACAAGAGGTAGTGTTGACAAGACACTATTCATCAAGAGAGACAATGATGAGCTTTTCATAGCTCAAATATATGTTGATGATATAGTTTTTGGCTCCACCAACAACACCAAAGTCCAACAATTTGTTGATGTCATGTCTCTTGAATTTGAGATGAGTCTTGTTGGTGAGCTTAGTTACTTCCTAGGTTTGCAAATTAGGCAAATGAATGATGGGATTTTCATAACCCAAGCCAAATATGCTAAGAACCTAGTGAAGAAGTTTGGTTTAAAGAAAGCCAAACATTGTGATACACCCATGAGTACCACTTTGAAGCTAAGCAAGGATGCTAGTGGTAAAAGTGTGGAACAAACTCTATATCGTGGCATGATAGGTAGCTTGCTTTATTTGACCGCAAGTAGGCCCGATATATCTTTTAGTGTGGGTGTGTGTGCTAGGTACCAAGCGGATCCTAAGGAGTCCCACCTCTCTTCCGTGAAGAGGATCATTCGCTATGTGAATGGGACATCCAACTATGGGATTTGGTACTCATTTGACACTAATGCTAGTCTAGTTGGCTTTAGTGATGCGGATTGGGCAGGAAATTGTGATGATAGGAAGAGCACATCGGGCGGTTGCTTCTTTCTAGGCAACAACTTGGTGTCTTGGTTTTGCAAGAAGCAAAACTCGATTTCCTTGTCCACGGCCGAGGCCGAGTACATAGCCGCAGGGAGTGGATGCACACAACTCCTATGGATGAAGCAAATGCTAGTAGACTACGGATTCAACCAAGGTACTCTCACTCTCTTTTGTGATAATATGAGTGCAATTAATATTTCCAAGAATCCGGTTCAACATTCTAGAACTAAGCATATTGACATCCGCCATCACTTCATTAGAGAGCTTGTTGAAAATAAATGCATAGTACTTGAACATGTAGGTACTAATGATCAACTTGCGGACTTATTTACTAAACCCTTAGATGCTACTCGATTTAAAACTCTTAGTAGATCTATTGGGATATGTCTTGTGGAGTGATGTTCTATGATTGACCCCATATGGGGAACTCAAGCAAAGAGAGCTATTTTGCATTCTTGTATCTTGCAAAAAATTTGAAATAACTTATGCCTCTTCTTTTGATTGCTTGAGTAAGCTCGGTTATACATATGTATATATGTTTTCAATTCTATAAGTGTGAACCTTGCTTATCTACAATCCATGTCATATTTATGTTCAAACATGCATTTTTGGACTAGGAGATTTACATAGGAAGTATGATGTGAATGACCTATAGTTATCTCCATGACATGATGACTCTTTAATAACATGCTAATGCTAAATGAAAAAGCATGAAATTCATACAACATGCTCACATGAAAAGCATGAATTGATGATTGCATATTCTTAAAAATGCAAAACTTGTGTGAAAGCTAATGAGACTCAAAATGAATAAAGGATCTTGTATCCGTTCAAAGGAATTTACATTCCATATGTCTCTCTTTCTTTATTAGTTGAACATGGTTACTATCATACGGATTTCTTATCCGGAAAAATCAAATAGGGTGCAAAGTCGCTCATGCCATGTTTCGCTTATAAAGTTGGATATAGTTGCTCTTAAAATTGAAATCAATAATCTCTATATCCTTGCTTTTCCCATGACATTGGTGAAATTGGTTTGAATTCAAATTAGAAACCTTTGTCATTTGCTTTGCCAAATACCATTGTATTTTGGACTTGAATGCTATATGTCTTGTATGCAAAGCATGTTGGATTCACACATTTTCTCAAATAAATCTCCTTGTTTCTCTCAAATTAATTGAAGTGCATAAAGTGACTTATATGTAAGTGCATATCTTGCATGCTTCTATCTCTCGTTGCTTTGAGTGACCCGGTTGGGGACTACTCCTTTGCCTATATCATGACAAAAAGGGGGAGTAGGAAATGGTAAGGGGAGTTGCAAAATATAGAAGCTTTTGTGCATTTTGGGGAGAACATACATTGAGGGGGAGTAACCCTTTGAGGGGGAGCATTGCATTTATCATTCATTGCATACATTTGCTAATGTTGTGCCTAAATTCTAAAAATGCAAATGCTTGGTATTGTTCTCACATGATTAATCTCACACTTTACTTGTATTGGAAATGCTAGAAACTTTATTTTCAGGGCTTGATTGTTCTACAAGAGATTGAAGACTTGAAGTTTTTACTTTCTTATCTCTTTGTAATGTAGATAATCATTGTAGTCCCGTAGTTTCTAATTCTATGTGAGGAATCAATGTGAGTGGTGGTTTTATCACGAAATAGCCAAAGGGGGAGATTGTTAGGATTCCCGTTGTTTTTAATTGGCTTATTTCGTGATCAAACCACATGTGGGGATGCTTTGTAAGGGTAGCTTAGATGTTGTTGTTAGTGCTTAGGCCCTTTTGAAGATCTCACTATTGACAAGCACCAAAGGTAATATTCTAAGTGCTTACTTGTCTTGAAGAGATAGATGCACACACTCACAACTCATGCATATGTTTAATCCTTATATGTTGTGTGTCTTTTATGTGTGCCTTAATGCTCATGAACATCTCTTCTTGCATGTTAGTTTGATTGCATCTTGCATATCCAATTGCCTTGTCATGCTTAGACTTAGGATTGCATTTTTGCATTGGGCGCCCCCAAAAGCGCTCTACAGAAGCGCTGTACGAACAGCGCCCATTGAGCGCTGTTCAGACCTGATCGATTTAATCGGTCGCTGTTGGGTCGCTGTTGGGGCGCTGTACATAGCGCGGTACAGAGCGCTGTACGTACAGCGCCACTCTGTTTCCTCGTGAAAACAGAGCAAGGGCGCTGTACAGGCGCTGTACAATGGCGCCTTACGTACAGCGCCCAAGGCAAATAGTGGGCAAACTTATCAAAACGACCACACTTTGTTTTGGCCCCCTATATATATGCCACTTTGACTTTAGGTCAATTACAAGAGTTCATATTCAGATTCCATACTTAGGAGATTTTTCAAAGAGAATTTTCAAAGAGAAGAAAAATTCCAAAGAACTCATTTTTAATTACTCAAACACTTGTTCCATGATCATCAATCATCATCTAGCATCATCTTAGATCATCTAGATGACATCTTGCATGGATTCTTCATCATACTTTGCTTGGTAAGCTTTTCACTAATATCTTACATATTTTGTGTTTCTCTTATCTAGCAATCTCAATTTAATTACTTGTATGTGATTTTATATTTGTTGAATACAAGATTGAGATTAGTATGATGTATGTTTGAGAAGTTGTATTGTGCTAGCATATTAGGTTTTTGTGCTTGATATTGATTAGCTAAACTAATTGACATGTCATTTAGTTTTGATATCTAGGATTGTTCTTAATTGCATATTAATCATCTTAGATAAGCATATAGGGTTTCCCTTGCTCTATGTTGCATTTTGGATATTTTCACATATTCACTTAGGGTTGTATTCTCTTCAAGAGAAGCTAAGTCTTGTGTGTAGCAATCGGGATTAGGTTGCTTAGATCGCAAGCAAAATCGGACTAGGTTCACTCATACCGGGATTAGGTAGGTGTGTGATTACTACCGGGATTAGGTTGTAATCGTTTGCACATTTAGTGGATTCGAGGTTCGAGTGTGGCTTACTTACATAGCCCGTGGTTTTTCCCGTGAGGGTTTCCACGTAAAAATCAAGTGTCAATTTAATTTCCGCACCATATTACACTTGCTTGTTTATTTTATCTTGAGGGTAATTTCGTAATTTTGACTAACACGAAAAATTGGGTAAAAAGCGTAAAATCTATTCACCCCCCCTCTAGATAGTTTTATACACACCGTGCATTAATTAGTTTCAAACGGAGTGGCTAACAGAGCAGCTGGCGACGTTGATGGCCAATCAAAACCCGTTTCAGGGTCTAAACCCTAATTCGGGTGGTGTTGGTGAATTTGAAGAAAGTGACAAGGAGGAATCCGAACTTTCGTTGTTCTACGATGATACATATGTATCAGAGCAAGCTTTTGCTGATCTTGATCTACCACCAATCTTTGATGAAGAGATATTTGACAAGGAGTCCATGAGTGCTGATTTTGATCTACCACCGGTCTTTATTGAACAGATATTTGAAAAAGAGTCTGTGAGTAATTTGGGATTTATGGATTATTTTTGTGAATCACACGTTTCTCACCATAAAGATTCATCAGTTTATCTTTTGTTGTCAAAAATGATGATTAATGAATTCGTTTCATTCTATTGGAGTGATTGGATGGACATCATGACAAGAATCGAAGGATTTAGAGTTCGTCGTATACGATCTCGGCTATTAGCACAAAAAATTTTTATGCAGGTTTCTGGTATGAAAGTAGTCAAAATTCGAGGATGAATTTTCTCCAACCTGAAGAGAATGATGCAGCAGCAGATAAGGCAATGGAATACATGGAGCGGGTGGCAAATTCATATTTGGGTCGTGTGGACCTCTATAGAGGAAATATGAGGTCGGATCACCTATTATAATATGTTTCCGAAAAGCCCAAGATGAGCCCTACAGATGTTGTGAAGACTCCGTCCTCTGTAACAGATCACAATAGGCCCAAATTCGGCCATCTATCTTGTTGTGCGAAGACTTGAGCTGGACACCAGGCTGAACTTCGTGGACCTCTACAAAGGGCATATGGAGTTGGATCGTCTAGTATAATATGTTTTCGGAAAGCCCAAGACGAGCCCTACAGATGTTATGAAGACTCCGTCCTCCGTAACAGATCACAACAGGCCCAAATTCGGCCATCTATCTTATTGCGCGAAGACTTGAGCTGGACGAGTTGGACGTGGTTGAGTCCTTGTTAGTTTCATTGTTAGTTTCCTTTTTAGTTTAGGATTTGTTCTTTTCGTAGTTTAGGATTTGTTCTCTTTTCCTAGATAGGATTTCTTTTCAGTTTTAGTTTAAGTTAATTTAGAAATTGATTCCTTGTGGAAGTCGACTTATTGCTTTTCCTATTTAAGTTGTTTGAATCCAATTTGTTACTAGGCTTTTGATTAATAAAAAATACAGAGATTGTTTCTCAATATCCATGTACAACATTCTTTGCGAAGATTGTAGTATTTGAAGCCTGTTAACAATCCTTCATTCGCGAAGTTGAATGTTATCAGTAGCCTAGTATTCTGGCATTCGTGCACGGATCAATAGAATATTAGTAGGTTGTTTTCTAATTGTTTCTTGTAGGTTTTTCTCATTAGAGCTTCCGCTACATCAACACCATATAGTGAATACGATTCTTATTTCCCTTCATGGTGAACAAAAACACCTTGGTCTCCACAATTAACCTATTTCCAACTATTAAACTCATTAACGATAAACACTGGGAACCTCGGTGGGTTACTATCAAAAAAGAAGCATGGGAAACAAAAGAACTTTATCTTTTGCAATAGAATACTCTAGCCATGAGAATCTAATAAACCATGAATATTAAAACCGTCGATTTTGGTTTCCATCATGTGTCAGCTTATAGTATTCTAACTTTGGTTGGAATGGTCTCATGTCTATATATGCTCTTCAAATCTCTTCTTGTTGATTAACATCATACATCCACCTTCGCAATCCTGGATCTCGTTCAAAAGGAGCATCAAAATTTTCAGATTCAAGTCATTGACATTTAGAAGAACACAACTCATCAAAACCTTTATTATTTGTAGGAGCATCGCTTTTGATTGGTTTCCACTTTTATTATAAAAATAAATAAATAAAAAGACTGTATAGTTTGTTGTTTACTTGATTTAAAAGTATGATGATAATTTGACATTATAACCTATGATCAAAAAATAATTGACATAGATAAAATTTAAAAACAAAGATTAAGCTTCAAAATTTATTATTAATATTTTACTCCAAGTTCAATAAAAAAAATCATCACAAATTCGCAATCAATAAGCTTTGACATATTGTCACAAAATTAATATATAAAATAATTACCATTACTATTAATTAATAAATTCAATATAAAATAAAAATTCACAACTTTCTCCTACCGCAAACCACCACAAGTTATCTAGAAACCAAATCTTCGAAACAATAATCTGTTCACAAAACATCATAACATTATATACTTGTTTAATTTAATATAATTACATTTACAAGTCTAACATATAATTTAAACATAACTTAAATAACTAAGTTATTCAATCGATTAAATAGTAAATAAAAGTATAAATCTTAAGTAAATTAATTATATAAGTTTTGACATCAATAGAATATAAAAAACAAATGAGTGTCAACAGTCAAACAAGATATATATATTTAATATTTAATAATTAAAAAAACAAGACATATATTATTTTAAGAACAAGACAAACCACTAGTTACTAGTGGATCACACAATAATTGTTTTTCAATATATATTTTTCTTTTCAAATCCACAAACTAAAATAAATCTTTGTTTTTCTAAAAAATTTCTTCTCTTTTCTAAATTTCTAAATATCAATCATAAAATACTAAACCTAAAATCAAATTTATTATAAGTAAATAAATAAAAGATTAAAGTTAAAGGAAATTAACTTCAAATTGTGACTTGTGAGATTTAAGAGAAGAGAGAAGTTAGGGCTTAGGATTTGGGAAAGTGAAAAAAGAAAGAAAAAGTGGGGTGTGGTGGAATGGCTGATGTTGAAATTGAAGAAAGAGATTTGGGAAAGTGAAAAAAAGGAAGAAAAAGTGTTTGGGCATTTGGGCTTAGTTTATTATATTTAGGTTATTGGTCTTTTGTTTTAAGTTAAAGATTTAATGTTAAATGGGCCGACATCAATTATTTAACTTAGGCTTTAACTTTTTTTTTAAGAAAAAAAAAATTAACTCAAACTTAAAATATTTTTTTCAAAAAACTTGGGTGGGAGCCCACCCAACCCCTTGAAGGGCTCCTCCCATGGCCTTAGTGTATGATGAGAGAGTAGATTCATTATATGGTTGTTCGAAACATTTTTGCAAGCGATTTCTAAAAAGACACCAAAAATTATTCTTACATACCAAGATGCTGCAATGGCCAAAGCCATTTCACATGTGATATCTAATACATACCATTTCCTTTTTACTTGGCATATGATGCAAAATGCCTTGAAACATGTCAATGGTGTGTTTAGAGGTCCTAGTGGAGTGAAAAACATATTATCAAAATTTATAGATTAAATCGAGGAGGAAAACCAATTTTTGATTGCTATGGATGAAATGCTTGAAAAATATAATGCGCAAAATAACAATTGGTTGAAGAACATATTTAACATACAAGAGAAATAGGCTTATGCGTATGTTATACATAGTTGGTCTGTTAGGATGAAAGGTACACAACTTAGTGGAAACTTTAATGCTGATTTGAAAGATTATTTAAATTCCAACTTTAATGTGGTGCAATTCTTTATGCACTTTGAGAGGGAAATTAATGACAAGTGATATAAGGAATAGGAACCAGAATATGATTCATGTTATAGATTGGTTAATCTGAAAATTTATTGTAAAATGTTAATTCAATCAAGGGATGTTTACACAAAGACCATATTTAAAGAGTTCTAAGATCAATTCAAAGAAACTGTTGATTTGAACGTAACTCATTGTGTGGTGGATGGTGAAAGTTTTCTTTATATAATTACGGATAATCATTTAAGGGAGTGGCAAGTTAAAAAGAACGACAATTTGTTATATTGTACTTGTAGAATGTTTAAGATGAAGAGGTTTTATATTGTCATGTCATAAAAGTTCTTAGATAATCCATGAACATCAAAGAAATTCCCACTGAATATATTTAAAAAAAAGGTAGACAAAACAAGCTAGTGGTGAATCTGTACAAAACATATAGTGACGTGAGATAGAAGCCGACCCAAATTGCAACAAACTTTTTGGTACAGGTCACTATCTTCAATATTTACCTGAATATCAAGTAGAGCTTATAAGAATGAAAGAGCATATAATCTACCAAATACCCATGCAAGTAACTTAGCAAAACAAGTTGAAAATATTTTGCGTTTGGAAATGAATGGTAATTGAAACTAATTATAGCGTGCTAATATTATCTAGAGGGGGGTGAATAGATTTTGATCAAGTTATATTACCAAATTCTTGATTAGTTAATATTCCAAATTTAAACCCCAAACTAGTCACAAAATAAAATCAATTGTAATAATGCGGAATTTAATAGACACTCGATTTTTATGTGGAAACCTTCAACAAGAAAAAACCACAGGCTGCTATGTGCACCACATACGAACCTCGAATCCACTAATTGCAATTGTGTTTACAACCTAGGTTGACCTCAACCTCTCATGGTCTATAACCCACCAATACTATCCGCAGGCCTTTAAAAGTGAACCTAGTCCAATTTGCTTGCAGTCTAAGCAACCTTAGCCACAAGACTTACTTTTCAATGAAGAGATTAAATAGCCTATGTGAATATAAATGATATCCAAAATGCATATAGAGCTAGGGAACACTAAATGCTTAATTAGAATTATATGATGACAATTAAATCAATCCTAAATATCAAATGCTAAATGATATGGCATAAAGCTTAGCTAACTTAGATTAAACAATCCTAGGTAAAACACCACAAACAGTCTCTATCTTGTATCTAGAATATATTTTAAGAGTATACAAGTAATTAAAGAGATGACTTGTTAAGAAAGACACTAAGATTAGATGAAATTAGTGAAAACTTACCAAGTAAGATGTGATGTTGCAAAACCATGCATGGATGCATCCTATATGGTCATAGATGATGCAAGATGAACCTTGATGCACAAAGGAATGACTTTGAGTGTTTAAAGGTGAGTTCTTGTGAATTTTTTCTCTTGAAAAATGTTCTAAGGGAAAAATATGATTTTTGAACACTTGAAAACGACCTAATAATAAAGAGGCACATATATAGGGTGTCAAAATGAAACTACTGCGTTTTGTGTAAAAACAGTTGTCGTTCTTTGATCTTGGAGAGACACTTCATGGCGACACCACAATTTCTTCTCTGTCGCCATTTGTTCTTAGGGCGACACTTCATGGTGACACCATATTTTCTTCTCTGTTGCCATTTGTTCTTAGGGCGACACTTCATGGCGACACCATACCTGATTGATTTTTAGGATTTAATCTTTTTGTCGCCATGAGCTCAAGGCGACGCCATCAAAGGGCGACAATGCCCTGTTTTCCACTATGTGCATAATGTGCAAGTGTGCAAAGTGGAGAATGCATCCTAATACCTAAAATGTCACGACATTAATCAAACAAAATGCAATCAATTAAATATGCATGAAGAGATGTCAAGAATCATGAATGCACACATATAAAATACACAACATACAAAGAAGTATATATATGCATAAGTTGTGTGTGTGTGCAACTAAGTCTCTTCATTGCAAGTAAGCACAAGTAATTTTACCTTGGTGTACTTCTTCTCTTGAGGTCTTGAGAAGACCTTTGTTGTGCATAAGCACCAACAATCAAAAGCCTAAACTACCTTTACATCAAACCCCAAATGTGGTTTGTCATCGAAATAAGCCAATCAAACTTGAGGAACTTACAATAATATTCATGAGAAAGACATTGAATATCAAGATGTTATTGTTTAAATAGAATGCACTCAGGATTCTAATCTTGTGAAAGCAAGAGGTGTAAGTGTCTCACTTTTGATTGACATATTTCGTTGACAAAATCACAATGGGGTTCAAACTTGTAAGGATAGCTTAGGATTGAAGAAATCCTCATCAAATGCTAATGGACCTCATTGTGGACATCAAGAGCTTTAAAGAATGTAATTTACTTATCTTGACTCTTAATTGAAGAGATTTAGAGTGCACACACACACAACTCATGCATTTTAGTATTTGTGTTTGTTTTGGTATGGTTGGTAAAATCTCATTGTATTTTATAGAAATATATTTTTGAGATTTTTCGTATTTTTACAAGTCCAACTACGTGTGGATTTGTCCCTAGATAAGTTCCGAGCGATTCAGAGACTTGTCTATATGTTTCAGATTATTTCCGAGACATTTGGGACATTTCGTGTTTTTATCGGAAACCAGAATCCAATTTCAAGTTTAGAGTGGAAAGTTATGTAATTTTCTATATTTATGATTGAGTCCGGGTCTATATTCCGATGACGGAATTGAATTTCAAATTCCGAGGCTAAAACTGGACTGAAGATCGCTCGGAACGAAAGTTGGCTTCGTGTGGCATGAAAGCCACACCAAGAGTGGCTTGGCGTGTGAAGGACGTGCAGCTCACACCAAAATTGTCCCTCGGTCAATGTTTGCTTCACACCAACCACACGCCACAACTGATTTGAATTGTTTTTGTTGATTTTTCAAGGCTAATTTATTGTGTGTGTTAAGTTGCATGTGAGCTCATTTGTTTTGTGTTTACTTGTTACATGAGTGGACTTGACATGATTTTTTATTAGACTGCTTGATAACATCTCTCGTGAGCTCACCACATTGGATTACTCTCATTTTGTCTTTTACCCCTAACATCCAAACACCTTGCGTTTTTGTGTGTTAAATTATATATATATATATATATATATATATATATAAACGTGCAGACAGTGTTTTAAAAAATATATATATATTAAAAGCGGTGCAGTTTTTGTTGATTTGCAAAACCTATATATATATATATATATATATTCTTCTCTTCTTTGAGGTAAGACGGTGAGCAAGATTAAAAATCATATTTTGAGAGAAAAATATTTTTAAGAGAGAGAGACTTCCAAAATCCCATCTTTACTCATCCAAATCCAAAATCCATCATCTTCACACATCATCTAGCGTGTTCTAGGTATGATTTCTTATGAGTTTTCTTTACTACTCACATGACTTGTAGTTAGAACATTATTTGCATCTCTTCACATATTCTTGCTTTACAAGATAGCATTTTTATTACTTGACTAGTTTCAAAATTGCATCTTTATTATTTGACTAGTTTCAAGATTGCATTTTTATTATGTTTTGTGAGTTGTTTGTGATAGCTATTGCCTATAGGGTTTGATTTGTACATATAGCTAGGTTGTATGAATGTCATATAGCCACATGATATCTAGGAATGTCTCTAACATGTTCATCCATGCCTAGATAAGCTTAAATGTTTAACCAAGCATTTTAGCATCTTGAATATTGTATATTGAAACAAATTATAGCACGGTGTGTATAAAACTATCTAGAGGGGGGGTGAATAGATTTTAAGCTTATTACCCAATTTTTCGTATTAAGTCAAAATTACAAATTTACCCCTAACTAGATAAAACAACAAATCAAGTATAAAATGCGGAAATTAAATAAGACTTAATTTTTACGTGGAAACCCTCACGGGAAAAACCACGGGCTAGTAAGTAAGTAAGCCACATTCGAACCTCGAATCCACTAAATGTGTAAAACGATTACAACCTAATCCCGGAAGTAATCACACACCTACCTAATCCCGGTATGAGTGAACCTAGTCCAATTTGCTTGCGATCTAAGCAATCTAATCCCGGATGCTACACACAAGACTTACTTTCTCTATGAAGAGAATAACACCCTAAGTGAATATATGAATATCCAAATGCAACATAGAGCAAGGGAAACCCTATATGCTTATTTAAGATGATTAATATGCAATTAGAACAATCCTAGATATTAAAAACTAAATGACATGTCAAATAGTTTAACTAATCAAGATTAAGCACAAAACCTAATTAGCTATCACAATACAACTTCTCAAACATACATCATACTCATCTCAAACTTGTATTCAAAGTATATAAAATAACATACAAGTAATTAATTGAGATTGCTTGTTAAGAGAAACACAAAATATGTAAGATATTAGTGAAAAGCTTACCAAGCAAAGTATGATGAAGAATTCATACAAGATGACATCTAGATGATCTAAGATGATGCTAGATGATGATTGATAATCATGAAAAAAGTGTTTGAGTAATTAAAAATGAGTTCTTGAAATTTTTCTTCTCTTTGAAAAATATCGTAAGTATGAAATCTGAATATGAACTCTTGTAATTGATCTAAAGTCAAAGTGGCATATATATAGGGGGCCAAATCAAAGTGTGGTCGTTTTGATAAGTTGGCCTCATATTTGTCTTGGGCGCTGTACGAAGGGCGCTTCTGTACAGCGCCCCTGCTCTGTTCTCACGAGAAAACAGAGGGGCGCTCTACGTAGAGCGCCCTGTACAGCGCTCGTACAGCGACTGAATTAAATCGATCAGGTCTGTACAACGCCCAACGGACAGCGCCCAACGAGGGCTGTTCGTACAGCGCTTTTGTAGAGCGCTTTTGGGAGCGCCCAATGCAAAAATGCAATCCTAAGTCTAAGCATGACAAGGCAATTGGATATGCAAGATGCAATCAAACTAACATGCAAGAAGAGATGTTAATGAACATTAAAGCACACAAATAAGACACAGAACATACAAGTATTAAACATATGCATGAGTTGTGAGTGTGTGCAACTATCTCTTCAAGACAAGTAAGCACAAAGAAAATTACCTTCGGTGCTTATCAAGAATGAGGTCTTCAAAGGGCCTTAGCAATAACACCTACACTTAGGCTACCCTTACAAAGAATCCCCAACATGTGGTTTGTCCACGAAATGAGCCAATCAACAATTGGGAACCTTACATATATATTCACCTTAGGTTGTGTTATCTCTTCTCTTAGAGAGTTAAGACTTGTATTTACCATTTGGTAATTTGCAAGCAATGGACTAGATTCACTTTTGAAGATCTACGGGTAGTAGTGGTGGATTAGTAACCGTATAGGGTTTGATACGGTCAACCTAGGTTGTAATCACCATTACAATCAGTGGATTGAGGTTCGTGTGTAGTGCACATAACAGCCCGTGGTTTTTCCCTTGTGGGTTTCCACATAAAAATTCAAGTGTTATTTATTTTCCGCATTTTACACTTGATTGTTATTTTTGACTAGATAGGGGTTGTTCATTGAAAATTGACTAAACACGAAAATTGGTAATAGTTGGTTAAAATCTATTCACCTCCCCTCTAGATTATATTAGACACTTTATATATATATATTCAAGAGGGTTGAAGAAGAAAGAGACATCTTGAGGATGGTGTAGATGTGGTTTGGAGAAGGCATAGGCGAAAAAGAAAAAGTCATCTAATCTTTTACCATACTCTCATCAATGGAAATATACCTTTACACATGATAAATCTATTAAGTAAATGCAAGTTTACATTTGAGAAGTTGTTTTAGTTGTTATGATAAATAGTTGTGTTAGTTCTAAAAGTTTTTACAAGTACATGATATACAGGCTTCTGTCTAGTTGCTTCATGTGGTTGGTAGCAATCTTCATTCAACAATGGTTTATAATTCGTTTATGGTAAGTGTTTTTCAAATATTATTATTTTTTAATTATGTAGAGTTATAGTTTTTTGTTGACCTTATGTTAATCGTATTAATTTTGAACAATCAAATGTACAAATGCAAGATGACAATGTGCCCAATCTAATGCCATGAACTCCACTTGAACAATCTCAGCATCAAAGCTTTCAAGAATTGCTTCCACAACATAGAGCTAATTTTTCATTTGCAATTAAAGATTCTTAAGTTTCTACGAGTTAAACTTTAATTTAATGAATGCAAATGTTTAAACTTAATAGAAATTTAGGGCGCGTCTGGTATTGTTTTTAAAATTGTGCTTTTGAGAATGATTTTTAAAAATGAAAAACATGTTTTAAAAATGACATTTTTAAAAAACGTAATGCGTTTGGTAGTATTTTTGAAAATAAGTTTTGAAAATGAAAAACAATAAAAGTTGTTTGGCATTATTTTAAAAAATAAGTAGAAAACTGAAAATGTGTTTGGACGTACTGTTTTTGAAAAAAACTGAAAGAATCTACTAGCATTGCATTGATCATGTGTGGATGAATATAAATTAGTATTTATTTATTTATATGAATTGATTCTAAAATAGATAAATAAAATATTAATGAACCATACATCACACACACACACACACACACACACACATATATATATATATATATATATATATTAATTATCAAGGAAAATCATGATAAATACTTTCTGAGATAGCTTATACTTATAAATATACTATTTTAGAGTCAATGAGATAATACTCTGTTTCACCATTCAAAATAAATAAATAAATAAAACAATTAAAAAAACATGGCAATCTTTATATAATCTTCTGTACTGATGAAAGTACATAAGATTATATAATACTATAATACAATTCATTGCATATGTCATGTGTAATCATTCCATAATGTTTTATACTATTCATTTGTGCAATGTTTTCCGGAGAAAGATTGATATCAATTGTTGCCTTTTTTTCATTTTCTCCCTTTTTTATAATGTCTTCTACTTGAAATTCTTCGAACATCCTATCATAATGAGATGTTTGTCTAATATAATTATACAATACACTATATGCAATAGGAATTAATCGTTGTCTACCAATTCGATAATTTGACATGGTTTTAAGAATTGAAAATCTAGCCTTCAAAATACTGAAACATCGTACAATTACGTTCCTTAATGATGAATGCCTATAATTAAACAATTCACTTGGCTCCCTTGGTGATCTATGGGGTGCACGATAGTCACGTAAATGATACCTCTCACCTCTATAAGGAGCTAAGAATCCTGGTATGTTTGTATACCCGACATCAACAACATAATAAAATCCTATAAGAAAACATATAAGTTATTATTTTTATTAATTACAATACATTAATGAATTAAAAAATATGATTGTAAACTACAAGCTAGTTATACCTTCATTTGGAAAATAGAATTTTTTTTTCCTCTCTTATTATTGCATTTAAGAACACTCTTGAATCATTTGATGTCCATTCCCAACCCGTGTATACATATGTAAACATCATATCAAAAACATAAGTACACATGACATTTTGAGTCACTTGAACCTTCCTACAACGAAATGATGTTTGTTTTTTTGTAGGTGCCCATGCAGCAACATGAGTTCCATCAATAGCCCCAATACATTTCTACATTAAATATATTTATTTATAAAAAAATGTAATTTAGGTGATATCTATTGTAATGTAATATATTTGTTACTTACTTGAAAATGTAGATAGTATTTTGGGTTCTCCCTAATCTTGGGTGGTGTCTCCCCTTGAGTCCATGGACGAATTATGTGAGGCGCCAATCCACATATAGCCTTCAAAACACGCTTAAATTGTCTATGAATTGTTTTTATACTATGCTAAAAACGTTCTGCAACAATACGTTAGATGACACTATGTGCCACTATAAATAATAACACTACAACAATCTCTTGTACGCAAACTTGTCCATCATTCTGTATCAGTTGATGATTTTTTAGAGTAGCACATAATGAACCAAATACATGTTTGTCCATGTGCAATGAATTATATATCCTACTAGG
This sequence comes from Acer saccharum, assembly GCA_030490815.1. Classification (NCBI taxonomy): domain Eukaryota; kingdom Viridiplantae; phylum Streptophyta; class Magnoliopsida; order Sapindales; family Sapindaceae; genus Acer; species Acer saccharum. Next base: position 22,678,447 of record CM059874.1, read on the forward strand.
ATGCCCATTCAATAATTCTTACAAATATTCAAACCCACTTAATCTAGAGTTATAACTAGGGATGGCAATTTGACCCGTACCTGCAAGCAACCACCCGAGCCCGACCCTATAGGGTCGGGTTTGGATGGTCAATTTACGACCCACAATCGACGGGTTCGGGTTCGGGTTCAGGTTCGGGTTCGGGTTCGGGTTCGGGTTCGGGTTTGAGTTCGGGTGCGGGTGCGGGTGTGGGTTGGAGAAAAAAAAAAAAAAAAACCCTAAACCCAAACCCATGAACCCATGTGCTTTAAAATACAAGGCTTTAAAACCCTAGTTTATAACATTATCTTCCTTCATTTTCCATCATTTTCTTTTTTTTATATGACCTTCATCTTCCTTTTTGCTCTTCGATCAACTAGTCACTTTTATCGTCGTAGATCAACTCATCTGTAACAAACTAGCACTCAATCAATCAACTGCAAGCGATGGCGAGTACTGGAGCGGTAGTGGTGGAGGCTGCCAGGATGTGGTCGTCGTGGATTTACAAGTCACTAATGAAGTAGATTTGTGGGTTTTTATTTTTTGAAATAGACTTGTGGTTTTCACTGGAATTTGGTTGAAGAAATATCTGGATTGTTGGTATTAAAAAGGTTATAGTTTCATATTTTTCTAGTTGCAGAATGCAGAGCAGAGAGCAACTCATTTGCTTCTTTTTTGAATTCTTGTTTTCTTTTTTCGTCTTTTGTCTCAGATCTTGTTTGAAGGATCCGATTTTGTATAATGATAATGTAATGTAGATTGTAGAATAACCATGGAATTGTTGGCATTAAAAAATATATCAGATTTACTTTTGTTCTGATAAATCCCAAATCGTGTGTAAGTTTGAAGGAATTTGGTGCATTGATTGAGATCAAGTTTCAAGTTTTTGTTTTTGTTTTTGTTTTTTTTTTTTTTATCTTTTAAGTTATTATTGTTTATATAATTAAATATTAAATATTTATAAATTAATATATTTTGCGGGTTGGTGGGTGTGACCCGTGAACCCACGAACCTGCATAAAACCTACGGGTGAAACCCGAACCCGAACCCGTTTATTTTCACGGGTTTGCAGGCGAGCATGGGTGAGAAAAATTTTCGCAAGTGTGGGTTTGGATTTTACAAAACCCGCCCGAACACGACCCGACCCGTTGCCATCCCTAGTTATGACATGAAGTATTTTATATATATATGCTCCAATACTCATATATGCTAACCAGGTAATGCTAACTAGGTATAGCATGTGTACCGCTAAGTTTTCAATTGAATTATATGAATAATTACCAAAATTTGTAGTCATTTGCTAGTACCTACATCAATTAAATATAAGCAAAATTTAATAAAAACACAATTAATAATAAGAACATCTAGAACATTTTTTTTGCACAATAATCCATAGTAAATATAACATGATAAATAACTTATACAACACATGAAACCACAAAAAGTCATACAATACATCATCTAACAAACATCACAGCAATCATTAAAGCAAAAACAAAACAAAAAAATAAATATCAAAGTAAATGCATCTCCAAAAACTAAAACATAATTAGAAAATAAAACATAAAATATTTCTAAAGATGAGATAACCACATCCTTCTACTCTCATCAGTCATATTAAGAAAAACTTTTCTCCACTCAATATCTACCACCTTTTTAACAAATTTCAAGTAGGTGTCATGATCAACCGATATCTACTCTATGACTTGTAAACACTCTATTGTTGAATAATTCTCAGAAGCTAAACATGTTGACTCATATGACTTGGACTTTTGAAGTTCAAACTTTTGAGACATAATTGAACTACAAATTTCCATATAATTCTCCATTTCTCCCAACGTTTATTACCACGACTGTTATGGTATTAACCTCAAGATTGTCGAACACTTTTACCTTTGCTACTCCCACTTGTATGTTCTAATTCATCAATATCCTCAATATTATTAACATGCACTCCACTATCCACGAAATTTTCCTCCAATTCATGTTCTTCATCTAAGCTAGGAGGAATTTGGCATGATGAAAAATGCATCTAACCTGTAGCAATGGCGGTATTAAATATCTTTCCAAAAATGCCATGGTGTTCTAATCATTCCTTTCAATATGGCTTTGCACCTGAAACCTTCTGGAAAAAAAGAAGTCAAATTAACCTATGTCTTGATTATGTACTTTATTTTGTAATAAATTGTGAAAATAGAGATACTCACCTTAAGGTAATCATTCCAAACATCATCATAAACTGTCACGGTATTTGAAATTGGGTCTCATCCAAAACCAGTATGATTAAGTAAATCTGAGAACTCACGATGTTTCTTTCGAAAGCTATTGAACTTTGTTTTCAGTTTTGAAATCATATATATTTTCCTAGTTTCAGTAAGCACTTCATCATCAATAACACCCCAAACCTTCTTAGTAAAAGTTAATATCTCAAATCTTCTTTTTTCACATGTTCATGCATTATATGAATAAAAATTGTCTCATTATTTGCAGTCCACATTTTTTCATCACCATCACCAACATGGAAGGCCATTTCCTTGCCAAGAATAGAATAAAAACTCCCAAGTGGGTCAACTTAATATCCATCACAATATCAAAAATCACTACTAAAAAAAATTTAGGAAAACAAATACAACCATAAAACAAAACAAAAAAACAAAAAACAAAAAACACTTAACATTGATCATCTTGATAAGCAGTCATTCTTCAAGTAATTATGCAGCTACTAACTTGACCAAGCAACCTACTAGCTTGTTAAGTATATGGAGACCTAGGTTACAAAGAGGCTCAGAAACAGAGAAATACAAAGAGCAACATAATATTTCTTGTATTAAGACTCTGAAGAGCAATTATCAAATTGCTCTATGTTCACTTGTATTATATTAGTCAAAGACCGGATTAGTTTGTAATATTGTAGTTAGCTACTAAATACAATTAATTGTTGATGTGGATTTTTAATTGGTTGTAATTGGTTAGGGGTCCTTGATTTCAAGCTCACACTTTTTATGTGGATTAGATATTTCTGATATATATATACACACCTTTGGTGTAAATATTAAACTCTTTTTCTATTTTGTTAGACCAAAAAAAATGAACAATAAAAGAAAAAAAAAATATCATATGAAGAAACAAATTACCCAAGATAACAAAACATATACGAAATTCATACATAAAGTACCCAAAATAACAAAACATACACGAAAGCTATTTTAACATCATAATAAGATAATGAAAAATAACCTAGAATCTTTTGCCAAATAAATCTAAAATTCGTAGAAACCCTATAAATAAAATAACAAAACATACATGAAATTCATACCCAAATCATAAAAACAAATAAGAACTCAAAAAATAATAAAAGAAAAATCAATTTACTAACCTAGAGAAATAACAAGAGATGAGAGAATACTTGCTACAATCTCTCCAACCCAGCTTCTTATAGAGACTATGTTAGAAGACCTAACAAAATTTTTGAGAGAAAATTCAGTCATAGTGATCATGGGATTGATTTTTGAGAAAACATTTAAGACTTTTTCACATAATCTTCATCATGAGAGTTGATTTTACAAAGACTGAAAGGTTGATAGAAATTGGAGAGAATCTATCCTGTAGAAGATGTGAATCAAGAAAAGGTTTGATGGAAATTTGAGAGAATCTCTCTTATAAAATATTTGAATTGAGAATTGAAAAAGCTCTGTCGATGAATTGAGAAAAAGGGGTTTCTTTTGTCTTGATATGGTCAGAGTGTTTTTTAAATGATACAAAGAAAAAAAAAAAATTGGTTTTGAGTCTACCGTTATAATTGGAAAGAGACTATTTTTTGTTTTGTAAAATGCATTCTCTAAAACAAGTGGCCAAACACTTATACAATCATTTTTTGTTTTTAATTTTAAAAATGAAAAACTGTTTTCGAAGATGGATCCCGCCACCTTAGTTTTTTGTTTGTTTTTTTAGTTGTTATGTATTGTCTGTATGGTTTTTGATTTTGTATGATTTTAAATTGCTCCAAATTTAATGACATGAATCAATTACAGTATTGTTTTCAAGCATAAATACATTGTTCTTTGTCTGATAAGATTTTGTATGATTCTAAATGACTCCAAATTTAAAAACAACAATCAATTACAGTGTTGTTCTCAAGTATGAATACATTGTCATTTATCTGCTAAAAATTTGAATGATTACAGTGGTTTTATCTGCTAAATAGGTATTGTCATTTATCTACTAAATAAAAGTGGCTAATGAATTGATTTTTTTTTTATTGGAGTAAAGGTAGAGAAATACATTTGTGTATCATTGACTAATACAAAAGATTAATACAACAGTCACATAATAATATTATTGTCAATTATCTGCTAATTATAGTGTTGTTCTAGACATCAACAATATTGTTTATACAATACTGCATTCTAACCATCAACATCCTTTACATTATGCACATCTACAACAACACTATTGCACAAGTCTTCTTTATTGCATTCTTACCATCAACATCTCTTACATAAGATGTCGCTGTCAAGGTACCTCTGGATGGGTGTCATCTAGGTATCCTCTCCTGTGTTTAATTCGTCTACTTCCAATTATTCTTCCCAACCTTTTACGCTTGGTTGGGTGAGGTGTGCCATTGAAACGGATTTTTGGTATATTCGTGTGGTAGCGGTGGCGAGTTTGGAGAGAGCGTCTGCCTTTTCGTTTTCTTCTCAAGGAATTTGAGTGATCTCGAAATTCCTGAAACGTTGCAACATCCTTTCGACAACTACCAGATTCGTTGCCATGGTATCTTCTTTGGTCTGGTATTTACCATTGACTTAGTTAACCATCACTTGCTAGTCACTGAATATATGGATCTCATCAGTTCCCATAGCCATCGATATTTTTAGTCCTGCAAGCAAAGCCTCATACTCTGCTTGGTTATTAGTAGCCTTAAAGTCGAAACGAAGAACGCACTCAACAGTATCTTCTTCAAGAGTGATGATTACGATTCATGTTCCACTCTCATGGGTATTAAAGGATCCATCCACGTGCAGTTTCTATTGGAATCTTTTTGTCTCCTATTTTTCTTCAAGTGACCTGGCGACCTCGACATCAGGCTCTATGAATTCAATAATAAAGTCGGCCACTATTTGTCCTTTGATTGAAGATTTGGGGATGTACTCTATGTCAAATTCGCTCAGCTCGATTGCCCATTTTTTCAGTATGCCGGATACTTCATGTTTTTGTAATATTTGTATTAGGGGGCAACTAGTATACACGTTGATTTTGTGAGCTTGAAAATATAGGCGGAGCTTTCTAACCGTGGCCACCAGTGCTAATGCCATTTTCTCGGCCAAAGGGTATTTGGCCTTAGCGGGTGACAAAGCCTTGCTTGTGTAGTAGATTGGGCGTTGTATTCCTTCATCTTGTCTCATGAGTGCAGAGCTGGCAGCAACATCTATCACTGATAGGTATAAGTACATGGTTTATCCTGGCTGTGGCTTGGACAATAAAGGTGCTCACCCCAGGTAGTCCTTTAATTGTTGGAAGGCTTTTTCACACTGCTTATCCCATTTCACTCTCACTCCCTTTTTCAGGGCTTTGAAGAAAGGTAAAGATTTCTCTGTTGACCTTGAGATGAATCTGTTTAGCGATGCTAGGCAACCAATCAGCCATTGGAATTCTTTGAGTGTTTTTAGAGCTTTCAATTTTCTTATCATGGAGATTTTCTACGAGTTCGCTTATATTCCCCTTTAATGCATCTAAAAACCCAAAAACTTTCCTGAAGGCACCCCAAACATGCATTTAGCTGGGTTTAACCTCATCTTATATCTTCGCAGCATGTCGAAGGTTTCCCGCAAGTCGTGGACGTGTTCTCTAGATCTTCTGCTCTTGGTTAGCATATCATATACGTACACCTCCATTGTTTTACCGATCTATTTGGAGAACATCTTGTTGACCAAACACTAGTGCGTGGCTCTTGCATTTTTCAATCTAAAGGGCAAAACAGTGTAACAGTACAACCCTTGGTCTGGGTGAATGATGTCTTCTCTTCATCTGGACCATGCATCTTGATCTTGTTGTACCCGGAGTACGCGTCCATAAAACTAAGAAGCTCATGACTAACGGTGGCATTTACTAACCAATCGATCTTGGGAAGTGGAAAGCTATCCTTTAGACATGCTTTGTTGAGATCAACGAAGTCTACGCACATCCGCCATTGTTTATTCTTTTTTTTTTACCAGTACAACAATGGTGACCTATGTGGGGTATTTTACTTCGCGGATGAAACCCACTGCTAGTAATTTTAACACTTCTTCTTTGATCGCTGCACTCATTTTTGCGTTTAAACTTTGCTGCTTTTGAATCATAGGTTTGTGTTTCTCATCCACTACTAGATAGTGCGAGATAACATGCGTATCAATTCCTAGCATGTTGTTGTGGCTCCAGGCAAATATTTCTCTATATTCTTGTAACAGTGCTGTTAGATCATTTTTTACTTGGGTTGCTAACCGTGCGCCTATCATGATCGTTCTGGCTGGTTGCGATGGGTCCAATATTATTTCTTCAACTAGTTATTTGCTACTGTCTTCTTTGGGGGCCTCCCTAGGGTCGAATCCAAATTCGCTAGGGGTTTCTTTGCTTTCAGAGTTTTTCCTTTGACCTTTCTTTTTTGGATCTCTGAGGAATCTTAGAGACCTAACGTCTCCCTGGGCGGCGGATGATGGCTGACAGTCACCACTTATACTTATGTCCATCTTTTGGTGTTGACCACAAGGTCGGAGGTTCACCCCCTTCTTCTAGCACCAATTGTTGACGTCGATTTTTGGTTAATCTAGTCAACAGCAACAAGTAAGCAAATCGACTTCTGGAACAACTTACGAGATGTGACCAGATCGCCTTACTGATATGTGTGTGAATTGATGAATGTGTAATAGATAATAGATAAATGTAAAAACAATAAGAGACACCAAGATTTGTACGTGAAAAACCCTATGGTAGGGAAAAACCACGATCGTCGTAATGACAGAGAAAAAGAAAGTATTCACTATGTAAAAAATGGTCACAATAAGTGATCTTATGCTTATGGTGCCCTTGCCTTTCTTTGCTTGATACATGTGTTTATATAGGGGTTAAGGTGATGCCCTAACCCTTGACGTGCAAGCAAAGATTAATATTAGGCGAGATCCTAGGAGGATCGTATCTAAGCGAGATTCTTGGTGAATCAAGTCTTCATGCATTTATGGTGCAAGGTTCTTCATTCTTTGTGGAAATTGCCTTCCTAATCTTCACATTTATTACTTGATTTGTCAACTACTGGATTGTTGGTAAGGATATTGAGGATATCTTTTGTTCGCTTTGCGGATGGTAAGTTCTTGATAATTCGCCATTTTTTGGACGCTTCGGTGAACATGTTTCTTTGATAAGTGACTTGCTCGTTGCTTCCCAGTTTGCCGCTATCGCACGTGGTTTGCTAAAATAACATGGCTTGATGTTATGGACATGAATTACGGGCTTATGGTTGACATGTCAAGCTAAATAAAATCACCCAAAAAATAAATAAATCAAAATGCTATGAAGTGAGAATGCGATAAATGTTTTTCAAATAAATTTTCATTTTACTATGAAGAGTATGGTATTATATATATATATATATATATATAGTAATTTTCCAATGAGGACTTTTACAATACACACTTTACGCACCTTTAATGAAATTGCATGTAATCGAATGTTTTTCGATGAGATTTTTTGTATGTATCCTAAGAAAATTAAAATACACATTTGGTAAAAATTTGGAAATTTTTTGGATTTGAGAACTATTTTTTCTTATATTTACCTATTTTTAAATGTTTTATCTTCAAAAAAATCTAAAAAAAATCAGTTTTTGCACCCGAATTTTTTTTTTTAATTTTTTTCCATAAATGTATTTCAATGTTTTAACCATCCATACAAAAAAATCAAATCAAGATTCAATATATTCCATGCAATTTTATCAAAGGTGCTTAAAGTGTGCATTGTAAAAAGTCCTTATTGAAAAATTACTTATATATATTAAAAAAAAAACATATATTTTATAATTCACAACAAAATGGTTTAGTAGAAGAAAAAATATATTTATATGGTTAATTGGAGAGGAAATTACCTCCTTTAATCCTTAAATTAGTAAAAAATTCAAAATTAGCAACCCTCGATAGTTTTTCATTATTATTATTATTATTATTGATATTGAGTTACCCAAAATGCTCCTAAATAATACGGTTCTTGACTAAGTTACATATCAGTTAATTTTTAACTCTTTTCCTCTTAAAACCTTTTCTCTCGCATTTCTCCGGTCTCTCTCACTGCAATTTTCCCTTTCTATAGTTGAGAACAAAATAAAGATTACACGATGAAAGCACATGTTTGCATGCTGAGAAATAAATAAAGATTATACATTGAAAACACATGCTTACACACCGATATTTGAAAGTTATTGGAAATACAAAATTGATCAAATCAAGCAAATCAATCTATGAAACACACAAATATATATGACCATCTTCACTGCATATGTCAATGCCAATACTAATGCTAAATTTGGTACGAAAAAAATAGTAAAATGCTATATTTGGTACATCATTTTCGTATTGTACTCCAATGCATAATTCTATTTGAAATGCTATTTTTTATTTTTTTTATTATTTAAAATTATAAAAGTCAACAAATATGATTAATGCATTTAATATATAAAATATTTTATATTATTTAAAATTATAAAAGTTAACAATTAATGCATTCAATACAATTATAAGATGGTATTTTTATAATTAAAAAAGTAGCATTTATTGCTGTGCCAAATTTAGCATATTTTATTCTTTGTACCAATACAAAGAATAAAATATATCAAATTTGGCATAACATTTGGTATTGTATTGGAGCATGTTTATTTTTATTTTTATTTATTTATTTATTTATTTTTACTTTGTGTTAAATTATAACATTAACACACTAAAATAACATTGCATTGAAGATGCTTTAACATATTAATTCAACATAACGTCAAGGCATTTTGTTGGAATTTGCCGGATTTTAATCATTTAAAAAAATAATTGATTATTTATAATAAGTTTATGAATTATTTACAATCTACCTATTTGCCTCTTTTTTTTTTTTAATTTTTAATTTTTTATTTTATTGGATGAATTAAAGAAGTTTATGACAGTACTGCTGATATTAATGCTAGCTGTAGATCTGAAATGCAAATCGACTTGGTTTTTACACTGAATATTCTGGAATTTTTTTACGGATAATCATATGAATCTCAAATCTCAATGTGGTTTCTAATAAGAACTTTGGTAAAATCATTTTATTGTTCAAACTTTTCCGCCTTGTAATTTAATATATATAATATCTGATTTAACTAATGTTTTCTTCTTAAAACTATGAGTTATGTGCCCATTGATTTATAAAATTAATTTAAAATCAATGTATAAATAAATCCTCTTTTTTTGTTGGACTTCATTCTTTAAATATTTATAAAACAAAAAATTAATTTAATAATGAGATTTATAAGATAACTTTAAAATGGATGTGCCAATCATATAAAATATTTTTAGAGATCATATGAATAACGGGATATTTGAAAATATGCACATAAGAGCAATAATATGTTTTAATTAAATTATGACATACCATTTATGTCATTATCATATGGCTCATCTCACTAAACTAAGAAATTTGTATAAACATGATGAATACCTTAAAAAAAAAAAAAAATAGTTTAAAATAAAAGAGTGAGGAGTAAATATAAACTTTTAAAAATAACTAGGTTTGGAGGCACATGCAAGGCATGTGCTTCCTAAATAAATAGGGCAATAAAATACCATAACTTTCTCCAATATCTCAAACCAAACCATTTTCACATCAACAGTAAATATAAATCGTTAAAATGAAAAAAAAAAAAAAAAAATGACTTAAAAAAACTGAAAACAAATGGTGCAAATCATTACAACTCATGTACACTCTACATAGTATAACTTGCCCATCAAATTTGTGCTTAATATGGTTCACACAATTTCTCTTTTACAATCACTTATAAGGAAAAACCTGTCACAGACTCACCAGTAACAATTAACCAAAAATGCTTCAATTTTACAATCACTTACATTTTTACCGTTAGAAGCGAGAGCTTCAACTTTGAGTGGCTTCATAGTTTTCTTCTATAGCTCTAAGACCTACTTTATTATTCTTCAAATAAGTTTTCACCATCTCCAAGCTACATTGTTTTCAAAATAAATTCATTTATTAGAAAATAAAATGAGACAAACATACTCAAGGGTGAGCATCAATCACAGTCAAGAATACATGGTCCATTTAGCCAGCAAAGACAACAGTTACAGATAATCAGTATAATGCAAAATATACTTGTTTACCAACAAGGAAACTGAAAATCAATCAATAAATTAACTTCATAATTCTATTTAATTTCAAGATAATTTGGATTTCTTAGGTCAATTCATACGGTCATACCCCTACAGAGCATACTCATCCCCTTAGAAAAATGAAATAAAAACAACTATAACTCTTCACTTGTTCAATAAAACAGTTAAAATATTAAATATAAACAAAAGTTCTTCACACAAATCATGTGTACTTACCCTTTCTGGTCCAACTATTATCAACCCACTTGATTCCTTTCTTGATGAAGCCAAAGCATTAATAAGAGTACCTTATGTTATAGCAACAAAATACACCTTTGACGGGAAATTGCAGAATATAATATCCATCCAAGTTCAAAACAAGGTGGAAAGAATAAAACTACATGCCAAATAACTAATTACTTCTAAACTACTACATACTCTTCTAAAATTAAAGAATTGGGCACTAAACATACTTTAATAGTTCATAAGCAACACTTTGAAAATCTATTATCTACTAATAAGAGCATTTTTTTCAGATAGATTCACCTCAACCACAATCTTAAAAAGTAGCCAAATCATGTAAGTGCGAAAAGGTAGGAAAAAATAACTTACGAGAAGTACAAAGTCATTAATTTTCACGGGAGGACTCAAAACCATTTAATGCTGCCGTTGACCTATGGCATAGGTAGCCATGAGCATTAAAACCGAAGGCAAATGAAGCATAAATAACTTAAAGACATGCCCTTTCATTAGAAATAAAAATTAGAACTATTATGATATCCATGTATCAAAGCATGTTTTTACCGTATAATTGTTGTCAATACAATAGAGTCAAGAATCAATTTACACTGTTTTGATGCTACTAAAATAACATACTGCAATATTTGTCCACAAAAAATTGGTAAATAGTATTTTCTAGACTTTAATTGTGAGAATATACAAATATACATTTAAGAGTCAAGACATACTGTGCAGGATCAAGTAAGTGATAACAAGCAACAACCAAGGACCTTAAAAGATATGGGCTATTTTTAGATACAACACTGCATTTTCTATACTTATCAAAAGATGCATAAACATGCCATTGTGTATAGTAATGTAAAAGCAGCTTTGGATCTTCCAAAACCACAAAATCTAATCATGAGCGACCAATCCTCTGTATGCAACCTTCTATTAAACCACATTTCCCATTGAAAAGCTCTACCTTGTCTGCCATTATTTGAAAAATAGTAAATATTTTCATTACAGCAAGCTAGCTATGAATGTTTGCCAGAGCTACGAAAATAGGAAATACTACATTATAGTGAAATTCATTTTATTTTTTTTGAACAAGTTTTATTGCTAGAGCAACGATAAAAAGGGACAAGAGCCCAAGCAAGCAAACAACAAGGAAGCAGACAAAGAGGAAACGCCCAAAGCAGAACCAAGAAGCTACCCAGAAACAAAAAACAATATTGTGAAATTCATATAAACACCCATTTCCAACTTGCTCAAAACTTGAATCCTTGTTTTCATTTTCAAAACCCTCACAACAACCATTAGAGTATAAAATGAGCACAATCATTAGATACACAAGACAAAGATGTTCGTTTGTTTTCTTGATGCATAAGATAAAGAGGTATTCATTTCTATGCATGCTATTTAGGAAGTCTAAATTTTAGTTTTGGATTTTACATCAATTTCAAATCAATAATTGAATGTGTAACATATTACATACTTGCAAAATCCGCAGACTTTTTTTTTCCAGATATACTGAGGTACTTCTCCAAAAATAATGCAATTTCTTAAAATTCTGTAAATTCAAAGTTAATCATTTAGAGATAACAACTTTGAGTCAATAATTGTATTTCATAATTGTTAGCAATTACTTAACCCAAAAGTAAAAAGTTTAATGTATTAGGCAAATGACCAATAATAATATTTAAGAACTATAACACCCTCCCGCGTGCAAGACCAACAGACTTTTTAGGCGGCCTAAGCCCAAATGCAGATTCAAACCTAGGACAAAGTCATAAAACCCAAAAACTAAAGCTATTAGGAAGGTCTAATGTGGTATTTAAGCACTAACAATAATCAACATGATAGAAAAAAGTAATGAACTTACATCTGTGTAAGGGACATCAAGTTTGCAAGCTCAGGAAAGGCATGATTTGATCCACTTAGGTCACTAATCCTCCTGTATATAACAATGCATTCTCAATTGATCCTTTCAGAAAATGTCATCGTTGTGTATAATTCTATTTATGCAGTAGAACAGTTGAGATATATTCACTTACAATTGTTCTAGTTTTTTTTCAGAACAGAGATGGATGATGGAATGGGTCCTTTCAGTCCACTCCCTTGAATTTTTCTGCATTAACTCTGATAAACCAATCAAGAACATTCAAGCGCTAGAATATAAGTTAAGTTGAAAAACCGTAAGAAAGTATAGGATCTTACAGTCTCCTGAGTCCCTTCCAGTTTTGAATAAAATCTGGAATCCTCCCATTGAAGTTGTTGTCATTAATCCTACTACATCACACAACAAGAACGAAACACAGTATAAACTTCTGCCAAAATTCATATGAAATCTTAAAATAATTTTAACAAAAGCTTACAATTGTGTAAAATTTTTCAGCTTGGCAAGTTCTATTGGATGATAGGCTCCTGCAATTAAAAATTAATTAATACTTCAATGAATTCACTGCTTGTAGGTGAAAAAAAAAAATACATAAAGAAGCTTTGTAAATGCCTTACAGTTGTTGCAAGTTAATTAATTTCCCAAGCTGTGCAACCATCAATAAACAATTTTGGCACCCAAAAAAAAATTCTTGTATCCACCTCTATAGCAGGCATAAGAAAACAAAAATAAGCCATAACACAAAATCATTTTTACACTATTAATACTCAATCCCATAGTTAATTTAGAAATAAATAAAAATTACTTGTTCAAAAATGATCACCACTACGATTCTCTGGTATAATCAAAATTGAAAACAATTTAAAAGACTTTGCGTGAAAAGAACTTACACTCATTTCTGGAGATAAAAGAAACTGAGTAGCAAGTCGACGGTCCAGTGCGAGAGCACCAGAACCCACCACCGATAAACCCTCCTGACTCTTCCCTTGCTTTTCCAGGTCTTGCTCACAACTGTGACCCCCATTCGAGCCCTCATTCTGCATCTGAACTAAAACAATAAAGAAACCCTAGAAATCATTTCTCTTTACCACCAACTATTTCAATTTTACCTTATTTGAAACCATATTTGTATAATTCCAAAGAGACTGAGCTAACAAATCAATTGAAAGCACACTAATTTATTATAAAAAGCAATCAATTCCAATAAAAAAATTATAAAAAAAAAAAAAAAGAGAATTTCTGTACCTGATGAACACCTAGCAAGACAAGCAAAGGACCGTATCTCAGTAAAATCTATACACTAAAATTCTACACAGATAACAGAATTAGGGAAGAAGGAGAGAACCAAACTGCGAAAGAGACGAAGAAACATGGTAGTAGCCTTACCTCTTCGTTCTTGAAGTTTCGAGTATGACGGATGCGAAGTCTCTGGCTGAAATGGGAAGAAGGAAGAAATAAATGGGAGAGAAGCAAGAGATGAAGAGTCAGTGAAAGAGAAACCTTACCAGAGTGACACGTTTTTTATTTAAACAGTGAATCACTGAATTGAGAGATATGGCCGAGAGATAGAAATCATAGAATCTGAAAAAAAAAAAAAAATGGTTAATTACAGGTAAAATTTCTAAATGGTCCTTAATCATAAAATGTGAAAGACATTTATACCCTCATTTATACATTGTTTAATAAAAATTTCATGTGATTTTAGAATCCTTCAAGGATATAATTGTAACTGTACTGTACTAATAATTGTAAATAAACTAAAAAATTGAAATACCATATATACCCTCTATTTTTATAGATTTTATATAACTGTACAATTATTGAAAGTAGGAAATACTAAAAAGAGCAAGGGTATATAAGTCTTCTTACAATTTAAAAAAAAAATCACAACAAAATAGGAGCGTTAAAAATGAGGCTCAACCCACTCTTTTTATATAGAGTCTATAGAGAAGGCTTTGATGGGTGGTGTTTCCAAAGATTGATTTTCCATTTTTTTTAGTAGAAAAAGTATGTAGAAGTTAGAACACGTTTGTCAAGCATTTCCGATATATATATATATATATATATATATATAAATTTTTCAATGAGGATTTTTTATAATGCACATTTTAAGTATCTTTGATAAAATTTAATGGAATAAATTGAATTTTGATTTGATTTGTTGTAGGGATGATAAAAACATTAAAATACATGTATTAAAAAAATTATAAAAATTCGGGTCCAAGAAATATTTTTTTTCAACGATAAAACATTTAAAAATAGGGAGATGTAAGAAAAAATAGTTCTCAAATCCAAAATATTTCCAAATGTTTACCAAATGTGTATTTTAATTTTCTTAGGATGCATACAAAAATTCTCATTGAAAAACATTCGATTACATACAATTTCATCAAAGTGCTTAAAGTGTGCATTTTACAAAGTCCTCAATAGAAAATTACCCTATATATATATATATATATATATATATATATATATATGATACGAGTGGTGTGGTGCATGTGTGGTGCAAGGCATACATGCTAAGCAGGGGAAGACTTGAATGCACGTGAGACTTTCCTAGAACTAGAATGACCAAGTCTGCCGTGGTTGTTATTATTGTTATCAAATTGAGTTAATAATCAGTTGTGGGTTGAGTGGGTGCTTGAATTGCTCCACGTCTTCAGCACACGCTAATTCTCTTGTTATTTGTTATTTTATTTAATTGTTTACTTATCTTGTAAGGCCTATATAGGTCAGTTGGTATTGGATAAAAAGGTTATCAAATATTAACCCAATTATCTCTTCTCCTCCTGAATTCTCTTCTAAACTCTCTTCTCAATCTCCTTTCTCCTTCTTTTACTGATTCAACAAATTAAATCGTAACAAATTGGTATCAAAGCCTTCCATCCATGGAGACTCACGCTAAGGCAAATACTGAGTTCCGTAGCGAAATCTACGAAATACTTGCAAACCATGAAACCAAGATCGATGAAATCGTTGCCAAGCACGAATCAAGATTCGAACAACTCATCACCAGCAACGACAACATATTCAACCATATCATCGCCGAATTACAGGCTCTACGCCTACAATCTCCTCAACCTTTTCAACCTCATCAATTGCATCAATCTCCGCAACAAGGCCAAACCACCATGACGTAATTTCGCACCCACATGGAAAGAGAGCTCAATCCGTTTGAACCTAGTGAAGCCTCGCACAGTAGTCTTACAGCCCACAACCACTCCAACTATGACAGGCATCACACCAACTTGAAATTGAATTTTCTGACATACGGGGGCGATGATCCAACGGGGTGGATTTTCAAGGCTAAACAGTACTTCGAATTCAAGGGTATTGCTTCCCCACAACAGGTACAATTAGCGTCGTTCCACTTGGAAAAGGTAGCGCTTCAATGGTACCAATGGTACACCAAAAACCGAGGACCCTTGAGCTAGAATGAGTTCATCATAGCCCTCCTAAAATGATTTGGAGCAACGAACTACGATGACCCATCGGAGGCTCTCTCGCGGCTTAAACAGACCACTTCCTTTACAGCTTATTAGGAAGCGTTCAAAAAACTATCCCATAGGGTGGATGATTTACTAGAAAATTTCTTGGTAGGAAGTTTTATAGCTGGTCTGAAAGATGAAATCCGACTTGACGTGCGCGTCAAACAACCCAAGACACTATCTGAAACCATAAGTGTGTCGCACTTAATCGAAGAGCAGAATCTCCTCTAGCGAAACAGGGGCTCCATGTACAGAGCTGCCACGAACTTGACACAACCTAAGCCACAGCCGAGCACCACAGCTGGTCTCCTCAAGCCTCTATCTCTGCGGACAGCAGGTAACTTTCCGGGACCCATTCGTGGGATCACCAATCATGAGGCCCGTGATAGGCTAGAAAAAGGTCTATGCTTTTATTGTGATGACAGGTACGCACCCGGACATCGCTGTTCTCGTCCCTAATTATTTATGATTGAAGATGTGTTGTCGGAAGATAAAGTCGCAGACGTAGACATGGAAATCAAGAACACAACCAATGATGCCATTCCAAAAATCTTTTTCCATGCGATGGATGGTACAACTCACCCGCACACGTTTCGTGTCATCGATAAAGTAGGTAACAAGGTGTTGATAGTGCTCATCGATGGGGGTAGCACCCACAATTTCATTGATCACCAGGTTGTCTCAAATTTGGGGTTATTAGTGATAAGGGATAAAGTATTTCAGGTCATGGTTGGAAACAAAGAGAAAATAGAGTGTACAGGACGTTATATGGCCCTTTCTCTCAACGTTCAGGGTTACATGATGCGAGCGGATTTTTACGTTTTGCCAGTCGTAGCTTGCCAGACGGTTTTAGGGGTGCAATGGTTGAAAACATTGGGTCCGATTGAGACGGATTACCGGAAACTTACCATAAGTTTTACTCAAGATGGCCGCACCACATGTTGCAAGGTGTGACTCGAACCGAATTGGCACCATTAACTAATAAAGAATTGCTACATCTTTCAGGTATGGGAGGATTTTTTTCTCCATGTATTGGCACCACTCCAACCAACACAAACCAATGGCTGTGCTGAAGACCTCATTGATTTGTTGGCCAATTTTTCTCACATTTTTGTTGAACCAACAACGTTGCCACTGGTCCGTTGCCATAACCATCAGATACCATTATTGCCAAATCAATAACCGGTAAGCGTAAGACCATACCGGTACCCTCATTATCAAAAGAACGAGATAGAGAAGTTAGTCCAAGAATTTCTGTCATCAGGTATCATCCGTCCTAGCTGTAGCCCGTTCTCTTCCCCAGTTTTGCTCATAAAAAAATCGGATGGAACTTGGCGATTTTGTGTCGACTATAGGGCATTGAACTCCATCACCGTTAAAGATAAATTTCCAATTCCAGTAATAGATGAATTATTAGATGAACTTCATGGCGCACGGTACTTTTCGAAGTTAGACTTGCGTTCCGGGTGCCACCAAATTCGGGTTCAAAGTGAGGACATTCACAAGACAGCTTTCCGCACCCACGATAGTCATTACAAACTCTTGGTCATGTCATTCGGTTAGACAAATGCCCCATCCACTTTTCAGTGCCTCATGAATGACATTTTTTGACGATATTTTGGTGTATAACAAGACTTGGAGTGACCATTTACAACACCTACAGTAGGTCCTGATGATTTTGTCTAACGACCAGTTATTTGTTAAACGTTCTAAATGCAGCTTTGGCGTGTTACAAGTGGAATATTTGGGTCACCTCATCTCATTAGCAGGGGTGGAAGTCGACCTTTCAAAAATCCAATCGGTCCAAGATTGGCCGGTTCCCATATCCGTAAAAGGTTTTCTTGGGTTTCTTGGGCTTGCAGGTTATTACCGCTAATTTATCAAAGGGTTTGGATCGCTCGCAACCCCGTTGACGCTTTTGCTTACAAAGGAGGGGTTCAGTTGGACAATGGAAGCACACCAGGCCTTCAATCAATTAAAGAAAGCTCTTATGACACCTCATGTATTACACCTTTCAAATTTTTCACATCAGTTTGTGATAGAATTTGACGCAAGTGGTGTCGAATTGGGGGTGATTTTGTCCCAACATAATCAGCCTATTGCCTTTTATAGTGAAGCCTTAAAAGAAGCAGCTGCGTCACTGTCCACATATGAAAAGGAGATGTTGGCAATTGTGAAAGCGATCCAGAAGTGGCACCCATATCTCTTGGGTAAACCATTCATCATTTGGTCGGATCATCGCAGCCTCAAATATTTGCTCGAACAACGAATCACTACTCCAATGCAAACAAGGTGGCTGCCGAAAATCATGGGATACGATTACACCATTCAATACAAACTTGGGAAGGAAAACCAAGGAGCTAATGCGCTTTCACGCGTGTCTTCGTTTCAGTTTATGGCTGTTTCACTACCTATAGCGGATTGGTGGAAGTTACTGCAACATGAGGTGGCTCGTGAGGAATATTAGGCTAAGTTTGCCGAGTCCTCTTCTCCATAGTATACTCAGCGGGATGGAGTGTGGATGCTAGGTGGAAAGGTTCAATTAAGCCCAAAATCAACCTTGTTGCCTGCTGTCTTAGCGGAAGGGCATGCCTCCCCAACCGATGGTCATTTTGGGTTCCAAAAGACCCTTTGTCGAATCAGCGAAAGTTTTGCTTGGTCGGGATTGTGTTCAATGGTGAAGGAATACATCCGCAATTATGATGTTTGCCAACGGTGCAAGTACGACAACTTACGACCAGCCGGACTACTCTAACCGTTACCGATACCACAGCAAATATGGTCCGAAATATCCATGGATTTCATGGAAGGGTTACCCATGTCGCAAGGTCAGGATGTGATCATGGTAGTGGTCGATCGTCTCTCCAAATATGCCCATTTTGTGCCTTTAAAACACCCGTACACAGCAGTCACAGTGGCCAAAGCATTTGTCACAAACGTTGCTCGCTTGCACGGTATACCAGCAGCCATAGTGAGCGATCGAGACAAGGTATTTCTTAGCTCTTTTTGGCGTTCTCTTTTTAAGTTACAAGGCACAAAGCTCCAATTTAGTTCAGCTTACCATCCATAAACCGACAGATAAATGGAAGTGGTCAACCATACATTAGAGCAATATCTCAGATGTTTCACCAGTGATCAGCCAAAAAAATGGATGGAGTGGTTACCTTGGGCTGAATATGGTTACAATATAGTTATTCATTCATCTACGAAAATGACCCCTTTTGAAGCTGTGTATGGTGTTCCACCTCCACCATTGATAACATACACTCCGGATACAACAAAATTACAAGCAGTAGAGGAGACCTTGCAGTTTAGGGATGAAATTCTCCGTGACTTGCGACGCAATCTACTGGGTGCCCAGGCACGTATGAAATTACAGTCGGACAAACATAGACGTGAGGTCCACTTCTCTGTTGGGGATTATGTTTATCTACATTTGCAGCCTTACTGCCAAAAAACAGTGGCTTTCTGCAACTCTTTGAAGTTAGCACCGAGGTTCTTTGGGCCATATAAGATAGTAGCTCAAATCGGTCTAGTGGCGTATAAATTAGAACTGCCGGTTGATGCAAGAATACATGATGTATTCCATGTTAGCCTACTTAAGAAACAATTAGGCTCAATTGAAGCGGCAGAAGTGACTTTTCCTCCGGTAGCTGATGATGAGTTCTTACTATTGTGGCCACAACTCATTTTGGATCGTCGTATTGTTCAAAAAGGCAAATATCGCCCGAAAACGGAAGTTTTCGTTCAATGGTACTAGGCGCCTAAGGAAGACGCTACTTGGGAGAATTTGTGGCGTTTCTCCAAGACATATCCAAAATTTGCCTTAAGGACAAGGAACTTCTAAAGGGGATGGAATGATATGAGTGGTGTGGTGCATGTGTGGTGCAAGACATACACGCTAAGCAAGGGAAGACTTAAATGCACGTGACACTTTCCTAGAAGGACCAAGTCTGCCTTGGTTGTTATTATTGTTATCAGATTGAGTTAATAATCAATTGTGGGTTGAGTGGGTGCTTGAATTGCTCCACGTCTTCAGTACACGTTAATTCTCTTGTTATTTGTTATTTTATTTAATTGTTTACTTATCTTGTAAGGCCTATATAGGTCAATTGGTATTGAATAAAAAAGTTATCGAATATTAACCCAGTTATCTCTTCTCCTCCTGAATTCTCTTCTAAACTCTCTTCTATATATATATATATATATATATATATATATATATATAGACAAACTGAGTTTTTAAGATTAGGACGAGACTTATGAGTCATTAATTAAGTTTAAAAAGACCAACTAAACTGAAGTATGTGAATCTAATGATTGACAGTTATGGAACTGATATAAATAAAATCATTCTGAGGAGAGAAAAACTATATATATATATATATATAGTCTTTCTCTTGTCAGTTCGACCTAATATAAAATACATCAGTGTATTGCACGTGGGCCATATATTATGGATAAGCACTAACAAGTGCATGCAAACTGAGTTAAAGCATTTGAATCTAATGACCCACAATCCAGGCACTGATGTATTTTATATCAGGTCGAACTGATCGGAGAAAGAATATATATATATATATATATATACATATTATCAAGTCAGGTATATCTAACTGCCTTATCATACGGTTTTACTAATTTTCGCTACCAAAAAATAATGTAAATTTTTTACACTAATTCTCAGTAGTAAAACCGCACGATAATATCGTCACGTATACCTGATTTGATAACTGCTATATATATAGTGAATCTCTCATAAGGGATCTCTTATTTTAATTTCGATGAGGACCTTGATGAAATCACATTGATTTTTATGAACTTTGATTTGAATTTTTTTTTATAGATAATAAGTTTAATGAAATCTACCTATGAATAAAATTTGAAATTTTTTTAAGTACTATAACTGTTTATCTCGATTTTGTTTAAATATGTAGGTATCGAAAAAATAGGTGAAATATAAGAAAATTCAAGAAAAATAATTCTATTACTTGAAAAATTCCAAAATTTTATACATATGTAGATTTCAATGAACTTATCATCCACAAAAGATTCAGATCAAAATTTATAAAAAATCGATGTGATTTCATAAAGGTTTTTACCGAAATTAAAATAAGAGATCCCTTTTAAGAGACTCATATTATATATATATATGCGGAAAGAAACCCCTTTTTTTTTTTAACTAAAATGAAAAGAAATGTGGAAATCAATTTTGTTCACATAAAGCGGCAGAAGAAAGCTTTACTGAAAGAATTTGGATCATTTACTGATCTAATCTTTTTCCTGATATCACCCAATCTCATAATATATAAGCATTGCAATGGATGTATGTTAAGATATGATTGGTTTCAATAACCACTTTATCAACAACCAATCACATGCTTTAAAAAAATCAGATCAGTAGAGGATCCAAATCCTTACTCAAAACGTCACATTCATGGGGCCCAATAATTAAATCTTTAATTACTTTATTTACTTTATATAGAAAGATAATTTTTAAGTTATTTATTAAAAGATAATAAAAATGGTTTTCTAAGAAAGAAAAAGACAAAGAGATAATGAAACTGTAATAATGATTTATCTATTTACAAACCAATATTTTACCACATCTTCTTAAAAAAATAAATAAATAAATAAATAATTAAAAATTACCACTAAGGCCAAATAGTCAAATACTAATGGAGGAGGGGGTCTTTGTCAGTTTTCACAAAAGTTGTTTATGGCGGTAAATAAGCATACCCGAGGGATGTTGGGTGCAATTAAGTGTAAAATAAAATTATAAAATGGGAGAGTTAAGTGATCAGTGATCAGTCATCAGGCATCAGTGTTTAAGCGGAAGAAATGGGAAAGGAAGGCGAGTTGTGGGATGACTCTCTTCTTATCAAAGCTTTCGACGACGCCATGTCCAAATCCAAGGTCTCTCTCTCTCTCTCTCTCTCCTATACTTGCCTCCAATTTAATACCATGGTTTTAATTCTATCTTCTTTTCCAGAAAATGCATATGAAGAAGAAAACCAATGATACTTCCATCGATGGACAACTACTCATCAGTGATGCTCTAAGGTCCGTTTACGATCAATTGTTAACTCTTGTTATATCTTGTGCATTTTCTGCTACGAGCAGAGCAATCATGGTTGGTTTCTCGGGGTAGCAGAAGCAAACCCTTCATTTTAACTTGACTTGGGTAGTTGGGTTTGAGCTTAGTAACCATTTCATGATTTTCAAAAGCCCTCAAGTTCAATACAGTTTAAGTAACAATACTGTAAATAACTTACTTTTTGATGCATGGAATTATTGTATAGAGATCTGGGTTATATTCACTTAGACACAAATGAACTGCTTATTAAATAACAAAATTTTCTACCTCCTGCTAGAAAGCATAATATTTCATACTAGCAAAACATTAAAGCCCTTGAAATTTAGGTCAAATGGTCAATGGGGGGGGGGGGGGGGGGGGGGGGGGGGGGGGGGTGGGGTTGTTGGGGGGCGGTGGGGGGATAGGTCTTTCATTCAAAATTGTAAGCATAATATTTTGCTCTGCAAAAATCCTTCCATATTTTTCTTTTCTTGAATGATAAAATCTATTTTTGTTTTTTGCTTAATGAAGACTTGAGGAGGCAGAAGAGAACAAAAATATAGTGACAAATACTGAAACAGAAATGAGGGAGGCTAAAAATCTTGCACCAGTTGAAGGCAATCCTTGTATGGATTCACATGCACCTGAAGCTTATATAGATTCATCAAATGGTCTAGCCTCGCAAGATGCACCAAAAGGCTGTTCAGATTCACAAGGTGCAGAAGATTACAATCAATTACTCAGCCAGTATTATGAGATTGAGGAGAAGAGGCAACATATTTTGCAACAGCTTCAACAATTTGGTAGCTGGAACTACCAGTTTTCTGCGGAAGGCTACAGTTCTGCACCTCAGTGGGGTGCTTGTTCTACTTCGCAAGAACATCCACTACCTGCAAGCCAAGCTTGTCATCCAGGTGTCATGTGTTCATGTTGCCCATATGTTTGTCAAACTTTGGTTGCTCCATGCACAACATACCCCGCTTGTTCTTTGGCAGACGCATGCTGTGGCAAAATTTGTATGGATACTAATGCATCAGAAGATTCTAGAAAATTACTCTCTCCTGTCAAGAGTGACATTGTCAAAACAGCAATGGGAGCTGCAGAAAAAGCAATATCTTCCTTGAAAACTACTGTTACTTCTAACATAAACGCAGGTAAGTTTGAAATTTGTTGTTATATTACAAATGTTGGGATCTGACCATCCATGTCATATTTCATTTCTACACTGTTTAAGTTTTTGTTGCCATGGTTTAGAACTACTTTGGTTGCCTCGATTGTACAATATGGAATAATATGTTATGTTCTCATGGAATGCAGAGATCGAGAAAAAGAAAGAGAATGAAGGGGAAATGGTTCAAAGTCTTAGCTCTGAAACAGATCTCACCGTTGTTTTAAATGCTTGGTACTCTGCAGGCTTCTACACTGGCAAGTAAGTTACACTTCTATTGAAATTTGAAACTCAACTTTGTTGCTTTCTTCAGTGATCACTTATATCTACTTACTGCTTCTCCTTCATATCATGACATTAAGAGAAGTGTGGAAAACTAAAATCTATCTTGACATGTTAGTCTTGCTTACAAACCCTAAGTCCCGACAAGAGGGCTTCTTCATATAATACGTAAATGAAATTATCTTGATATGCCAATTAATACCATACATGAAGTAAAATTTGTTGCATTTTGTTGGATAGATCTATATTTGACAGTGATGCATTTGTATTACCATCCAGTCTAATGTATTGAACGTATGTATTTCCATTTTGTGATTCTTCATGTTGAAGTAGAAATAATACTTAGCTCGTAAATGTATCAGCTATAGAAAAAAAAGTATATGATGCAACAAAGTAACAAACATATGCATTAAGCAGATTAATTTAACTAGATCACATATATGGGGTTTTATATTATTTTCGGTGTTGCTGGACCTGAATCTTTATTGTATTTTTCGATGTGACATCGTTAGCTTTTCTGTATGATAAAATTCAACATTATGGCTAATTGTTTCTTCCATTTTCTGTTTTCTCTCGAAGGTCATTATATAATTTTGACATTAATGATTGTTACTTAATGGTCCTGTAAATGATGACTTAATTTTTTTAATGATATGAAACTTTGTTAAACCACGGAAACTTGGCATCTTGACAGGTATCTAACCGAGCAGTCTATTGCAAAGAAGCAGCATGACTAGGCATTTTCCGGCTATAGTTGTATCACAAATTTTGCTCAGTATGGAGACGTATATTGTTTGTGGAACTTGTGTTGAAATCCACCTTGCTGTATGTACATTGTTCTCATTTTTGAAAGCCTGAGGCTGTAGAACAAATTACATGTGGTAGTCAACCTGCTCGTCGGTTGATATTGTATTGAAAAAGTAGTATCTTTAGCAAAAGGTAGGATTGAATAGGAATTTGATTACATCAATTTCTATAATTATTTTAATAAGTTCGATACAAATAAATTTATTTTAATGTTAAGTTTATTTATTCATAGATAAAATAAACTTAACTTAATTTATATATTATTTAGCTTAAACGAAACAAGCTTTTTATGTACTTTTATGAACAAAAACGTCTCTCAAAACACGATCCTTTAAATTTACATAAGCCAATAAGACAGTTTGGATGAGCAGCAACAAGTTTACAACAGCTTAGACCCTAGGTTCAAGGACAGATCAAGAACCGATTGATCCTTAGCCTGTCTATAAATTACTGCTATCAGCTAGGGTGTAGAAAAGGTAATTTCAGCCTTCATACCAACGTAATTCATGCTTTAACTTTTGCCGCGGCTTCCTTGATTTGTTCAATGGTGAAAATGCCAAAGAAGTCATCATCTGTGATACCATTAATTACTGCAAGTGCAACATCATCAACACTAACAGGTGGTGCCAAGAGCAGATCCGAAGCTGGAAGAGAACTTAAAGGTTTTGTAAAGCTTTCTGTGGCACTTAGAATTCTCTCTAGTGGTTTACCAATCAAATCCAGAGGAATTTCAAAACCATCCACCTTCCTCTTCCCATATATGAAACCAGGTCTTAGAACAACACCTGAGAATGTCCAAAGTCAATGACAATGGTAAAAACAATGAAATAAGAAGATAAAGATATGGGAGGGAAAAAGACAGGGTCTGAATACATATGCCCCAAAAAATTAATCCAATTATGATTAAATCAATCTCCTTTTGGAGATTTTTCTTTGGACTATTAACCACTATGTTGCATTAGCAAGGTGTTGATGAGCAACATCATGAAACACAACCTTCTAATATCAAATTGTTTTCGTTTAAAGTTCATTTAAAAGTTCTAAATTATGACTTTTCAATGCATTTAAATGACCTTAAGTTTTGCCAAAGAAGTTCCTGTTTTGGTTTGGGAACATACTTTGGCAGCATTTGCACCAAAGACAAAAGCCAACCATGCATCTTAATAGTTTCCAAAACATGACAAATGAGAAGAAATGGCATGTTCCACATTACCGGAGTTTGGATATTTGGAAAGAACCTCAGATTCTGCTTTCCTCTTTCCTGTGAAATATCCCGATGAAAGTAAAAATGATGGTAAATTGTAATCATGGACAGAGATCAAGATAAACTTGGGAATTCCTGCAATGAGAGAGAGAATATATTAGCTGATATGTAACAAGGTCAACATTTTAGATAAATGGATGTTAACAATAAAAGTTGGTGAGATTAGAATGAATTTCTAACATTTACCCTATATATTTGACGACAGTAAAAAAATAAAATAAAAATTACGAAGTTTACAACCTCCACTCTGGAGTCTGACCCTACATCTTATACAATACAAATACACATCAAACCACTGATTCAATAACGCACCAAATTTACACATCAAGCCATCCAGGTTATTGAGATCTTATATATTTACATTTTAAATAGACATTGTGTAAAATAAAACAAAAATAAATAGGTAAGAGAATGAGCTTTATGACAATATTCTGCTGAGATGTAATTCATTATTGCATTCTGCTGCATCAAGTTTCCATATTCCAAGTGGGCTTTTTTCATGCTTTGAAGGTGTTGAAGGTTTATTTTATTTTACTTTTTTTTTTTTTTAGAAAAAGAAAACCTAAGTTGGATGGTTAAGCTCTGGTACCATGTTAATACCATGTTAACAGAGTATAACAATCAAATAAAAGAAAGAGTAGGAGAAAAGAAGCTTGAATAGATATCTTGACTCTAAATGATACATGAATATATAGGGCATAATCAAAGGACCAAAAAGGAAATAAATGTAGCCTAGTAAATACTTAGCCAACCTACAACTAACAATTAGCTGCAATATCCTAAAAACTTCAACAGAAGGAAAAGACTCATCACTCCCCTTCATGTCTAATCTATCCCCTTACATGTTCTTTTCTCTGACTTGGCAGTTGGCAACCAATTAATTTATACCGCCTATGATGTACTAAAGGATTGTAATATCGCAAGCAAAACAACAATTTTTTGTTACCAAATTGGGTTAATACGTTTCTACCTGACAACGTCAGATAGAGTATTTGAATTTTCAAATTACTTCTAGAATTGAAAAGCAGAACAGTTTTGGGCCTTTCTCAGCTATTGTCGCAGAGGACTAATTCATTGGGCACACCAACCACTGCAGGTTGCCAAAAGGGCAAGGAAAAACACAGCAAATTTGCCTGTAATTATATGTTGAGGCTGAAAATGGAACTCCATGAAAATTCACAGGGTGTGTGCACGATAACCGTTGGTAACATGCAAATCAAAATTATAAAATTCATATCCTTGTAAATAATACCACCTCCAATAAGGCAAAATGTTCAGTGAAATAGAGCTTTCTTACTAGGAGGATCTATCAAGAATTTGAGGGGTCAACAACCAGGAATTTCTTCCTGTCCCCTGTCAACAATAAGAGGCTGGGGAATCAAACTTGATGGCTTCATATCATGAATTGGAAACCTAGACACTCATTTCAGCCCATCTGCAGCTTGCTCATTTTAAAATATTTTCCTTCTCATAATTGAAATAATCTTTATGTCTCAGAATCAATAAGAGATTCAATGGAGGGATGGAGTCTAAGAGTTTCCCTCATATAAGTTAAATGTTTAGGCCCCAATAGATACTTGCAAGCAAATGAGTCATAAGAGACCTTCTAAGGTTGTGCGCCTTGTGGCAGAAATAATGTTCCCAACTAAGATAAAAAAAAAAGCATAAAAATATTAAACTGTAATATTAAAACTAACGTATCATTAATCATTGATTGTCCCTTACCAAAATCCTTTGCAGCACCTACAGCCACAACATTAGCCTCGCCATTAATCCTTTGCATCTGTTCATCACTACCAAAACCTCCAAGTGTTGAAACCACAGCGGTAGCGCCGACAAGTACTTCATCCCAGTTTGCATAGAAAACATCTCCTACATAATATGAGGATAATTTAAGAATCTGCATCCATAAAATAACCATGCATTGTGAACTGAAAATGAAATAGACTGGCATCTCCTCAATCTTAAAGTAACACTTGTACAACATATAAAAGAACATACACCAACAAATTCTAAAGGCTCGTGACACGTGTCAGTGATCTGCTTGATAAGTAATTACACTTTTTCATATGGATATTCCAGTCAGGCATACAAGCTGTCATAGAAACGTAACTTTCTGTACTTCCAAATGATGGAGTTTATCAGCATCGATTAAAAAAACGATTTCCTTACTTTCTCTCTATTCTATTCATTTCAAGGGCACAGTATGTGTGAAAACTAAACCAGGACCTTGATATTCAATACTTACATGTCATTTCTTTTGCATAAAACATCATGTTTACTCTTTGTTTACTCAAGGAGTGTTAAAAGGTGAAGAAATTTCCAACTACATATTATTTTATACAATCTAAAACTGAAGGTCCCTGATCCCAACCTAGTTGGTAAGGATTCTTGCAATGAAGCAAGAAGTCTAACTATCAATCTTCCTCACACCAAACTTGGAAGGAGATATAATTTAATTAGGGGTGGAAAGGAATGGGGTGAGTGGTGTAAAAACAATAAACATTCCAAAACTGAAGCTTGTTTATTTGCATTAAAATCACATCAAATAATTAAACAGACAATCCATTTGGAAGAGATAAGAATAGAACTTGCCTGGTATCCAGGTAACCTGATCTACCCATGAACCTGGATAAGTAGGGCGGCCAGACCTGAGATATGATAAAACTTTTCAGATTTCAGACTAAATATGATACAAAGAAAAAGAGATAATCAAATAGAACTGACAATAGTTTCCTAGTTCACAATGACTTCAAACAATTATAGATGGGATACCATCCAAGAGAAAATGAGAACAAGAATTTTTTTTTAAAATACATAAACATGCACATGAATTTGGTTTAAAAGATTCTTGCACCTGCTTAGGCTTACAACCTCAATGCCCTTGGTTACTGCAGCCTTGCATATAGCTGAGCCAACAAAACCGCTGCCTCCTAAGACCACAACCTACTAAGAAACATTTCTTGGTGAGGGATAAAGTCCCAAATACAGCATTTATTGACGATCTCAAATGATTATAAGTCATGTTAGTCCTTACTCGTTCAGACTTCACATCAGCAACAACATCTATTGGAGCGGATTTCAAATCATCCACAACACCTGCTTCTGCATAGCTACATTTGACACCAATCCTGCACAACCTTATAAATTACATGACAAAAAAAAAAACACATAACAGGATTAGCCTCAGTCTTAAACCACATTTGAGTAAAATAAATAAAAAAGGAAAAATGGCATAAAAACAAATCTAACAAGTAACAATAGTCGGTCCCTAGTTACTGAGAAGTCATTCTCCACTCATTGCCCAAATGACAATGTTTCAAATACAAACTGTGAATTAAAGCATCATAAACAATCCTGAGAAAGGTTAATTGCCACAGCTTTTATATCTTAAAACGTGTAATTCTTTTTGCTAGAAATTAGTAATACATGGGAACTGAATTAGCTTACCCCTTTTTTTTTCTATGTTTTTTATTAAAAAAAAAAAAAAGTGTCGAAGAACTAATCGAATCTCTATTTCTGGGCCATTGGTCAGCTTATCTGCAAGTCATATCAATTCTTCAACTTCCATCTTTCTAAAGGCAGCAAAGAGAAATCATAGCATAAGAACTAAGCAGGAGATTCAAAACAGAATCGGTTTCAAGGTATCATATTAGTTAATATTAGTTAATATATTCACCATCTACAACAGACTACACAAAACATCGATTCAACCTAAAAATACAATTAATTTTTGTTTTCCAAAAAAAAAAAAAAAAGTAAACAAAGTGACAGTGAGAAATAGAGATTGACTAACCGGTTCTGGAAATGCGTGATTGACCGTCCACGAAAGGAAGCTCTGGTGAGGGAAGGAGGAGGTGTGGATATGGCAGGCAAGCACAAAAA
Source organism: Acer saccharum (assembly GCA_030490815.1). NCBI lineage: Eukaryota > Viridiplantae > Streptophyta > Magnoliopsida > Sapindales > Sapindaceae > Acer > Acer saccharum. The sequence goes on from CM059874.1 coordinate 22,707,927, forward strand.
CGACGTCATCTGAAGTCGTTTAGGCTATTTCGATAAGCGAGAGTAGAGGAAAATGGTACAAGTGTGGGTGCGGGTGTCACAGATTTCTCAGAAGGCTCTAAATGGTGGCTCCTTTTCCAGTTCTAACTTCTAACTTTTTTTTTTTTTTTTTTTTTGAAGAAAATTCTAACTTCTAACTAATCCAATTTTTTCATTTTTAAAAGCAACTCCAACCCAAATAGTAGATTTGGTGCAAATTTTGCACTAAAATAGCCCAACAGTCACACTATTTCATTATTCCATCTCCAACCAACTTCACCAAATTTATCTCCTTAGGGAATATTCCATTTCTTCCCCCTTTTTAAATATTTCTCCACAATTAACATTTTACCTTATAATTAATATAATATTGTAATACAATACGAAATTATGAAATTAATACATTAATAGAAATTAAATTTAACTCGGTAAAATATTGCATTTATTATTAAAATAACTTAAACATTACATTTCATAAGATAAAAAGAAAAAACATAAAAATAAAAGTACATATCAATCATCATCTAATCATCTGAATTAGTATATTCTTCCCATAAATGATTTATTAAGGCATTTCAGAGTGCAACGTGAGCATCTTTATCCCTGATTTTTCTATGTCAAGCTAGAAATTCTCGAAATCGGGTATTTTCATCTAACACCATCTTAACTTCCGGAGTTGGTGCTTCCGTAATTGCTGCATCAACATCACACTCATCCTCGATTATCATGTTGTGCATAATAATGCATGTAGTCATTATATCATGTAAAACATGTTTATGCCAAAAACGCGCCGGTCCTGCCACAATTGCAAACCGTGATTGGAGAACTCCAAATGCACGTTCAACGTCTTTTCTACATCCTTCTTGTTTCATTGCAAATAATTTTTTTTTCGGACCACGTGGATCGTGAATAGTTTGTACAAGCGTAGACCATGGTGGGTATATACCATCAGCTAAATAATAACCCATATTAAATTCTCTTCCTTGAATGACATAATGAGCTAGATGAGCAATACCTTGAGCGAGGTTGGCAAAAAGATGGGATGCCTCCAACACATTAATATCATTGTTCGTACCCGGCAAACCAAAATAGGCATGCCATATCCACAGATCATAATCAGCTACAGCCTCTAGAATAATAGTTGGGGATCCACTTCGACCTACATATTGTCCTGCCCAAGCCGTTGGACAATTTTTCCACTTCCAGTGCATACAATCTAGACTACCCAGAATTCTTGGAAAACCATGGTCTTCACCAATACGGAGTAGTTTGGCAACGTCAGTAACGTTAGGTGATCTTAGATACTCATATTTAAATTTCTCCACAACAGCATGACAAAATCTCTTCAAACTTTCAATTGTTGTAAACTTTCCTATTTTAATATTCTCGTCAGTAGCATTCACCGGTAGACCATATGCCAACATCCGAAAAACTGCTGTTATTTTTGAAGACCAGACAAGCCCAGTCTACCCACACTATCTCTTCGTTGCACAAAATAGTTGTCACGAGCTTCCACATTTTCAACAATACGAAGGAATAAACTTCTACTCATTCGAAAGCATCGACGAAACATTTGATCATTATACCGTGGGTTCTCATCAAAGTAGTCATAGAACAAACGACGATCAGCACTTTCCCGGTCTCGATTGATCACTCTATGACCAATAATTGAGCCTCCACGGGTCACCTGGTTGTTTTGTTGATTGAGATACTAATCTATGGCCCGTTGGATGTTACAATGTTGGGCAATTATCGCATATTATTCTGAATCAATCCCTTCAAGATTTGCTAGAAGTTGCTCTTCCTCATCGTCGGAAGATGAAGATGAAGATGAAGATGAGAATGAGAATGAGAAATTAGATGGACCTCCGATATTGAAATTCATTTTCGCTTGGTGTTGAATTGAATGAGTTTTTATAGACTTTGGTCTAGGCTATTTATCTTTGTGAACACGTGCTTCTAGAAAGGCGAGTGGATGAAAGCTATATCCAGCCAGTTACAACTCAGAACGTGGGAGTGGATGAAAGCTGTATCCAGCTGGTTACAACTCAGAATGTGGGGTTGGATAAAAGCTGTATCCAGCTAGTTATAGCTCAGAACGTTGGAGTGCATGAAAGCTATATCCAGCTGGTTAACAGCTAAGTATGTGGCCGACAATAGCTACAAGCCTACGTGGAAAAAGTAGATACGGACAAAAACACTTTAATTCAAAAAATCCAACTTGTGACCCAGGACCCAGATTCATTGAACCTAGACATTTAGTACTCGTTGTGGGGTCCACTCTAAACTTTTCTAGAAAACTGTTCTTCACTTTTCCCAAAATATCAAGATAAGATATCTGAGCTTTTAATGCCAACCATTGGATGGATTGCATCACCACCAAAACCGAAGGATTAAATCTTGAAAATTATTCTTATCTTCACCTTTCTCGAAATCTGAAAATAAGAAATCTGCTCATCATCAAATCCAACCAATGGATGGATTTCCTCACCTTTTCAACCGTAGGATTAAATCTGAAAAGAGTGCCTCTTAGTTTCTATAAATATCAACCCACACTAAATTAAACTTATCCCTTCAAATCTCTTACCCTTTTCGAATCACTTATCTCTTCAAATCAATTTTCCCTTCAAATCACTTTTTCCAAAAAAATGTCTACAAGCTGAAGTTCTTCATACACACATGTAGAAGAAATGCAACTGTGTCACGTATATCTTGATGTTTCTCAAAACTCGATCATAGACATTTACCAATCCATGGAGATGTTCTGGGCTCGAATTGAGGCTGAATACAACAACATCGGACTAGATTATATGACTGAACATCGTACCTGGTGAAGTTTACAGTGTCGGATGTCGACTATCCTTACGTAGTTGGGAAAATGCGGTCATGCCTACGATAGATCGAAACTCTGAATCCTAGTGGTGCCTCTGAAGTTGATATGGTGAGTATTTGTACAAATTAAAGTTGTAGAGAAATTATATTTAATATTAAATTTGAACAAGAAATTTATTTGTATCATTTTGCAGATGAACCGGGCAAAAGTCTTATTTGCCCAAGATAAGAAATACAAAAGGGGTTTCAAGTTTGACCATGTGTGGCCCATTCTCAAGGATATGCAGAAATTTTCAGATAATGATAGTGCAACATCAACATTGCAAAGGCCACGTGGTCATAATGCGACATCACAAGAAGACTCTCCAACTCCAGAGTCTCCAACAACTGCATCTCCCGGGCTATCTTCATTTTCTCTGAATATAGGTAGTGATGACGGCAGGGGTAGTTCATTTCAAAGGCCTATTGGGGTGAAGAAAGCAAAACTGAAAAAGATGGCTACGGAAGAAAATTCAACAATTGTTTCCACTTTTAAAGAAGGACAAGATAAACTCGTGGAAGTTTTTGAAAAAAACAATCAGGAGAGGCAAAGAACTAACGATATTTTGGAGAGAAAATTGGAGCTGCGGGAAACCAAAATTGTAATGATGGATTTGGATTCCATAACTGATCCAAGGAAGCGCGAGTTTGTGAATCAACAACAATTAAAAATCATGGCAAAACATGCTCGGCAACAAGGCCATGGATCCAGCAGTTCATCTGGGTCTTTGGGTGATTTTTTCAATAATATCGGAGGATCTGGAAATGGTCTTCCAGACTACTAAATTGTTGTTGAAATTTATGTTGTATTTTTCCTTAATTTTAGTGTATTCCAATTAGTGGTAATTTATTTTATCACTATGAAGTTTGTATTTCGTTTTTAATGTTTTTATCAATTAATGTATTTTGCTTCGTGAATTAATGTAGGAATGAAGTGATTTATTAAAAAAAAAAAAATTGCATTTAGAACTTATGAATTAATTTAGGAATGAAGTGATTTATTAAAAAAAAAAATTGCATTTAAATTTTGTAATTATACACTTCATTTTAGTTTATTATAAATGTTAATATCAATAATAATTAAATCAAAACAAAATCATTAAATAATAAAAATGACCAAATTGGAATAAATTTAATTCATTAGGGTAAAACTGTGAATACACAAAACCTTTTAATAAAGGATATAATCAGAATATATTTTAAAAAATAGGGTCAAAACGTGATTGTATAAAAGTTGAGGGATTAAAAAGAAGAAGCAATAACTGCATAGTGTTTGTGCTGGATGAACAGTGCCCCGCAATATATTGCGCGTCACTGTTCATCTTCCTCAGTTAGCGATGGAATTGGCGATGGGTTGGAGGCCGTTTTTCCAACGATTTCGCGTCAACTTGGAGATGGAGATGGATTTAGTGCAAGGTTGGAGAAGCTCTAAAGGAGAACAAATTAACTCTAACCCAATTCTCCATTAGTCCGTCATGAGTTAACTCCCAAAAGGGCATTTCAATCCTTTCATATAGACTTCTGAACACTGCCATTGGACACATCACTTCATTCGGAAACATTTATGGATGTCATCATCGTTTCACTAGAAATGGTAAACATCGTTTCAATTTGTGTCGATTGATAACACATGTGGTTTTTTCTATTATTATTATTATTATTTTATTCTAAATGCTATCGACTCAAACCTATGACATTGTCGATCTAAATGATTATCATTACGATCAAGCTACATTCAGCCCTGAGATTTTCGGGACGAACTATAGAAAATGAGACCCCATATGGCTCAATACTCTATATATTTACTTGATTATTTTTTTCTCAAGTAAATACTTATAAAAATCATTATAATAACTTAAACTCAAGAATATAACACAATAAAATAGTAAATAAAAAGTTACCAAAATAAAATTTTTATAGTTGCATCAAAGAATTATATCATTTAAACCTTACTCGTCTCACATTTTTAATAGCAAAATACTAATTAGGCGAGTCCGTTTGGGAGAACTTCTAAAGTAGATCTTTTTACAGTAGATCTTTTTGAAGTAGAACTTCCACAAGTAGAGCTTTCAGGGAGTAGATATTGGTCGTTTGGTTGTCAATTAAAAAGCTCTTTTCAACCATAGATCGTTTGGTGAAAGAAAATTTAAAAGCTCTTTTAAATGATAGAATTACCGAAAATGATATATAAAAGAATTTAACACTTCACCGAACAAATATAAGATTATGAGAACATATCATTTTTTTTTTTTTTTTTTATGTTTTTGAAAAAAAGAAACTGTATTATAAAATAAATTTATAAACAATACAAGTTCAATTGAAACTCCAAATAGAAAAAAGATACATAAGAGTTGAAGAATATAAAATTTTAGTTTTTTATTTTTAGCACAATTTATATTGCTTTGTTTGCTCATTGCTCTTTTTCAATCCAAATCGAATTTCTAATCTTAAATAATTAAATGAAATTGCAAAATATTATAAAGGAGTACGCGAATACAAGTTTGAAATAAATTACTAAAAATTCAAAACATAACAATAATAAAATCTTTCAATAACATAAAATCAAAATCAAAATAAATAACCTGAACTAATTAGAAAGATGTAACATAAATAAAATTTTACTAAAGAAAAAAAAATTGAAAGGAGAGATCTTGAAATTTACAGGTTAATGATGAATCTTCAAAAGTTTGAAGTGAAACAGAAGCCAAAGTGAAACATTATTGTTGAGAAATAATGTTTAACGTGTAAAAAAGAAATATTTGATTAGGGTTTTAAAAAGATATTGTGTAATTAATAAAATATAATAGGGTTATATTAGACATTTAATATTTTTTTAAAAAGCTCAAAAATGTCTATTTGGAAAAATCTAAAATTTGAGCTTCTTCAAGCAGATGTAAAACAACTTTTTTAATCGTCGAAAGCTCTACTGGAGTGTCAACCAAACGACATGAAAAAAATTGAAAGCTCTTTTAGCTAGTAGACAAGCTCTTCCAAACGGACATTAATACATAATCAAGTTTTTCTATCATTTTAGGGATAATATCATTTTAGTCCCTATGGTTTATCATATTATCCATTTCGGTCCTCATCGTTCCAATATTAAGGGCCAATTTGGTATTGCTTTTGAGAAGTTAAAATCAGATTATTTTATAATTTTGACATAAAATAATATTTGGTAAAACTTCCAAAAGTGATTAATTCATAATTTAGCAAGTTTTGACAGTGATTTTGAGAAGTAGGTAGCGAGTTACTTTTTGAAAGTGATTATGGAATAATCTATTTCAACATTTGATAAATATTTTAAAATATCATTATTATCCTTATGAAATCAAATTAAATCATTTATATACCTTATTTCATCTTAAAATTAAAGATTCTAATTAAATATTGATTTGATTTATAAAACCTTTTAAAAATATTTTTATTATTCTTATGGATTTTTTTTTTTCTAATTTAAATATTCTACTTAAACATTGATTTAATATATATAATTAATGAAAAAATAAAGTAAGATTCTAAAATCATGTCTATTTTAGTCATTGTAACTAATTTCAGCACTTTTGAAATAAAATTACCAAACATACTTATACTGCTTTTGAGCTATATAGTAGTTTTAAAAGTATAATTAATTAAACATCTGCTGATTAACTTCACAGCTGATTATTCTTCAGCACAGCTAACATTGATTATTATAAAAGTTACAGCAATACCAAACCGGCCCTTAGCTCGTTTAGTCTCTCTGTGACATTTTCTGTTAAAATCAGACCACCTGACATGGTCAGATGGTCAAATGATCGTTATGCCCTTAATAATTGCTGAGTTTGTTGCAAAGACAATATTACCCTTCTAATAAATATTTAAACAATTTAAAAATAATAAATTTTAATTAAATTTAAAAATAAAACTAAATAAAAAGTGAAAAAAAAAAACTAATCAAATTTATAATTAATAATTAATAAATGTAATAAAATTAAATAATAAAAAATAAAAACAATAAAAACAATAAAATTAAATTAATATGTTAAGAGAAATTTTATAATACAAAATGTTTTAATAAAATATTAATACCCTTCCTTATAATAAATATTTAATTTCTTAAAAAATAACAAAATTTTAACTTTTGACTCCACCAAATATATATATATATATATATATATGAGCCTTGAGACTTGTTGAAGAAGAGTTGAAATAGTTTATTCTCTAGGTGCAAAAGTCAGTAGTCACCAGGTTTGCCATTAGCCTAGGGAGGCATTAGGTTAACCATTAGACAAGCTGTGAGTCAAAACCTAGGTTTTAATCTATTTTAGACTTTTCTTTACCATGTCTGCAAGTAGTTCTAGGACTGAGATAGAGCCTGACGATAATAATAGTATTGCATGTCAATCTGTTGCTAATTATGAAACAAATTGGGACGATAGAGACTTAGTAAACTGGCAATTGCCCAATATTCAACAATATAGCATCTATAGAAAGAGTAGGACCCTAGATTTTAGATCTATTTTAGGACAAAAGACTAAAGAGATTAATGTCAAATTCCATAATAATACATTTAGCACAAATTTATTGAATAAAAATAGTTTGAACCATTATCATAAAATTGGTTATAATGACTTGCATATAGGAAGTGTTCAAATTGGGTTGAAACCCTTAGCCAAAATTGGCCTTAATAATTCCATTTTAGTTGTTCTCCGAGACAAAAGGATCACCAATTATAAAGAATCTATTTTAGGAATTGCTGAAACCAGTTTGACTTATGGACCTATTTATTTCCAATGTTATCCAAATTTCACTATTGCTTTAAATTCAGATGAGCATAAAGAAAAATGTCTTGCTATTGATATTCAGACTCATAATTATCAATTTTTAAGAGGATCCAGCCCTTATAAACTCATTTACAGAATTCATTATCGTGTACTAACCACTGGTCTTATCCCTAGTTATATTCCTCCTGTTGTTCCTGCTGGACAAACTATATGTTATAATGCTTGTCCTACAGTTAACCTGATGGTTCCCACACCAGTTAGATGGGAAGATATCAACTTTCCTGAAAATTGGTTGAAGGAACATGCTGATAGACCCACTTATCGAATACCCATGAGAGATCTCAGAGATTGTATATCGGACCTAGATGGGACTCTTCGAATCTCTTTCAGAGATCGATCACTATCATCCAGAGAACCTTCACTACAGATTCCTCGATCACTATCATCAAGAGAACCTCCACTACAAATTCCGAATTATGATGTTGATCTCCAGTCAGCAAGAAACTCCCTATCTAGCCTATCCAGACTTAATATCAGAAATCAAATTCCTAGCCTGGTGGAACAATACCAATATCAACCAAATCCAAATACTAGAAACCAGTTACCTAGCCTTGAAAACAGATACAAACCAGGTACTAGTGAATCATCTGAACCTATAAACTTGATACCCAGACAAAGACATCCACCTATTCCTACTACTATTGAAATACCTGAAATACCCACTCATATCTCCAGAGTCCATAAAACCCGAGAACAAGTTGCTCTTCCTATCCATACATATGACCAAGAAGGACCAAGCTCTCCCACTCCATCACAAGTCCTCACAGAAATACCTGACACAGAACCACAAATTAGAACTATAAATGTCCTTGACACCAATCCTATCAACTATGAAATCCTTATAGCAGAGTACCTTAGCCACAAATCCAGAACCAAATATGAATCCAGTTATAGCCAGAAAAAGCAAGACCAGTTCCGGATAAGATGGCTCCAGAACATCGAGACCCTCAACAAGAGTATACCTTTCTTCGAACGGTATGCTAACAGAAAAAGCATAGAAAATGATTGTCAATGCCTGGTTATGGACCGATCAACATTCAGGACCTATAAAACCAAGAAGGGCGAAGAGACACTTCCCCATCCTCCTCCAAGAACGTGTGAAATAGAGATAGAGAATGAAGATCGAGAGGTTCCGGGTGGAGCCCCTGAAATTATGACCTGCTCCCCTTACATCCTCATTGACTCATCTTTATCCAACACTGTTCCAGCATCTTCACAGCAAATGGGTATAATCATGAAGCAGAACAACTACACAAATGCCTATCTAAAAACTGTTGGAGACCAGCTTGATAGAATAGAGATCAGCCAATACCAATCTCTGACCAGATCCGTCCCTGAAGGCGTGTCCCAAGATCCCCAGTCTTCATATCAACCTGGTGTCCTCTTATTTCCTGATACCACAGGAATTGAGAAATGTTTTGACAACCACAATCTTCTTGACACAGAAGAACTTTTGAAACTCTTAGAAGAAAGGTTATCACAAATTCCTCAAATTCCTAAACCAGAAAACCAACCAGAAATCCGAACCTTAGACACATATATTGACACCTCCGAACCTAGCAACAGTGAACCCACCAAAGAATTCGACCAGATGATCTATAAATTAACCAACCAAAACACAGCCGACAACAATAGCTATACCCGATTTTACCATGGCACAAAACCCTATTATCCAAAACCTACACCCCCTGACCTCCAATATGAAGAAACTGTTCCTTACAGAGCATACAGTGGCAATGCTTGCTATCAATTTAACATTGATGGTCTGTCAGAATACCAAATTATGACTATCGTTAGACAGATTCACACTGTTGGCTACATCTATATCAAGAAACAAAGCATGACCCATGCTGATGCTGTTACAGCATTAACTGGTGGTTTTGAAGGCCAATTGCTCGGATGGTGGACGCATACCCTATCTCTAACTGCCAGAGCAAACATTATCAACCACACAAAAACCATATCAGTTCCCTCTACATCTACCACCCCAGGCTCTTTCCTGCCCACTGCCACTACCACTACCTCCCAGCCTGATGGTATAGATGTGCTTTGTTATACCATCGTTTTACATTTTATCGGAAACCCAAACCGATTCCAAGATAAAGACTATTCCAAACTCCAGAACTTGAAGTGCAAGAAACTGAGTGATTTCAAATGGTACAAGGACATATTCTTGACCAGAGTATTACAAAGAGAAGACAATGCCAAAGCATATTGGAAAGAAAAATTCATATCAGGACTACCGTCCCTTTTTGCCAACAAAGTCCGAGACAAGATGAGAGAACAGATGGCCAGTTCAGATTGGTCTCAGATCGACTTAGAGACATGGACTTATGGAGAAATCATTGCAACTATCAATGTTGTAGCTCTACAACTATGCAATGATATCAGACTAAAGAGCCAACTCAAACAGCAAAAGTTAACTACCAGAAGAGAACTTGGCTCGTGGTGTGAACAGTTCGGATTTGATAAGCTCCCGAACCAGAAACATCGACAGTCTCACAAATCCAACTATCAACCCTCCAAAAGAAAGAAGCGTCCTAGTAAAGATAGATCACACAACAAGGAGAAAGCAGAGAAGAGAAGCAAGAAACCTTTCCACAGGCCCTTCACCAGAAATAATAAAACCTGCTATGGGTGTGGGAAAAGGGGACATTTTGCTAACAAATGTCCTGAGCTTAAAAATAAGATCAAGTCTTTGAATATTGAAGAAGAATTCAAAGACAGACTTATCCAAGTTATTTTCGAACAACAGTATACCTCGAATGAAGATTCAACGAGTTCCGAGGAAGAGCTTCTAATCATCGGCCAATCCAGCACAGAAACTTCAACGCAACAAGAATCAGATCGCATTCAGGCCTGCCTATGCAATCAAGTCAATGTCTTAGATCAATCCGACTATTCTATGCTAATTAGCATGATTGACAGTATCAGCGATCCTATTCTTAAAGCAAACTACATCAAACAAATCCAAGAAAAAATATCCACCCAAGATACCAATAAACCATCAACCAGCTCAAAAATCCCAGATTTCGAAGAAAATGTGATGAAACTATTTTCCCCCAAACAAAGAAAAGTGACCATCCCTGACCTACAGAATGAAATCAAGCAGGTCAAAGAAGAAATAAAAGATTTAAAGCTCACAACCTAGAAGCTTCAAGCACAATTGATAGAACAATCTTCAAAGAGAAAATCATCTACACAAAGCAGCTTCAAAAGTTCTGATGATTCAGATGCAGAAGCACAAGGAGGGGATCAACCTCAATGAGGGAATCAACCTAACAATGAATTGGCCAGCCTCCTCCATCCTGACTTTATCCGACAACATGGGACCTTCATTGGCAGCGAAATCAGGATCCAGAAATGGTACACTGAAGTAAACATACGCATTTCTTCCAACTTCCACCTAAGAGTCCATGTGTTGATCGACTCAGGAGCTGATCTCAACTGCATACGAGAAGCCCTTGTTCCCACCAAATATTTCGAGAAAACCACAGAAACCCTTTATGGTGCCAACAAACAACAGCTTAATATCCAATACAAATTGACCAATGCCAAAGTTTGCAATGATGGAGTCTGCTACAACACTAGTTTCCTTTTGGTCAAAAATCTTTCCCAAAATGTAATCCTTGGCTTACCCTTCATTCATCTTATATCCCCTTTTAAAGTTACCTCAGAAGGACTTATTTCAGAATACCTAGGAAGGGAAATACTTTTCCCTTTCACCTTCCCTATTCTCGTCCGAGATCTAAATACCCTCAAAGACAAGTCAGTCTTCTTAGAAAACCAAATTGCCAACATTAACATAAAGCAGGACTATTTATCTTTCTTAAAAGACGACCTGCATTTTGAGAGACAAAAGAAACACCTAGAAGATCCCAAACTCCAACAAAAAATCCAAACCTTTAAAAGAAAACTCGAAAGTGAAGTTTGTGCCTCTTTTCCAAATGCCTTCTGGAACAGAAAAAGACATATCGTCTCTCTTCCTTACAACAAGGAATTCTCCGAAAGAGGAATTCCCACCAAAGCCAGACCTATCCAAATGTCCTCATCCCTCCTAGAACACTGCAAAAAAGAAATTGCCGACTTATTGCAAAAGGGTCTGATTAGGCCTTCTAAATCCCCTTGGAGTTGCCCAGCTTTCTATGTTCAAAAGAATGCTGAAATCGAAAAAGGAGTCCCCAGACTGGTCATCAATTACAAATCTCTGAATGATGCTCTTCAATGGATTCGGTATCCTATCCCTAATAAATCTGACTTATTGAAAAGACTTTATAATTCTAACATTTTTTCTAAGTTTGACATGAAATCAGGTTTCTGGCAAATATAGATTGATGAGAAGGACCGCTATAAAACTGCTTTTACTGTGCCTTTTGGCCAGTATGAGTGGAATGTCATGCCTTTTGGTCTTAAAAATGCCCCTAGTGAATTTCAATCCATCATGAATGAGATTTTCAACCCTTATACTGAATTTTCTATTGTCTACATAGATGATGTCCTAATCTTTTCCGATAACATTGACCAACACTGGAAACACTTAGATATTTTCCTCCAAACAGCCAAACACCAAGGTCTAGTTGTCTCAGCACCCAAAATTGTTTTATACCAAACCAAAATCCGATTCCTAGGTCATAACATCGAAAGAGGAACTATTTTACCCATCCAAAGAAGTCTTGAGTTTGCTGACAAATTCCCGGATGTCATCAAAGACAAAACCCAGCTACAACGATTCTTAGGATGCCTCAATTATATAGCTAACTTCTGTCAACAACTACGTATCATATGCAAACCCCTTTTCCAAAGACTAAAGAAAAATCCAGCACCTTGGACCGAGGAGCACACTTTAGCCGTCAAAAAAATAAAAGCCCAAGTCAAAAGTCTTCAATGTCTTGTTATCTGTCATCCCACTGCTCCTAAAATAGTCGAAACAGATGCCTCTGAGCTTGGTTATGGTGGCATCTTAAAACAAGTTATCAATAACCAAGAATGCCTTGTTAGATATGTTTCTGGTGTTTGGAATGATACACAACAAAAGTACTCCACTGTCAAAAAAGAAATCCTGGCTATTGTTCTGACTATTCAAAAATTCCAAGATGATCTAATCAACCAAAAATTTGTCTTGAAAGTTGATTGTCAATCAGCAAAATTCATTTTAAAAAATGATGTTAAAAATCTTGCTTCCAAACAAATATTTGCTAGATGGCAAGCTTTATTATCTGCATTTGATTTTACTATTGAACATATTAAAGGATCAAATAATAGTTTACCAGATTTTTTGACCAGAGAATTTTTGCAGGGAAGTCCATGAGTAGCAGCAAAAAGAAGACTCAGGGCCTCAGGCCCACTATAAGCCCATCCTCATCCAGGCCCGACTTATCAACTGACCTATCAAGTGGACATAGTGCTTTGGTGACTTATCGTGGCAACAATACTGCTGCTATTATGACTTATGATGACCAAAAATCTAGCCCAGAAAGAAAGCCCAGTCATAAAGACAAATACTCTATTGCTTCCAGCCATCTGGCCATTTCAACCCAATTACCAAGACCTACCATACCAACCCCACTACAAATCGCCAATAGTTTCTCCCCTTTAAAATCAGATTCTTCATCCTTTAAAACAGTAGCATCATCCCATATCAGCCCACATTCAGTAAAACAAGACAAAATTGTTGAAAAGCAAAAGACTTATGCTCCATCCACATCATCCTTCCCTAGAGTCAACAACCCGACTTATCATTATCATGAAAAACCCTATTTTGACAAATTTTTTGTAGTAGAAACCCCACTACTACTCGAGACTTATTTCAAGGAACCTAAAAAACTGGCGGATGCAATCATTGATCCACTGTTTTGTAGGATTCCTGAGGACATATTAAAAAGACATATTTTTTATGAATTCATCCTTGTGGATACAGATTCAATCTATATTTCGGATGTTTTTGACAAAATTGACACAAAGAAGTTGATTTTTAGAAAAATAAAATTTTGCAAAATCATTACTTTAGAACAATGGGGTAATGACCCAAATAAGAAAAGAAGTTTTTCTAGACCCTTCCACGTTTCTGAATTTTCCTATTGGGATTATATTGATACATAGACTTATGTTCTATATGGCCAAAATCCTGGAAATTCTTTATCTTGGTTTATTTACTTTGACAAAGATTTTCCTCTTGACATACCGTTCTGGTTTCTGGATTGGTGGGACAAATATGGGCCAAATATTGATTTCCTTCCAACCATCATTAAAGAAGGTTACCAGGTCACACATATTGACAAACCCAAAGATTGGGATTTTATTCCTGACCTATTAATCTTTTTCAGGATTTTCAGTCTTACTTGGATTCTAATGCTTGATTATAAGATTCAAGAAATACTTATTGGCAATGTCAATGTTCCTTATTTTGGGAGGCAAACGAAGATCAAATGGTGGAGTGGCATGAACATGTCTGACCATGGGAAGAATAGAGTAGCAAGATGGTTTAACGAAAACCCTAGCTTCTGTAACTCAATCAAAGACCAATCCCAATTCTTAATGGCTAAATCCCAGAATCAAGCTAGAATTGCAGCTGTAAAGACTCCCGAAGAACTATTAGCCATCGCTGATGAAATGAGAAAATCTATGACAAGCATTTCCCAAAAAGACTCAGATTCTGACGACCATGATGATTTCCTTAGTGAAGATGACCCCACCGAAGGTAACAGCTCTTCCCAACAACATTGTGGAAGCATTTTCGGCCATGACTTATCACAGTTTCAGGGGCTTTAGCCCCATAGAATTCACCAGACTTATTCTTAGAGAGCATGGAATCCTCTATTAGCATTTATCACCATTATAATCATATATTATCTATCCTGAGTAAAGAGTGTCGGCAGAAAGAAAAAAAAAAGAAAACAAAAAAAAAAAAAGTAAAAGAGTGTCGGCAGGAAAAACAAATTACTTACTTTCACCCGTGACTAAGTTCCAGCGGCAATCATCAAGTTTCAGCAACAATCATTCCTCCACTATCAGACCCATGTGACCAGCTTTGGAATCATCCAGCACGATCATTGCTTCAGCATCAATTATTCATCCATGTGACTAGCTTGTAGAGTCTTCAATGTCCATTATTATGTTTTATAACCAGAGTTAGTCTTTACCTTGGTTATCACTACCATGGTAATTGGTCTAGTCTATATAAAGAACTCTTCTCTGGTTGGGAAGGCAAGTTCTGGTTTTTCAAGTTCTTTTCCTACCTTGTAATCTTCCTCTCTTAGTTTTGTAACCGTCCTCCCTTAACCTTCCCTTCTTTTGTAAAAACAAGTTTAAATAAATAAAGAGTGCGACTTATTTGTGTGCATCTACATTGCTATCAGACTAATACTGATTGCAGCAAGTCTATGTTAATTTTATTTTCTATTATTCAAGTTGTAATCCGTTTCAATTTCATGTTTTATTATTTTCTGCATTTTGTCTTGTGCATTCTGTTAGCTTTGTTAGTCCTCCGTTTAGAATGCACAAGACAAAATGCAGAAAATAATAAAACATGAAATTGAAACGGATTCCAACTTGAATAATAGAAAATAAAATTAACATAAACTTATTGCAATCAGTATTAGTCTGACAGCAATGTAGATGCACACAAATAAGTCGCACTCTTTATTTATTTAAACTTGTTTTTACAAAAGAAGGGAAGGTTAAGGGAGGACGGTTACAAAACTAAGAGAGGAAGATTACAAGGTAGGAAAAGAACTTGAAAAACCAGAACTTGCCTTCCCAACCAAAGAAGAGTTCTTTATATAGACTAGACCAATTACCATGGTAGTGATAACCAAGGTAAAGACTAACTCTGGTTATAAAACATAATAATGGACATTGAAGACTCTACAAGCTAGTCACATGGATGAATAATTGATGCTGAAGCAATGATCGTGCTGGATGATTCCAAAGCTGGTCACATGGGTCTGATAGTGGAGGAATGATTGTTGCTGAAACTTGATGATTGCCGCTGGAACTTAGTCACGGGTGAAAGTAAGTAATTTGTTTTTCCTGTCGACACTCTTTTACTTTTTTTTTTTTTTTTTCTTTTTTTTTTCTTTCTGCCGACACTCTTTACTCAGGATAGATAATATATGATTATAATGGTGATAAATGCTAATAGAGGATTCCATGCTCTCTAAGAATAAGTCTGGTGAATTCTATGGGGCTAAAGCCCCTGAAACTGTGATAAGTCATGGCCGAAAATGCTTCCACAATGTTGTTGGGAAGAGCTGTTACCTTCGGTGGGGTCATCTTCACTAAGGAAATCATCATGGTCGTCAGAATCTGAGTCTTTTTGGGAAATGCTTGTCATAGATTTTCTCATTTCATCAGCGATGGCTAATAGTTCTTCGGGAGTCTTTGCAGCTGCAATTCTAGCTTGATTCTGGGATTTAGCCATTAAGAACTGGGATTGGTCTTTGATTGAGTTACAGAAGCTAGGGTTTTCGTTAAACCATCTTGCTACTCTATTCTTCCCATGGTCAGACATGTTCATGCCACTCCACCATTTGATCTTCGTTTGCCTCCCAAAATAAGGAACATTGACATTGCCAATAAGTATTTCTTGAATCTTATAATCAAGCATTAGAATCCAAGTAAGACTGAAAATCCTGAAAAAGATTAATAGGTCAGGAATAAAATCCCAATCTTTGGGTTTGTCAATATGTGTGACCTGGTAACCTTCTTTAATGATGGTTGGAAGGAAATCAATATTTGGCCCATATTTGTCCCACCAATCCAGAAACCAGAACGGTATGTCAAGAGGAAAATCTTTGTCAAAGTAAATAAACCAAGATAAAGAATTTCCAGGATTTTGGCCATATAGAACATAAGTCTATGTATCAATATAATCCCAATAGGAAAATTCAGAAACGTGGAAGGGTCTAGAAAAACTTCTTTTCTTATTTGGGTCATTACCCCATTGTTCTAAAGTAATGATTTTGCAAAATTTTATTTTTCTAAAAATCAACTTCTTTGTGTCAATTTTGTCAAAAACATCCGAAATATAGATTGAATCTGTATCCACAAGGATGAATTCATAAAAAATATGTCTTTTTAATATGTCCTCAGGAATCCTACAAAACAGTGGATCAATGATTGCATCCGCCAGTTTTTTAGGTTCCTTGAAATAAGTCTCGAGTAGTAGTGGGGTTTCTACTACAAAAAATTTGTCAAAATAGGGTTTTTCATGATAATGATAAGTCGGGTTGTTGACTCTAGGGAAGGATGATGTGGATGGAGCATAAGTCTTTTGCTTTTCAACAATTTTGTCTTGTTTTACTGAATGTGGGCTGATATGGGATGATGCTACTGTTTTAAAGGATGAAGAATCTGATTTTAAAGGGGAGAAACTATTGGCGATTTGTAGTGGGGTTGGTATGGTAGGTCTTGGTAATTGGGTTGAAATGGCCAGATGGCTGGAAGCAATAGAGTATTTGTCTTTATGACTGGGCTTTCTTTCTGGGCTAGATTTTTGGTCATCATAAGTCATAATAGCAGCAGTATTGTTGCCACGATAAGTCACCAAAGCACTATGTCCACTTGATAGGTCAGTTGATAAGTCGGGCCTGGATGAGGATGGGCTTATAGTGGGCCTGAGGCCCTGAGTCTTCTTTTTGCTGCTACTCATGGACTTCCCTGCAAAAATTCTCTGGTCAAAAAATCTGGTAAACTATTATTTGATCCTTTAATATGTTCAATAGTAAAATCAAATGCAGATAATAAAGCTTGCCATCTAGCAAATATTTGTTTGGAAGCAAGATTTTTAACATCATTTTTTAAAATGAATTTTGCTGATTGACAATCAACTTTCAAGACAAATTTTTGGTTGATTAGATCATCTTGGAATTTTTGAATAGTCAGAACAATAGCCAGGATTTCTTTTTTGACAGTGGAGTACTTTTGTTGTGTATCATTCCAAACACCAGAAACATATCTAACAAGGCATTCTTGGTTATTGATAACTTGTTTTAAGATGCCACCATAACCAAGCTCAGAGGCATCTGTTTCGACTATTTTAGGAGCAGTGGGATGACAGATAACAAGACATTGAAGACTTTTGACTTGGGCTTTTATTTTTTTGACGGCTAAAGTGTGCTCCTCGGTCCAAGGTGCTGGATTTTTCTTTAGTCTTTGGAAAAGGGGTTTGCATATGATACGTAGTTGTTGACAGAAGTTAGCTATATAATTGAGGCATCCTAAGAATCGTTGTAGCTGGGTTTTGTCTTTGATGACATCCGGGAATTTGTCAGCAAACTCAAGACTTCTTTGGATGGGTAAAATAGTTCCTCTTTCGATGTTATGACCTAGGAATCGGATTTTGGTTTGGTATAAAACAATTTTGGGTGCTGAGACAACTAGACCTTGGTGTTTGGCTGTTTGGAGGAAAATATCTAAGTGTTTCCAGTGTTGGTCAATGTTATCGGAAAAGATTAGGACATCATCTATGTAGACAATAGAAAATTCAGTATAAGGGTTGAAAATCTCATTCATGATGGATTGAAATTCACTAGGGGCATTTTTAAGACCAAAAGGCATGACATTCCACTCATACTGGCCAAAAGGCACAGTAAAAGCAGTTTTATAGCGGTCCTTCTCATCAATCTATATTTGCCAGAAACCTGATTTCATGTCAAACTTAGAAAAAATGTTAGAATTATAAAGTCTTTTCAATAAGTCAGATTTATTAGGGATAGGATACCGAATCCATTGAAGAGCATCATTCAGAGATTTGTAATTGATGACCAGTCTGGGGACTCCTTTTTCGATTTCAGCATTCTTTTGAACATAGAAAGCTGGGCAACTCCAAGGGGATTTAGAAGGCCTAATCAGACCCTTTTGCAATAAGTCGGCAATTTCTTTTTTGCAGTGTTCTAGGAGGGATGAGGACATTTGGATAGGTCTGGCTTTGGTGGGAATTCCTCTTTCGGAGAATTCCTTGTTGTAAGGAAGAGAGACGATATGTCTTTTTCTGTTCCAGAAGGCATTTGGAAAAGAGGCACAAACTTCACTTTCGAGTTTTCTTTTAAAGGTTTGGATTTTTTGTTGGAGTTTGGGATCTTCTAGGTGTTTCTTTTGTCTCTCAAAATGCAGGTCGTCTTTTAAGAAAGATAAATAGTCCTGCTTTATGTTAATGTTGGCAATTTGGTTTTCTAAGAAGACTGACTTGTCTTTGAGGGTATTTAGATCTCGGACGAGAATAGGGAAGGTGAAAGGGAAAAGTATTTCCCTTCCTAGGTATTCTGAAATAAGTCCTTCTGAGGTAACTTTAAAAGGGGATATAAGATGAATGAAGGGTAAGCCAAGGATTACATTTTGGGAAAGATTTTTGACCAAAAGGAAACTAGTGTTGTAGCAGACTCCATCATTGCAAACTTTGGCATTGGTCAATTTGTATTGGATATTAAGCTGTTGTTTGTTGGCACCATAAAGGGTTTCTGTGGTTTTCTCGAAATATTTGGTGGGAACAAGGGCTTCTCGTATGCAGTTGAGATCAGCTCCTGAGTCGATCAACACATGGACTCTTAGGTGGAAGTTGGAAGAAATGCGTATGTTTACTTCAGTGTACCATTTCTGGATCCTGATTTCGCTGCCAATGAAGGTCCCATGTTGTCGGATAAAGTCAGGATGGAGGAGGCTGGCCAATTCATTGTTAGGTTGATTCCCTCCTTGAGGTTGATCCCCTCCTTGTGCTTCTGCATCTGAATCATCAGAACTTTTGAAGCTGCTTTGTGTAGATGATTTTCTCTTTGAAGATTGTTCTATCAATTGTGCTTGAAGCTTCTAGGTTGTGAGCTTTAAATCTTTTATTTCTTCTTTGACCTGCTTGATTTCATTCTGTAGGTCAGGGATGGTCACTTTTCTTTGTTTGGGGGAAAATAGTTTCATCACATTTTCTTCGAAATCTGGGATTTTTGAGCTGGTTGATGGTTTATTGGTATCTTGGGTGGATATTTTTTCTTGGATTTGTTTGATGTAGTTTGCTTTAAGAATAGGATCGCTGATACTGTCAATCATGCTAATTAGCATAGAATAGTCGGATTGATCTAAGACATTGACTTGATTGCATAGGCAGGCCTGAATGCGATCTGATTCTTGTTGCGTTGAAGTTTCTGTGCTGGATTGGCCGATGATTAGAAGCTCTTCCTCGGAACTCGTTGAATCTTCATTCGAGGTATACTGTTGTTCGAAAATAACTTGGATAAGTCTGTCTTTGAATTCTTCTTCAATATTCAAAGACTTGATCTTATTTTTAAGCTCAGGACATTTGTTAGCAAAATGTCCCCTTTTCCCACACCCATAGCAGGTTTTATTATTTCTGGTGAAGGGCCTGTGGAAAGGTTTCTTGCTTCTCTTCTCTGCTTTCTCCTTGTTGTGTGATCTATCTTTACTAGGACGCTTCTTTCTTTTGGAGGGTTGATAGTTGGATTTGTGAGACTGCCGATGTTTCTGGTTCGGGAGCTTATCAAATCCGAACTGTTCACACCACGAGCCAAGTTCTCTTCTGGTAGTTATATATATATATATATATATATATATATATATATATATTTAAAATGAAAACCAAGAAACACCACATCATAATCACCACCAGACTCATCATCTTCACACAAGACTAGAACAATCACCATCCCTCTCTCACAAATGAAAAGGCCATCAAAGATCACCACCATCGTCAATGCAATTTCTCAAAACCCCTTTAATTCTTCCATCCCTAAAACCCCCATCAACAATTAACAATAATCCAGTCAACCCTCATAATCCACCAAAAATCGTTAAGCCATTAACGTTCCAAGGCGAAATCGACCTCGCTCTACAGTATCTATGTGGCACAAACCCTCTTTTAGCAACCTTGCTCTACAGTATCCTCTACCAGTAACTCACCGTTAAAGCCGATTTCTGAGTTTTTTTAAAAAAAATTCTGGGTTTTCTTGGGCAAAATTTTTCTAGGATTCAATTGGTGGCGGGTTTGTCCTTGTTCTTTGGAGTTGGTTTTTTGTTCAGACACCATTTTTTTTGTTATTGCATTTGGTGGTGAGTTGGTGCGGCCAGGAAGGTGGTGGTGACGGCAAACCCAACCACCTTGAATCTGGTGATGATGATGTTTGAAGATCTGGGTTGGGTTTTGTTTGAATCTAGGTTCGGTGTTGTTTGAAGATCTGGGTTAAGGGTTTTTTGGTGAATCAACCCATTGAGTTGTAATGAAGACGAAGATAATTGGTGTTCATGATGTTGGATTTGATGATATGGGTTTGATGTTCAAAGTTTAATGATCTGGGTCTGGGTTTGATGAATCTAGGTTTGGGTTTGATGTTGGATTTAATGATCTGGGTCTGCCGGTCTGGGTTTGTGGTGATGGATGATGATTTTCCTAGGTTTGTTTGTTGATGATTTTTTTATATTTTTATATTTTTTTGAAACATATATTTGAATATATTTTTTTGGTCATTTTGGCCATAGGAGGGCAAAATTGTCCTTGCAAGCCCCTCATTTTGGTGGGTTGGTGGGTTGAAGAAGATAAAGGAGATGAAGAAGAGAGAGAGAGGCGGGAGATAGAGAGAGAGAGAAAGAATGGAAATTAGGGTTGTTAATATTTAATTGGTTTTATTTTATTTTTTTTTCATTTTTTTTCATTTTTTATAATTAATTTCAAAACTACCATTATGCCTTTTCATTAGACATGCTTCTAGAAACTCTGACTTGAATTATCGTCTTACTCTTGTTGACCTGATGGAATTTTGAGAAACCCTAACGGAATTGGACGGTAGGGACTAAAATAGGGATTAATTGAAACAACGGGGGACCTACATAGCCAATACTGGAACGACGAGGACCGAAATGGATAATATGGTAAACCATAGGGACTAAAATAAAATTAACCTTTTTTTTTTTCAATGAATAACATAACTAAGTCATTTCATCTTTCTTGGGACATAGTTGATCGAAGGTAAGATTTAATCAACTTCAACTTCGACTTCAAAAAGCTTCTTTCTGTGGAGGCAACTCTGATTGGTAAGTTAACAAAAGTCTATAACCAATCCATGCATTTGGGAAGCAACCATCCATTTCTTTCACATAAGTCAACACTTCAATTTCCCATTTTTGCTTTTTTTGGTAAAGCTTCTTTCAAGATTTGTAATTCTAAAAATAAATATTTCCCATTAATATCAGAAAACCCATCATGCTTCATCAAATCTTCAAGACTAGAACAATAGTTCTTCAAACCATCACAGTGAAAATACGCTAGTCTAGAGAAGAGGAGGGGGGAGAATAAGTTTTAATCAAGTTAGTTACCAACTTTCGATTAGTTAATATTATCAAAAATTAAGCCATATCACCCAATCACAACATACAAACAATCAACAAAATAAAAATGTGGAAAATAATAAAAACACGTTGATTGATTTACGTGAGAAAACCTCCAACTAGACAAAACTCACAGGCTATCATTCTAGCCACTTATGGTCCTCAAATCCACTATTTGAATTAAAGTTTACAACCTAAGTTGACCTCTAATCACACCATTCTCAGTCATTAACACATTTCATCCTTCCCGCGGGCCTTTAATAGTGATTCTAGACCAATTGTTTATGCACTAACATTCTTAGTTACAAGACATGACTCAAGAAGAGATTAAAAAACCTAAGTGAATATATTAAAATATTCTAAATGCAATTAATGCCAGGTAAACACTGAATACTTAATTAGGAACTTAAAGATGCAAGCAATAACTCTTAATTATCAATGTTTAAATGCAAAACATAAAGACTTTGCTAGAAAGGGTAAAAATGTCCTAAATGTAAGCTATCATGAACAACAATCTTAATCAACGATCAATGACTCAATACATATTCAAAATATGTTCAAGAAAAAATGGTCATACATTTAATCACACAATAAATGCTAAACCTAGGGAAGAATGAACAATAATAGCAATAAATGAAATCTAAGACATGTTCAACTTACCTAGTCATGAAAACAAAGAAGACCCGTGCTTGGATGATAAATGGAGATACTAGATGCACATAGGTTTTGAGATTGACTGAGTAAAAATGGAGTCATAGAGCTCTCTCTCTGAAACCCTAACTTTCTCTCTCTTAGAGGTGTATTAGAAGATAATGTATTAGAAGTGTATTAGAAGTTAAAAGTTATAATACAAATAGGATTGTGAGGTGTCCATGTCTATTACAAATTTACAATGCCGTTTGACCGTGTTAATTGATTTGGATTAGATTTGGATTAGGTTTTTGGATGGAACATCATTACTATAAAAATAAAATAAAATATTCTTTATAGATCTTTTAAAGTTTTTATAAAAACAAAGGAAATTAAATTATTTTTGCGGGAGGGAGAGAAAAATAAAAATAAAATGTTATTATTTGTTAATGTAAATCAAGAGACACGGTACATGAGGACGAGATGAGGTTGTTTCAATGGTAAACCCCTTATATCTACACCGCGATGTTGCGGGTTCGAGTCATTCTTCCACTAAAAAACCCCAAATTTATATAATAGTGTAATACTTAACAAAATCAATCAATCAATCAATAGACACGAAATGGGTTTTTTATTTAGTGTGTGTTTGGTATAGCTTTTGAAATGATTAAAAGCATTTTTTTAATACTAGAAGCTATTTTGAAGTTTTTTTTTTAGTTGTTTGACAAAACTCAAAACAACTTTTTTAATATATGAATTGTATCAATTATCTTTTATAAAAGTCATTTTATGTCTACTTGGAGAAGCACAAAATTTGGGCTTTTCCAAAAAGCATTTTTTGAGCTTTTTTTTAAAAATATATGAATTATCTCAACTACCCTTTATAAATTTTAGATATTCTACCATAACTCTTTTATTATAAATACATTGTTAGCACTTTCTTTGTAATTCACTCAACCAAAAGCTATTTCTAAAAATACATTATCAATACCTTTTTTGTAATTCATTCAACCAAAAACTATTTTTAAAAATACATTATCAACACCTTTTTTGTAATTTATAAAACCAAAAGACTTTTTTGTTAGAAGCACTACTACAAAAAGATCTACTCTAGAAGTTTTACTACAAGTGACACGGTACCATTGGAACAACTTCATATTGTCCTTGTGTCTCTTGATTCGATGATGAGATGAGGTTGTTCCGGTGGTAAGCTCCTCATAAATATACCACAAAGTTGTGGGTTTGAGTTCTTCTCCCATTAAAAAATACCCTAAATTTATATATGTACTACTTAACAAAATCAATCGATTGAATCAATCAATCAATAAATAGATACGAAAGGGGTTTTTCATTTACACTGCGGTTCGCGAGTGAAGGCGAGGGACAGCTCACGGACCTCTCACGTGATCAAATGGAGAAAGGGTACTAGTGTCTTTTCAAAAAGAGAAGGAGAATAGTTTTTAGGTCTGTGGGAGAGAGCAGAGAGGGAGAAGAGAATTGATTGCAAATGGCGAGATCGACTAGTAAAGACGCTCAAGCTCTTTTCCACTCGCTTCGATCTGCTTACGTTGCCACTCCCAGCAGTCTCAAGGTCTCGCTCTCTCTGTCCCTGCTGTTTCTCATATATTTTCTATCTTTAATAGTTCAATTTATTAACTGAATCATGGATCATGTAGATCATCGATCTCTATGTGGGTTTCGCTGTCTTCACTGCTATCATTCAGGTACCGCCATTTTTTTTAATATTGTTTCGATTTCATTCTTGTTTTCGATCTGTTCTCCAAACCTCTTAGTTTGTTTTTGCTTTTGAAATTCTGTCTCTACTAGTGATTGTCTCGCTGAAAATGTTGGAGTCTCGTAGTTTCAATTCATTTGTCTTTGTGAGAACTGTGAAATTTTTACATGGGATTGTATTTGACTTCTCTGTGCGGGATCCAGTTGACTGAAACGTTATATAGGTCTCAGACTCTGAGATATGGAAATGTAATTCCGATTGCTAAAATTCAGTGTGTTTCCTGCTGTTTAATGGAAAATTAGATTAAAATGATGGGATCTGCATTTATGTTTTTGTGGCTTTTCATATTTCTCCATTTTACTCCCCTCTTGTGCATTTTGGGTGTATGCGTTTTCATGGAAAATCAGTGATAAATATGCGATCCATTTTAATTAATTAATTAATTATTGTTTGAGTGAAGAAGGTTTGAAGAGGTTCAGGGGCTAACTACCCAACAATTTAGGCCTTGATATATATTGGTCAATTTTGTTTTCCTTTATCTAACTTTCTCGTATTAAAATGGTGTTTATTATGCCTATCATTCATGATGTGGTTGCTTGTTTGTCCTAGTTTCCTGGTAGTTCCTGGTCTTTGTTGGCTTTGCGTGGCAGAAGACTGAAATATGTAATTTTGTTTTACTCTTTTTGAGGTTATAATTTAAAAATGAAGTTCTCAAAATGAGTCCCCTTTGGTCTTGGGTAAATGTAAGGCGGCTATTTTTTTCCAAAATAACGTTGGGTATTTTGGTCTTTATTCAAGTATGATTAGATAATTTATTATGTATCAATGGATGTGGGGGAAAAGGCTCTTTGCTAAGGGCTACACATAGATACAGATTTGTTTATACCATTGTTACATTTCTTGGGCCAAGTTTGCCACTATTTTGATGTTTATGGTTAGAAAAAATTTCACTATAAGGAAGTCGATTAAAAGGCACATATTTCATGTCCCGGAGTTTTTTATTCCAAGTTAATTTTGTTCTTGCCGATTGCCTGATGTCCAAGGATCTCATTTTTGAGGCAAAGATGGTGCTGGTTGTCTAACATTAGCAGAGTTTTTTGTTTTAGATTTAGTTGTATCAATGATTATTGTTTGCTATGTTTCTCTACAATCACTAGAAAAGGGTGCACTCTAATTTATTTGTGTTGGATGAGATCATGAATTTTCATTTTTCTGGTGCATTGAACTTTTTGCCCATTTCTTATATTTTAGTTTACCTTCTATAGATCTCATATTCCCATAAATTGGTTTTGCAATTCTTAGGAAGTATGGGGATGTTAAATGGCTTGGATGATAAGATCAGTTTTAAGTTGGTTGATTCACGGTCTCTTATATGGCATTTTCATGCACAGCAACATTAAATTACATCAGATTGGTAACGCGGATGTATATCAGGACCATTCTTAGGATGATTTAGAAAATAGTAGGACTTGTTGGATTGCAACAAAAAATGTATTTAAAAGTATGAATTTTGCAATAAACATGAGATCAACTTGTTCAAATGTCATTGTTCATTGAAACATCAGCTAGAATGTCCAACTACGAGTAGTTTATTGGACCTACCATGCATTTAAACCCTAAATTACTTATCCTTTATATGTCTTATCTATCTAACAGTTTGTATGTATATATTTATTATAGGGTTCTTTTTCTTAATAGCACC
This sequence comes from Acer saccharum, assembly GCA_030490815.1. NCBI lineage: Eukaryota > Viridiplantae > Streptophyta > Magnoliopsida > Sapindales > Sapindaceae > Acer > Acer saccharum. The sequence continues at coordinate 22,734,031 of CM059874.1, forward strand.
TATTAGTGCTTGATTTGTGTAGCTGTCACCAACATAATAATTTTGAGTTTTTTAGCATCTAAAGTGGATTTTGGACTGAAACACCATTGCTGTCCTCCACAGGAAAACTTTCTTCAATTCAGAGAGAGAGAGAGAGAGAGAGTTAAATTTTATTTTTTTAATAAATAAGTCTCAACAATAGTGTGGTGTTATAGAATTTTCAGTTTTAATCCATAAATGTGAATGCTACCAAAACACAAAGAAACTAAAATTAAAGTTAAGGGAATGATTAATGTGCAAAAAATATTGATTGAGAGAGAGAGAGAGAGAGAGAGAGAGAGTTAAATTTTATTTTTTTAATAAATAAGTCTCAACAATAGTGTGGTGTTATAGAATTTTCAGTTTTAATCCATAAATGTGAATGCTACCAAAACACAAAGAAACTAAAATTAAAGTTAAGGGAATGATTAATGTGCAAAAAATATTGATTTTAGTGTGGTGTTATAAGTGTAGAGAGAGGATGTGAGAAAGAGTTGGAAATAATGGTGAGAGAGAGAGAGAGAGAGAGAGAGAGAGAGAGAGAGAGAGAGTTAAATTTTATTTTTTTAATAAATAAGTCTCAACAATAGTGTGGTGTTATAGAATTTTCAGTTTTAATCCATAAATGTGAATGCTACCAAAACACAAAGAAACTAAAATTAAAGTTAAGGGAATGATTAATGTGCAAAAAATATTGATTTTAGTGTGGTGTTATAAGTGTAGAGAGAGGATGTGAGAAAGAGTTGGAAATAATGGTGAGAGAAAGAGAAATAAGCAAGAAGATGAGAAAGGTGAGCTGAAACCTTGTCCTTAGTTTATGATGGGCATTTTTGTCAGTTTATTTACGTTGGTGCCAATAAAACTCGAGTTATTAACTTAGTGACAAACACAAAAATCCAGGCCCATTTGGTGCTATTTTCCCATTTCTCACTTTATTATACATATAAATACTATCTCCGCTTGGTTTTTCACTTAGATAGTTAGATGTTCAGTGTATGCGAACTTGGTAGCCAGTTTTATTTTCCAGTTCTGACACAAGCTTCATTGTTTTCCTGTTGATGACAGGTAGTGTACATGGCTTTTGTTGGATCCTTCCCATTCAACTCCTTTCTTTCAGGAGTACTTTCTTGTGTTGGGACTGCAGTCCTTGCTGGTAAGTAACTTTGTTATAGTACGTAGTTTGCAAGGAGACATTCCCCATTATAATAATATTGAGATATAGAGATTGGATCTGAGACTGATTGGTGTTTTTTGTTACAGTTTGTCTCCGTATTCAAGTGAACAAAGAAAACAAGGAATTTAAGGTAATACTTAATTTTGAACATACTGTCTAGTGATCTATTGACTGTTGATATTATGGAGAAAGAGAATTTTAATTGAATTACATGCATTATACTAAAAACGATTAGAGTAATTCAACATATTTGACCTATGTCCTATCTATTTCCTCACTATCTCTTCCTGCTTTATCGAGGAGGGAAAAGAAAGAAACCTGTTGTTTGATTAATAGAAGTGAACTTAATATTGATTTCTAAATATGATAGTATTCATTTCACTGTATTGTTGACCCATGAAATTGCAGGATTTACCTCCAGAGCGTGCTTTTGCAGACTTTGTTCTCTGCAACCTGGTGCTGCATCTGGTCATTATGAATTTCCTTGGATAAGTTCAACTTTTCTATCTGCTGGAATGTTATTTCCATGGTTTTGTTAAGTGAGACGAGAGTTGTGAAAGTAATTTACACCGTTGTCTTGGGGAATTTTTCTTAGGTTGTGACTTACCATAAATGAAATGTAGAACACAGTAGTAGTTAAGGCTTCTTCTGATTTACTTTAAAATATTATTTACAGGATCTTTACCTTGCTGCATGTATCAGAGTAATAACTGGACTAGTGTTGCTGTTAATGAACATAAACTAGTCCGTCTAATTCCCATTGAAATATTAAATAAGAGTATCCACTTGAAGGATAAATATGCAGAAATCTAAAAGGGCATATCAGCATAGGTTCAGACTTCCTTTTGAAGTCCGGAGAAGCGTTGAAATTGCTTGTGATTCTGCATAAGTATTGGCTAGACGATGGTTTTGTTTTGAATTCCTTGGTTTGGATGATAAATCAAACAGAATCGCATTTTTGCTTGACCACTATGACCATAAAACTAGTAGGTCTGGGTAACCACGGATAAGCAGAAGTGTTAATTTTACTTCCTTCCCAACTCTCCAAATCAACTGTTTTTTTTTTAGTCATATATGGGTCTGTTTTTATTTAAAATTGTATTTATGCCTTTAAAAAAAAATTCGTAATTTCATAAATAAATAAAAAACAATTTGGGGGCCCTAAACAGTTGCCTTCATTAGGTTACCCCTAGGGCTGACCCTGCCATTATGATCATGGCATAATGTGGTTATCTTAGGAAATGAGTGCTAAGTTGGGGAATGTACAAAGCAAATCTGCTAAATGTTTTAAAAGACATAGAAGCTGAAGTTGTGAGTCTGGTACAGAGCAAACGGAACATCATGTGTGATTAAAGGGGAAAAAACATTACTTGATTATGTCATAAAATGATGTTCACTGTGTTTTTGCTCAAGAAAAACAGACACAACAAACCAAAACTATTCATAATTAAGAAAATCAAGTACTGGTCCAAAATCATGCCTAAGAAAACAAGTTACTTGTCATATCACTGCTTGCAAAAACTTTTTCCAAAAAGACCATCATTTTCTTATTCCTTCAATATTTGAGCTTGATATATTTCAAAGGTCTTTCGTAATGCTGATGGAAGTTTGTTGACATCTTGATTCAAAATACAGTATTGTTCTTGTCTCCTTCCTTCGTTGGTATTTCTCTTTCAATTGATGATCTTTCTCTTTCAATTGTTGATCAACGTTAATTTGCTGCTCTATAATGCACTATAAATTGTATAATGCATAAACCACACCATTTTCGTCATTCAACCGCCTTTTTTCTCTTTAGTATCTTATCTTTCTTACGGGCACACAACCCCATAAGAATAAATACCTTCAGATAGAAGAGTATCCGGATTCATATAGCCATCTCCTTGATTGGAAAAAGACACATAGTGTTGGTATCAATGAAGGTGGACTATCACTGTCAATGATCGACTTTTGTTTGTTGGAGTCATTTGTCTTGGTAAGTTCTTCTAAACACTATTTTGGATTTTTTTTATATCAAGATCTCCCAATAATGCTCGTATTTAAATGATTTTTTTTTTATGATCTAGCCTCTTCATTAGAGTTGCTCTCATCTAGTTCTCTACATCTTTTGATAAACTTCTGATCTTTTTTGTGATTCTCACTACAATGTATCTCAATAAGATGATGACATGGACTATTTTTCATTTTGTGTTGTTGTGCTTTTTGTTGGAAATTGGCTTTGTATTCCCATGTGATCCAAGCAAAATTCAACTAAGCGGAAGTGGTCAACACGGATTGGTATGGGTGATGTGTGAAAGACACATTCGGGGTGCGTGAAGCTTCGGAAGGCACGTGGGAACATGTGTAACATAGTTTCTTGCTGGAAAAGTCATGAGATTGCTTTGACTCTAAGGCCCTGTTTGATTTTTCCACTTAACACTGAATGGTACTTAATGTGTTCCATTCAGTTATTTTGTTTGATTTTTTAAGTGTTAAAATCACTTAATGAACACCTAAAACCACTTGTTTTGAAAAGTAAAAATTTTTCACTTTTCACTTAACACAAATCCAGCAGAATTTAATGCAAAGTTTTACTTCCAAAACTATCCTTACTAATCTAATCTCTTTTTTTTTTTTTTTTTTTTTTTTTTTTTTTTTCTATAATTTGATAATTAGTTTTATTCATTTTATTTTAGACAGATTTTGTTATGAGTTTTTATTTTTGGGGGGTTTTGAGATGTTAATTTTAGTAAGAAAAAAAAAAGATATATATATATATATATATATATATATATATATATTACGTGAATCCTCTTTTTGGGCTTCCCCTATTTTTCTTCTCATTTTCTCTGTGCTTCTTTGTCTTGTTGCGGGTGTTGGTCCCCTGCCTTTTATACTTCTTGCCTTTTGGCTGCTTGAATGAATTTGGTTGTTAAAAAAAAAAAAAAAATTTGATATTTATTTATCTGACATGATATTCGTTTTAATTTGCCTAGTGGCAGTTGTTATGTTGTTATTTTATTTGTTTGCCTTGGTTTTGAATAAATTTTGCATTTCTCATATATATATATATATATAGTTTGAATGATTTTGCTTGTATTTAATTTCATTGGATGCAATATTTTGCTTATTTTTATATGAGCTTTTGAGTGAATTATATTATTAGCATTATATAAATTTTGATGTTAACAATTACTTTGATTGATAATGTAAATATATGCAAGAGTTGTCCTTAATACATTAAAATGTAAATATATAACAAATAATAGTTAGAAGGGTATAAATGTAAAAATATTTATTTTCAAATATTTATAACTTAAAAAAACAAACAACTTATCACTTATACTCAGTTTTCAGTGAAAAAAAACAAACGTGTTTTTCAGTTTTCAGTTTTCAGTCACTATTCAGTCTTCAGTAACATTTAGCACTGTTCAGTCTTCAGACAAAAAATCAAACGGGGCCTAAGTATGCTTTGACTCCAAGTAAATGACTTTGACTCCAAGCATGTGACTTAGGCTCCAAGTACTCTAAATTTATAAATATTCTCATCCATGATACATTTGAGAGACACCTGGAAAAATGTGTGTGTGAGAGAGAGAGGCCTAGAGGATATCTGAACGAACACCTAGGGGATATCTAAGATATCCAGATGAAGATCCATTGAATATCTGAGGAGAGATCTAGGGGATATTCAAGGGAACACCTAGGGGATTTTTAGGGGGACCTAGAGAGAGCTATGAGCTTAAGGCTTGGTGTGAGCTCGTTTGTGAGCTTGGACTCGGTAATGCTCGATTGTAATTGGAGTTTAGGGTTTGAGAGAGAATATTGAGTATGTAGTTGTAACAATTTTTTAGAGTGATATTTTTCTCTCGTCGTCCTGAGAATCGTGGTTTTTTTATTTTTTATTTTTTTATTTTTTTTTTCGGTTTTCGGTTTCCATGTAAAAACTTATGTTGTGTGATTGGATATTCTTCATCTTATTTTTCCATGTTTTGACATCATTTGTTTGTGGTGTATATTAGACATGCGCTTCCGTGTCAACTATTCCCAACAAAGTGGTATCAGAGCTTCATGTGCCTAGTATCGGTTTAGCAAAGCAGACATGTGTGAGATTTTTGTTAGAAAATTTGACGGGAAGAGAAAATTTGGCTTGTGGCAAGTACAAGTCATTGATTGATCAAATCTGGATTACACAAGGTGTTGGAGGACAAGTTAACCCTTGAAAGCTCGGTAAACTTTAATGAGGTGTGGAGCAAGTATGGTAAAGAGCTCTAAAATGTTGCCAACGGTATGTCTTTCACCGGATATGGTGATGAGAGGAAATGTATATCCATATGACATGACGTTAAACCACCAAGTTGCCATGAAATAGGATATGTTGCTGCTAGCGGATCCATAAGTTTACACATGGGCATTGGTTAGACAATGATACAGGATGTGTGGTGGACACAATGTCGATGGCTGAGGAACTCCTAAGAAGTCTAACATGGGGGTTGCACCATTTTTTTCAATAGGTTGTTCGACATGTGCCGAAAAAAATCTTAAGGCAGATTGTTCTTAAAATTTGAGAATTTTTCAAGCATTAGAACTGTTTCTCTTGAATTTTCTTATATTTTACCCATTTTTCCGATGTCTCATATTTAACAAAATTGAGATAAATAGTTTTAGTGTTTGAAAAAAATTTCAATTCTTCATAGGTAGATCAACAAAAAAATTCAGATTAAAATTCATAAAAATTGATGCAATTTCATAAACGTATTTACCGAAATAAAAATAAATGATCCCTTATGAGAGAGACTCAATATATAAATAAATAAATAAATATATATATATATATATATATATATTAGAAATTTTCAAATGAGGACGTCCTGATATAACTTCACGAGGATATTGAATGTGAGCCACTAGTTTTACATGCTTTGACTCAAATGTGTATGCACTTGTTAAAACTAATGGCTCATTAAGTTATATCAAGACGTCCGCATGAGAACGACACTGATATATATATATATATATATATATATATATATATTTATTACTTTTCCTATTTTTCTCATTTCCCCACTTTCCCAATTTAAACCCTATCTATAATTACTTTGTTAACTTCACATTCAAATTAGTGTTATGAATTTATGAATTACAATTAGTTTTTATTTGAATTTGTAATGAATTTTCTTTGTATTTGTATTACATAATATAAACCATGGATTTTTTTAATATATAATTTTAAGTCAAACAATGTCAAATGGGGAAACGGTGGAAACAGAAAATGGGGAAAAATAGGGAAAATGGAGAAAACGGAGAACTGGTGATGTGGATGGGGATACCCCCCAAACTCCAAATCCCCATTTTCCCCCAAATGGGGAAATGAAGGGTTGGGAAATGGGGAGACTTGTATCATCCTTATTTCCCTAATGCCCATCCTTAGCTCCTAGTACTCACACCTGGAAAAATCAAAGAGAGGGAGACCCTGATGATATTTGGAGGGACACCCAGGGGATATCCAGGGGCGGGGAGACCCAATGGAATTTGGGAGGAGATCCATGGAATATTTGGGGGGAGATTCGGGGATATCTGGGGAGAGATCCGGGGGATATTCATGGGAACACCTAGGGGATATTCGGTGGACACCCAAAGGGGACCTAAAGAGAGCTGTGAGCTAAGGGCTTGGTGTGAGCTAGGTTGTGAGCTTGGGCTTAGTAAATCTCTGTTGTAATTTGAGTTTAGGGTTTTAGAGAGAATATTGAGTGTGTAGTTGTAACAATTTTCTATATAGTGATATTTTTCTCTCATCGTCATGACGACCGTGGTTTTCTCTATTTTGGGTTTCCACATAAAAGCTTGTGTTGAGTGATTGGATGTGCTTCATTTTTTTTTTGTTTTGTTTGTATTTAGACATTATCTGTTTGCGGCCTATATTAGGCATATGCTTCCGCGTCAACTATTCCCAACACTTTCTCTAGAATATATTAACGTAGAAGAAATCGCGAAATAAAGAAGAGATTGAGCCCTAATTTTTTTTTCTTTGTCTTTGAGTGCCAACACAAGAGCGGGTGTTTTTATTTTAGATGAAAATTTTTAAATATGGGCAGAGTAAGAGGGCTCTATTGCCACCCTTAAAATATCTTCTACACCCATTTTTCTTCCTACACTCATATTAAAATTGTTAATTTGACTTCCTGCACCCTTCAAAATACCAAACTTTTCCTTTAAAGTATTTTTGATAAATTTAAACATATAATTTTTCTCATTACACTCATTTTTCTCAGTGCACCCAATTTTCTCATTACATCAATTTTTCTAGCTACAAGAAATAAAAATAGGCTCAGATTAATAAATTAAATGTTGACATCAATCTTTCTCATATGAGAAGAAAATAGAGTCTAGTAAGGGTATAAACATAAGTAAACTTTCAACCAAAATAGAGTATATATGTTGAATGAGAAGCAAATGGAGTCTAGTAAGTAGACATGACCGTGGTTAGGTTCAAACCGTGGAACCAAACCGTAACTGTAGCCGGTTCTGGTTTTGGAACCGGACCGAAACCGTAAGGCTTAAGGTTTTGGTTCCGATTCCTTAAACTAAAAAACTGGACTGAAACCACCGGTTCAGTTCTGATTTTGGAACCGCCGGTTCCGCCGACTTATTTATTTATTTTTAATTTTTTTAGTTATATATATATTTTTTAGTTTTTTATATATTTATTTTATTTTAATTTCGGCTTACCTAATCAACTACATTTACAATTTCACATCATTACATGTCTAATAATTATTTTTAGTTAGTATATAATATTAAAAAAAAAAAATGGAACCAGAACTGCTGGAACCGAAAAACCAGACTAGAACCAACGGTTCAAAACCGGAAACGAACCGCGGTCATCTCTACTAAGTGGAATGGTGAAGGTGAGATGGATCTGGAATGAGCATACTTATAATGAATAAAATGGAGATATAGAGAACGTGCATATATAGTGTTCTTTCTATAAGTTATTTGGAAAGGCTTGGTATACAGAGCGAGGTTTTGCAAGCGAATAGATTAAAAGAGTAAAAAAAAATGATGAAAAAGAAGTGTCTTTTATTAAGAGAATTGATTTCGATTGATAACATCATATTTCAGATTGTATGAACAATTTTGTGTGCGTCACCTGCGGATTTAATCGAAAAATCAAATTACACGGTCAATTTAGAAAGAAAAAAAATTGTTTTTTTTTTTTTTTTAATCACCAAACAAACATAAAAAATTATCTATGTAACAACTCCTTGTGATTTTACAACCAATTTTATTTTCGTTTAAAAATCTATCCACCAATTTCTTTATGTATAAAAACCTTTTTTTTTTTTTTCAATTGCAAAACAATAATAAAAACTAAAATAAATATACCTGAACGCCTTTGGAATCCATGAAATCGATTTTTTGTTCATCCATTCCTTGACTCTATGTGAAAATTGTTAACACTTGTGTTATATCTGCTATAACTTGTACTTAAAAATTACAAGGAAAAAAAATCCAGTCACAGTACAATACAGTAAAAGGAAATTTGAACACAAAAAACTTACAGTTTGTATAGATGTAAAGATTAAAATAATCTGAGCCTTGTGATACTCACAAATCCCTTAAGACAATTTTTCTCCCTCTACGAATGGTGCTCAAGGTTGTGAACAATTTGTCTCCCAGGATAGAAATTTCGTTCTTCAAGTAACAGTACTTCAAACTTAAAAAACCGTCGAACGTAATTCGGTGTTTTGTAATCAAAACTTTAGACACTATTTATTTTATGCTGAGAGAACAAGAATGCAAAAAATTAATCTCAAATGGTTAGAGGGCATCCATATTTATAGACATTCTCATACCCATTTGGAATGACACATACCTTTTCGAATGAACATGTCTTTAAAGAAAGACATATCTTTTAAGAAAAGATACCACCTTTATAAAAATGTACAACTCGTATGAAATGACACAATTGTTATGAAAAGTCACAACACTTAACCAAATTTTCTCATTCAATAATACAACAATTTCCAACAAAAATAATTATATTTCCTTATTGATGTGGTTTTGATTAAGTATATATTATTATGGTTTATGATATATTTGGTGTTCAACTTACGGGTGTAGGAAGTAAATTAAATATCTAATTATAAAGTCATGTATTTTAAGTAATTAAATACAAGGGTATTTTAGAAATAAAAAAAAAATTATTAAAACATGGGTGTAGCAAGATATTTTATGGGTGACAACAGAGCCACCTACTGAGTAAGCCTACAAAATAGCTTTCTAACCGACCATCTTAAAGGGGAGAGTCATGTCATCTTGATGGTGTATATATTTTTTTTTGGTCACCTTGGCTTGACATTGAATGGTGATGATTGCATTGGAGAAACATATTTGAACCTAATGTTTATTTATCCTATTTGACATTCAATTTTTTCATAACTATCGTATCATTTGGACATGGATTTGAGAAAAAAAATTAGGCATCATAACATTATTCTAAAATCTAAACCACTCAATATTTAAATTAAAATACTTTTGCCCAATGTGGTTCGGCAATACAATCACAAAATTCTAAAATTAGAATTTAGGATAAAATGAAAATAATAATGATAAATGATGGTTGATTCGAGATAATCACTCTCCAGTGACTTTCAAGAGAAAATCAATTACTTAATTTGAGCAAACAAATATACTGATAACTTCTATTCAATGTACAACTAACAACTAAAAATTAGTAACAACTTATCCACCAACTTAAAACTAGGGAGTCACTACTCACGTAATAACCCACCATCCACTAACCGCTAATCCTAATGGTGGTTAATGACTATATAAATAAAAATAAATAAATTATAATCTAATTAACAACTAAATATGTAAATTAATTTAAACATAAAAATATGATCGTAACGGTCCTTCCCCATTAAATCAATCATTGTCCTCAAGGATTTTTAAAATGGGATTAATTTGAAGTTGAATTCTTGGTGCGTTTCGTATGAAGAGGATTGTTGCAACCGGAAAGCAACAAGAAGTCAGCTTCACATTTGATGCAATGAAGAACTTGTCGGTACCATCACTGAGATCGAATTCTACATTATCTTCACCTGCCTTAGTCGAGAAACAATTTTTACTGCAATACTTTCGTCCAATTTCTTTGTCAACCTTTTTATAGGCATAAAAAAGGAACCTATAGAAGCTGCAATCTGGTTCTGTTGAGATGTTTCTACACCAATGTGTTCTTTATCAACTTGAGAAAGTTGAATAGACTTTGCAGTAACTTCAATTGCAGTAACTTGAGAATGTTGAATAGACGGACTTGATGATAGATAAATACGAGCATTGAGTTTGTTAAACAACTTAGTTATGTGATTGATGATCTCCTTTTGCTAAGTTGAAAGAAACTCCACTTTTTTCTCCAACCTCTCTACTCGTTGCTCCAGGTTCATTGCCATTGCCAAGCTCTGATACCAATTGATGCAATCACAAAAATTCTAAAATTAGAATTTAGGATAAAATGAAATTAATAATGATAAACGATGATTGATTCGAGATAACCACTCTCCAGTGACTTTCAAGAGAAAATCAATTACTCAATTTGAGCAAACAAATATTCTGATCACCTCCATTCAACGTACAACTAACAAATAAATAGAAGAGTTACAGATAAATGTCAACTAAAAATTAGTAATAACTTATACACTAACTTAAAACTAGGGAGTCACTACTAATGCTAATGGTGGTTAGTGACTATATAAATAAAAATAAATAAATTATAATCTAATTAACAACTAAACCATATGTAAATTAATTTAAACATAAAATATGATCATAACATATCAACACCATCTTTTTGAAGGGAGTTTGATCTCCAATCAGCAAGCAAGTGCAATTCATGACCTGATTCGAGTAACATTAGAAAAACAAAAAATTAAAGTAATATCATATCAAAATTCAAAATCCATAAATACATAATGAAAATAATAATAATAAAATCCTATTCTGACATTGAGAAGTTTTTGATTTGGAAATCAATTTGGGAAGAATTTGTTGTGTTATTTTTTTTTTCCTTGGTAAAAGTACCATTTGTAAATGGGTTTAAATTATAAATTAAGACAATGAAATTGTATTTATGTAATGTAAAATCAACATTAAACGAATATAATGTGATTACTAACGGAATTACATATGAGTAATGTTAGGCATTCCAAATTTTTTCCCCAAATGATGTGGCACATGAGTTGTAAATATCGTGTAAATCATGAGATTATGTGATGAGTGATGTATTGACAACTCAAGTGCCACATCATTTGGGAAAGATTTTAGGAAAAAAATTTATGATGCCTAGCATTATTCATTACATATTTACATGTACAACCTGAAACTCTTAACATTAACATTTTGGTAAAAAAACAAAAATATATCCTTATAAGAAGAGTGTTAATAGTTTTCTAAGTTATAAATTTGTGTTATGCAATCAATTAATTTACATTAAACAAACATACAGTAACATGATTAATAATAGAATTACATATGCAAATAATCAGGAAATAAGCTTAAGACAAAGAAGCACATCATCTCTTAGCAGAACTAGTAGTGCATCTCTCTTCCACGTAAGTGGTGAAGGGTTTTGTTGCGATTTTGGTCGACTCAAAACCCTAACAAACCTATTCTCTTACCTGCAAGATTCACTTTGCAAAAACAATAACAAAATATATACCTAAAAAGACTAGCAACAACAAACATACAACAAGGATAAGAAGATACAAGTAAAGAAAATAACACAGGAAGATTTATCGTGGTTTAGCTTGATAAAACAAGCCTACATTCACGTTGAGCCTCTCACAGAAGCTCTCTTCACTATATGAGTGTTTTACAAACCAGTCAACTATACAAATCAACCCAATACAAGTCCAGAAATACCCAAGAACCCTAGATCTGTCACCATTAAAACAGCCAGACTTATATCTAACTAGATTTGTGATTATACAAGCATAGTCACTCAACTCTCCTCACCGGAATATACAAGACACTCTAATCTCTCTTTTATACAAAAGAATCTCACACAAATTACAAGATTTTTACAGAGAACACATCAAGAACAACATCTATATACAAAAGTTCTAGAGAGAAAAACGAGAGAGAGAAAGAAGAAAAACCCTAACCTGATAACAAATGAGAATAATGAATGAGTTTCTCTCTCCTGTTTCTTTATATAGTCATATCTGATGAGTAACAGACGTAATATGGCTTGCTAATCACTGCTTGCCACATAGGATTTCCTCACATGCTTTATCACTTTATCATCAAAGTTCATCTAATGACACCAAATGCACCGTTTCATTAAGCAATCTGATTTGTCTAGTTGAAGTTGTAGATCAGGATCTCCTGGCTATTAGGCTTGTAAATGGGCTACTAGTTTGGGCTTCCAAATGACAACATGTTGGGTTAACTTCTTCACAAATTCCACCTTAGCCCACCACCATCCATATAGAAAAGAGAACTCTCGTGAGGTACATGGCTCAAGACAACAGAAAACTAACCATAATCACCAATTTTCAGTAAGTTCAAGCAGTGCTTGAGCTTGCTATAGGGAACCACCTTAGTTCCCATGTCAGCTGGATTATCCTCAATGGAAACTTTTTCCACCTCAATGGAAACTTTTTCCACCTTAACAGTACCTTCAGAGATTTTATCTTTGATAAAATGGTATTTTACCTTTATGTGCTTAGTGATCGCGCTCCAAATGTTCACATGTAGCGCTTTCTTTTCCTACCTTTTGGGTTCGTTTCAGAGCATTCTTTTGTACATAACGTGTGTTTTAGTTAAGTACAAGTAATATGCTCATTTTGGAAAGTGATTGCATGAAGTTGGAGAAAAGAAGTCAAAATAGGAGGAAAAGCCCTTGGAATATAAACCTTGCGAGAAAGAAACCGCGGCACAAAGCCATGGAATAGTTAGAGAGAAATTACCTGCCAGCCAAAAGAGCTGAACTCGTTGGTGATTATCCCGCGGGTTCGGACCGCAAGAAAGAAGCCGCCAAATAGAAGGTATGAAACCGTGAAGGATTTCTGATGAAACTCGCCAGTTCATGCTCGCGTGAAAGAAGCCGCCAGCCAAAAGAAGGCAAGCCTACCGAGGAATGATGTTAAAGCTCGCGGGTTTGATCCAGTGAGAAGGAAGCCGCAGAGTAGAGCAACAAAAACCACGGAGGCTGTGGAAGAAGCTCGCGGGTTCGATCCAACAGGAAGGAAACTGCGGGAGGAAGTCATGGACGACGTTGTCAGGGGCATTTACGGTATTTCTTTGCCCAATTTCAATTAAAAGACATAAATAATCACTTTTCTGATGTAATAGACACAGGTGAGAGATAGTAATGATAGTTTAGACTCTCTCTTTCTAGCTTAGAATAGTTTGAAAAAGTTTTTGATCATTTGCAATTACTTTAGCTTAGACATGGCACGGTTCTGGTTTCGATTTCGGTTCCGATTCCGATTCCGGTTCTGGTTCCAAGGTTTGGTGGAATCGGAATCGAAATCGAAATCAAAACCGAAACCGAAACCGAAACTGGAACCGAAACCAACCGGTTTCGATTCTGGAATCGTCGGTTCCGGTTCCTATGGAACCGACGGTTTGGAACCTTTTTTTTTTTTTTTTTATAAATAATTTAAAAAAAAAAAAAAAAAAAAAAAAAACTTCTAAGTTCTAACTTGTAACTTGTAAGTTGTAAATTGTAAATTGTAATTGAATAAAATAAAATATATAAATGACAAATTACAAAATAAAATAAAATAAAATTCATTGGGTTGGAATGTTGGATGTTGGAAGTTGGATCACCCGACCGAAAATAAAATAAAATAAACAATTACCAAATTACAAAATTAAATTAAAATAAAACTAAACAAAATGACAAATTACAAATTACATTTCATTGGGTATTTGGAAATTGGGTCACCCAAAATTCGAAAATAACATAAAATAAATAAATGACAAATTAAAAAATTAAATTAAAATAAAACTATTTTTTTTTTTTTTTTGTGAAGTTATTAGCCTTGCACTTAATTTTTACCACAATTAAGTTGCCTATGTATCCTCTTAGGGGGGGGGGGGGGGGGGGGGGGGGGGGGGGGGGGGGGGGGGCGGTTTTAGAGGAATCAAATGCCACGTAGTTCTCTTACATTTTATTACAGGTTTGGTGATGACATGGACTAATTGTTGTCGTGATGGCGTGATCCGCATGACCACAATACGACATATGCTATTTCGGCTCCACTGCTTCAGTTTCAGGTTCGTAATCTTTGAAGAAATCGTACGTTGGCTCCTGCTCAATTTCTTGTTGTCTATATTGCGCCTTCGTCCAGTCATCTACACAAACCTGTATCTGTAGTGCTTTCGGAGTCAAGCACGAACGTTTTTCATCTAGGATATTCCCCCCGGCGCTGAACTCTTGTTCCACTGCCACTGTAGAAACTAGTGTTGAAAAAATATTTTTAGCTATCATAGCCATGAGTGGATAGTACTTTGCGTACTCTTTCCAATACTGTAAGATATCGAATTTTTTCCCTGGCATATCTTCTGTAAACTCAAAAGAAGCATTTAGATAAGATTCAAGCTCGGAATACGAACCGGAGCTTGATGAAAAACATCTAGGTTTTTTGGTTTTTTTTTGATAACACACTATACATTAAATTCAAAAATCCGGAGGAGGATGATGGGGGCTGAGATGCAGTTTGTGTTCGAGTAACATCTAAGTTCAGTGAGGATCCATAAATTGTAACATATTCATCATATAAATCATATAATAATTTCTTAACTCTATCACAACATGCATCAACATCATATGCAATATTTAAACCTTTAACGCCATAATAACCTTTTAGATAATAAGACAAACTTTCTAATTTACACTGTGGATCAAAAACCATAGCAATCAAATAAATATTTGGAAACTTATCATAATAATTTAACCATTTTACCTTCATAGCACTAACGGCTTCCACTATTGCTGTGTCGGATTCACAATGAGAAAATGCGCCAGCAATATTAAGACTCTCAATAACAAATAAATGTGTTGTAGGATTATAAATACTAGATAAATTGTTTGTAGCATTATTAAAAACTTTTAACAAATTGAAAACGTTGTAACAAGCATCCCAATGAGTTTCAAAAAGTTAAATGTTAGGAACATGAAATTGAATAAAAGAAATTAATAAATCCCTATACTCATAACTTTGAGCAAGCAATTTATAAGTAGAATTCCAACGTGTTGGAACATCACGAGAAAATTTAATGACACTTCTACCATGTTGTTTACAATATCTTGCCCATGCTTTCATTGTAAAAGAATGTCTCCATAAAAACATTAGGGCTTTTTTAATAGGTAGAATAAAATGTTCAAGAGTTTATAATCCTTTTTGAACACATATATTTAAAACATGACATGCACACCTTTGATGAAAAAATGTATCACCAAGAAAGGGTTTGCATAAATCAATTAAAGATGGAATAGCAGCGGTATTGGTAGAAGCATTATCAAAACCAATTGCAAAAATTTTGTTTTCAATATTATACTCTGAAAAAATAATTCTAAGCTGTCTATAAATATTCTGAGCAGTGTGTGCATCATCAAAAACTCTAAATGCAAGAATTCTTTTCTGGATAGTCCATGCATCATCCATAAAATGGCAAGTGACACCCAAGTATGAATGCGATTACCAATGGTCAGTCCATATGTCGGCACATACGGTAACACGACCATTATATTTTTCAAATTATTTTTCTATCTTTCTTTTTTCTCTTAAATAAATCTTTTCAAGTGTTTGTGTGAGCATGGATCTAGGGACACGGCATGCAGTAAGGTTTAATGCTTGTCGACAATAGTTAATAAAACCAACCCTTTCACCAAAACTGAATGATAAGTGTTCTACTGCTACCATCCTAGCTAATTCTTTTCTATTTTGTTCATCAGTATAACGAAATAATTGTTGGTTAGGAGTAGCGTACCTGGGAATTTGTGATTATGACCTCGTTCTGGTCTCTGCTTCTGGATGTTTGGTTGAAATATGCTTCCGATAAGTGCCATATCCTCCGGATTTGCTCCACTTATATACTTTGGTGCAGTAATTGCAAGCCGCTACATAGCTTCCATCTTCTTTCCTAACTTTTCTTCATATGTTTGATGAAGAGATCAGATTTGCTCTGCTTCTGTAACAGATCTTCCTCCTCTTCTAGTTCCACTTCCGATGGATCAAAATCAAAATCCGGAGGTGTATCAATATCAGGCATATTTTCTGACTGGCTTGTCAAATTGGGGGTGGTGTCATTGAGATCGGGTTCTGAAATTGTTAGAGGGGGAGTAGGACAGTTTAGGCCTAGGTCTTCAGCATAGGCCTGGCGTTGTAGATATTCGTGATATTTGGAGTTGTTACGACCGAGATTATCGATCATAGTACCTTTACCTTTCATCGAAATCGAACGCCTAGGACCGTCACGGCCGTGACCCTTTCCATTTCCACCACTTCCACTTGCCATTTAAAAATAAATTTGGGAGAGAATTGGAAACTTAGAAGAATAAAAGTATTAGTAGGTAGTAAAGTAGTAAACTAGTAATTGCAAATAAATGAAAATGAAATTGGAAACTTAGTAATTGACTAATTGGAAATTAAATAAATTGGAAATAAGATAAATTGGAAATAAGATAAATTGCAAATAAAATAAATTGGAAATAAAATTAATTGCAAATAAAATAAATTGGAAATAAAATTAATTGCAAATAAAATATATTGGAAATAAAATAAATTGCAAATAAAATAAATTGCAAATTGCAAATAAAATTAATTTCAAATAAAACAATTGCAAAATGAAATAAATATTAAAAACCTTGGAAACTTGGAGAGTTGGAGACTTGGAGACTTGGAGATTGAGAGACTTGAGAGTGTTGGAGAGTTGGAGAATTGAGAGAGAAATTAGAATTAGAGAATAGAGAGAATTGAGAGGAAATTGGTGTGAGGAAAAATTAAGGGGGGAGGGGGTGTGTGGTATTTATAGAAAAAAGAAAAAGAAAAAGGGTAGCCGTTGGAGGCCCAATGGCCTGTTGACGTCAGCAAGTTGTTGGGCTCAACGGTCAGCCTAAAAAAAGAAAAAAATAAAATAAAATTACTCGAATCGGAGCCGGGACCGCCGGTTCCATTCCGGTTTGAACCGCCTGGTTCCTCAAACCTTAGAACCAGAACCGAAACTGGTCTCCTCCGGTTCAGGTTCCGATTCCGATTCTTGAACCGGAATCGAATGTCCGGTTCTGATTTCGGTTTTTCCTGTTCCTGTTTGAAAATAAATATTAATGTGTCCTAAAGTAATCTAGGGGGGGGGGGGGGGGGGGGGGGGTGAATAGATTTTAAACATTTTTACCTAATTTTTCGAGATTAGTCCAAATTATGAAAAAGCCCCAATCTAGTCAATATACAAAAACAAGCATACAAGTGCGGAAAATAAAGGACACACAATATTTACGTGGAAACCCACACGGGGAAAAACCACAGGCTGTTATGTGCGCTACACGAGAACCTCGAATCCACTATTTGCAAATACGATTACAAATTAGGTTGACCACATCACACCTAAATTTACTAATCCGTCTTTGCTACCCGCGGGCCTTTAATAGTGACTCTAGTCCCTTGCTTGCAAACTACCTAAGAGGTAGATACAAGACTTGTCTCTAAAGTGAAGAGATAGCACAACCTAAGGTGAATATGTGAAATACTCAAGATGCTAAAAATGCAAGGTTAAACATTTAAGCTTATTAGGCATGGATGAACATGTTAGACATTCCTAGATATCATATTACTAGATGACATGCATAAAACAACACTAAATAAGCAACCAAAATCCTATATGCATTATCTATCACAAAACAACTCACAAACCACAATAAAACAATCTTAAAGCTAAGTCAAGTCATAAAGATGCAATCTTGAATCAATTCAAGTGATAAAAAAGCTATCTTGTAAAGCAAGAAACTATAGATATGAGAATGATGTTTTAAATACAAGTCATGTGAGCAAAACTAAAAACCCTAAATGAAATCAACCTAGAATCATGCTAGATGATGAATGAAAGATGCAAGATGAAGGGTGTTTGTGTTTTGGAACCTTAAAGATGAAGTCTTGATGCCTTGAAGTGGAAGAAGCTCAAGAAGCTCTCAAATGTGTAATTTTTGCTCTAGAAAACAAGCCAAGGCAAACAAGACACATATATATTAGATCCACATGAAATGATGTCGTTTTAGAAGGAAACGATTCAGCTTCTCACGGGCAACCGCTGTGCGTGCCGCTAATGAGGCAACACGCTTGGTCAGCGGTACATCAAGCGAGAAGACATTGCTGTGGCTCGCTGCGCGTACCGCTCAAGAGGCACGATGCCTGGGCAGCGGTACATCAGGCGAGACGACACTGTGGCTCGCTGCGCGTACCGCTCAAGAGGCACGATGCCTGGGCAGCGGTCTAGGCCACGGAAAAACATAGACAGTGCATCAGCTCAAGTGGGAAGTGACAAGTGGATGCAACCTAGAGTCTAGCATGGCATGGCAATTATCAAACAAGGATGCAATCAACAAAACATGCAACCAAATTGAGTGTGTGCAGCTATATCTCTTCAAGATAGAGTTAAGTCAAGAGAGCTACCTTTCTTGAAGCTCTTGATCACACAATGAGATTTTCTTCCATTCTAAGCTACCTTCCATATAGAACCCATTGTGATTTTGCCAACAAAATACGCCAATCAAAAGTGAGGCACTTACACTGTTCCTGTTCCTGTTCCTGTTTCGGTTCCGGTTCCACGGTTCGAACCGGAACCTTGCTAGGTCTACTTTAGCTTAAAGAAATCATCTTAGTTAAAGTAATTAGTTAGATTAGTTCTAGAAAAGCTACTTGTGATAATCTTTACGTAGTATTTGCTGTGGAGAAGGGCTATTCTTCTTGGAATTTGACAAGACTTCAAGGGTGTATTTCTTCCCTTTCTTCTTACTTATGCTCTTTTTAAATATCATGTGTAACTAAACCACTTATGTTGGGGGATATATGATATAATGATGTAACTCACCTTGTATATCACTCTCTTTATGAATAATCACCTTATGTGTTAATGTTCTTAAAATGACTAAATCATTGCATGTTTCTCATAGACTTTTGCATAACATGTATTGGTTTGTGTTAAGGGTTGATGACATGCTTAATTCATAAACTTTTGAATTGTTTATGGTCATCTAATCAAGCACTCTCATTAAGTAGAGTGTGTTGATTAAATGTAAAAACTTGTGAATCACACTCTTTAATTCAGTTCTATAATCAAGCACTCACTTGATGTTACTCTAGGACTATAAAGAATACCTTGAGTGAGTTGTTGAATGTGCTTTTAATTCATATATGGAACTAGTGAAAGTTCAATAAATAAACGCTCGGTGTGTTCTAAATAAATCTAGGGGGGGTGGGTGAATAGATTTTAATTGTTATTACCCAATTTTCATGCATATCAAGATTACGAAAATACCCCTAACTAGTCACAAAAATATAGCAAGTGTAATAAGATGCGGAATTTAAATGACACTTGATATATACGTGGAAACCCAACCACTGGGAAAAACCACGGGCTGTTTAGTGCACCACACTCGAACCTCGAAATTCACTAATTGAAATGGAGTTTACAACCTATGTAGACTCGTCTAACACTCCGGTCAATAACCCCCACTTCTACCACGCGAGCCTTTAAAAGTGGCTCTAGTTCTAATTGCTTGAGGCCTAAGCAACCTTAGCCCCAAGACTTAATTCTCAATGAAGAGATTATGCAACCTATGTGAATATGTATGAATATTCAAATAACAAACAAGGCTAGGGAACCTTAGATGCTTATCTAGGATGATGATATTATCAATTAAATCAACCCTAGATATCAAGAGCTAGATAACATGTCAAATAGCTTAGCTAATCAAGATTAAGCAAATCCTAGATAGCTATCACAATACAACACTCAATCAATTCATCACAATCAATTCTCTTTTCTTGTATTTAGTATATGATCTAAAACATACAAGTAATTTAAAAGAGATGGCTTGATAGTAAAAATACTAAAATAAGATGAAATTAATCAAAATCTTACCAAGCAAGTTGTGATAATGCAAACCCATACATGGATGCTTTCTATATAGACATTGAAGATGCAATATGAAATTTGATGCACAAAGGATTTGATTTGAGTGGTTAAAGGTGAGTTCTTTTGTATTTTTCTTTGCTTGAAAAATATTCTAAGTATGAAATCTAAAAATCAACTCACTTAAATGACCTAAAGTCATAGAGGCATATATATAGGGTGTCAAAACCAAAGTGGTGCGTTTTGATAAGTTGTCCCTATTTTGCCTTAGGCGCTGTACGTAGAGCGCCTCTTGTACAACGCCTCTTGTATAGCACCCATACTCTGATCTCTCGGGAAAACAGAGTGGCGCTGTACGTACAGTGCCTGTACAGCGACCCAACGGCGACCGATTTAAATCGATCGGGTCTGTACAGCGCTTATATGGGTGCTATTCGTACAGCGCTTTGTACAGCACCCATCATAATGAATGCAATCCTAAGTCTAGAATGAACATGACTTTGGTCAACAAAATGCAATCATAAGGCATGCAAGAAGAGATGTTAATGAACATTAATGAGCAAAATAACACACATACACAACATACAAGAAAATGAATTAAGCATGAGATGTGAGTGTGTGTGTGCAACTAATCTCTTCAAAGCAAATTAAGCACATAGAAGTTTACCTTTGGTGCTTATCAACCTTGAGGACATGAGAGGGTCTTGAGCTTGAATATCAATCACTTAAGCTACCCTTACATACAATCCCTAACACATGGTTTGTCCACGAAATAAACCAATCAAGATATGGGAATCCTTACAACTAGCCTTAGTGATTTTTGTCTAAAACTTATAAGAGTGGTTACTTAGTGGTGTAGCATTGTTAGCTTCATATTTCCCCTAGCATTTTTCTCTCATTAATCTTTAATTTTATCTTTTAGTATTGCATTAGACTAGCCTTGTAATCAATTAACTAGCTTTTTAGTTTCCTGATCGCCCTATTTCTCGTGGGAACGATAACCCATACGTGCACCCTATACGAGTTGAACGACTTGTGCACTTGTGAAGGGTGAAACACTCGCGCATCCCTTTATAATAATCGAGGTAGAGTAGCATAATTCGTAGTAGTATTTGTAGAACTGGTTCGGGTGTGTCACTTAGTCCTCTCATGAAAGACTGGGTTTTATACAAGTTCAAAGCACTTTGACTATTAGTAAAGATAATAGCTCTACCCCTAAAAATACCTATCTCACATAGAAGACCTTGAAGCCAAATGGCTTCTTTATAGCTTCAGTAACAACAATATATTCTGCCTTAGTTGTTGAAAGTGCAACAACTAATTGTAGTTGACTTTTCCAAATAACACATCAGCCAACAATGGTGAAGAAATAAGAGGAGGTGGATCTCCTTTTATCTCTATCACCTACATAGTCAGAATCCACATAACCAACCAAATCCAGCACACTACTAGAATGATCATAATTCAGCCCTACAGAAGTGGTAGAACTGATATATCTCAGAAGCCATTTCATGGCATTCTAATGGCCTTTCCCAGGATTAGCCATATACCTAGATAGCACACCAATGGCTTGTGCTAAATCAGGCCTAGTGCTTAACATATAATAATCACAGATCTTACAGCACTAGAGTATGAAATGTTTTCCATGTATCTACTTTTCTTTAATGACCTAGGTGATAAAGCAGCTGTGAACACAAAGTTAGCACGTAAAGGAACATTTACAGGCTTGCAATTTCTCATTGCAAATATGTCTACCATCTTATTCAAATAACTAGACTGTTTCAGACAAAGCCTATTTTCTTCCCTTAATCTAACAATTTCCATGCCTAAGATCAATTTTGCATTACCTAAGTCCTTCATATCAAATTCAAACTTTAACTTTTCCTTTAACTCTATAATCCTAGACATATCCTTACAAAAAATTAACATATCATCAACATATAAAAGCAAATAGATAGAATTATTAACATTTTCACTACTGAAATAGAAACATGCATCAAATTTGCTTTTATTAAAACCTATGCTAGTTATAAAACTGTCAAATTCTTATTCCATTGTCTAGGGGCTTGCTTAAGCCCATATAGAGATTTTTTAAGGAGAAACACATCAGAAGGTTTAGAATTGGATTCAAAACCCTCTAATTGAGACATATAGATTGTCCATCCAAGTCTCCATGCAAAAAAGCTATTTTGACTCTAATTATTCTAATTCTAAGTCAAAATAGCTAACTAAGGCAAGAACAATCCTAATGGTTTTATACTTTACAACAGGGGAGAAAATTTCATTGTAGTCTATTCCCTCTTTTTGTAAATCCCGTGGCTACTAACCTAGCCTTATACCTAGAAGAAACATTCTGCCCTACACTTTCTTTTATCTTATATATCCATCTACAAGCCACTACCTTTTGTTTTTCAGGTTTTACAACAAATGACCAGGTCTGGTTTTTATCAAGAGAATCCATATTTTCCCTTATAGTCCTAAGCCACTTAAGCTTGTCAATGCAGCAGACAACTTCCTTATAGGTACTCGGTTTAGTACTTTCTATCTCTTGGCCATTGCATAGTGCAAATGAAATAACATATGCATATGCAAACTTACTGTTAGGTTTTATAACTCTTCTAGCCCTATCTTAACCAGCTGGTAATCAGCTAGAGATTCATTAACCTCTGGCTGATTCTAACTCATTTCCACATGATCATTACTATCAGATGGGTAGCTCTATCCTCCTTAATAAATTCAGATCGAACCGAGATAGGACCAAATGATGGGCTGCCAAATTCCACCTGAATCTGATTTCCATCATCCTTTAAAGGATTTGGTATGGATTCAGTAGGATGGTCCTTGTCTTTACATGGCATTCTAGTCTCATAAAAAATCATATCTCTGCTAATTGATCGGTCATTTATTGTATATGTTTTTTATCCCCATTCCTCCAATCAATTGCTTGTTTCTCGAGTCTTTTGGGATTTAATGTGTGTGTTTGAGCATTTTCAGGATTTTGGATCCAGCTAAATAGTTTGAAGAAAATAGGCAAAAAGTGTCATTTCAGAAGATTCCAGGGACTTGCTTGTAAATATCCAAAAGTGCTACAAGGCCGCTTCTAATTAATTGGCAGCGGGTCAGCAGCGTTCCAACATCAGTAGTGTTCACTGTCAAGACCGCTGCCGGACCGCTCCCAATGTGGCAGCGGTTGTTCGTAATCGTCAAGACCGCTGCCATACCGCTGCGGCTTTGGCAGCGATAATGGCAGGGGTTTGGCTTCTCCGTCTCGCGTAAGGTGTCTTTTCACGTCTAGGATCTGGGAGCTATATATATGGAGAGTTTATTAGGTTTTGGCTCTCTCTGGCATTCTTTGCTCTCTTTCAGATACACAACAACTCATCACACAATTCCCTCATTCATCTTACTCATAGAAGATTTGAAGACGAAGGAGTTTATCAAGGATTTGAAGAATTTGTTAAAGCTTTCAATGGGTTTTATCTTTTCTCCCTCTTGTTTCTTTGTTTCCGATATGTGTAACTAACTCCATACTAGGGAGTCAATGTGAACCTTTATGAATACTCTTGTTAGAATTGACTATATTTTCTTAATTCAAGTTTTGATTCATTCAATTCATATTATATCATAATTCTTTATTCTTGTTGATGCATAGTTTTATGCTAGGTATGAATTTAGGGTTTTTGATGATTTAATGGTTGAGATACGAGTGGGTTTCACCACTAACCAATCTTCAATTGAATGGATAAAATTATTCACCCCAAGTTTTTGGACGTAATTTTGGTTCACTTGTTCTTTTGCTTAATGGGTTTTTGGTTGTAATTTATATCTCAAGTTTTTGAGTTAAATTAAATTATAATTGAGAACACTTGATTCATCCCATTATTACAGTAACAATCATAAATAAGATAAGAACGAACCCTTAACTGGATTAACATCTTTTATCAAAGTCAATTCGAAGCATTGAGTAAACGTGTTGGGGAGCATTGATGACCTAGTCCTCTCACCTCTTGATCACATTCACATATTCTTGTTACTTGTTTTCGTAGTTTAATTTAGTTTTAGTTAATCATCAATCAATCAATCAATCTCAAATCTCTCGGATACTGTTAATTGCTTAGCTTTAATTAGAATTAGTTATAACTAGTAGATCACTTTTCCTCGTGGGAACGATCCCTACTTGTTGCTGTACTTATCTCACGATTCGTGCACTTGCGAGTTAGGTTTTATAACACGATTTTACACATCACTAATTATCAACTTAAAACCTTTTTGGTCTCTAAGCCAAATTTTGTACCCTTTCACACCTAAAGGATAAACAAGGAACAAACCTCTAAGAGACCTAGGTTCAAGTTTTCCTTCGGACTGATGTGCATAAGCAGCACACCCAAACACTCTTAAGTGTTTGAGAATGGGTGGTCTCCTAGTCCACATATCTTTAGGGGTTTTAAGACCTATAGCAATGGAGGGAGACCTATTAATTAGATAGGTAGCTGTAGAGGCAGACTCTCCCTAAAAAAACTTTGACTAAGACCAAACCCTATTAAGAGACATCTAACTTTATCCAAAATGGTTCTATTCATCCTCTCAGCAACTCCATTTTGCTGTGGAGTGTACTTGACTGTTCTATGTTTTTGTATTCCCTCATAACTGCAAAATTTATTAAAATCATCCTTACAAAATTCTAGACCATTGTCAATACAAAGGGTTTTAATTTCTTAGACGTTTGGTTTTCAACAAACTTTTTCCAAGCCTTAAAACTGTCAAAAGCTTGATCCTTGGGTTTCAGGTGGTAAATCCAAACCTTCCTTGAGTGGTTATCAATCAAGGATAGGAAATAATGATTTCCACCATGAGTGAGAACCTTAGCTAGTCCCTAAAGATCCGAGTGGATGTACTCAAGGATCTCGTTAGTGTTATGCTGAACAGCAGTAAAACTAAGCCTATGTTGCTTACCTAGGACACAATTATCACAGAGTTCTAGCTTAGTTACTTGATCCCCACCTAAGAGACTCTTCTTGCTCAGCTCTAACAAGCCTTTCTCACTCATGTGACCAAGTCTTTAATGCCGTAAGACTTATTTGTCATTGTTTTTGGTTGCCACATTGGCAACACTATCAGTGACAGTTTCATCTCTTAAAACATAAAGGCCATTTGTTTTGTCACCTTTTAGGATGACTAGAGAGCCTCCTGAGGCTTTTAGGACACCTTTCTCAACCTTATAACAGTACCCTCCCTTATCTAAGACACCAAGAGAAATAAGTTTCATCTGTAAGTTAGGCACATACCTAACATCCTTGAACACTCTCAACATCCCATCATACATCCTAATTGAAACTAAACCTATCTCTTCCACTTGACATTGTTGATTATTTCCCACCAACACACTTCCACCATTGAGTTCTTTGAACTCTACGAACTCTATGAACCACTACTTTATAGTACTCGTATGGAAGGAACATCCTAAGTCAAGAATCCACTCAGTTTTGATGTTCTCAGTACTCACAGTGAGTACCTCACTAGGTCATAAGATTTGGATGCAACAACTGCATCTTTATCACTGTGGTTTTTTTCCTGGTTTTTCTTTTTGAGTTCATAGCAATATTTTCTAATATGTCATTCCTTACCACAGAAGTAGCATTTTCTGGTAATATTACTGAGACCTATTGTTACTAGGGGTTTTACTTTTGTTTTTGTTCTTATGGAAAGAGTTATTATTATTCTTCACAGGTTGTCTACCCCTAGCAAATAGGTTCTCACCATGTCCTTCTTTTCAATCTTAAGTTCTAAATCTTTGGACTTAAGAGTTGAAATACACTCTTCAAGTGTCAAGGAAGATCTACCATACTTGATGGTAGCCTTCACATTCTTAAAGGATTCATGTAGAGAATTGAGGAGAATGATAGCCTTATTCTTATCATTCAATTTCTCATTATCCCTAACATTAGCAAGTTCTATGGTCATCTTCTTGAATTCATCAAGGTTATGACCTAGATTCTGCTGTGATCCATTTAAAAACTAAATAGTCTTTCCTTAAGGTAAATTTTATTTGTTAAGGATTTAGTGAGGTAAAGACTCTCTAACTTTTTCCAGACAGTATAGGCTGTTGTTTCTTCATTAACCTCTCTAAGTATTATTAGAAAGATTCAGAATTATGGTATCTAAGGCCATTTCTAGCATATCTTCTTTCTGTTCTAAAGTTAATAAATTAGGCAACTTTTCAGGACCTTCGATAGCTTTGAGGATTTTCTACTAGGAGAGAAGGGCTTTCACATTTTTCTCCATATGCCAAAATCTCCAGAGCCATCAAACTTATCTATATCAAATTTCATAGACATACAAGTTGAATTAAAATTGCCAAAATTATGATTTGTTACCTCCTCATGACTGCTAGCAGATTCACTGCTTTCCTCATCTTTAGATAAATCTTTAGGGATTGAAGACTCGTCCACTGGAGTTTCCTTGTCCTCTTTGTCTGCCATTGGTACTGCTTAGGCTTTGATACCATTGTTGAGATTTTGGTCGACTTATAACCCTAACAAACTTGTTCTCTTACCTGCAAGATTCACTTTGCAAAAACTAGAACAAAATATATACCTTAAAGGACTAGCAACATCAAACATACAACAAGGATAAGAAGATACAAGTAAAGAAAATAACACATGAAGATTTATCGTGGTTCAGCTCGATAAAACAAGCTACATCCATGTTGAGCTTCTCACAGAAGCTCTCTTCACTATATGAGTGTTTACAAACCAGTCAACTGGTTTAAATCCCACCATACGCATTTTACAAGCATGTGTTGGAGTTTTCTTTCCGGGTTGTGGGAGTAGTCATCTCCTGTTATGAGAGTAGATATATCTGGACTGTATATGTATTGTTTGATCTCGGCAGGTCCCGGCAGTCCTATTGTAATAGTTCTTATAGTACTTCAAAAAAAAAAAAAAAAAAAGCTTAAGACAAAGAAGGAAAAGTAGCATTTCCTTATACTATATTGTACTTACTTTTAAGTGATGCTCAATTGAGAAGTTTATTTTTGACCCATCGGGCTTTGGCCTAATTATATATAAATAAAAAATATTTAAAATTAAAAAAATATAATAAAAAATAAGAAAGAAATATACATAATCATTACCTAACTTCAATAATCACGGAACTCACAAAAGGGAAGTAAGAGAGTTTGAGCATGTGGATGGAGATGGTCCCACTCCAATGCTTCCCACCATTTTCTTTTAACTTTGATTTTGGTAAGTGCAGGTGATGGAGATGGCTCTCCTTTCTCATCTATTGGAAGATAAATAGGGAGGCGTTTAAGTCGAGGGCATAACAATATTTTAATTTGTTGGAGAGAATCACAAACCATCACTCCATTACTCCCACAAACATTTATAATGCTCTTTGTTAGGTTTATAGTTTGTATTGGCATGTATTCCATATCAAAACGTGTTTCCACTTGTAATGTTTAATGATCCATGTGTTGAAGATTTAAGAAGACAAAGAAATTCGTGGCCATAATTCATTCAAGATGCCGGCTTTAAAGAGATATGTGCTTCATCGATCTACAAAGGTATATAAGACCTCATATCTCTTACAAGGCTAGGCACACACACACATAGCATCCTTGTGTGTTTCTTCATGGTTAAACATCATTTATATATTACTTTCACACACTTGATAATGTATGCTCATGCATTTATACTATCTTGACAATCCTTGCTTGTTGCATGTTCTAGGACTATGTCTAGAAAATAGCATATGTGTGTGCCTTTGTGTTATATGTTTCCATATTTTTGTATTTGGACTTGAATATGTTTTATTATGATTCCTTATTAAGTTCCGATCGTTTGGTTACTCATTCACTTAGTTTCGAGTCCAAACGATGTAGCTACGCTACTTTTCGTTCTCATTCGTTAAGTTGACTTCATCATCATTTTCCGAGATGATTTCTCTATCATTTTTTAAAGTTTCATACTCTTTATCATGCGTGAGGGAGTCATGATTCGTAATTTGAAAATGGGTTCAAAATCGGAGTTCAGAGGCCCAAGTACGGCTAAAGAACGCGAGAGGTGCGCGGGAGAGCTAGCGAGGCCAAGTGGCCAAGCTAGGCCAAGCCATGTGGGAGTCGTGGGACCCACGGCTAGACCAGCTCTTGGTCCCGTGTGGCCCACGAGCCCCCCACGGGCCAGGCTAAGATGACCCTTTGATTGGCCAAAATTCCCTCTCTCTCTCTCTCTCTCTCTCTCTCTCTCTCCTTTCTTTTAAATTCCCAAATTCCCTCCATTTCATTTTTAAGAAGAAACGCTTGAAAATCCCGTTTGAAATTTTCTCTCTAATTTTCTCACCTTCCAAACACCATAACTTTCTCATACAAAGTCAAATTGAGTGATTCAAGTTGGAGATTGTTCATAATCGAGTCTTCTACCTTTTCCAAGTAGTTTGGCAACTGTTTGATCGATTTTTCTGGTGGTTCTACACAGAAAACTAAACCAGCTCGTGAATCCAAGGTATTGGTCATATCTTTGGGATTTCTTCTTTTTAACCTTCAATTTTCTTAGGGTTTCTTCTTCTATATATACTTATATGTTTGGTGAATGCTATTGAGAAAGATAGCTTCACAATCGATCCTAATCAAAAGTCTATTTAGAGACATTTGTGAACTAATTTCTTTGATTCTATTTTTCACATGATTGTGAGTTGTATTGTGATTAGGTTGATATCTTAGGTTGTTTGTGACTTGATTGAATCAATTTTGTGATAAATGACCTTGAGATTTGTTTTGATCATTTGATTGATGAAATCTAGGATTATTGTGTTTGTATGTGTTTTTAGAGCTATCTAGGATTTAATTGATTTACATCTTAAATCCTTGCTCTATATTTTTGGCTAGAATATTAATTGATTTGATCTCATGACTCTAGCATTTTATTTTATATTTATAGCTTCTTGAACTTGTACTTCATGAATATATATTGTTCAAGTGTTGTATGTGTGAATGAGACTTTGAGCTTTATGTGTTTGGTGTTTACACATGCTCTAGGTTTTATTCTTGTATTTTGCATCTAGACTTTTATTACTTGTGATATCACATGTTTAGGTCTAGTTGTACCATGGAATGTATTGATCACATGTTCTATGTTGAATTGGTTGTTTGCATCATTTGCATTCACATGATCACACTAGGAAGTCCTTAAAAGGCATGAAGTCTTGGCTAGAGTCAGGATGACTCGGATAGCCAAGCAAGAAGACTTGTTTAGAGTCGGAAGGATTCAGATAGGCAAGCAAGAAGTTATGGCTAGAATCGGGAGGACTTGGATAGTCATGCATGGGAGGCTCCCTAGAGGCATGTGCCTTGGATAGGGAGTTGGCTATTATATTGGTAGGCCTAGGCGTATGGTTATACATAGACTCCAAAAGAGCGGGGTACATGGGAGATGTATGCACTCTTGAAGAATTTCTAATCTTCCATCGATGTTGGTTTTGTGTGTTGTCCAATATATGGTGGTTCCGCATCATTGAGGGATTTCATACTTTTCAATAGGGTTGGGTAATTTAGACTCCAAGGTTGGGTGAGTTAAAGATTGGTCACTTTGTGGATTCTCTATTTTTATCATCCATATATATAGTACCCAATGGTTGTAGTTCAACCCGTGGATGTTTCCTCCTTGGAGGTTTTACCACGTTAAAAATCTCTTGTGTTAATTCTTCCTATCTCTATCTCTTATTTTATTTGTATGTTATTATCTTGTTTCACATTATTCACTTGTGATGTTTAGTGAAGCAAGACTTTGTAAAGTATGATTTTTGAATTCATTTAATTGATCATTTATATATATAATTCTTTTGTATATTGTAATTTTGTATAGTGATATTTGATCACTCTTGTAACTCATTGAACATCTATTGAAATACAAGTATTCTTTGTTGTTGAGTTTATTTGTTTTTATACCTCATACAACTAGGTGATATACATAAACTTTGTCCACATGATAACATTCATATATTGTCTATGTATGTCTTTCTTGGTTTATTTGTTGTGTGTAAGGCTACCTTGAGGGACAAACGAAAGTTTGTTCAAGGGATTGAAAAGAGGCGTAAAAACCTATTCACCCCCTCTAGGTATGCCTTAAGCAATTTAACTACGTTTGTATACTTTCACTCTTCAATTTTCGCATGTATCTTAAAGTCAACTTTCTCAATTTGGGAAGACTAATGATCAATTCTTTCTTACTATCAACATCATCTATTGCTATTATCTCCTCCATTTCACCACAATATTTGACTTTAATCTCTTCCAAGTTTTTTAGTATTCCCAGCTACAACTTGGATGATGATGAGAGAATTTTCTTAAATTTCGGGCAATTCGATAAAAATATAACTTTGAGAGAATCACAAACCATCACTCCATTGCAACTATAAATGCTCTTCAATTTTGGCATATTATCCAATGACAACCTTTTCAATTTAGGAAGAAGGAATTCTTTCTGGCTTCTTCTTCATTGTCATCTAATGTTATTAGCTCCTCCATTTCTGTACAATCTTTTACATCAATTTGCTCCAAGTTCTTCAGTTCCAACATCAGCTTAGATGAGATCAGTTTCCTCAATTTATGACAGCCATATATGCGAATAAATTTAAGAAGTGAATATTGACCAGCTGGTGATGTTTCTGACACATTCAACAATATACCAATCAAATTGGAAAAAACGTTGAACATTTAGGATCTCAAGTATTTCAAGTGTGTTGAATGTTGGAATATTGCTAATGTTTCTTACATCATTGCAATAAAAAGTGAATAGGCACTCAACTTCTTTTGAGAGAACAGTAAAATCTTCTTCTTCTCTTCCATAAATATTACATCCTACTAGAATTACCACCATATTCACATCATACCTTAATCTCCAATAACTGAGATCTATAAGGTCCGAGACCTCTGGGCTAAGCAAAAGACAATACTCATTAAGTATTCCATGACTATTTAAGGATTTCATATAGCAGTTGAAGTCTTGTAATTTAGAAAATTGCGCCATAAGACTATTCAAATTCTTCAATCTAGTTCCCTCCTCTACTGCTACTCTTTGAGTTTCCAATCCCCAATTTATTCGAAGTTTTTGGAGACAACAAAGTTTAGGCAATATTCCAGCTGTTATCTTGTGTAACTCATTGGAAAAAAGATCTAGACTTGTTAAATTTGCTAACATCTCCATTCCTGCGGGAACTTCATTTATTTTTGTAATTCCAAGATCCAATTTCTCAAGTGCTCGAAGCCTTGCTAAAGAAGGAACACGTTTTAATTGACTATGTAAGGATTCCCGTAGTTTTTAATTGGCTTATTTCGTGATCAAACTATATATGGGGATTCTTTGTAAGGGTAGCTTAGATGTTGTTGTTGTTGTTGTTGTTATTGCTTAGGCCCTTTGAAGACCTCACTATTGACAAGCACCAAAGGTAATACTCTAAGTGCTTACTTGTCTTGAAGAGATAGTTGCACACACTCACAACTCATGCATATGTTTAATCCTTGTATGTTGTGTGTCTTATTTGTGTGCCTTAATGCTTGAAACTAATTATTGCACGGTGTGTATAAAACTATCTAGAGGGGGGGGGGGGGGGGGGGGGGGGGGGGTGAATAGATTTTAAATGATTTTACTCAATTTTCACATACATGTCAATATTACGAAAATGCCCCTACTAGTCATAATAGTATAACAAGTAATATGGTGCGGAATGTAAATAACACTTGATATTTACGTGGAAACCCTCACGGGAAAAACCACGGGCTGTTATGTGCGCCACACACGAACCTCGAATCCACTAATTGAGATGATTACAACCTAATCCCGGTTTAATGATCTAATCCCGATCAATAAGCATCACAACTACCTAATCCCGGTATAAGTGGACCTAGTCCAATTGCTTGTGAATTAAGTAACCTAATCCCGGTCACAACACAAGACTTAATTCTCTAAGAAGAGATAATACAACCTAAGTGAATATTATGAAATATCCAAAAATGCAATTAGAGCTAGGTTACTCTATATGCTTATCTAGGATAATGAATTTGCAATTTAAATCAATCCTAGATATTATGAGCTAAATGACATGTCATAAAGCTTAGCTAATCAAAGATTAAACAACCTAGATATAGCTATCAAAATACAACACTCAATCATGTCAACACAACAATCTCTATTTTGTATCTAGAATATATTCTAAGAATATACAAATAATATAAGAGATGTCAATGATAAATAAAACACTAATTATATATGATAATAGTGAAGAACTTACCAAAGAATGTGTGTTGACCAAAACCCATGCAAGCAAGCATCCTAACTATGTAGAAAATGCTAGATGATATTTTGATGCATATGAGAATGGTTTTTGAGTGTTAAAAATGTGTTCTTGATTTGATTTTCTCTCAAGTGTCTCTCTTTGAAGTTTAGGTTCTTAGAGTTAAAGAACATGTAGTTAGAACCAGAGATAATGATGTATTTATAGAGAGTGAAAAAAGTTGGGTGAAATGACAATTTTGTCCCAACTTTACGGACCAATTCGGAGGGGCAATTCTGCTGCCCGTGCCCGCAGAAACAAGGGCA
Organism: Acer saccharum; assembly: GCA_030490815.1. Lineage (NCBI taxonomy): Eukaryota > Viridiplantae > Streptophyta > Magnoliopsida > Sapindales > Sapindaceae > Acer > Acer saccharum. The sequence goes on from CM059874.1 coordinate 22,766,935, forward strand.
GAAATACACCTGACACTGGTTGCAATTCGTCCCCAGATTTTGCGGCCACAGTCCGCATAAATCCGTCACAGCATAGCTCAATGTTTGAGCACACCGAAACATGACCAAACGACATCGAAACCTTTCATATGATATATCGTTGGAAAGGTATGGAAGTCTACTTTCTACTCCAATTTATGGAATGACATTTTGATGTCTGTAGAAAAAGTTATGGTCAATTGAGTGACCAATGGTCAGATTCGGATCACAGCTGTGATGCCCTTTTTTAGTGGTCACTTTGGAATTTTCAAAACCAATCCAAACGGTCATGAAATATTACGAATAATATACCGTTGGAAAGGTATGGGTGTCTAGTTTGCCCATAATTTTACAAAACTCAATTTTAATCTTTTTGTAAAAAGTTATGATCATAAGACCATACAAAGGTCAGTTTTGAAAAACATATAAATCATTGAAATTCAATCTTTTGAAACTAGACACTTTACTCCAAACAACCAAACCAAAAACTACCACTTATCCAAGAGAAGAATGAGACCTTCTCAAGTGGTCAATCGTCGCGCTAAGACATGCACACCATCGTGCAAGCGCGGACGTTTCCAATCAATATCGGGAAACGAATTACAAGACACATACACACACAACAAGATATATCAACAAGGTGCTAGTGTGTAATGTGACATGTGAAGAGTATGCACACAAATGCAAGTATGCTAAGTGTGTGTGTGCAATCTAAATCTCTTCAACGAAAACTAAGCACTAGAGATATACCTTTGGAGTGCTTGTCAACCTTGAGGACATGAGAGGGTCTTAAGCTTGAATAACTATTACTTAAGCTACCCTTACATACAATCCCCAACACGTGGTTTGTCCACGAAATAAGCCAATCAACAAAACGGGAATCCTTACAATGCTCATTAACATCTCTTCTTGCATGTTAGGTTGATTGCATCTTGCATTGCCCATTGTCTTGTCATGCACATTCTTAGAATTCAAGCATTGCAACGGGCACTGTTCAAAGCGCTCTACAAAGCGCTATTGTGAACAGCGCCCATCACACCTGATGCAAAAATGCCATTTAAATGCATCAGGTCTGATGCATTTTGGATGGGCGCTGTACGAGCGCTGTACAGAAGCGCTGTTCGTACAGTGCCCCTCTGTTTTCCCGTGAGAACAGAGTAGGGGCGCTGTACAAGGGGCGCTCTACGTACAGCGCCCAAGGCAATATTGAGGCCAACTTATCAAAACGACCCCACTTTGATTTGGCCCCCTATATATATGCCACTTTGACTTTAGGTCAATTACAAGAGTTCATATTCAGATTTCATACTTAGGATATTTTTCAAAGAGAAGAAAAATTCCAAGAATTCATTTTTATCATTTCAAACACTTTTTCATGATCATCAATCATCATCTAGCATCATCTTAGATCATCTAGATGTCATCTTGCATGGATTCTTCATCATACTTTGCTTGGTAAGTTTTTCACTAATATCTTACATATTTTGTGTCTTTCTTAACTAAGTTATCTCAATTAATTACTTGTATGTTATTTTATATACTTTGAATACAAGTTTGAGATAAGTATGATGTATGTTTGAGAAGTTGTATTGTGCTAGCTTATTAGGTTTTGTGCTTAATATTGTTTAACTAAACTAATTGACATGTCATTTAGTTTTGATATCTAGGATTGTTCTTAATTGCATATTATTCATCTTAGATAAGCATATAGGGTTTCCCTTGCTCTATGTTGCATTTTGGATATTCACATATATTCACTTAGGGTTGTATTCTCTTCATAGAGAAAGTAAGTCTTGTGTGTAGCATCCGGGATTAGGTTGCTTAGATCACAAGCAAAATTGGACTAGGTTCACTCATACCGAGATTAGGTAGGTGTGTGATTACTTCCGAGATTAGGTTGTAATCGTTTGCACATTTAGTGGATTTGAGGTTCGAGTGTGGCTTACTTACATAGCCCGTGGTTTTTCCCGTGAGGGTTTCCACGTAAAAATCAAGTGTTGTTTTAATTTCCGCACCATATTACACTTGCTTGTTTATATTATCTTGAGGGCATTTTCGTAATTTTGACTAACACGAAAAATTGGGTAAAAAGCGTAAAATCTATTCACCCCCCTCTAGATAGTTTTATACACACCGTGCTATATTAGTTTCAGACTACAATTTCTAAGCAACAATGCTGTAAGATTTGTCGGCTCAGAGATGAAGTTTGGCAAGCTCTCAATCTCGGTCTCCGAAAGATTAAGAATCTTCAGTCCATGCATGTGGGTTGAAAGTAATTATGGTGTGTTCAATATTAATCTAGAGGGGGGTGAATAGATTTTAACCAATTTTATCCAATTTTCGTATATGGTCAAGATTACGAAAATAACCATATCTAGTCAATTCAAATATAACAAGTGTAATATGTGCGGAATTTAAATAACACTTGATATATATATGGAAACCCACAACAGGGAAAAACCACGGGCTGTTATGTGCGCCACACACAGACCTCGAATCCACTAATTGTAATAGAGTTTACAGCCTAGGTTGACCTCAACCTCTCACGGCCTATAACCCCTTACTACTACCCGTGGGCCTATAAAGCGAACCTAGTCCAATTTGCTTGTGGCCTAAGCAATCTTAGTCACAAGTCTTACTTCTCAATGAAGAGATAAAATGACCTATGTGAATATATGATGATATTCAAAGAGCAAACAAAGCTAAGAAACCTTAGATACTTATCTAGGATGATTAGATGACAATTAATGCAATCCTAGATATCCATAGCTAAATGACATGTCATAAAACTTAGCTAAACATAGATTAAGCAATCTTATGTAGCTATCACAATACAATACTCAATTATATCAACACAACAATCTCTATCTTATATCATAGAATATAATCTAAGAACATACAAGTAATTTAAGAGATGTCTTGTTAAGTAAACACTAATTATGTAAGATAATAGTGAAGAACTTACCAAGGGATGTGTGTTGAGCAAAACCCATGCAAGCAAGCATCCTAACTATGCTAGAAAATACTTAGATGATATTTAGATGCATATAAGAATGGTTTTTTGATTTAAGTGATCAAAGATGAGTTCTTGATGAAAAAACTCTCAATTAAAAATATGATTTTTTTGAATCATTAAAGTGACCTAAGTCCAAAGAGGCATATATATATATATATATATATATATATATATATGATGTCCAATTGAAGCTATGTCATTTTGGAAATTTTCCAAAATGTTTCTGTGCAAACCGCTCTACGTAGGGCAGATTTTGGGCGGGTGTAGGGCGGATTGAAAAATCAATCAGGTGCCTGCTCTACGTAGGGCAAGTGAACAGCGGTTTGAGCGCGACAGTACATCAGCTTCAACTTCAAAATCAAGCGCCTCAAAACATGACCAAACCTCATATAATATATCGTTGGAAAGGTATGGATGTCTAATTTCTACTCCAATTTACAAAATGACATTATGATATCTGTAGAAAGAGTTATGGTCAATAGAGTGAAAAAGGTTAGAAACAGACAATAACAGAGTTGCCCTATTTTGGTGGTCACTTTGGAGATTTCAAAGCCAATCCAAACGGTCATGAAATATTACGAATAATATACCGTTGGAAAGGTATGGGTGTCTAGTTTGTTTAAGATTTTACAAAACTCAATTTAAATCTTTTTATAAAAAGTTATCGTCACAAGACCATACAAATGTCAGTTTTGAAAAACATTTAAAACATTGAAATTCAATCTTTTGAAAGTAGACACTTTACTCCAAACAACTAAACCAAAACTAACACTTATCCAAGAGAAGAATGAGACCTTCTTAAGTGGTCAACCATCGCGCTAAGACATACACACCATCGTGCAGGCGCGGACGTTTCTGATCATACAAACGGAAACGAATTACACTACACTTAAGACTAACATACATGAAGTGCAAGTGTGGGATGTGAATGCATCCTAATGCCTAACATGTCATGACATTGTCATTGAACAAGATGTACTCAATTAAAACATGCATGAATATGATTCATGGCTTTGCATCCTAATGTCTAAACATGTCATGACATTTCAATGAATAAGATGCAATCATTTAAACATGCATGAAAAGACTTTTTAAAAACATGAATGTACACATATAACACCACAATATACACAAAGTATGGATATGCATGGGATGTGTGTGTGTACAACTAAATCTCTTCAAAGCAAAGTAAGCACTAGGAATTTACCTTTGGTGTTTCTTTTATTGAGGTCTTGAAAGTCTAAGCTACCCTTACAACAACCCCAATTGTGGTTTGTCACCGAAATAAGCCAATCAAACTTGAGTAACTTACATGGGTGAAGAAAGATTCTGGAATACTTACTAGAGGATTGTGTTGTAGAAACAAAGTTGAAAGAATTTGACAATTTGGCGACATATTTGAAGGAATTTTTCTTATATGATTATCCATTAAGGAAACCTTGTCAAGATTTTCTTTCCACTCTTGTTCACTCGGTAACTCATCCAACTTCAAGCCATTTTTTACCAAGAACATAGGACTTTTGCTTGTAATGCACCTTATCGTCATGTCTCTTACAACATCATGTAGCTTTACACAACTTCTCCCTTTATTGTCAAGATTCTCTAACAACAAGTAATTGTTTACAAGACTTTTATTATAATATGAGCCATCTCCTCTGTTGCTTGCAAATTAACCATCTCATCTACAAGTCCTTCTGCAATCCAACAATCCACAAGTTCATTTTTTGGAATGTCATGGTCTTCAGGATATAATGCGCAATACAAGAAGTAAGGTTGAATCCTTTCTTCTTTCAATCGATCATAACTGAATTTTAACCGTACAAAAACCTCATCATCCATGACTTTGATACTTCTTACATGTTAGACAGTTCACTTAGTGCATTCCTCCATTCACGTATGTCGTGTTCTCCCTTCAAGCTGCTCGCTATTGTCAAAATTGCGAGGGGTAAACCGGCACATTGCTTGACAACAAGTTCCACGGTTTCTTTTAAAGTTGGAACTTTAGAAATATCAAGTTCTGCTTTTTTTAAAAATAACTGTAATGCCTCATTTTTTGAAAGAGGCTTCACTTGGACTATTGTACTGCCCATAGAGAGACAAACATCCAAGGAACGAGTTGTAATAACCAATTTGCACCCATTCTCTTCAGTAGGTTCAGGGATTCCTAGTTCCTCAAGTTGAATTACTTCCCACATATCGTCCAATATTAATACAAATCTTTTTCCTTTGAACATACTTAATAACACACCGACCCGTCTTGTACGATCGTTTACACCCGAAAGGCTTAGTTTCAATGCATTTGCAATTTCATCTTGTACTTTAATGAGATCAAGCGTTTGTGATATAGTGACCCAAATAACATGATGGAACTTATTTTCTTCTATGAGTCTATTATTTATATGTTTCGCGATAGTCGTTTTACCAACTCCCCCAATCCCCCAAACTCCAATCTTTTTGATCTCATTAGTCATCAAGTGTCTCCAAATTTCTTCCATATTTTTTCTACGCTGTCGTTTCACCTACTAATGTTGTCGTTGGCAAAGTTATTCCAACACCTAGAGGTTCATCAATCTCCAAACTATTAAATGAACTACCCTTTTGAAGGTATTCTTTCACCTCTTGAATTTTATTGTTAACAAGTTTTGCTAGAGATGCACGTGAGAAACATTTCACTTTATTAAATGTTTGTTCAACCTTTTCAGCTTATTCAGTGATCATTTGTACATTTTCCAACCAATTATTGACTTCGTTCTTTGGTATTTTTCCACAACCACACTCTGCACTCAAACTTATCTGTATTTCATCTTTTTGACTTTTTAATTCATGTAGTGTGCATTTAAGATTCTTCATATATTCTTCAAGTTTTCTATGATATTCAATATATTTGCATAGTGGAGGCCCTGTGCACTTCAAAATTTCAAGAATTACCCTTAGATACTCTATTAGCAATTCCCTTCACAGTGTTTGTATTGCATTTGTATAGTATACATTATGCTTATATTGTATTATTTTCTATAATGCCTTTTTAAAATCTTGTTTTTCCTAAACCTCAAAACGTGAATGATATTGAATTATGAGTATCCCATCAATGGTCCATCATATCACATCACAAGTTTTTTATACTGCTAAATTTATATATTTTGTTTGTTATTATTATTATTAATTTTTAAAAAAATTATTAAGTGCCACTGCCCAATATGGTATAGATGTACTTTTAAAATTTCGTTTACACCAATAAAATCCAGTTTAATATTTTATTTTTGTTTTACTATTATGTGATTTATGCCACTTTATTTATTGAGGCTTTGTTGAAATTAAATAAACAATTATGAAACTATTTGTTCTGTAATCATATGTACCTATAATTTTTTTTTTTTGAACGGCAGATTGTCTATTACAATATAAATTACTTAATAACATGATGTTTGTAATTTTAGAACCAATAATATTTTAAATGGATCTGATCATACTTGATGATAATTTTTAATATTTTTTGTATTGACATATATAGTTTTTGTTGGATATTTATGTATTTTTTGTGTAGTTTGGTTGTCACTCAGTGGAGCTTTTTGATGATTAAAAAAATAGTTTATGTCTATCGGGAGAAGCTCAAATTTTAGACTTTTCCAATTAGACCTTTTTTTTAGCTTTTTAATAACACTAAAATGTCTAATATAATCCTATTATATAATGTTTTTTAGGGGTGCGGATATTGACACTCATAAATATGATAAGTAAATCTATGTCTAAAATTACTATAAACACCCATCTTAATGTCAATACTACCTTTATTTATTTATTTATTTTTTTTTTTTGACCAAACCAAGATGTCATCTATTCAATCAAAACCAAGAATTCAAGTCTATTTGGGAGAGCATCGCATCAGAGGCTAGGGTTCTATAATCATAAATGAAAAAAACATTTCACTTCTTCTTGTTAATTCACTTTCATCCAATTCAGTTACATTTTTACACTTCTTCTGTTGTCTCATATATCCGTATGCTATTTCCCTAATACAGCTACAAAACAAAGGGGCCTCGAGGCCTCAAATTTCAGACACTCGTGTGTTTTTCCAATTTTTATTAAAGAGAACTTCTTTTGACAATCCAATTTTTTCTTTTTTACACTTCTTTTCTAAAGACATTCCATTATCAAAATTTAAATTTTAAAAAAATTCTAAAGACACTTCCTTTTGTTCCAAGATTATCTTTTTTTATCTTTTGACACTCCTATTCTAAAGACACTCCATTTTAAAAAATAAATGTCTAAAGACACTCCATTTTATTTTAATAAAATTTAGGACAAACCATTATAGCCTTTGGATTCATCTAGGAAGTAATCTTTTTTGAATTAAATTATTAAAAAAATGAAATTATCTCTCATAAACCATTAGATTAAATATTACTATTAAACACTCTCTCATAAATTTTTAATTACCATATTAAACTCTCTCTCCTCCATTACATATCTCTAATTTTTTATCTTCATTCTTTCTCAAGCAAGACTAACAGTTAAGAAAAAAAAAAAAAAAAAACTTACGAATAAACTTAATTTTTATGAACCATATATATATGTATATATTTAAAAAATAAAAAATAAAAACTCAAAAAACAAGTATCTTGTTTTTTTTTAAAAAATAAAAATAAAAATTGAAATACGAAAATGTTTTTTGTTACTTTTGTAGGTATGTGATTGCCTAGAAAACTTTAATTCTTTCATTAGTTTTAGAAATTCTAAGTTTAATCGAATCTAGTTACATCAAATCAAGTTTTCATTTATCTATTTTTTTATAATTTTTTTAAAACAAGGTATTTGTATTGACTTTTAAATATATATATATATATATATTAATGTTAATAAAAAACCAAAATATTCATAAGTTTTTTTTTTTAATATTATTATTTTAACTATTAATCAGAGATGATCGAGAAAGTATGGAGATAATTTTTTTTTTTTTTTTTTTAATAAATGGAGAGAGAGAGAGAGTAATTAGGAGTGAGTGTTTAATATGGTAATAACTGATTTAGGTGAGAGAGTTTAATAAGTAATATTAATCTAATGATTTAGGAGAGAAGAATTCTTTTTATAATAATTTAATTAGTCTAGAGTGTTTTTAATTTTTTTTTTTTTTTTTTTGTCTTGTTTAGTAATTTTAATCAGGTTAAAGTTGTCATTAATAAAAAAAAATTAATTGGAGTGTAAATAGATAATTTGTGGATTGTAAGGAGAAACTCTCTTTATTAAAATATGGACGTGCTTATCATATTTATGGGTGTCAATATCGGCACCCTTTTTTAGTTTTTTAGTTTTTTTTTTTTTAGTTTTTTTGTATAAATAAATTTCTTTGAACTTATCATCCACAAACAAAATTCAGATAAAAAAACAATTAAAATCAATGGATTTCATCAAGATCATTACTTTGTGTTAAATCAATGTGTATTAAATTTAACTTTGACAGCATATCTAAGATATAATAGTCGATATATTATGTAATTTAGTTATAATAAATAATATTCTTGATCCTAACATATTAACATGGATTGAAAATAACACATATTATATATCTTAACACCGAATATGAATAAGGGTGCCGATATTGACACTCATAAATATGATAAGCATACTCATATTTTAATAAAAAATTTAATTACTAAAATGTAAGGTTTATGATTTGTATTGGCTTGATTCCATTGCAAAACACTCCATATTTGTATTAGTTGTTGCTTAGTATATTCTTTGAAGAAAGGAAGCTTAAAAAGTGAAGAGCAACGTCTAATGCAAAAGTCGTCTTCAAGAAGTGAAAAGCGTCAAAGGTATATCTTGACTTCCATCCTCTTGCAAGGCGTTAGCGCACACACACACAATTCATACATGTGTGTCCCTGCATCATGGTTCAAACATTTGGTATAACACATTCACACACTTCATAGTATGCTCATGCATTGATCTTGTATTGACAAACATTGTAGAATTGCATGCTTTGTGACTATCTCTTTGTTATGACATGCTTGTGTGAATTTGTGTTTGTTTGTTTTCTTATTTTTGTATTTGGACTTGAATATGTTCTTATTTGATTCCTTATTGAGTTCCGGTCATTTCGGTTACTCATTCATAAGGTTTCGAGTCCAAACGACTTAGCTATGCTACTTTGCGTTCTCATTCGTTGAGTTGACTTCATCGTCATTTTCCGAGATGATTTATCAACCATTTTTCAAATTTTTGTAGTCGTAGTCGTGAGTGAGGGAGTCACGGTTCGTAATCCAAAAATGGATTCGAAATCGGAGTTCGGATGCCCAAGATACGGCTGAAGAACGTGAGGGAGCGCGAGAGAGGCAAGCATGGCCAAAGGCCATCCATTGGCCACCACGTGTGGAGCCCGTGGGACCCACGGCCAGAGCACCCCTCTGGTCCCGTGTGGCCCACGCGCTCCCCACGGGGTGCTGACGTGGCAGCCTCTGATTGGCTCCCGTCATCCTCTCTCTTCTCCATCTCTTTTCCCTCCATTTATATTCGAAATCCCGAGCAGAATTCTTTACAATTTTTGATTTCTTATTTTGATCATATCTCTCTCATTTCAACTCCGAATTGAGTGATTCAAAAGCCAAAATTGTTGGTCTTGAAGAGAGCTACAAACCCCAAGTATTTTCAGAGCCATTTGAGTTCGTCATTTTTCCCAGTGATCTGATTTCAGTACGAGACTCAATTTTTGTATGTGAAACTTCTTCTTCTCACTTCATCTTTTGATCATCTCTTTTAATCTTCCTAATTGATAGATGATATGTGTTTAGAATGTTGTTAGATCATATTCTAGGGGTGGTTGATCTATTGATTGTTGAGTTTTAGCTATTTGATTTCAATTGAACATATATTGCTAAACTTGACCTATCTTGATATTGATTCTAGAAATACTTTTTGTTCTTGATCTTGATTGTTGATTTCTAGGTTTTTGTCACATGTTCATGAACTAGGATTTTTGATTGTGCCATCTATCATTTAAATCTAATTCTTGTTTGGATTGAATATGTTGTGGATTTCAAGTGTTAACTTGTTCACTTGATTTCAAAGCTAGTTTTGTGATTTTTATTGAAAACTTGTTACTCTAGCTTTGATTGACATGTTTAGGTTTCTAGATATTTTTGTGAATGACTTTGAATGTCTAATCTAGACTTCTAATCACATGTTCATAAGAATTAGCTAAATTTGCTTGTGAGCTTGATTTGTGCAAATCTAATTCTTCATAGAGTGTGTTTGATCTACTTGCTCTATTTGCTTGTGTTTGCATCATTTGCATCACTTAGATCATTGCCTTGTGAAAGGTTGAAGTCTCTTGCAAAGTGAGTGAAGCTTTGTCTTGAGCAAGAAGTCTTGGCTAGGAAAGTGTTCCGGATAGCCAAGCAAGAAGCCTTGATTAGAGTTAGGAGGACTCGGATAGTCAAGCAAGAAATCTTCCTAGAGACGTGAGCGTCTTGGATAGGAAGTTGCTTTCTAGAGGTGTAGGATACATCTCGGATAGGAAGTAGGCTTGGTAGTTCAGTTGCCCGAGGGTAGATTAGGAGGTAATAGCTTGAGCGGATATCATGTGTTGATAGCTTGAGTGTGTAAGTCCTTTTCATATAGTGGATTGCTTTGCCGGTGGTTGTGGTATCAACCCGTGGATGTTTCCTCTTTGAGGTTTTACCACGTAAAAACACTTGTGTTCATTTTTGTTTTTACTTATCTTTATCTTCCATATCTTACATTGATTGCATATCTTGTAAATTGATTATCTCTTGTATTAGTGAAATCAATTCATTTGCTAAATCTAATCAAGTGTGCATTTTCTTTGTTATATTCCGCATCATTTTTAATATTGGAAGAATTTGAGTAAATACCTATTCACCCCCCCTCTAGGTATATTTTACACTATATTGCTTAAGGGAATTTCATAAAATATACCAATAGAAATTTACCAATAAGAACAAATTAGTTTGATTAAAAAAAAAAAAAAAAAAAAAATACTATGTTCACCCATTAATCACACTCATATCTTCAACTATATCGTTTTATTAAAAAAAGAAAAAAAAAGAAAACTCTAGTTAAACCCTAATTCTATTTCCAGTATCAAAATCTCACATTATCATATAACAAAGTAAATGATGCTTGCTGGTCTTTTAAGGCTTGATTTGGAAGAAGATCCACTTAAGGAACGGGTTACAATGACAGTGGAAGGCTTCAGGATTATTGAGGAAGAAATGGATGTTGAAGCCACAAAACCAAATGAAGAATCCCCAGAACAGATCAAGATAGAATGAGTAAATGAATGCTAATGGTTATGTTGTTTATTGTATCATAATTCCATATTCATAGACTTGCCAAGACTTTGAACTTCATTCGCTATCCTCTGATGCCATTTCCTTGTTTGATTCAAATGTTACTTGAATATAATTGCTTACAAAACCTAGTCATTTCTCAATATACACTAGATCATGATTTTCCCTCGTGTTGTTTGGTAAATAGGAAGGAAAGAAAAGATCACTTTATCAATTTTACTATTTTACCCTTATATTATATTTTATATATTAATTTTTTTTGGATAAAATTGTAATTTTAAATTACCCAAAACTTTCCCCTTTCTTTCCCTCCCATTTCCTCTCACTTTTGGGAGGAAAAAAAATGGTGGGTCCCACACACAAAATTTTCCTTCCACTTTTCCTTTCCCTCCATTTTTCTCTCTATATCAAACACACACTTCTCCATTTTCTTCTCCCCTTTCCCTCCACCCCTTTCTTTCCTCTCCCTTTTCCTCCCTACCAAACATACCCTTAGAGTGAAAGACAAATGATGAAAAAGATACAAGATAACTTGATCATTTGTGAAATTGGGTGTGTTAATAACTTAAGAGGGTTTATAAATAAATTGTATTAAAATGATACATTCATTTAAATAAGGGTACTATTGGCATTAAGATGTGTGCTTATAGTAATTATTTAATTTTAAATTTTAAACATGGGTGTACTTATAATTATTATATTTATGGGTGTCAATATCTGTACCCTATGGAAATAAATTATGTTAAAAAAAAAAAAAACAATTTGATACATTGAATGAAATAAACATAGTAAAGTCATACCTGATTTGCAGATGCTTCAAATATTTATGATTAGCTATATAATCTATAAATATCACAAGTTTGAGTCGTTGCCACTAAAAAAAAAAAAAAAAAACTTGTGGTTAGATGTAGCTATCCAAGAAACCTGAACATCAGGGACGTAGTGACGTACCCCTTCAAGGGCTAGGGTGGGCTCACCCTAGCCAATTTTGATTATTTTTTTTTTTTTAGTTTGAAATTTTCAAACATATCCTTATATTATTGTGTATTATCAATATACTCTTTACATTTACAATATATTTTTTTCCATATCAATTGATACTTGTAATAGATTTGTTAGGTTAATGGAGTAGACCCGCTTCAATCTTGAAAATATCTTTATCAAAAATTTAGCTCAATTTATTTGTCAACATAAAAAACTGGTCTTCAAATTAGGTAAATTTTCATAAGTAAAATGAATTTCAATATTTGTTATTTTGAAGTTTTAGAGTTAATCTAATTTCAAAGTTATGATATAAAAATCAAGTGTATAATTAGGGAATAAAAATTTAACTATATAATTTTCTATCATCTTTTGGTGTCTTTTATGACTTAATTATATATATGTCATAATTCAATGAAAAAGATATTTCATCATTTGAATCCAAATTAAGAATGATGGTCTCTTTTAGTTGATCTATCTATTTAGAAATATGCATTTTTTTTTTTCAATTAGTAAAGTTTTATCGAGTGTCGAGGTTTAGAGAATTTTATTCTAGCCCAAACTGTCATTCAATCCTTGTTACGTCCCTGTTGAACATTGAAAATGAATTAATAACACTATACAAAACTTTTATACCTATGAGTATGAGTAAAATAAAGTCAAGAATTTTGATAAAATATGGCCAATAATAGATATTGAAGCAATGGGTTTATTATATTTCCTTTAAACCTCAAAGTAAGTGGATATTGCTAGCTTTTTATATTTAAATTATTTATTACAATAAATTTATTTTCTTTTTTAAAATTTTAAATCTTGTTAACTTTAGAAAGAAGTATTTTGTTTTACTTCTTAAAAATAAAGTTAACCCAAGGTTTGTGATAAATTTCGAAATTAACACAGAATTTAAATGGATCCGGTCACACATGATGATAAAATCTAAAAAAAATTTCTCCACAGTGCATAATTATATAGTTTTTCAAAAATTATATAATGTTTTGTAAAAGAAAAAATGACTATTCATCCTGACATACATATAATTAATATATATATATATTTTTGACAATATCTATTAATTCAGGACCAGATATTTTTTGAAAGCTTTCGCCATTGGTAGGATTCGAGTCGTTGACCTGGAAGTCATTTATCCAAGTACCAAGCTCATCTATTTACTAGCTGAGTTACGCCCTTGTTGGCTATAATTAATATACATTTAAAATAGGTATAAACAATATATAATTTTAATTACTGAGAATGCATCTATCCAACATTATTTAAGTTGTGAAAAATGTTTATTTTTTAAAAATGAAATAAAACGTTTTAGACAAATTATATATTTAAATGGATTGGGTCACTCACCATGACAATTTCTAAAATATTTCTCCGTACACACATATATAATTTCTCAACAAATTATATAATTTTTGTAAAAGAAAAAATACTCTTCATCCTCACATACATATAATTAATATACATTTAAAATAGACATAAACCGTATATAATTTTAATTACTGAAAATGCATCAATCCAACATTATATAAGTTGTGACAAACAATTTTTTTTTTTTTTTTTTTAAATAAAAGGTTTTAGATAAATTGAATGAAATGAACATAGCAAAAATATAATTTTATAACTGGATTTGTCCAAAGAAGGTGGTGCCAATAAGATCACTTCTCTGCTAAAACAGGGGACTTCTTCTTCTTCTTCAAACTAGAATTTCACTACTCTGCTAAAACATTGAAATTCTGACATATAAAACTTGTTACATGTAAATTCTAAAAAATAAAAAGATTTTTTCTTTAAATATTGACTGAAAATAAGCCCAATAACAAATATTTTTTTCATATGACTCATACTAGTAACAATTTTTGTAGATGGTTCTTCAAATGTTTTGGTAACGTTGATGTGTCAAGAAATGCTAGAATGCCAGATAAATTTACATGATATATCACTCAAAATGTTAACTCTTCATATGCAATTCTTATTAATTCCTAGTTTGATAATCTTCTTTATGAATACAAGTAAAACCAAAGTCAAGAATCTTGATAGAATAAAGACAACGATAATATTGAAGCAAATTAGCAAAGAAAAGAATTAAACATTTTAAATATACCTTTCTCTTATGCAACTTTTCTACATTATTCCAAAAATAATATAGTCCTATCTCTTGTATTAATTATACATGGATTTTACTAGTAAATTTATGGTAATAAGAACCTAATAATAAACCACCGGCCAACGTAACTTGGTGGGAATGACGGTTTTCAGTTTGGTAATATCCTGGATTCGAGTTGCCGCCACCGCCGGAGATATATCCAAAAAAAAAAAAAAAAAAAAAAAAAAAACCTAATAATAAATTATACAAAATTGCATTGAGAAGATTGTAAATCTAGCTTTTAAGGTAGATAATTGGGCATTATTGAGGCCATCTTTACTAAGATAATATATATAGGTGAGGATATACACTAGTGCTCTGTTTTTTCTCAATTGCTAACACCCATTTTGCTTTTGCTATTTGAACCAGTCATTTATGAATCCTCATTCAATCACTTAATTTTATCTTTAATGAATGATCTTGTTCTGTTCCTGAGAGAAGGCAGCAGAAAATGTGCAGCGACGAGTAATAATAGAATCGAGGAATGCCTTGTCCAAACCTTTAGTTACCCCACGTATGATTAGAGAAACTATGCAAGTCATGAAGGCTGCTTCGCATATGGCCATGTAATGGGTTCATCACTCTGGTCCGAACTCCTCGTCAGACAACTTTAAGAGCTCTCGAAAGATGGCATTGCTACGATATGCTAACGGTACCACAAAATGCTCCTGATCAAAGGTGTAGACGACAAAATGGCCTTTCTCTGCCAATGATGCTTTGCTACAACGGGACCCTCCACATCAACTTCTGCAGACAGCAGTGGCTCTTGGTAATGAAATTCTTTCAATTCTCCCCATGGCAGCCTGCCTCTGCCACTTCCTCACCATCCCGATATGCTTCTTTGGGCTGATCATGCTGCCTAACACAGTAAGTTAAGTAACAGTTAATGATTTAGATCAAGAAGAGTACGTAAAAGATAATATTAGGATTCTAAACCCTGAAATGGTGCTTTCAATGCTGATTAGAAGTAACAGGAGGTATTTATACATGCTAAAAGGGTTGAGAATCTATGAAAAACCCTTCCACATCATGATTGTCGATGCAAAAACAGCTAGTTTGTTTCTGTGTTGTGGGTTAAAGACGCCACAGCTCTTGTCAGTTGTGCTAACAGCTAGAATTCAAATCTTGTGTGTAAGAATCTCAAGAATAGATACAAACTAAAGGGAAATCACAAGGAGAGTTATGGATGGAACGAAGAAGGAAGTGATTATCAACCCCAAAAAGATCATCAAGCTTGCGAGGAAGTGACAGAGAGTAGCTGCACGCTTTGAGAAGGACTCAACACATCATCATCATCATCATCAGCAGTGGCGGATAAGGCCCATTTTGTTGTCTACACAGCTGATCAAAGGCAGTTGGTGCTCTTTGAACTCTTGATAACCAGGAGGAGTTTGGCATGCCAGGCAATGGACCTATTACACTACCTTGTGATACACTTTTCATTTTTTATGTAGAGTCTGGATGAAGCTTTGGTTGTATGTATAGCTAGCGGCAGTAGATGCTCATTTTTGTCTCATTATCTTCATCATGGACAAACTAGCCTGCCATTGCTAGTTTGTACTTGTTGAGCTGATGATCACTTGATCACAAAAAACAAAAAAATGTAAATTGTTTAATGAATATTTCACTGATTTCTACTAAGCTTGCGACTTTAATTATTTAATTCTATAAAAAAATGGTAGATAAGTTTGAGAAGACTACATGACGATGACGTTGAGCGTCCCCCTGGTCCCCGAAGGAGTAAAAATGACACAGTGGTCCGGTCACTAGGCAAAACAACCTAGCAAATAACGACACGTGTCCCGAAATATGTCCTGCTATATCAGGTCCCCTATCAAATACTCAACACGTCAGCACCTCCATCCGATTCGTCTATGCAAATCACGTGCCTCTTCTCTCAGGAATCAATTACCCTCCACAAACAAAATAAAAAAAATAAAAAATTCAGTTTGTTTCAGATAAATAGAGCGAAGAACTCGCTCTTTTCTAACTCGTCTTCTCTCGCTCTCTCTAAAGGACTATGTCTACTTTGTCCTTCGCGTCTCCTAGGGTTTCAGTTTCGCTATCGTCTTCTTTTTCTCTCCTCAACATTTCTTCTTCTTCTTCACTCTCTCGTCCTTCTTATTCGGTGTCGTTTCGATCCGGCGAGAGGCGGTCGGCGTACTCTTTGAAGGTCAAAGCAATGGCCAAGCTTGTTCATGATATGGAGTCCACTGAGAAGACTGTTGTGGCGGCCAGTTCCACTCAAGACGGCGACGACGACTACAAAACCAATAAGGAGGTCAACTACTCTCGCACCTTCCTCCACGCTCGTACGGAACATGGTTAGTTTTCTGCAACTGTTTCTGCAATGTGTGAGAAACTGAAAATGCCAACTCCCGATCTGATACTTTATTTTGCGTAGAAAAACATATTTTTATTTTATTTTATATATATTAAGAGATTTCAATTCATTTTATTATATTTCTTGAGAAACTCTTCTGTGTGCGAAAGCAATTTTTTACTTTATGTGATTTTATTTTTCTAAGTCTATTTGGATGACAAGTATTTCAAAATGTATTGCTTCAATAAATTAAATTTCGTGAAACAAATGTTCAATTATATGGTGCAATATTTATTTTTATAGCTGATTTAGTCCATCAAACGAGATTTAAATGTTACGCAGCTCCAAGAATATGTAAGTTGTTAGGTTTATGATCGCTCTATAGGAGGAGAACCCCGTTAATTGTTAGAGTTTGTGCTATAAGTCTTTTTCTTCCTTTCCTTTATTTTTATTTTTTTATTTTTTATTTTTTATAAGTTATATATAGTTTAATATATAATTTTTGGTCTGTTTTGATGATGAGAAAGTTAGGTAAAATTAAAGCATGGAAGTGAGCTTTTTAACTTGTTATTCCACACTGCTTCCATATAAGGAAATTGCCTCAAATGTGGTTCATTGAAAGATTTGGCTCAGATTAGAAGGATTATTAATTTGGATAATTATAAAGACAAGTTTGTTCAATCTTTGTACGCTTAGTCACATGAATGGACTTATTGATGGTCAAGCTCTTGCTTCGATTTGGCCTGTGTTATCATAACTGGATTAATGATTTAGTTATTAATAATTTTAGTGTCTCCGTTCTGTTTTGGAAGGGATTAGAAATCTGCTGCAGCAGATGCTTGTCTGAGTCCAGTATATTGTCGTAGCATGTATTGTTGTTTCATTAAGTTTCTAGATCTTGTTTGTTATGGGATGTTAATCTTTGAAGTTTGATCATGTTGTTGCTTATGACTGGAGATTGAAAAATGAATCAAGACTTTTGAATAATGCTGAGAATGCTAGGATTATTATTGTTGGCCAGGTGTATGGTAATGAAATAAACACTTTGAGCAGTACTTCATTGTGTTTTTTTCATAGAAATTAACATGTATGATTGAATGGTTTTATCCTTACAGTTTAAGGAAATATTGTGACTACCCTATTACCAAACATTTATTATCTGAAATTCGTGTTTGTGGGTAACTGTTTTGTAATTAAGCTACCAAAAGGTTATTTTCTTTTAATAAATGTTAGGGCCCTCCATGTGAAATATCACCTTCGTCACTTTGTAATCGTAACATGCAAATCTAGTGTTGTAGTAAGTGCTCCACCATGTGACACATATCATCGGATGCCACAATATTTAGAAACAAGGTCTTTATAAAATTCTTCTTGTACATGAAAGCGGGGAACCAAAATTGCTCTTAATTTTCATTGCCGCGGACCCCCATAAATAAGAAGGGTGAAACGGTGCGATAGTTGTGATAAGCTTGGGCAGAAGATCAGCTATAGCCCACTGGCTCCATAGGTCAGATGAGGATGAAAACAAATAAGAAGGGGATAGTAATCAATCTGATAATCATAGTGAGGGTTTGAAAATCTAGCTCTCTATGCTTGTAGTTAAACCCCAACCCAGATTTGGTTGATGAAATTTTTACTCCCTTTTTAAAAGGATAGCTGGTGTTTCGAGTCTATTGATGGAAGTCCTTTTATTATACTTGCATTAAGGAAGGAAAATGGAGAAGAGGATGTGGATAAGATCATTTTTTCCCTTTTAAATAATATTTAAGGTGGATGATTGAGGGTTATAAATATTTTCAGTATTTTGATTGAGATTTAGGACCTAAACTATCAAATTACACTTGATTTTTATGGGGACATTTTATATTGAGCTGTCAAGCAGGTAAACATGCATGCGTACATGCGGTCGCTCAGTTTGTGTGGTTGTTTGCAGGTAGTCTGTGTATGATCATTTTTAGAATGGTTTATTTTTTAAGTATTGTTTGCCCCGTTATCAACCAGAAATGAAATGAAGTTGACTGTGAATTGTTTTAGAAGGTCTTCTAAGTCTAGATGGTTCACTGCAGGTGACTATGTGAAACTTATATGTCAGTAAATGAGCCGTAGGATATCAGCCTTATATGGTTATCGGTTATCCGTTATCATATAATATTTCTTCCATATAAGTTAGTCCTTGCTTGTATCTTGTCTTGATTTGCATTTGATTGTTGTTACTTGGTTAATGATTGTATAAGGTGGAATTGAAGATGAGGCTATTTTGTGGGGGTCTATATAATAATTATTAAAACATATAGAATAGTCATCTATTATCTATATGCTTCCTGGTGCAATTTTTTTATATTTTACTGAATTCTGAGTTGTCAACCTGTAACTTCTACCATAAGCTTATCTTTTTTTGAGTACACACCTTTGTGAAGTACCATATCCAAATGTGTACTCATGTATGGTATACAACTCATGCCCATGGCATCCATGAGTTGGACATGGAATTAGCTGTTGGTGTTGGGATGACTCATATGATGTCTATTTCTGGCTTTTATAGTTTTATTATAGTCTAAGAAGCACAGATTCAGTGATACGACACGGTACGATACGTGGATACGACAAATCTTCAAAAATTAGGATACGGATATGGCAGGATTCGCCAATTAAAATAATATATATTTATATTTAATAAAAAAAATATAAAAACATAATTCATTCAAAACATAATTCTATCCCTGCCTCTTTCCATCTTCCTCTTCTCATCTTCATTTTCTCGTTTTTTTTTTTTTTTTTTCTTTTCACAGCAGGCAGCAGTGTTTTCGATTTTGACTTTTGAGAGATGAAGAAAGTAGAAACCCTAGAATCTAAGCAATCAGATATATTTAAAAAAAAATCAATTTTGACCTCAAACCTTTTAAAATTATAAATTGACCCCCTTTTTTGCAAAAACCGATTTCAGAACTGCCCTAAACGTATCCTATCTGTATCTTTTCTGTATCCTTGCTGTATTCCAGCCGTATCTAGAAAGTCAAACTTTCTAGAAGTCAATGGACACACCATTTGGCATGTCGGACACGTGTCTGCACGTGCCCACGTATCCTAGCCGTATCTTTTCTGTATCCTTGCTGTATTCCAGCCGTATCTAGAAAGTCAAACTTTCCAGAAGTCAACGGACACACCATTTGGCGTGTCGGACACGTGTCCGACACTTGTTACTAGGCAAATTTGGAGTGTCCGTGCTTCCTAGATTATAGTCATTAATATGACTTGCTCAAATGCTGATAATCAGAAAATTAGATGCACTCTGTCATAGGATTGTTTTTACTTTGGCAACTGTTGTTTCTGTTGTTTGTGTGTATACTTTTGCTGGGTGGTGCATATTGAATTTCAAAATTTGACCTTCTTTAGATGAATGCTCATGAACTTTCATTTGACGATGATGCCTGTGAAGTACAACTTATACATCATTTACACTTGACACTATACTTACTATCAGTTGTGCTTCAGTTGCTTCCTTGCTGGTTGACTCGTTATTCAATTTCATGAGCTAAATAAATGCAGTAAATTACATTGGTGCAATGGTGCTGAAAGAAAGATTCCTGTTTCCTTTTTAATACAAACAACTTTTCCATTTCTGCAGTAATTTAATCTTAAGGATTCTATTCCTGTCTCATATTGAATACTTCTCTGCAGAGCTCCTGTCTGGAATTCGCAAGGAAGCTGAAGCAGGAACACTGCCTTCAAATCTTGCAGCTGGGATGGAAAATTTGTATCAGAATTACAAAAATGCAGTAAATAAACATGCTTGATCTCATGCTTTCATGTTCATATGGCTTTCGTGTTCATATGCATGTCTATTATAAATGTTTTGGCTTGCTTTGATATTATAGTCAGTGTATGTCCTTTGTTTAATTATGCATTTTGATTCCAACGTCTTTCTTTAGCTTTTCATATTTGTTTTGGAGTTCAAGTTACTTATTATATACCGGTTGACATCAATACATCATGCGATAGCAAATGAAAAATAAAGCTTACACTTGATACTAAAGTACGTTAAAACAAACACTTGAGAAATTTCAAATACAATATCTATTTCCTTCAAGATCATGTGATTAGAGAAGAATTTATGTAGATTTCGTGATTGTACTTGACAAAAAAAAAAAAAGATCTCTCTCTCTCTCTCTCTTTATAATGGGAAACTGAAATAAATTTTATTAGTAAAATAAAAAGGATACAAATTGGAAGATCTTTTATTATAAGATACTGTTTCTTATGGAAATTAGATCCAAGCTCTTCTCTTGTATCTACCAATTGAAATTGCAGTTGAAATTATGGAGTATAAGTTAATGATTTGAACATTAAGTGTAAAATGGGACAGAAGATCAGTTGAGTAAGATTCCATTTGTGTTTTAACCATAATCTTGTGCAGACAAATTTGAATCATGCAATGTTGACCATGCTGTTTAGATAATCAATTAAGAAGCAATTAAATTGGTCTTCTGTTTTTTGTCCTGTGCTTAATTAGTATTTGTGGTGCAAGCCACATATATGAGCATCTGTAACATCTTAAATAGTCAAAAAGCTGTCTGCATGAGACTTCTTTGGTGATAATAATTCATCATTGTATTTTGAAGTTACAGATTTATCTAAGTTCTTATTGTTTCAAGCCTGTCCCATGATCTCACCTTGAACTATATCCCTATGTTGGTCAGGTCATCCTGAGTGAAAGTTGTTTTATGTGATGTGTACCAAGTTAGCTTGTCTGTTGGATTTACAGGAAGGATCAATTGTTCATGTTTCTTTCTTGTCACAACCTTGTGGCTGGTCTTCCATACCTTTGATAAAAGCTGGTGGAAGTTAGTATTCTTCAAATAATATGATTTTAATGATTAGCATGCTAAATGTGCTTAATGAATTTACAAGTTGTATTTTCCATTAGAACTCAATACGGATGTGAATAAAACATTAAAGTCAGAGCTGGGGGAGTAAATATGGCATTGAAAAGTCATCTTGGTGCAAATATGAGTTGTTTTTAGTACCAGAAGACTATTATCATGCAAAATTCCATGGAACTACATGTTCTTGGTGTTTTATTGTCGGCTTGTTGCTTAAATATTGCAATCTTTTTTAACAACTTAAATTCTGGCTTTGTGCTTTAGTCATGGGCTGAAACTTCTGAAAACTTAAAGAAGACTTGCAATGTACTGTAGGATTCTTTGTAGATGTCCTTTATGTGGACAAAGAAGATTTTATTCATCTAGGGTATTGCCCTGACTTCTACGTACTAATTTATTTTTCTGTTATGTTGTGATTTTCTGTTGAGTTAATGTTGCATGTGCTTCACATCAGGTTATCCAAAGTGGATCTGCCAGGGCCGATGAGATTGTATTGTCAAATATGGGTGTTGTATTTGATCGTGTATTGTTTGATGTGGAGGTAATTTTAGACTATGCTAATGTCGAGATCTGCCGTAGATTGTTCTGTATGTGCACATTCCTTTTGCTAATGCAGTTGGTGAACCATTGGTTTATATGAAACTCTTTATGAATATAACAGTATTGTTTCAGGACCGTTTCAACTTTTCACCATATCACAAAGCATTGAGAGAACCATTTGACTATTACATGTTTGGTCAGAACTATATACGTCCTTTGGTTGATTTCAGGTGAGTCGATGATATCTACATTATCTGCATTCATCTAGTATCTATAGCTCATGTCAATTCCTTTCAAAAAAAGAAAAAAAAGAAAAAAAAGAATCTTATGTCAATGTTCCATACCCAGTTTCATGAAAAATTAATCCATGCCTTGGCAATGGAATTGCTGTTCTTGTTTAATATTTATATACCATCTGAAAATAAAGTAAGATACTGGATATTGAAGTTTTCCCTTAGGATTTATGCAAGAATGTCATAAATTGTGATGTAGTGTTAGCTTGCTATACAGTTCTTTGGTGAGTTGTGATTTGAGTGTGCTTAGGATGTTAGCAAGTAAAGTCTGTGTGAATGTATGTTTTAACTAAACATTTGGTTCTTATGTTTACCTTTGCTTTTCTGCATATGTTAATTGAAGCTTGTCTTATTAATTGAAACTTCTGTTTCTTTTAATTTATTCCTTTATATTTTCTATCAATGTGCAATTGATCACCAATAACTAATTACTGTAGTGAAATAAATAAGATGTACAGTTAGAGTATTGCATGGTTGGAAGACTGTGATGCTCTGGAAGAATAAGCACCTTAAAGTTGATGGCCTTGGCATCCGAGCAGAAAGAATTTATATTATAACAAAGATACATGGACATGGTTCTTTTAACACAAAAATAGGGAGAGTTGCTTTGTGATGACTGATGAGGTAATTAGATGAGAGGATTTCTAGTCAATTGTTGGGAATTTCAAGAAGAATGTAGTTGAATAATATTTAAGATGCTTAAGACATTGAAGGATGTGGAAAACATGAAGGATCAAGAAGAAATTTAAAGAGAAATTAAGAGTCAAAAGATATCGATAGCCTTCAACAAAGTGAGGGGGTTATAAAAGGGTTTTGAGTAGTATTATTGAAAGTGCACTTTTTACTCTTAGGTGAAGTACATTGGTTGAAGCTCTGGGTTGGCACATAAAGCATGCATCATTTTTTAAAATATGCAAAATGGCATTTTCTTTGTTGCTTTTATAAGTTTCCACTTAACTTTAATTTTTCTTTTCTCATTTACCTTCAAACCTTATCCTATAATAGCGTCAATGTAATGTAGTTCTCAAACTAAGTGACAGGTGGCAATATCTTATTATCTGTGATGTGTTGTCTTTCTTATTTTTTATTTTTTATTTTGTTTTAGTCCATGACTGTGATAATTGTTTTGCAGAAATTCATATGTTGGCAATGTATCTCTTTTCTATCAAATGGAAGAAAGGCTTCAGCAGGTGCCTAATTTCAACATTCATTTTTATCTTCTGTTATATGGGAGCTTTTCTGTGCTGATTTCGAAACATCAATCAATTTGATTTAATTCTTATTTTCCTTCCAAAATTTTGATTGAAGTTTCCTTTTGTTTGTTGTGCAGAAAGATGTATTCTTCAGTCATAAATCATATTTTTCTTAGTTAGATTACTTAATGTCGGGTTAACTTTTTTTTCCATAAACCTGTGATTTAGATATGCTTCCTTATTCTGACTATTATGGTACATGCTTTAGTATTTTATTGTCATCATCATTAGTATTATTGTGATTAGGGAAAATTTCACATAAGTCCCTTCTTTGTCAATTAGTTTAATTAAAATTATGTGAAAATTTCCCTTGTTAATATTATAAATCTTTTCTTTTTTCTTACTTATGGGTGTCAAATGATTTAATGTGCCCGTGAAACATGCCTACGTTTGAGGATGTCATGCTTTTAGTCTTTTGTCACCATTATTATTTTTTGTTAGTAATTTAAATAATTTTTTTTTTCTTATTTATTTGTGTCAAATGATTCAATGTGCCCATGAAATGTCTATGGTTGAGGATCTGGTACCATTCTTTAGAATGTAGGATAATGTGTGCCCTAAGGACAACATTTGTGTAATTGGGTTACTGAAATCATGCATTTATTGGGTCATTTATTTCATTTAAGTTAGATGGCTTTTATACCCTCATACGAAGACAAATGTTTGCAATCTTGTAAATAAAGAGAAACAAAATGAAAGGAAAACACAACTTTTATTAAAGTAACTAACATAAAAATTACTTTTTGCTTTGAGCTTTACATGGCCTTTTTTCTATTTTAAATAGCCTATTCACCTTTCTTCCATCTCTCTTTGTCTCCCAAAGACCAACATCCTTCAATCTTGTTTCTTGAAATTCTTGGATCCAAGGCTTTCATATGTGATGGATGTAATTTGAACATTGAAAGAGGTTGTTTAAGAGGATTAAGCCATATAAGATAAAAACTTATGGGTTTTAAGTTCAGACACTTAGATCAAAATGAAAGCATGAAGAGTTACAAGTAAAAACGAGAGAGGGAAAGAGGAGCTAGCACTCGCTGACAAGGGTTGAGAATACAATGATCGACAAATGGTTGTTTTGATCATGCTACTGGTGAATGAAAGTGGCAGCGTTTTGGGCGATTTGCTGGTTGTGCGTGAGTGTTTTCTGTAATGGGCTGGTAGTATGGTGATGAATGGAAGGTAGATTGACGATCAAGAAAGATCTCGCAGGTGCCGATTGGCATGCAATGTGGTCCATGGGAGGGGAACTTGGAATGTTGGTGATCAGAGTTGTGTAGGGTGGTTAGCGCCTTTGAGTGGTGCTAGTGGTATCGCACGGTGACCACAATTATACTTATAGAATTTACACTTCCTTGAGTTCTAAAATCACATTCTTCATATATATAATATGTGAAATATTGGGAGAAAAATATATTCTTATTATTCTGTATAGAAGGAGATTATATATATATATATATATATCTGCTAGCTATGCAATCCCTACAAGTTAGGAGTCTAAATAGGAAACAGAATACCGAGTCTAAATAGGAAGCAGAATAAACAGCTTTCCTTATTTAACCAGAATACACAGCTTTCCTAATTTAACCAAAACAACTAATCTGTGTAACGCACGGATTCAACCATGCATCTTCAACACTCCCCCTCAAGCTAGTGAGTGAATATCATTCATTCCCAGCTTTTCAATGATCATCTGAAATGCTGAACCATTCAACTCCTTAGTCAATACATCCGCCACTTGACCACCAATAGGAATAAAAGGAGTACAAATCAAACCACTGTCTAGTTTCTCCATTATAAAGTGTCTATCCATTTCAACATGTTTAGTCCAATTTTGTTGTGCCGGATTATGCGTAATGTTGATCGTTGACTTGTTATCACAATAGGGTTTCATAAGTCCTACCCACTGAACCTTCAAATCATCTAGAATGATCTTAATCCATAGAAGTTCACTAACCCCTAATGCCATGGTTCTAAATTCAGCCTTTGCACTTGACCTCGCCACTACATTTTGCTTCTTGCACCTCCAAGTCACAAGATTACTACCAAGAAAAGTAAAGTAGCCTGTTGTTGATCTTCTATCATCAACTGACCTTGCATATTCCGCATTTGTTTAGGCCTCTAGTGTTAGACTTTCCCCTCTCTTGAACAGTATTCCCTTTCCCACGGTTCCTTTGAGATAGTGCAAAATTCGATGTGCTGTTTGGAGATGAATTTCTTTCGGGTTATGCATAAATCGATTCACCACCCCTATTGCATAGGCATTGTCTGGTCTCGTATGAGTAAGATAGATTAACTTTCAAACCAACCTCTGATAAGACTCCCTATCTACAATAACACCTTTAGTTGCTTCACAAATTATGTGATTTTCCTCAATCAGAGTCTCTACAGGTTTACACCCAAGCTTTCCTGTCTTCAACAAGTCAATTACATAATTTTGTTGGGATATAAAAATCCCATTTTTAGATTGTGCAACTTCAATTCCCCGAAAATATTTTAACCTACCAAGTTGCTTGATTTCAAATTCCTTCTACATCATCTCTGGTGACGATGATATCATCTACATATACTAGCAAAGCAGATGCGTTTCGGTCCATAAAGATCATCAAGTATATCTACTCATCAAGGCGTTTTTAACATCATATTGCTGCATACTCAACCCATGGTTTGCAGTTAGGATTAACAAAATTCGCACAGTATTCATTTTGGCAATTGGGGCAAAAGTTTCAAGATAATCTATCCCATAAGTCTCGGTATACCCTTTGGCTACTAACTTAGCCTTGTACCATTCCAAAGATCCAACTGTCTTATGCTTCACTGTAACACCCATCTACACCCTAAAGGTTTCTCCCCTTTAGGCAATTTCACCAACTCCCATGTTTTATTTTTTTCAAGTGCATCCATCTCTACTCTCATAGCCTCACTCCATTCCTTTTGACAAGTGCTTGAGACACCGTTTTTGGGATGGTAATGATGTTTAGGTGAGTTAGGAAACTTTTGTGACCGCCAGAAATCCTAAGATACATACTGGGACAATGGGTATAACGAATGCTTATTGCACTCTCTAACACCCTTTCTCACAGCAATAGGGAGATTATCTTCTGTTATGAAATCTGAACTAAAATCATCGTTCTTATTAGCTTGAAAATCCTGAAGATTCGAAGGCTTCCCATGAAGCTTCCGGCAGTGGTCTCCGATATGACGTGGTTTCTTATGGTAGGTGCACACAACAAGTCCTGGACTCCCCATCTTTGGTGCTGCAGGTATTCCACCAGAAAACCCTTTTGGTGGAACAGCAGCTCCACTATCCTTTGCGTTTTTCACTACCATGGCAGACCTTTCCACGGGCGGGGTTTCTAACATAACCCCTCTTCTACTCTCTTCGCCACGGATAATGCCAATGGTTTCATTCAAAGTTCTGCATCAAACTCAATGTTCAGGCCAGCAAGAAACGCATAAATCCTCTCTTTTTCTAGAAATCGTCTAAGGACAGTAGCATCATCACTGGACTTCATTTCAATGCACCGATAATGGTCCAATTCTTGCCACAAGTTATGCAGGATATTGGAGTATTTGGTCACAGAACGCGTTCCCTGTTTAGTGGTATAAATTCTGGTCTTGATGTCTAAGACTTAGGCTGCATCACAAACTTTGGAGTATGTTTGTCGCAAGTATCCCAAATATCTTGTGCTGTTTTTAAGAACATACATGTATTACTAACTTCCGGAGTCATGGAGTTCCATAACCAAGACATTACCATAGAGTCTGCCTCATCCCACGTAGTATACTTGGGATCTGTTTGACCTGGTGCCAAGAAGATGGCTCAATTTGCCCTTCCCTTTCAGAATGACAAACTGTGATCATTTGAGATAATTATTCCCATTCAGCTGGCAACTAGGCTGAATATTCTAAAGATAGTCTCCTGGTGGAATAGAATCACCGTCCATGGTAGGATCGCAGATAAGGAGCTTTTGTCTGACATGATAGAAGTTTCAATTAGGAATACTGTTTGGACAAGAGTTTTGACAGAAAAGGCTCAGTTGTTCCAAAGGCAATGAAGGCCGTAAGAGAAACAGAAGGAAGAAGAGATATCGACAATGAAGGCCAATCAAGAAATAAAATAGGCGATGAAGGCCAAATAAAAACCCTAGGAATCGGCTAGGGCTCTGATACTATATGAAATATTGGGAGAAAAATATATTCTTATTATTCTGTATAGAAGGAGATTATATATATATATATATATATATATATATATATATATAGCCTCTAGCTAAACAATCCCTACAAGTTAGGAGTCTAAATAGGAAACAGAATTTATAGCTTTCCTAATTTAACCCAAACAACTAATTTGTGTAATGCACAGATTCAGCCATGCATCTTCAACATAATAGGTTATATATGTGGGGCCTTACGGTTTTTGCAATACATTAATACCAGTGCAAGATTAGATTGAAGTTTTGTTGGCAATCTCTGATGAATTTGGATAAAGATAATCATGTGAATGGTTTTTTACATTGTAAAATATATGGGAACCTATGTAATTAACCTAAGACTTTGAAACTTTCTTACACATCAATACAATTTCTAGGGGCGGATTTTAGTCCCAATGTCCCATTACTTGGCTGCATAATATATCAATAGTTACTTAGAATCATTGTATCTCAATTCTTTGCATTGCAATACTAAAGCAACTGAAGTTTTCTAAAGTGACAAACTATTATTTTCTTATCCATATTGCAAAGATTTTTTGCCTGTAATCTGTTTTTCTTGATTAATTTTTGTATTTTACCATGTCATCTATACCATGCTAGAATAATGCTGTGGTTGTCCATCAAAAAGGCACCTGGATGAAACTAACCTTCTTTAATCTAAATACTTTTTAAATCTCAAAGAACAAGAAGTTCTAGAATGATCTAGCCACCAACATAGTGCAAAGGTATATAGAATAGAGGTGATCGATTAGTTTCATGAGCTAAGAAATGCAGATGTTTGACTTTTATTATGGATAAACACAAGTTCTGTGAGATTTGAATGGTAAAAAGATCTAGATGTTCTTTTGACTAACAACATTATGATGGCTGTTGATTTGTGATCTGTTATTCTTATTGCACAACTTGTGTTTTTATTTTAGATCTTTTAGTATTTATTGGATGGACCTAGAGTAACTTGTGTTGATGTATTTAATAGTTGCATGTAATCGGTTGCAGGGTCACAATATTGTATTGATCTCTAACCACCAAACTGAAGCAGATCCAGCTGTTATTTCATTGTTGCTTGAATCAACAAACCCACATATCGCTGAGAACTTGGTGAATTTGTCATATTCTTGTTCAGCCCTACCATAAATAGCCTTTATGTGTGTTTAAAGTGGCTGGTTAACCAAATTATGCATTTTTACGGCAGATCTATGTGGCAGGAGATAGAGTTTTGACAGATCCTCTTTGCAAACCCTTCAGCATGGGAAGGTACTTCTGAACATTGAAGACATGTTAGAGTTAGACAATGTTTCTGCTTTAGCATGTCTAACAAGTGATATAAGAGTTGTCTGTATCTTTAATTTTGTATTCGCTAGGAACCTGATATGCGTATACTCAAAGAAGCACATGTTTGATGACCCTGAGCTTGCTGAGATGAAGAGGAAAGCTAATACACGAAGTCTGAAGGAGATGGCTTTACTTTTAAGGTACCTCTATGTAGCTTTTACGTTTCTCTAACCAAGAACTGGAAGTAAATATATTTTTAGTCATAAGGTTTGGGACCTTTCGGTAGTGGTTAATATTTCCCATCCGGTATTATCATTTTGTAACCGACTCCTTAATCATTAATTAAATATATGGAAAGATTGACCGTTAGCTGATTTAGCTTTTATCTGATGTCAAATAGATTGTTTCCTTCTTTATTCCCTTTAAGGTGTGGCTAGAACACCCATTAACATCTTGGGTCGAATACCTTTATAATGTTTTTCCTTCTTGTATCTGAGTTTCAGGATCATGCATCTTTATTCTAGATAGGTTGTCTTCTTACTTTTATACTTTTTAATATGTTCCATTTTGCATGTTAGTGTTACATCGTTGACATGTGGCCCTTTGACTGATGTTTTTAATACTAGGGGTGGATCTCAAATAATATGGATTGCACCGAGTGGTGGTAGAGACCGTCCAGATCCTCGTACAGAAGAATGGTATCCAGTGAGTTTCTATTTCCTATTTCTTCAAGAAAAAGAGAAGTATACATTATCTTGTTTTGTTTTGTTTTTTGTTTTTATTTTATAGGAAACTAAAATGATATTATTGAAGAAAGTAGAAACAAAGGTGAACAAGATGTCCACATCTTAAAAATCTTTTGTGGACTGCAAAAAATAACATGTATGGAAACTTGCATGATCCTTACCCCGAACCCAATAAGTTGCTGTAAAATGTATTAAATACAAAGCTACCCCAAAATCGTTTCCCAATTAAGAAGGATGAAGAAAAACAAAGTATCTTGTAATTCCTTCCTTGGAGGTAGAAGCCCAAGCAAAACCAAGATTTTGATTCTATGTCATAAGCGATTAATGTCTTTGATGTAGGACGAACACTAGAAATAGAAACTAGATACAAAATTTAGAGAGAAATATAGAGAACTAGGGTTTGGAAACATATACTAAACAGAAAGGGGAGAAACCAAGAAGAAACATAGATCGGAAAACTAATCAATCAATTCAATTCAATAATCAAGTCTGATTCTAAAGGCTCAATGGGCTGTGGAGAGTGGAGGTGAGAGTTGAGAGAACTGAGAAGAAGATGAAAAGGTTTTTTCTATATGAATCCCTAAACAACGTCGTTTTGGGATTTTTTTTACGTTGTTTTTAAAAGAAACCCCAAAACGATGTCGTTTTGATGTTGAATCTTTAAAAAATGAACTCGCCTAGGAGGTCTTTGCCGCCTAGGCCGCCTCATCTCTGCTTTGGGATTAGGCAACTTTCTGCTTAGGCTTGCCGATTACCCCCAGTGAGGCCGGTGGCCACCTAGGGAACGTTTTAGAACACTGAATGGTACATTGAAGAAACAAGTGATCAATGAAATCCTCACCCCTTTCACACAAAATACAAAAAGTTGGAGAAAAGCAATTGTTTTGATTCGTCTTTGAATGACATCCCACACATTTATTTTTCCTTGAGCAAAGATTTGAATCTTAGCTGGAACTTTGGCTTTCTATATTATTCCAAAGAGGTCGAAATTAGTGAAGGATCTGTCA
The DNA here is from genome assembly GCA_030490815.1 of Acer saccharum. Lineage (NCBI taxonomy): Eukaryota > Viridiplantae > Streptophyta > Magnoliopsida > Sapindales > Sapindaceae > Acer > Acer saccharum. Next base: position 22,797,936 of record CM059874.1, read on the forward strand.
TCAATTAGCTACAAAAAATAAGATTTACTTGAAAAGTTTCTAGTAGGCTCAAGATTCCAAACTATTCTGTCTCCCTTGTATCATTAAATGGAATGGAATTCAGTTTTGTCAAAAGGGCTGCATATTTTTAGTTCTCCCTTTCAAATAAATTCCTCCTACTTAAATCCCAATACCATTCCAAAGATTGAGAAGAATGACTATTCTAGACTCGATAGATACATTGTGAGACGAAGACAATCTGTAAAGTCTTGGGAAGAGATCACATAAAGAGGAATCCTCTAGCCAAATATCTTCCCAAAAGCATATATCTTCTCTATTTCCCACCACCAAAGAAGTATTAGGAAGAAATTAAGGATATTCATTTGAGAAGGCCTTCCAAGGGCTTCACATGGAGCTATAATGAACTGCATTTGAATCTGTACACCATTGAACTATATTTATTTTTTCCCTCTATATTTTATGAACAACCTGTAGTCTATCTGTTGTTTTCACTTTGGTTTCAATTGAGCACCTTGTCACGGGCTTAGAATTACGCAGCGGAAATCCCGTGCGGCACTTAGGCAACTTCCGGGTGAAGGTTGCTAAGTAAGCCTTAAGTGCTTGGCTTGTCACTCTCACACACAAAAGAGAGACTAGAGGGAAAGGGTTGGAAGAGCTTGGTTGGAAATGTAAAGAAACTTGTATTGCTAACAAGAAAACTTTACAAGGCTTTTTGGTCACAAATGCTTGGATAGGCTTGGATGCCTTACAAATGAGAGGAGCTAGCTATTTATAGTTGTCCACCTCCTCAATGGACGGCTAGGATCAAGTTGATCCAATGGTGGAGGATTGGCCTCCGGAAAGACCTAGAATTCTCTACACATATGTACATGCCTCAAGAATTCTATACAAGTGTCTACACTAATCTAGAACATTCCTACATATGTTTAGATATGTACATGAGTCTAGATCCTTCCTACAAGAAAGTGCAAGAATGATCTAGAATGCTTTGTGGCTAGAGACTTCCGGAAGCTTCCGTTGCTAGGTTTCTCCAGAGATCTCTAGAATCTTCCGCCAACTAGAGACTTCCATAAGTGTGTGGAAATCTCTAGAGTCTTCCAGGAGCTTTATGGCCTTGTTGTGAACATGTTGAGCCTTTTGCCTGGAATCCGGATCTTGGACTTAGCGGGACGTGACATCCTCCCCCACCTGATTTTGCGACGTCCTCGTCGCGTGGGCGCCATGTAAGCTGGAGTTTGCCACAGATTGGTCCCTTCGGACGAGTGGGCTTTGGATTAGGAAGCCTCTCGTGAGGGGTTGCCTTTATTTCAGGAGTCGGACGTGTGCTGCGGGGCGTCGACTCCTTCGGCTTGGTGCAAGTGGTCCTGCGTTGTTGGAACGGGAGTTTGGCTTTTGTGGCACCTCCCTCCGTTGCCTTCGCTCGTTGCTTCCCACGGCTTGCACGTTTCCTCGAAGAGGTTGGAGCATTCGGTTTCTCCACAAGTTGGATGGCGGATAGCGTCTTGAACTTGGATGTGGTCAAGCGTTCCGCCGGGACGGTGTATGCTTTGTCCCCATCAAGGATGCCAAGTGTGTTAGCGGCGGGTTAGGGAAAAGCGTTGGCTTGTTGGAAGAACGCCATGCCTAGGACCATTTGGTAGTCATCCAAGGGCACTACCGAGAAATCAAGCTTTCCGCTCCATTGCCCCAGGTGGACAGTGACGCCCTTCGCTGTGCCATCAATTAGCTTGACCGGAGAGTTGGCGGCTTTGATGGCACCTTCGTCATTGGTGATACGAAGGCCAAGTCGTTTGGCTTCGTCCACCGAGATGAAGTTGTGCGTTGCTTCGGTGTCCACCATCGCATGAACTTGCTTGCCTCTGATGGTGGCCTTTACGAACATTAGGCCTTTCTTGGCAAGCGGTGGAGGCTTGGCTTGCCCGTTGATTGCATAGATTTGTTGTATGGAACCCATGCTTGCTTGGCCTTCGGTTGCCTTGGACTCCTCGAGTTGGGTGACCATGGCATTGAGTGTTTTCCGATGTGGGCAGTCGCGCACCCAATGTGGCCCATTGCAAATGAAGCACGGACTCTTTGGCTTGATCTTTTCGGGCTTGCCTCCTTGTTGGTCATGCCGATTGTCGCCATTGGAGGACTTGGAATGCCCCTTGTCCTTGCGGTCGTGGTCCTTTGGCTTGTCTCCTCCTTCATCATGGTGGTCATTCCTTTCCTTGGATCGGGTGAGGTCGGCAAGTGACTCTGCAGCAGAAATGGCGGTGCCAAGGTCTTGCACGTTCCGCCTTTCTAGCTCCACCCTTGCCCAATCTTTGAGGCCGTCCATGAAGAAGAAGAGCTGGTCTCTGTTGGACATATCCTCGATCTCAAGGGTCAAGGTTGTGAATTCCTTGACATAGTCGGAAATGGATCCCGATTGCTTGAGGCGACGGAGGCGGCCGCGGGCCTCCTTTTCGGCATTGGTTGGCGAGAATTGCTTCTTGAGTTCTCGCTTGAAGTCATCCCATGTGCGGATGGGATTGATGGTGTCGCCATGCTTGCGTCGCCACCATAGTTGGGCGGATTCCCGAAGAAAGGCGGGAGCATTGGCGATCCGGGTTGCGTCGTCCTAACTCCCTTGGCTTCGAAGTACTGTTCTAGGCCGAAGAGAAAGTTTTCCATCTCCATGGCTTTCCGGTTGCCGTTGTAAGTGGATGGCTTAGGGACTTGAATGGTGTTGGTGCTTGTGGTGGCACCAAGGCTGGTGGATGGGCTATTCCGATGTGAAGCCCATTCGGTGCGGATTTCATCGATTTCCGCACGTATAGCTCGCAACTCATGCTCCATGAATGTGCGGAGGTTGCGGAGCTCTTGGGTGAGGAAGCATGCGTCCTCCTTGATACCCTTTTGGAACTCGCGGATGGTGGCCTTGGTTGCTTGGGTGATTTCGCCATAATCCGCCTCTAAGCTGGCTTGCACTCCGGAGAGGGTGTCCTCCAAGCCGACTATCCTTTCTTCCAAAGCATCCTTGGACGGACTCTTGGACTTGCTTCGCTTGGTGTGGGTGCGTTGCTCGCCACGACCTCGCGCTTGCTCCTCCACTCTAGTAGCAACTTCGCTGTCGGACGCCATTGCTTCGCGAACTAGCTGTGGTTGCTTTGATAAGGCTCTGATACCAACTGTCACGGGCTTAGAATTACGCAGCGGAAATCCCGTGCGGCACTTAGGCAACTTCCGGGTGAAGGTTGCTAAGTAAGCCTTAAGTGCTTGGCTTGTCACTCTCACACACAAAAGAGAGACTAGAGGAAAGGGTTGGAAGAGCTTGGTTGGAAATGTAAAGAAACTTGTATTGCTAACAAGAAAACTTTACAAGGCTTTTTGGTTACAAATGCTTGGATAGGCTTGGATGCCTTACAAATGAGAGGAGCTAGCTATTTATAGTTGTCCACCTCCTCAATGGACGGCTAGGATCAAGTTGATCCAATGGTGGAGGATTGGCCTCCGGAAAGACCTAGAATTCTCTACACATATGTACATGCCTCAAGAATTCTATACAAGTGTCTACACTAATCTAGAACATTCCTACATATGTCTAGATATGTACATGAGTCTAGATCCTTCCTACAAGAAAGTGCAAGAATGATCTAGAATGCTTTGTGGCTAGAGACTTCCGGAAGCTTCCGTTGCTAGGTTTCTCCGGAGATCTCTAGAATCTTCCGCCAACTAGAGACTTCCATAAGTGTGTGGAAATCTCTAGAGTCTTCCAGGAGCTTTATGGCCTTGTTGTGAACATGTTGAGCCTTTTGCCTGGAATCCGGATCTTGGACTTAGCGGGACGTGACAACCTGTAGTGATTCTATTTGCAGCATCAAATGAGAAAGTTAGTCACTTCGTGTTTTCTTTATTTGAAACAAATAAACTTGTTAATAATTACCAAAAAAATATCAAGGATCAACTTTTCATTTCTTTCTATGGCATTATATTTATTCATACTGATACAAAGGGGTCAGGCACCCTTTGAAGCTGCTTCAGTGGACAATATGAGAAGGCTTGCAGAGCATTCTGGTTCCCCGTCACATGTATATCCCATGGCACTATTGTGTCATGACATCATGCCCCCTCCACTCCAGGTTTGTTTTTGCCCTATAATTCATTGTTAATTTGTTAGTATTTTTTCTTCTCTTTTGGCTCAATTGCATATCTCCAGGTAGAAAAAGAAATAGGAGAGCGAAGAGAGGTCTCCTTTCATGGGGCTGGATTATCAGTGGCACCAGAAATCAGCTTCATGGATATCGTTGCTGCTTGTGGAAATCCTGATGAGGTTAGTTTTAATTCCTTGTCTTTGGTTATACACCTCCCAGGTTTAGAAATATAGGATCGGATATTTGGTTTTAGGGTTATTTATTACGAGTTGTTCTGATTAGATTCACCTCTTTTTCAGTAAAAGAAACATGCTGACCCACACACTCACTCTAATAAGTTGAGGTTTCTGTATTCCGTGGTTTTGTGATAAATGAGCATACCTATCATGTCTTTATTTTTTTTATTTTTTTTATTTTTTTTTAAACTGCATACCTATCTTGTCAGTTATTATAATTATACTAGTACTTTTAATAATTAGTGCCCTTTAGAATGATTGAGGAAAAGATTTACAATTAGGACGTGGTTGTCCCTAAGAAAATGATCTTGAAATGAAAATATTCTTATTTATGATTCCTTTGTTATTTTGTGTGCCTCCTTTTCTTTTTGTTTAAATTTGTTTACTGCTCCTGTGGCAGGCAAAGGAGGCATATACACAGGCACTGTATAATTCTGTGACTGAGCAGTACAATGTACTCAAATCTGCTATACATGGCAAACAAGGACCGGATGCATCAATTCCTAGTGTTTCTTTGTCACAAACTTGGAATTAGTCAAACTTTTGCACCTTTCTTGTTGGGCTTTTTTGATGATTAGGAGGTACGTCCTAACTGCTATGGTTTATTGATGAAGATTAGGATTGAGAAATAATGAAATACGCTTTTCGGAGTGTTGATATTATTATTGTACATGTGGTATTGGTTCAAACTCACTCACGATTGGGTGGGGAGGGATTTGGGTTATTTATTGTAATAATTTTTAAAAGTAAATAATTAAAAGAACAAGTCTAGTTACCTATATTTGTTTGCCCATGTTTATTGAATGTGAAAAAAAATACTGTGCTGGTTGTCTCACACTCCCAAAATATATACAGAGTTATAAGAGATGCTTGTCCTATGGCTTAAAGTCTTGGAGAACACTTTTAGTCCAAGCACACACACACTCACACACACATGTATATATATATATATATATATATATATATATATAGTCTTTCTATTATCAGTTAGAACTGACAAAAGTTGTATCAGTTCCTTGTATGTGGGCCACTGGATTTAAATACATTGACTGACAAGTGCATACAGCCAAGTCAAAGTATTTAAATCCAGTGGCCCACATGCAAGGAACTGATACAACTTTTGTCAGTTTGAACTAATAATAGAATTTCTGTATATATATATATATGGTGGTGTTCACATAAGAGTACACTTATGGATTATATATATATATATATACAGATTTTCTATTATTAGTTCGAACGAACAATAAATATATTAGGACGAAGAATGTGGACTACTAGATTTACATGCTTTGACTTAAAGTGTATGAACTGATATATTTATTGTCAGTTCGAACCGATAATAGAAAGACTGTATATATATATATATATATATATATCATGATTTGTATTTCACTTGTATGTATGTGATTAACATACTAGGTATTTTAATTTTCTTAGAGGCTCTCAAATGTTGAAGATGAAAATGACATTTATCAAACCAAAATCTAACAAATAAAGATGAATCCTCTTCAGTTCAACATTTGCTCTTGGAAAATTTACTTAAATCTGAAAATATAACATTTTAAGGTTGAATTTGTTGGTTTATGTTACATTTGTCTCTAATGTGATTTCTCAGATTCCTTTGCGAATTGGGCAGGATAATATTTTTTTCTTACATAATCTTACAACTTCTCGACAAGACAGCGAGTATGCCATACAAGTATGTGCAGAAGAGGAAGCTGTATTTTTCAATAGCCATTGATGACTTACAGTAGAGATTGCTATATTTTGTGGTTATTTCTGTGCAAATGTTCCGTGGGGGTTGAAATGAAGCTGGCCCAGAAGTTATATTTTAGGTTTGCATTGTACATATCTTAGTTGTCATCGGTAGCCAATTTACTTGTAAATTTAAATATGATCTTGTATTAGATAATATAATATTCTTTAGCTATTTCTCAATCGTTATCCTTTTTTTTCATATATTTTTTTATTTGAAACACTCAATCGTTATTCTTTCTTATCTTTTGATTAATATGTTTTTGAATAGTAATTTTAATTGATTTATTTTCTGAATTTAAGTGGAAAATTGATGTTTTATTGGATTCCACTATTTGTAAATGGGTACCTGTGCCCAATTTATTTCCATAAAATAGAAATAAACACATATTAATGACTATATTTATTATCTTATTACAATAAGTGATTTTCCATTTATAATAATAAAGTGGTTGTTAACATGTGCCCTTAGAGTACTATAGGTTAACATTACCGTAAGAAAGCTTAGCTTAGCAGCTAAAATTGAGTTCAAATTTGTTCTGGAGATTGGTTTGTGGTAAGTCTTGACATTAACATCAATATGATTGTGGATTTGAGTTGTATGGTATGGTATCATCTTCCCCCAATTACCAAATTTGTATTTTTATTTTATTTTTAAAATAACCATTTTTAGTTTAATTATATTAGGGGGTGCTACTTAAACTACAGCCGATCGAGAATTTAGATTAAATAAATTATTTGACCAATGAGCATTGAAGTCTGATTTTAAATATTATGGATCTAGTGTTCTCTCAAATGATGATTATTCTTCATTTATATTTGACCAATGATGATTATTCTTCAACATCCTTAGTAATTGCAATCAATATATTTATATTTATTTTTAGAGTATTGGTCATCACTCAAATTTATTCCAAATTTGAAATTTTATGTTTAAGTGATGATTTGAGGAATCTTTTATCACATTGGCGGGTTGGGTGCTTTTGGGTTTGGTTGAAAAATTTCCAACAAAATATATATCCCAACCGGGTTGGGCTTTAAGCCCAATAAAACGGATTTTATTTTATATGTTACTTAAAAATATTTATTTACTGTACTATCATATCAAATATAGCTTAAATTTCTTAAAAGCATTAAAATCAAAACACAATATATGATACATATTGTTTAAATGTTTGTAGTATAAATTAAAAAATTAACAATTTATTCAACTTGGAAAGTCTCCATTTAAGTCTCTCATCAATTTACAATTATAATCACTTTGTTGAGTATTCATGGTTGAACAATCTATTCTTTATTTCAATCAGCATAATATTTAGAGTTTATATACAATTATTAGATTTTTTCCTATCAAATCTTAAATTAACTAAATAAGATTAACGATACAAAAATTATTAGTTGTAGTTCTTGAAATTTTTTAAATTTGTTTACAAGTAGATTTCATTGAACTTATCATCTACAAAATATAAAAATATAAATTAGATCAAAATTCATTAAAATCAATGAATTTCATCAAGGTTCTTATTTTATGTTAAAATAAAGGATCCCTTAAGAGAGACCCTATATTTATATGTTATATATTTATGATATAAATAAAAAATATTAAAAATTTTGTATATATTTTCGTCATTTATACTATTATAAATGCATGAATATATTTTTAGATTTTTAGATTTTTATGAGAAAATGAAGATACATAATAAAACTAATGAAGGACCTAAAAAAAAAAAAAAAAAAAATTGAAAATCAATAAACATAATTATTTAATTTATTTATATTAGTTTTGATTGGATTGAGTTGTGTTATGAAAATGTAACCCAACCTAACTCAATCTTAAAACTACGTTGGGTTGGGTAGGGTTAGGTTGTCAGGTTGGTGCCCACCCCTAGATATGACCAAGGTTCTGTTCCAACCGTAGAATCGAATCGGAACCGCCCATCTCAAAACTTGATCGAAACCGGACCGTAATCGGAACCCATAAGGTTCTGGTTCCGATTCCAAATTTCACAGAACCGGTAAGGAATCGTTGGTTCTAAATCGACGATCCCTACTCGGTTTTGGAATCGATGGTTCCACCATATATATATTTTTAATTTTTTTTTATCGGAAAAAATAAAAAAATAAAAAGGCGGATCTTGGATCTGTGGATCTCCACCACCATCCGATCATCCATCCATTAGAACACTTCCAAACCAGAACCAGTCAAGCACATAAACTAAAAATCCACAAACCCATATAGACACAAACCCAAATCCATTAAAACCCTTCCAAACCAGTCAAGCACCACAAACCCAAAATCCAACACCACCTAAACTCAATCACACAGATATACACACATCCATCAACCAACATCAACCACCATTGAAGTCCACATACACTAGAGGGAATCTGACCAGATAGGTTATTGTATGATAAGAATAAATAAGAAAGTTGAGTTAAGAATAAAGAATAAAACTATCGGGAAGATGGCAAGAGAAATTATTATATGAGAGATCCAATTATGACAATTTTGTAAGGTTACCAATTGATGTAGGAACTTTCCCCATGAATTTACAATGGTTCATATTTTTTAGAGTTATTTATGTTATTATACATATTGTTAGTAGTCATAAGTGAGGATAGTCTTGTAATTTTTTAGGTTCCCATTTATTAATTGGCTTATTTTGTGGACAAACCACATATCGAGGTTTAAATTGTAAGGGTAGTTTAGGTAGTTTAGGTGATTGAGGATCAAGCTCAAAGGCCCTTTCAAGACCTCAAGATGACAAGCACTCCAAAGGTATATCTCGAGTGCTTAGTTTTTTTTTTTTTTTTTTGAAGAGATTTAGTTGCACACACACACTTGTCATGCTTGCATATATGCTCATTGATCTTGTGTGCATTCTTTTCACATGTCACATTTCACACTTGCACTTTGTTGTTGAATATTGTTGTATGTTTATGTGTCTTGTAATTCGTTTCCTGATATTGTTCGGAAACGTCTACGCATGCACGAATGTGTGCTTGGTTTAGCGCGAAGATCGCCTTCGGAGAATGCCTTTGGTTTCTCCTTTAGTTTCACCCCATTTGGTGAAACGACAGTTGTGATTGGCGGCCTGGCCGCCAAATGGAAACCGCCGTTTTATTCCAAAAAGGTCTGGAGTGATTCTACGGTTATGATCGGCAGCCACTACCGTCATTCGAAACCGCCGTTCATACCAGATTGATTTTTCTCTCGGGTTTGATTCTGCGATTGAATCGGCGGTTTGGTAACCGCCGTTGTTCCCATGTTCTTCTCGGGTTCAATTCGACGGTTGTGATCGGTGGCCTGGCCGCCGAATGAAACCGTCGATCTTGCGTTTTCAGGGGCAAACTTGTTTTTTCACATACTCTGTTTTTTATGTCTATAAATACATCAATTTCTCATCTTTTTGAACCTAACTCTTTCAATACAAGAACCCTAAAGTCTATAGAGAGATTTGTGAGAGAAAAGGCATTCAAGATTGCTCATTTAAACACTCAAAACCATTTTCATATGCATAAAACTTCATCTAGCATCTTCTAGCATATCTAGGATGCTTGCTTGTATGGGTCTTTCATCAACACACTTGCTTTGGTAAGTTCTTCACTATTATCATATATAATTAGTGTTTTATTTATCAAGACATCTCTTTTATTACTTGCATGTTCTTAGATTAATTTATAATATTCAAGATAGAGATTGTTGTGTTGATATGATTAAATGTTGTATTGTGATAGCTATCTAGGTTTATTTAATCTATGTTTAGCTAAGCTTTATGAAATGTCATTTAGCTATTGATATCTATGATTGTTTTAATTGCAATATTATCATTCTAGATAAGTATATAGGGTTCCCTAGATCTAAATTGCATTTTGGATATTTCATATATTTACATAGGTTTTATTATCTTTTCATTGATAATTAAGTCTTGATGGCTAAGGTTTCTTAGACCACAAACAATTGGACTAGGTTCACTTATACCAGGATTAGGTAGTGGTGGAGAGTTATATACCGGGATTAGGTTGTAATCTCTTTTACCATTAGTGGATTCGAGGTTCAAGTGTGTCTCACTTAATAGCCTGTGGTTTTTCCCAGGATTAGGGTTTTCACGTAAATATTAAGTGTCATTTATATTTTCACACATATTACACTTTATATATTGAATTGACTAGATAGGGGTATTTTCGAAAAATTGACTAATAACGAAATTTTGGTAAAAATTAGTTAAAATCTATTCACCCTCCATCTAGATTAATATTGAACACACCTTAATTTGTTTCAATTGATATCAGAGCGGGTTCCTAGATATACTTAGGTGATCCTTGCTCATTTTGGTGTGTTTTGCATTTGTGTGATTTTTGTTCATTCATACATCTTGTATACATTTCATTTCATTCATTATACACAATGAGTGGAAATGGTGGCAACAATGAGGGAGATTTTAGCACGCGACCTCCTCTTATCACCGGCTTGAATTATTCCTCATGGAAAGGAAAGATGGAATTCTACATATGTTAAATTCATGACCATGCATGGATGACGGTTAAAGATGGATATGATTTACCTATGATGACTCCCATGGGTGGAGGAGAAGAAGTATTAAAGCCTAAAGCACAATAGAACGCGCAATAGTTTGATGCTTCGAAATGGAATAGGAAGGCTATGCACGCCATCTTATGTGCGATGGACGAAAATCAGTATAAACTGATTCAGAATACTAGGATTGCCAAGGAGGCATGGGATATCCTAGAAGTCGCACATGAGGGCACCGAGGTCATCAAGGATTCAAAGCTTCAAGTTCTCCAAACACAATTCGAGTTGCTTAGGATGGAAGATGATGAAGTCAAGTTGATGGATATTGTCAATCAAAGCCATCAACTCGGTGACCCGTATTCAGATAGGAGAGTCAAGAAGAAAATTACGAGGTCTCTCCCCGATAGGTTTGAATCAAAGGTTACGGCTTTAGAAGAAAACAGTGGTTAAAAAGACATGAAGCCGAGCAAGGTAATTGGAAGACTCCTCACCTACAAGTCTAGGAAGGCTCCTAGCTCTACACCTCCAAAAAAGCATAAAGGAATTGTTTTGAAAGCATCTAAGGATGAAAATGAGGTAAAGAATGACTCGGACGAAGACCTTGCCTTATTTGTGAAAAGGTTCAATAAGGTTATGAAGTTCGGGAAGAAGGGCTTTGGATCAAAAGGTCAAGACTTGAAGAAAAAGAGTCCCTTCAAGAAGTTTAAGCCTAGGCAAGAGAGAACCAAAAGGAATGGGGTTCGATACTTTAAGTGTGGTGGGATAGGTCACTTTGCCCCCGAATGTGCTAATCATAATGACAAGAAGAAGGGAAAAATGATGGCCGCCACTTGGAGTGGAAGTAGTGATGACTCCAATGAGGGAGATGAGTCTTCGGATGATGAAGATCTCATGGCCAACTTCCTAGCCTTTGCCTCCTCCCACAAGAGCAAAAGTGCTAGTGAAAAAGAGGAAGGGAGTCAAGAGGAAAATGACTTAAGTGAAGATGACTTCGACGCTAACTCCACAAATGGATATGTAGAGAAAGAGGTTCTTGTTGAATACCTCACTGAGTTTAAAAGCTTAGAGATAAAGACTAGGAAAAAGATTACATTGGCGGGTTGGGTGCTTTTGGGTTTGGTTGAAAATTTTCCAACCAAATATATATCCCAACCGGGTTGGGCTTTCAAGCCCAATAAAACGGATTTTATTTTATGTTACTTAAAATATTTGAATTCAAATTTTGTTATATCTAAATTAAAAATATTTATTTACCGTAGTATCACATCAAATATAGCTTAAAATTCTTAAAAGCATTAAAATCAAAACACAATATATGATACATACTGTTTAAATGTTTGTAGTGTAAATTAAAAAATTAACAATTTATTCAACTTGGAAAGTCCTCATTTAGTTCTCTCATCAATTTACAATTATAATCACTTTGTTGAGTATTCATGGTTGAACAATCTATTCTTTATTTCAATCAGCATAATATTTAGAGTTTATATACAATTATTAGATTTTTTTCTATCAAATCTTAAATCAACTTAATAAGATTAACGATACAAAAATTATTAGTTGTAGTTCTTGAAATTTTTTAAATTTTGTTTACAAGTAGATTTCATTGAACTTATCTTTTACAAAATATAAAAATATAAATTAGATCAAAATTCATTAAAATCAATGAATTTCATCGAGGTTCTTATTTTATGTTAAAATAAATGATCCCTTAAGAGAGACCCTATATTTATATGTTATATATTTATGATATAAATACAAAATATTAAAAATTATATATATATTTTTGTCATTTATACTATTATAAATGCATGAATAGTTTTTTAGATTTTTATGAGAAAACGAAGATTCATAATAAAACTAATGAAGGACCTAAAAAAAACAAAAAACTATTGAAAATCAATAAACATAATTATTTAATTTATTTATATTAGTTTTTATTGGATCGAGTTGTGTTATGAAAATGTAACCCAACCTAACTCACTCTTAAAACTAAGTTGGGTTGGGTAGGGTTAGGTTGTCAAGTTGGTGCCCACACCTAGACATGACCAAGGTTCGGTTCCAACCACAGTTCCGATTGGAACCGAATCGGAACTGCCCATCTCAAAACCTAATCGAAACCGGATCACAATCGGAACTCATAAGGTTCCGGTTCTGATTCCAAATTTCACAGAACCGGTAAGGAATCGCTGGTTCTAAACAGATGATTCCTACCCGGTTTTGGATTCGACGGTTCCACCATATATATATTTTTAATTTTTTTATCGGGAAAAAAAAAAAAAAAGGTGGATCTTGGATATATGGATCTCCACCACCATCCGATCATCCATCCATTAGAACACTTCCAAACCAGAACCAGTCAAGAACATAAACTCAAAATCCACAAACCCAGACACACACAAACCCAAAATCCATTAAAACCCTTCCAAACTAGTCAAGCACCACCAACCAAAAATCCAACACCACCTAAACTCAATCACATAGATACACACACATCCATCAACCACCATTGAAGTCCACGTACACTAGAGGGAATCTGACCAGATAGGTTATTGTATGATAAGAATAAAGAAGAAAGTTGAGTTAAGAATAAAGAATAAAACTATCAGGAAGATGGCTAGAGAAATTATTATATGAGGGATCCAAATATGACAGTTTTGTAAGGTTACCGATTGATGTAGGAACTTTCCCCATGAATTTACAATGGTTCATATTTGTTAGAGTTATTTATGCTATTATATATATTGTTAGTAGTCATAAGTGAGGACAGTCTTGTAATTTGCTATTGCTTTTATGTTGCCTTACTTTATGTGTCTATGTATCTTTTGTATTCTTAAGTTTAGGTGAACACTTGTTTCTTTTTTATATGAAAAGTAACCCTGGCCACCACTATTTTCTCTCTTCTCTTCGAAACTTTGATTTTGCATTGAATATTTCACATGGTATCAGAGCTGGGATTGAAGAATACGTTACCTTCCGTTGGTTTTCAGTTCAACATCAGTTTTCTTTTTGATATTTTGATCACTTCTAGTCTTCAAATTTGTTGGAATATTTTTGGGCTTTTTTTTTGGTTGCTCGATTTAAGTTAGATTTGTTAGAATCTTCTTGGGTTTTACTATGGTTGCTCGATTTGTTGGAATCTTCATAGATTTTGTTATGGTTGCTCTTAATTAAAGTTAAATACAGATTGGTTGAAATTTGTTTAGATTTTGTGGTGGTTGCTCTTGATTAAAGTTGGAATCTTCGTGGTAAGTTGGCTAGGGATTGCATAGTTCGCATGATTTGCTCGATTCACACAGTTTGCAACGGTTCACATGATTTGCACATGTTATAAAATTTTGCAGGGTTTACACTGTTTGTAGGATTCATACGGTTTGCACAATTTGAATGGTTTGCACGGTTTAAATAGTTTTTGCACGGTTTACACGGTTCATACAATTCGAACCTGAGGTATTTTAAGTTCTCTTAGTTCTATAGGTATGTCCTTCTCCATATGGGTCTTAGATTCTGGATCAACCCATCACATGTCACATGAGTTGTCATCTTTTATTTCTTTATGCCTCGCATCATTTTTGTCTGTGATGATTGTTGATGGCACTCCTATGCCTTTAGCAAGTGCTAGTTCTATTGTCACCGACCCCTCCTGTATCTCTTTCTAGTGTTTACCATATTCCCAATTTTATAATGAATTTTGTTTCTGTAAGTCAACTATGTAATTTTGGTTATTCAGTTTCTTTTTCTTCTACTTCATGTCATGTACAGGATCTGTATTCCCAGAAGCTAAATGGGATATGCCGTAATTAGGGGGGACTCTACATTTTGGATGAGCTGAGAGTGCCAGTTGTTGCTGCTTCTACTATTGACTTGTCATCATTTCGTTTAAGTTCTTCTTCTTCTAGTTTTTATTTATGGCATTCACGTCTTGGTCATGTTTCAGCACCTCGTTTAAGATTTTTAGCATCTACGGGAGTATTAGAAAATTTGCAAACTCATGATATTTCTGATTGCAGTGGTTGTGAATTGGCAAAATTTTCTACTTTACCCTTTAATCGAAGTATCTCTTCTTCTCTTGCACTTTTTGATTTAATTCATTATGATATTTGGGGAACGTCCCATGTTACCATAAAAGTGAGGTCTCGATATTATGTTTCGTTTATTGATGATTACAATCGTTATTGTTAGGTTTATATAATGAAATGTCGTTTAGACTTTTTTAGCATTTATCTTACATTTCAAGCTCTTGTTAAAACTCAACATTCTGCTGTTATAAAATGCTTTAGATGTGATTTGGGTAGGGAATGCACTTCCAATAAACTTTGTGATTTGCTTGCTTTAGATAGAACTGCTTACCAAACTTTGTGCATTGATACTCTTGAGAAAAATTGGTGTGGCTGAAAGAAAACATAGACACATTGTTAAAACTGCTTGTTCCGTCTTATTGTCTGCCTATGTTCCTAATGCATTTTGGTGAGAAGCAATTCTTACTGCTATCAACCTAATTAATAAGATTCCATCTTCTTACTCCTTAGGTTTGTCACCATTTGAAAAGTTGTATGGGAATGCTCTTGATTATTCTTCCCTAAAAGTCTTTGGTTGTACTTGTTTTGTCCCTCGCCCTGGTGTAGAGCGTAGAAACTTATCTCCACGCTTTACCATTTGTGTTTTTCTAGGTTTTGGGGAGGGTCAAAAGGGATATCGTTGCTTTGATCCAGTTACAAAAATTATATGTGTCTTGTCATGTTGTGTTTCTTGAGCATATACCTTTCTTTTCCATTCCTGCTAGTACTCATGACATGACTACGTCTGATCTCATTCGCATTGATCCTTTCTCTAATATGCAGATAGTTTATCTTCCCCAATGCCTTGCACTACAGATACTAACCCACCTTCTGTTTCTAGTCCTCTTGTCCTTATTACTCATTTTCCTTTTCATTATTCTCGCAGGTCTCGCACTGTTACTTCTGCAGATACCGGTACTTCGCCTCCTCCACTTCCTTATGCGACCTAAGCACATTCTAAGATTGTGGATCCTCATCCTCGCTATCCTTGTTGTACTCGTAAGTCAACTCAGCTACCAATTTTTTCTAACTCTTGTTATTTTGATTCCTTTTCTTCTTTTTTAGCCTCTATTCACTATCTCTCTGAGCCTTCATCTTATAAGGAGGCAGTTCTAGATCCTCATTGGTAGCAGGTTATGGCTGAGGAATTCTTTGCTTTGCACAAGCCTTCATCTTATAAGGAGGCAGTTCTAGATCCTTATTGGTAGCAGGTTATGGTTGAGGAACTCTTTGCTTTACATAAGACAGATACTTGAGATTTGGTAACTCTACCTCCCAGTAAAAGTGCAATCGGTTCTCGATGGGTTTATAAAATCAAAACAAAGTCCGATGGGTTAGTTGAGCAGTACAAAGCAAGATTGGTTGCAAAAGATTTCTCTCAACAGTATGGTATGGATTATGAGGAGACATTTGCTTCTATTGCAAAAATGACTACTATTCATACCCTTATTGTAGTTACCTCAATTTGTCAGTGGTATATATCTCAGATGGATGTTAAAAAATGCTTTCTTGAATGGAGATCTTTAAGAAGAGATTTACATGACTCCTCCTCCAGGTGTTACTCACAATCTCGGAGAAGTTTGTAGGCTCAAGAAAGCACTATATGGTCTTAAATAGGCACCTAAGGCTTGGTTTGAGATGTTTTCTATTGTGATTACCTTTCTTGGTTTTTACTCCAGTAATCATGATTCTGTTCTCTTTATAAAGTGTACCAGTGCAAGTCGTATTTTACTTTCTTTATATGTTGATGACATGATTATCACTAGTGATGATGTTAATGGAATTGCAGTGCTAAAGTTAGAATTAGCTCGCCAATTTGAAATGAAGGATCTGGGTTCTCTACGCTACTTTCTAGGCATTGAAGTAGCTTTTTCTCCAAAAGGTTACCTTCTCTCCCAGTCTAAATACGCAACTGACATCCTTAAGGGTACTCGCCTTACCGATTTTAGGGTGGTTGATACTCCTCTGGAACTTAATGTTTGGTATTCTCCTTCTGATGGTACACATTTGTCAGATCCTACTCTATATCACACCATTGTTGGTAGTTTGGTATACCTCACCATCACTCATCCAGACATTTCATATGTTTTGCACATTGTAAGTCAGTTTGTTGCTTCTCCTACTTTTGTGCATTGGGCTGCTGTTCTTCGTATTTTGAGTTATCTTCGGGGCACCATCTTTCATAGTCTTTTACTATCATCAATATCTTCTTTGGAGCCTCATGTGTACTATGATGCTGATTGGGCCAGTGATCCCATTGATCACAAATCTATCACTGGTTTTTGTATATATTTGGGTGATTCTCTTATTTCTTGGAAGAGCAAGAAGCAGACTGTTGTTTCTCGATCTGTTATAGGTAAATTTCATCATAGAGGACACGTCACCATAACGAGCAAACCGGTATAGCCACATAGGCGAGAGTCAAAAGATTCGTCAACCAAGGGAGCAGGTCCTCACATGAACAAGTTACTCGGCGCCAACAAAGGTGATATGAAGATAACACCGAATAGAACCAAGTAAGCTGGCTTAGGCAATGAAGCCTGCTCGGCCCTACTCGACACCAACAAAGGAAATTACATAAAAGCCTATGTCCTTCCATCACAAAGCAAAACCAAAGACGAGGAGTCTCAAATTAACTACAACACTATCACCAAGAATCCAACAAGGAAACAAACGGATCCTTTTATAATTAAGGGAAGTAGAATCCTAAACGGATTCTGATTCAGAAGAATTAAAACACGTTACAGATATCAAATAAGAAAGCAAGTCCTAGAAAGACTCTTTAGCAACTCGCAACTTGAGGGCCACGACACCAAACCCTAGCGGTACTTGGAAACCCTAATTTCACCATGTATAAATATCCCTGCAAAAACACAATGAGGGGTATGTGAGAACTAGAAAGAGAGAGATCAGAGTGTGTATCGTTACAACAATTATAGTGGATTTGATTGAGTTGCCAAGGCAACAACCCGTGGATGTTTCTCTGATCACCGGAGTTTTTCCACGTATTTCGCATATTTCATTACTAACCATTATTATGCCCTTTATTTCATTAATATTTATAGGTTTTTGCTAACCTACATTGTTGACTGATTGACCATCGAAAAATCACCATCAACAATTGACGCTAAAAGGAGGGGGCCTGGTTAATACCTTTTTGAACGTACTTCGAGAACCCTTATGGAACAATGGCTGACGAAAGAGATGGCAACGATTCCAGATATAGTCAAGGACTGCCAGATAACGAGTTGGAGGAAGACACCGCTCTTAATGCCGCAGATGCCACTTTGACAACCGCAGATCAATCAACCGCCATAACTGGCATTCAGCGCTTCTCTCCAACCAGCGAGGAGAAATCGCAACAGTTCCGGGTGTCTTTACCGCAGCTCATATCTAATGCAGCCAGGCAAGGGGTTAACCTTTCCACCACGGAGGGTTTAACCTCACCCTATAACCTGCTTACCCCGGATCAGCAGCTAGGGAGGTTGCGTTCCGTAGTAGTCACCCCAACACCAGATGCACCCTTAAAAATGAGTCAAAACCTGACAGATCGGCCTGAGACATTGTCAAAAAGACAAGCCCGAGGCAATAGAGAGCACAGAGAGGAAGACTACTCTAGCAGAAGGTATAACCCCGATCAAGCAGGGCAAAATTGGGATCAACCAAAGAGACGTACGCATCGGAGAGACCGGTCATCGTCTTCAGGAGAAAGCGACCAATACCATCGTCACAAACCCCAAAGGGGCATAATCTGATTGCATGGTCTGAACCGGGAAACCAAAGAACAGGAATCTGAAGAGAGAAGGCAGAAGTTGACTAGCAGTCAGGGTTTTAACTCAATGGAAGAACTGGAAGGAGATAGAGACATACTTATACAAAGTTTGACCTGGGAGGTTCAAAACAATCGTTGGCAGATGGATGCTTTGGTTAGGTGTTATGGACGCAACGAACTATCAAATGATGAGTCAGGCAGCCCTTTCACCAACGGAATTATGAGGATACCCTTCCTAGAAAGGTTCAGAATGCCACATGTGAAGCAATTCAAAAAGGATACCGACCCAAAGGAGTATGTTAGGAGGTATAAAAGCGTTATGACCCAGTACATCCACAATGATGCCTTGCTATGCCTAAACTTCCCGTAAACACTTGGGGATCTAGGTTCTCGGTGGTTCAGTAAATTGCCAGCAGCAAGCATAAGCGGCTTCGGTGAACTGAGCAAGGCATTCTCGAGACAGTTCCTTGGGAATGTAGATAGAAAGAAGTCAGTAGCTCACCTGTCCCAGCTCAAACAAGGAAATGATAAGTTGCTCAAGAAGTACTTGGGAAGATTCAGCCAAGAGGTGTTAGAGATTGGGCGCACGAACGACGAAGCCATCGTTACAACGTTCATTAACAACATACAAAATGGCCAACTGTCTTTTGATCTAAGGAGAGCTCGCCTGACCAGTTATGCTGATATGATGGACATGGCCGGGGGTTATGCCTTAGTCGAAGAGGAAGAAATTGCAACGGGAGGTTATTTCATACATGGTGGGCGTCCAGAAGGATCTAAAGCAAAAGATAACATGCCCAAGACACATAATACAAAGGGTGACAAGCAAAAGAGCAGAACTCGGGATGGCCAGGATGGTCGTTGAGCTTATGACCCAAAGACGGACCAGCCACACCAAAAATTCTAGGGGAGATATATGAATTACACCCCATTAAAGAAGGACCAAGAAGAAGTACTAGCAATCTTAGAAGAGAAGAACATATCCAAAGAACCACCGAAGCAATCATTCTACGCTCGGAGGGACACCACTAAGTACTATAGATTCTATAAAGAGAATGGACATGAGACGTCCAAATGTTTCCAGCTCAGAGACCACATTGAAACCCTAATCAGATAGGGGCATTTGAAAGATATTGTCCTAAAGAAAGCCGAGAGAACAAATGGACAGAAAGATAACCAGCAGGAAAGCTGAGGAAGGAAGCAAAGTCCAAAGAAAACTAAGGATGAAGGAGCAATTAACACCATTTTCGGTGAACCAGCAACCGGAAAAAGAAATAGAGTGAGGACCTAGGAAATTCGGGAGGCAATAGAGGCACGAAGGGACCTTGATGTTAATTCTATCGAGCTCCTAAAAAGAATCAAGGAAGGCTGGGACCCAATTATATTCACCAAAGTTGACTCGCATGGTGTAGATGTCAGGCCAAATGACGCACTAGTCATTAGTGCTCAGATCGGTCATAGAGAAGTCCACCGAATTTTGATCGACAATAGAAGCTCAGTGGATATTTTAAGTGCAGAGGTGTATGACCAACTAAGGTTGGATAGAAGAGACTTGCAACCCTTTCACACCCCGCTCCGAGTAGAAGTAAGATCTCATAGCACAATGAAGCTTCCAGTTAAAATTGGAAAAACCCCGTGTTAGAAGACAGTACTACTTGATTTTGTGGTCGTAGATATAAAAAATTGGCCATACAACGCCTTACTAGGCCGACCATTTTTAAACAAAGCTAAAGCAGTGACGGCTACCTATGCTTTAATGATGAAATTCCCAATGGAATATGGAGTAGGAGTAGGAGTGGTTAAAGGGTCACAAGAGATAGCACAAAGAGCAAACCTATCAATCTACAAAGACAAGGAAGTACACCAAGTGTGTTCAGTTTTGGCCGAGCAGAACACTAAATAGTCAGAGGAACAGGCAGAAACACCGAAGGAATTTGAACCCAACCCCAGAAGAGGGCCCGAAGCTAAAAAAGACGAGCCAACGGAAGATGTAATTCTAGATCCTAGTGAGCCGACTAAGATAGTCAAAATAGGTGCAAACCTACACGAAAACATCAAAACCAAGCTAGCCGGCCTATTGAGAGATTACAAAGATGTGTTCGCATGGAGTCATGAAGATATGCCCAAGATAGATACGAAAGTGATATCGCATTACTTGTCTGTTGACCTAGAATTCTGACCAATAGTACAAAAAATGCAGTTGTTCAACCCAGAAAGAAGTGTAGCCATCAGAAAAGAAGTAGAAATATTGCTCTTTACGGGATTAATAAGGGAAGTCAAGTACCAGAAATGGGTAGCTAATGTTGTGCTAGTCAAAAAGAAAAATAATCACAGATTTAAACAAAGCCTGCCCAAAGGATATCTTTCCTTTGCCAAGAATCGACCAATTAGTAGATGCTACTGCGGGACATGAATTGTTAAGTTTCATGGATGCTTACTCGAGTTACAATCAGATTCGATTGAACAAAGCAGATGAGGAAAGGACAGCCTTTACCACAGATCAGGGGTTATATTGCTACAAGGTAATGCTGTTCGGTTTAAAGAATGCTGGGGCAACATATCAGAGACTGGTGAACAGGATATTCGTTCGACAGATTGGGAGAAATATGGAAGTTTATGTCGATTACATGCTGACCAAAAACATCACAACAGAGAAGCATTATGAGGATTTGAAGGAAACTTTCGATGTCTTTAGGAAATATAAGATGAAGCTTAACCCGAACAAATGCGTGTTCGGGGTACTGTCGGGAAGGTTCTTAGGTTTTCAAGTTCATCAAAGAGGAATCGAAGTAAATCCTGAAAAGATCAAAGCCCTAGAAGAAATGGCCTCTCGCCAAGGACATTAAAGGAAGTACAAAGACTAACCGGGATTCTTGCCTCAGTCAACCGATTCATTGCCAAATCAATAGACAGGTGCACCTCATTCTTCAAAGCAATAAAGAAAGGAAAAGGGCTTGAGTGGAGAAAAGAGTGCGAGATGGCATTCCAGAAGCTGAGGGAATACTTAGGACGAGTGTCAATCCTCTTGAAACCAATAGTCGGAGAAACCTTGTACTTGTATCTCTCTGTTACAGAAGTAGTGACAAGCTCAGTGCTAATTCAACTGGAAGAAAGAATACAAAAGCCAGTGTACTACACAAGCAAGGCCTTGCTCCCAGCCGAGACCAGATACTCACCGACCGAGAAAGTAACCCTCGCACTGATCACCGCAGCAAGGAAGTTGAGACCATATTTTCAAGCAAATACGATAGAAGTATACACAGACTGCCCACTAAGGCTTATCTTATAAAAACTAGAATTATCAGGCAAGCTGACTAGATGGGCTGTAGAGCTGAGTGAATTCGACATCAAATACACCTTAAAGGTAGTAATCAAGGAACATGCGGTGTCGGATTTTGTAGCTGAATTCACCGAGTCGAATATTGAGGTAAGAAGAATGATGGAAGAAGAGCAGATAAATAATTTTCAATGGAAGTTACATGTGGATGGATCATCAAACACCCATGGCAGCGAGGCAGGAATAGTCATATCAACCTCAAAAGGGGACGCTGTGGAGTGTGCCATGAGGTTCGATTTCAAAGTAACCAACAATTAAGCCGAGTATGAAACTTTGTTGGCTGGCTTAAAGGTATGCATAGCATTGGGAGCGGACAAGATAGAAATTTTCAGTGACTCGCAAATAGTGGTCAACCAGGTGCTGGACGAATACCAGGCGAGAGATGAGTACATGATAACTTATGGACATAGCAAAAAAATTGCTCAGACGGTTCAAGAAATACAAGATCACTCAAATCCCTCGGGAAGAAAACGAAAAGGTGAACACCCTTTTCAAACTAGCATCAGCTGCAACCTGTATCAGATCCAAAACAATACTAGTTGCACACCTAACCAAGCCGAGCACAGCAAAACCAATGGAGATCATGATAGCAGAAATCCGATCATGTCCGAACGACTGGACAACTCAACTTAGGAGATACTTGGAAGAAAACATACTGTCAGAGGACACCGTGAAGCCAAGCACATTAGGTATAGATCGACCCGGTACACAATTCTAAATGGTGAACTATACAGAAGAGGATTTTTGAAAGCATTACAAAGGTGCGTCACCGGTGAAAAGGCTTATCAGATCCTAAAGAACATCTATAGTGGCGTATACGGAAATCATACTAGGGATAAGAGCCTAGCGTATAAGATACTCAGGCAAGGGTTTTACTAGCCAACCTTGTTCGCCGAAGCTCAACGATTCGTGGAAAGTTGCGAGACATGCCAAAGGATCGCCAACGACATTCGGCAACCTCCAGAGCTGCTCAGGAGCTTAACGTCCTCTTGGCCATTCGCCATGTGGGGCCTCGACCTTATATGACCAATGCCTACAGGGGTCAAAGGAGGAACAAAACATGCTATTGTGGTAGTTGATTATTTCACCAAGTGGGTAGAGGCAAAAGCACTCGTACACATCACCGAAGCAAACACCACCAACTTTGTCAAAAAGAACATACTATACAGGTTCGGAATTTTGAATACCATCATAATAGACAATGGGACCCAATTTGACAATAAAAAGTTCAAGGAGATGTGCAAGGAACACAAGATTGCAAACTACTATGCCTTGCCTACCCATCCTTAAACCAACGGCCAGACTGAAGCAATGAATAAAGTGATCAAACATACGCTGAAAGCAAAGCTAGATTCAAATAAGGGTAACTGGGCGCACAAACTACACGAGGTTCTATGGGCATACCGAACAATTGTAAGGACGTCCACGGGACAAACCCCTTTTTCCCTAGCATTTGGAACTGAAGTCGTCATCCCAGCAGAAACGACTTTTACCTCCCCCAGAGTCCAGTTATACAATCCAGATCACAATGTCAACATGTTGCTACAAAATTTGGATGAATTGGAAGAAGTCAGAGACAGAGCGTAAGTAAGGAACACAGCTGTTATAGGTAAAAATCGTCATGAAGGACACGTTATCACCATAAGAAGCTACGTAAGCAGGAGTCAAGAGAAGTCAACTCAAGGGGGCAGAAAGCCCCCAAAGTAACATACTCGGGAAAAGATAAAAGCAACCCGACCACAAACGAAGAAAATCGGCTTGGGCAGCAAAGCCTGCTCGGGCATACTCGGGATTCGATAAAAAAGATAGTCGCCAGCGTTTACACCCCGAACGCATGGGCAGAATCAACAACCAGCATCCCCATAATAAACAACGGTGTGGCTGCCTAGAGTTTAATAAGGAAACAAATAGGTTTCCCGCAAATAAAGGAGAAGGAATCAATCCCAAACTTGGACTCAGCTAAATCGGGAAACATGTTACACCCAAGAAGGAAACATAATCCGTCTAGGACTGAACAATCGCCCGAAACTTGGGCACCACAACACCAAACCCTAGCGGCACCCACAAACCCTAGTAACACTATGTATAAATACCCCTGTAACACACAAAATAAGGGGTACGCAAGAATTAGCAAGAGAGATCTGAGCACAATATTTTGTAATAGTTTTTCATAGTGGATTTTACTTCGTTGCTAAGGCAACAACCCGTGGATGTTTCTCTGGTCATCAGAGTTTTACCACGTATCTCCGTTTGTTATTATTTTCATTCTCAATATTTTTCAACCATTCCCATTCGTAAACTAAAATAAATCGAAATCAAAATCGAATCGTTGACCAGGTGACCACGAAAAATCATCGTCAACAATAGCATACCAGCAAAGAGCTACAAGGTATTACAACTCCCACGTCCGTGTGTGTAAATTCCAACTCGGTGATCTAGTACTGAGAAGGGTGTCCCCGAACACCAAGGACAGGGCAGCAGGGTCCCTCATCGACAAATGGGAAGGACTGTACATCATTGACGGTATAGCAGGACATGGTGCCTACCTGATAGCCCGACTAGGGGTGGTTTAGTGCCCTAACCATGCAACGCACAGTACCTGAAGATATTTTATCCCTAAGGGACCCCTCTTATTTTTAAATTTTTTGTAGTTTACATTTAAATGTTCCAGGCTCCTAGTTAATTTAGTTTTTGGATATTCAGTTTCTAATAAATAAAGATTATTTGCTGGAATTCATGTCCAATCCAGTTACGCAAGACCGAAGATTCCCTTGCAAAGACCTTTTCTAAGAATAGGGTGGTCAGCCAAAAAGTAAAAAGCAATCAAGAATTCTCAGACATTGAGAGCTCCGGTGCCATGAAACCGCGAAAGCACAGATGGATAGTGTCCAAGGGGCGGAAAAGTTGAAATAGCAAGTCTGCCTAGTTAGGACGGTGCAAATGCTTCACCTAGTAAAAAGGCAAACCTGAGGCACCAGGGTAACTGGAAAATTGCTCGGGGTGCCACCAGAAAGGCTGGTGAGATGCGTAGTTGTGTTGGCCGGTATGTACTACCCCAACGATTTGGTAAACCCCTGCATAGACAAAACCGGGAGACGTCTTAGGTGACATGTGTAAGTACCTAAGTTTATGGTCATGGTGAGCCTCAACGTAACACCGAGGTAAGGAGCTCGAAAGTCAAAACCTAATTGCCAGTTAATAAGACACTCAGCTAAGATGAAGGTTACTCAGCTCAAGTGAAAATAATAACCTAATTGCCAATTAATAAGATACTCGGCTAAGATAAATGTTAGCTTAAATAAAAACGAAGTAGCTAGTAAGGCACCTGATTTAATTATCAATCAGCTCAAGCGAAAATTCCCAATCAGAAGGATACTCAGCTAAACGCATGCTTCCAATTAAAGAAAAAACCATACAAGGTTCACATACAAGTTCTATTCATCTCCGTTTATGATGTTTATTGTTAATATGCAGGAAAAAATATCTTAAACGGATTCACAAAGATAGTGGAACGAATGCAAAACATAAAACGAAGAATATATATATATATATATATATATCAACGGCATGTACAAAGTCCATTACAAAAGCAATCAAAAATCAAGGAGGAGACACTGGGGGTTGTGAGCTACTCCCACCAATACTCGGGTCGGGCTCTATTTCATATTCACTTAGAAGGTTGTCATCGGAGGGCCACACGATCTCGTCTTCATCATCATCCATCCATGCACTGTAATCTTTTCCAGGTACATGACCAACATCGAGATCCTCACCATTAATCCCTACTTTCTAACAAGCATGGAAGGTAGAGAAAGCGCTGGCAATGGGTACCTCTAAATGTATGGGCTGTGGCATCTTCCCATTGCTTCGACAATATGCATGCCACTCCTTCATCTGGACCCAAAGAGACTCCAGAGATGTATCCACATGCTTTTTAATGGAAAGTGTAAGATCTTAGATTTGTGTTGGCTTGATTCCATTGCAAAACACTCTTTGTTTATATTGATTAGTTGCTTAGGTGTTTCTTGAAGAGAAGAAGCTTTAAAGGTTAAAAGCAACGTATCTTACAAATATCGTCTTCAAAAGGAACATTGCGTACTCGGATGCTAAGGTATCTAGATTCTTCTTCCTCTTGCAAGGCGTAAGAGCACACACACACAATTCATACACATGTTTCCCTGCATTGTAGTTCAAACATTTGGTATAACACATTCACACACTTCTTAGTATGCTCATGCATTGGTCTCTTATAGACAAACATTGTAGAATTGCATGTTTTGTGACTATCTCTTTAATATGGCATGCTTGTGTGAATTTGTGTTTGTTTGTTTGTATTTTTTGTATTTTGGACTTGAAAATGTTCTTATTTGATTTCTTATTGAGTCCCGGTCGTTTCGGTTACTCATTCATAAGGTTTCGAGTCCAAACGATGTAGCAAGGCTACTTTGCATTCTCATTCATTAAGTTGACTTTATCGTCATTTTCTAAGACGATTTCTCAACCATTTTTCAAAGTTTTGCAGTCATAGTCATGTGTGAGGAAGTCACAGTTCGTAATCTAAAAATAGATTCGAAATCGGAGTTCGGATGCCCAAGATACGGCTGAAGAACATGAGGGAGCGCGCAAGAGGCAAGCATGGCCAAAGGCCATGCATTGGCCACCACGTGTGGAGGCCGTGGGACCCACGGCCAGAGCACCCCTCTGATCCCGTGTGGCCCACGTGCCCCCCATGGGGTGCTGATGTGGCAGCCTTTGATTGGCTCACGTCTTCCTCTCTCTTCTCCATCTCTTTTCCCTCCATTTATATTCGAAATCCCGCGTAGAATTCTTTACAACTTTTGATTTCTTATTTTGATCATATCTCTCTCATTTCAACTCCGAATTGAGTGATTCAAAAACCAAAATTGTTGGTCTTGAAGAGAGATACAAACCCCAAGCATTTTTAGAGTCATTTGAGTTCATGATTTTTCTCAGTGAGCTGATTTCAGTCCGTGACTCAATTTTTGTATGTGAAACTTCTTCTTCTCATTTCATCTTTTGATCATCTCTTTTAATCTTCATAATTGATAGATGATATGTGATTAGTATGTTGTTAGATCATATTCTAGGGGTGGTTGATCTATTGATTGTTGAGTTTTAGCCATTTGATTTCAATTGAACATATATTGCTAAACTTGACCTATCTTGATATTGATTCTAGAAATACTTTTTGTTCTTGAGCTTGATTGTTGATTTCTAGGTTTTTGTCACATGTTCATGAACTAGGATTTTTTATTGTGCTATCTACCATTTAAATCTAGTTCTTATTTGGATTGAATATGTTGTGGATTTCAAGTGTTAACTTGTTTACTTGATTTCAAAGCTAGTTTTGTGATTTCTATTGAAAACTTGTTACTCTAGCTTTGATTGAAATGTTTAGGTTTCTAGATATTTTTGTGAATGACTTTGAATGTCTAATCTAGATTTCTAATCACATGTTCATAAGAATTAGCTACATTTTCTTGTGAGCTTGATTTGTGCAAATCTAATTCTTCATAGAGTGCGTTTGATCTACTTGCTCTATTTGCTTGTGTTTGCATCATTTGCATCACATAGATCATTGCCTTGTGAAAGGTTGAAGTCTCTTGCAAAGTGAGTGAAGCTTTGTCTTGTGCAAGAAGTCTTGGCTAGGAAAGTGTTCCGGATAGCCAAGCAAGAAGTCTTGATTAGAGTCAAGAGGACTCGGATAGTCAAGCAAGAAATCTTCCTAGAGACGTGAGCGTCTTGGATAGAAAGTTGCTTCCTAGAGGTGTAGGACACATCTTGGATGGGAAGTAGGCTTGGTAGTTCACTAGGCCCGAGGGTAGATTAGGAGGTGATAGCTTAAGCGGATATCATGTGTTGATAGCTTGAGTGTGTAAGTCCTTTTCATATAGTGGATTGCTTTGCCGATGGTTGTGGTATCAACCCGTGGATGTTTCCTCTTTGAGATTTTACCACGTAAAAATACTTGTGTCAAGTTTCGTTTTTATGTTTATTTATCTTCCAAATGTTTGTATTGATTGCATTACTTGTATATTGATTTTCACATGTGTTGATTAAATCAATTCAATTGTTAAGATTCATCAAGTGTGCTTTTAATTGTTGTATTCCGCATATTTTTTGTATATTGGAAGAATTTGGGCCTATACTTATTCACCACCCCCCCCCCCCCCCCCCCCCTCTAGGTATATATTACACTATATTGTTTAAGGGAATTTCAGAAAGGCTCCAGTTGGTCCTGGCTCAGTCAGTTGCCCTATTCTTCATCTTGAAAAACTCTCCAGCCGAGACCATCCCTCGTTGAAATTCTCTAAGAAGCAAAGCATCATAAGTTAGAGATCTTTTGAAACGATCGACAGCTTGTATCTCCAATTCCAACCTAGCTTCCTTCAATAGGGATTCAACAGTCAGGGCCTGGCGCTCCAAGTCTTCAATTCGACGCTCGTAGGACGACTTAACCTCTTCATCTTTCTGCTCGGCCTGGAGCATTGCCTCCTGAGTAAAAGATATCAGGTCCTTAAGAATTTTTACTTCGTCGGCAGCAAGAGAAGCTCTTTGCTCAGCTTCCATCTGACTTGCCAAGCACCGGTCCATGAACTCCTACTTCAATTTAATCTTCTCCTGGCAAGCCAACTTAATCCGAGCACAACCATCTTCACTCTCCTTCAACTGAGCCTCCAGGCACCTTATTCTATCTGCCTGAGCACTACCGGCCCGATGGGCTTCCGACATCTCAGCAACCATCTGCAACCAAACAATGAAGTAAAACAAAATAAAACAGCAGTAGTATAGTTAGAGAAAAATAAAGTAAGAGATTACTCACATAGGAAGCGCTGTTAAAGAAATTGTAGAGTCGATCCAACAAAGGCCGACTCTAAAGCGGCTCCAGTTATCCTCCCCAATATAAGCATGACCCAGAGACATAGCTCTCAGCATGGCTTGAGGGGTAGGTTCACCAGTCTGGCTCGACGGTCCCGAGCCACCAGCACCAGCACCAGCACCAGCATTAGGCAAAATAGGTGTTGATTCCGCCCGAGGGAAAGGACCGGTAAAGCCCTCAGTAGAAGTCTCCGCTTGACCCCGAGGAGGAGTTCTAATCACCGCTTCTTCGACCGCAGCGCCTGTTTCCTCGTCACCCGAGGATGAGTCAACATATGTGACCACCCGAGGAACCTTCGGAGCAGGACGGCCAGGCAAAAATGAAGCCTTCCTCTTTCCAGATTGCCTTCTACGGGTATTAAGATTGGCAGCAAGATCCTCTAACTCGGCCTCATTTCCAACCGTGGTCGGTGAAGAGACAGAAGTTGGCACTGCAGTGTTTGGAACCTTAACAGGTGCAGCGACACTAAAAGGCTCTACAATCCTCTCTTCACCTTGGGACATAACAGCTGCCTCGTCTACAGCAGAACCAAGCCCACTCCCACCAGCAGTTACCTCGTCTGCAGTAGAACCCCTCGGGTCACTTTGTTCATTGGGCGAACACACCTGCTCACCAGCATCATCAACAGGAAGGCCACTCGGCCTACTTGGCCCACCTCACTCATTTCGCTCGCCCATATCAAGATGAGTTTCCTCATGAGTATAATCAGGAACTCCACCTGTTTCCTCGTTAGAAGTCCCCTCGAAGAAACTATCATCTGATCCATCTAAAGAGGGAGCATTTCCTTCAGCATCCCTGCGAGCGGCTTCCTTACGACTTGCTTCCTAGATAGCCTTCAACCGATGAGTTTGAGCCTCGCAAACAACATCAGAGTTGCGCATTGCATGAACGAGAAATATTTGTAGTTAAGCCACCAACGCATAAAGAAAGCAACTGACTAAATAAAATAAAATAAAAAGTTATATATATATAGGCTAATAATAAAAGAATACTCACATCGTTTGCGAGCCGCTGATAACTGAGGGAAGAAACGAGCCTTTATCATCTTGTCCTTATCGAAAAGATAGGATCTTCCCCTCTTCTCCAAAGCCCGAACAGCTGCCTAAGCCAGATTCCTTAATTCCTCATCCGTGAAGACAAGGGGCGTTTGATTCCAAGACTTGGGAGAATAAAAATAGCGGGGTACGTTACGCGATACCCGGGTACTGTCAAGATCAAAGGTGACCGATTGACCCCACCGTCCACTAGCGAAGAACCAACTGTTCTTCCAATACTTGTTGGAGGAGGGGAACCCCCAAACAAAACCCTTCATCTTGTCATCCGTGGCCACTTCGACATTCCCAGTAACCTCCACCCCTCTCGGGATCCAATGGTCAAGTTTGCTGGATAAAAGAAAATATGTCCCAGACTGACTCAAATTGCCTCAGGGTGTAGAAATGTCTAATCTCATGAGGAGTTGGTGGGGACAAGTTCATCATATGCCACATATGCCACAACATATCAAGATCCTGTAGCTATTCGGGGCAAGCTGAGCTGGAGCAATCTTGGCTTCAGCTAAAAACAGAGCAATGAATGGCTGAAGAGGAAGCGTGACACCACAATTTAACATGGCCCCGTAAATTGCCACCATCCCAGGTGGAGGATTCCACGCAGCCATGTCCTCGGCTGGCTCCAATTATATAAGAGTGCTGTCCAGTTCAAACCTCACCATATATTGGCGAAATTCCTTAGTGCCAACCACGTTCGGTTCAGCGTCATAAGCACACGCCCGTTCAGCAGAAAACAGAATACAAGCTTTCTAATGTTCATCCTCCACATCATCTTCATTTATCGTGTGAACCCTAACCCTAGCATTCTGAGGGGCGTGTTTGCGCACTTGGTGTTTACTTTCGTGTTTCCCCATTCACTTCTAGGGGCGAGAATCACTGCTGCTGCGAGTAGAAACAGAAGAATCAGATGAAGAATCAAATGAAGGAAACTCGGAAGAACGAGGAGTATAAGAAGGAACTTCAAGAGCAAGCCCTGACACATCCGCATCCAAGAAATGGGGTTGGTCAGAGGGTTGATCCCTTAACAATTTATAAATGCGTGAAGCTTTAAAAGTATTATTAAGCTCGATGGCAGCCACCATAGCAACAAAAAGACGATACCTAGCGTCAGGATCCATGAAAACTAACCTTGAAGACGTCTAAAAGCTGTGAAAATCGAACGAACCACTGCGGGAGAGAAACCTCAAGCGAAAAGGTCTAGGAGCAGAGAATCTCAAGTTTCCGGGTAAAGTAAAATGAAGAGAAGCTAAAGATAAAAACCTAAATTCCTTTTTTTTTTTTTTTTTTTTTTTTTTTTTGGGTAAGAACAAAGAAAACGCTATCTCTCAGAGAAAAAAAAAAAGTGACCCAAGTTGTCCCCAACACCGGATTAAATAGGCGATGCACCCTTTTCAAAATTCGAAACCCTAGGTGGGACGCGTCAAAATAGCGGGAAATGGAAAGGCACGGAGATTGACGTGGGTGACGCACAAGGTGCAGAGAAGTCATGTCTCATAAAAACCATCTAGTGCACCCAATCACGAGAAGACAAGTGGTAGCAAAGGAACACTCTAAGTCGTCAGAAACCCAAAATGTTACCATCAATAGATCTTTGATTGAGGGATGAATCAAAGGTGTACGGAGGCAATTAAGACACGTCATTAATGATTCAAATTAATAAGGAAATTTAATGCCCACGTTTATGATGCATTTATAAAGGAAACGACAGAATTTGAACGAAGCAGATTTGGTTGAATAAAAGCCAAACGAAGGTTAAATACTTTCGCCGAGTAAACTACATCAAGTCCGCTCAGCTCAAGTATTTACGGGGGTATTGTTATAGGTAAATTTCATCATAGAGGACACGTCACCATAATGAGCAAACCAGCATAGCCACGTAGGCGGAAAGTCAAAAGATTCGTCAACCAAGGGAGCAGGTCCTCACATGAACAAGTTACTCGGTCCCAACAAAGGTGATATGAAGTAACACCGAATAGAACCGAGTAAGCCGGCTCGGGCAATGAAGCCTGCTCATCCCTACTCGGCACCAACAAAGGAAATTACATAAAAGCCTCTGTCCTTCCATCACAAAGCAAAACCAACGACGAGCAATCTCAAATTAACTACAACACTGTCACCAAGAATTCAACAAGGAAACAAACGGATCCTCTTATATTTAAGGGAAGTAGAATCCTAAGCGGATTCTGATTCAGAAGAATTAAAACACGTTACAAATATCAAATAGGAAAGCAAATCCTAGAAAGACTCTCTAGCAACCCGCAACTTGAGGGCCATGACACCAAACCCTAGCAGTACCTGGAAACCCTAATATCACCATGTATAAATACCCTTGCAAAAACACAATGAGGGGTATGTGAGAACTAGAAAGAGAGAGATCAGAGTGTGTATCGTTACAACAATTATAGTGGATTTGACTGAGTTGCTAAGGCAACAACCCGTGGATGTTTCTCCAATCACCGAAGTTTTACCACGTATTTCGCATCTTTCATTAATAACCATTATTACGTCCTTTATTTCATTCATATTTTCATGTTTTTTGCTAACCTACGTTGTTGACTGTGTAAGGTTCCCATTTGTTGATTGGCTCATTTCGTGGACAAACCACATGTTGGGGATTCTTTGTAAGGGTAGCTTAGATGTTGTTGTTATTGCTTAGGCCATTTGAAGACCTCACTATTGACAAGCACCAAAGGTAATACTCTAAGTGCTTACTTGTCTTGAAGAGATAGTTGCACACACTCACAACTCATGCATATGTTTTATCCTTGTATGTTGTGTGTCTTATTTGTGTGCTTTAATGCTCATTAACATCTCTTTTTGCATGTTAGGTTGATTGCATCTTGCATTGCCCATTGCCTTGTCATGCATAATTTTGGGATTCTTTCTTTGCAAAGGGCGTTGTTCAAAGCGCTCTACAAAGCGCTGTTGTGAACAGCGCCCATGAGACCTGATGCAAAAATACCATTTAAATGCATTAGGTCTGATGCATTTTGGATGGGCGCTGTACGAGCACTGTACGAGCGCTGTACAAAGCGTTGTTCGTACAGTGCCCCTCTGTTTTCCCGTGAGAACAGAGTAGGGGCGCTGTACAGGCGCTATACAAGGGGCGCTCTACGTACAGCGCCCAAGGCAAATATTGAGGCCAACTTATCAAAACGACCCCACTTTGATTTGGCCCCCTATATATATGCCACTTTGACTTTAGGTCAATTACAAGAGTTCATATTCAGATTTCATACTTAGGATATTTTTCAAAGAGAAGAAAAATTCCAAGAACTCATTTTTAATCACTCAAACACTTTTTCCATGATCATCAATCATCATCTAACATCATCTTAGATCATCTAGATGTCATCT
This sequence comes from Acer saccharum, assembly GCA_030490815.1. Lineage (NCBI taxonomy): Eukaryota > Viridiplantae > Streptophyta > Magnoliopsida > Sapindales > Sapindaceae > Acer > Acer saccharum. The sequence goes on from CM059874.1 coordinate 22,831,053, forward strand.
TGCATGGATTCTTCATCATACTTTGCTTGGTAAGTTTTTCACTAATATCTTACATATTTTGTGTCTTTTTTAACTAAGCAATCTCAATTAATTACTTGTATGTTATTTTATATATTTTGGATACAAGTTTGAGATTAGTATGATGTATGTTTGAGAAGTTGTATTGTGATAGCTAATTAGGTTTTATGCTTAATCTTGATTAGCTAAACTATTTGATTGAACATGTCATTTAGTTTGTGATATCTAGGATTGTTCTAATTGCATATTAATCATCTTAGATAAGTATATAGGGTTTCCCTTGCTCTATGTTGCATTTTGGATATTCACTTAGGGTTGTATTCTCTTTATAGAGAAAGTAAGTCTTGTGTGTAGCATCCGGGATTAGATTGCTTAGATCGCAAGCAAAATTGGACTAGGTTCACTCATACCGGGATTAGGTAGGTGTGTGATTACTTCCGGGATTAGGTTGTAATCGTTTGCACATTTAGTGGATTCGAGGTTCGAGTGTGGCTTACTTACATAGCCCGTGGTTTTTCCCGTGAGGGTTTCCACGTAAAAATCAAGTGTTGTTTTAATTTCCGCACCATATTACACTTGCTTGTTTATATTATCTTGAGGGCATTTTCGTAATTTTGACTAACACGAAAAATTGGGTAAAAAGCGTAAAATCTATTCACCCCCCCTCTAGATAGTTTTATACACACCGTGCTATATTTAGTTTCAGACTGATTGACCATCAAAAAATCACCGTCAACACGATCTTCTACAGAAGATGAGTATCGTGCTGTGGCATCTACTACCACAGAGACAGTTTGGTTACGATGATTACTGGTAGATATGGGTGTTTATTTTTCTGGATGCCACTCTATAGTATTATGATAACAAAAGTGCTATTCAGATTGCTCACAACCCAATCTTTCATAAGCGGACCAAGCACATCGAAATTAATTGTCATCTCACTTGTCACCACCTCAAGCATGGCACCATTACTCTACCTTTTGTTTCTTCTACCATGCATCACGTTTTTGATTTTTAGTTAGCAAACTTTCAATGCTTCTTGTAGCTGCATCTTGAGTTTGAGGGGGGATGTTAGAGTTATTTATGTTATTATATATATTGTTAGTAGTCATAAGTGAGGGCAACTTTATAATTTTACTATTGCTTTTATGTTGCCTTACTTTATGTGTATATATATCCTTTGTATTCTTAAGTTTAGGTGAACACTTGTATTCTTTTTGAAAGAAATACTCGAATAAACTAGGTGTGTACTAATATATTAATCTAGAGGGGGAGTTGAATAGATTTTAACTATTATTACCCAATTTTCGCATGCAAGTCAATTTTACGAAAATGGCCCTACTAGTCAAAAATACAAGCAAGTGTAATATAGTGCGGAATTTAAATAACACTTGATGTATACGTGGAAACCCAACCACTGGGAAAAACCACGGGCTGTATAGTGCGCCACACTCGAATCTCGAAATCCACTAATTGAAATAGAGTTTACAACCTATGTAGATCTCGTCTAACACTCCGGTCAATAACCCCCCACTTCTACCACGCGGGCCTTTAAAAGTGGTTCTAGTCCAATTGCTTGAGGCCTAAGCAATCTTAGCCTCAAGACTTAATTCTCTATGAAGAGATTATGCAACCTATGTGAATATGTATGAATATTCAAATAACAAACAAGGCTAGGGAACCTTAGATGCTTATCTAGGATGATGATATAATCAATTAAATCAATCCTAAATATCAAGAGCTAAATGACATGTCAAATAGCTTAGCTAATCAAGATTAAGCAAAAACCTAATTAGCTATCACAATACAACACTCAATCAATTCTCTTTTCTTGTATTTAGCATATGATCTAAAACATACAAGTAATTTAAAAGAGATGGCTTGATAGTAAAAATACTAAAATAAGATGAAGTTAATCAAAATCTTACCAAGCAACTTATGATGATGTAAACCCATGCATGGATGCATTCTATATAGACATAGAAGATGCAATATGAAATTTGATGCAAAAAGGATTTGATTTGAGTGGTTAAAGGTGAGTTCTTGATTTGATTTTCTCTCAAATCTCTCTTTCTCTCTCAAGAATATGGAGCCTCTCTCTCTAGGGTTTGATTTTATGGCACAACCCTCAAAATGATGAGAAAGATATGTATTTATAATGCCCAAGTGAAACTATGTCATTTTGGAATAAATGGAAAAAATATAAGCATTTTCGCGGTACTTGCGTCAGTGTAGCGACTCAAGATTCGAGCACTTTGAAACATGACCAAACGACATCGAAACCTTTTGTATTATATATCTTTGGAAAGGTATGGATGTCTACTTTCTACTTGTTTTTAAAGAATTATATTTTGATATCTGTAGAAAAAGTTATGGTCAATTGAGTGACCAAAGGTCAGAAACGGACAACAACAGAGTTGCCCTATTTTTGTTGTAACTTTGGAGATATTAAAACCAATCCAAACGGTCATGAAATATTACGAATAATATACCATTGGAAAGGTATGGGTGTCTAGTTTGTCTAAAATTTTACAAAACTCAATTTCAATCTTTTTATAAAAAGTTATGGTCACACGACCATACAAAGGTCAGTTTTGAAAAACATTTAAAACATTGAAATCTAATCTTTTGAAACTAGACACTTTACTCCAAACAACCAAACCAAAACTACCACTTATCCAAGAGAAGAATGAGACCTTCTCAAGTGGTCAACTATCGCGCTAAGACATGCACACCATCGTGCAAGCGCGGACGTTTCCGATCACACAAACGGAAACGAATTACACCACACTTAAGACTAATCATGAAGTGCAAGTGTGGAATGTGACATGTGAAGAGAATGCACACAAATGCTAGTATGCTAAGTTTGTATGTGCAATCTAAGTCTCTTCAAAGAAAACTAAGCACTAGAGATTATACATTTGGCGTGCTTGTCTCTTGAGGTCTTGAAAAGGGCATTGAACATGAACACCAATACCTAAGCTACCCTTACAATAAACCCCAATTGTGGTTTGTCCACGAAATGAGCCAATCAACAAATGGGAATCCTTACACTTTTATATATGAAAAGTAACCCTAGCCACCACTTCGTTCTCTCTTCTCTTTGAAACTTTGATTTTGCATTGAATATTTCACAATATTTACATATAATAAGGACTTTAGATTTCTGATTGAATTGGGTAATTTTCCTTAGAAAGTTGACATACTAACATCTAAATATGAAAGTTGTGTGAGATTACCGATTGATGTAGGAATTGACGCCATGGATCAGTTGCAATATGTCATACTTAAATACGACAAAGACTTTAGATTTCCAATTGAATCAAGTAATTTTCCTATAAATAATTGAGAGGACTGCTCCAGTTATCCTTTCGAGAAGTGCCTGTCGATTGGGGGTTCCAACTTAAATCAAGTGTGTGTAGGTTTGATAGGTAGAAGGTGTTTTCTGGGAAGCTCCCTTGAAATTGACACCCATAAAGACTCAACAATGTCAAAGAAGAAGATAGATTTGTTAAGTAACCAGGTACTATAGTAGACATGGTTACAGAATCAAGATTAATTTCTTCCAACTCTATCAGATTTTGGACTATCCCTTCCATAACCGGTGTTTCGAGTGTCAAATAATTAGTAAAAAATAGTCTAAGTACAATGAGATCAAGTGAAATTAATTAAGACAAATAGGAGATTTCTAACGGAACTTGACTAGAAAAGTTAGAGTTCGAGAGGTTAAGGTGTGTCAAACTTGGGAATTTGAATAGATGAGAAATGGATAGATGATTATTAACAAGAGTTTACTTTGAATAGATGATAAATGAAGAGTCTTGTAGAGTTGCAATCAAAGCAGTAGTAATACATCAATAAGACTTTTTATACATTCCAGATAGCAAATAGCTAGGTGGTGCCAAAGCAATTACAAGTAGTTGATCGAGATTCTTCAAATACTATGAAATACATAAGATCTCAATCAGATAAATTTTCTTAACTCAAAAGCTTTTGTTATTATGAAATACATAAGATAGATCGTAACAATTCCCGACTTGAAAATTATACACTAGAAACAAAAGGATATCCTGCTCAAACATGAAAAAGATTATATATTTCGTCAATAAGCATCTTCTTGGCACCTGGATACAACCATCCATCTCAATCGGCTCTTTCAAATCTATAAAGAGAAAATGAAAGTTTTTTATTTACTAGAATATGGATATACGAAATGAACAAACCATGTGCAATTAAAACTATAAGCTTAAAAACTTACTAAACATAGAGAACATGCATCAATGTGACAAAACACAAATGAACAAGAAAACACAAAATTTTCTTATTTAACAAATATTATAGCATTTACCTTACTGAGAGAATGACTTGCATTACTAATTTCTTCTTCTACGTATTTCGGTTAGCTTTATTATCTTTCTTTCAACCATACCCACAAACCACCATGGCTTTCTTATTGAGAATACAATATACCCCATCGACAGGCAATCACAAGTCCACTTCCATAACCCATCATAATGATTTTCCAATCAAACCAGCTCCAAGTATCATCTTCTTCCTTGAATATTGTTGTCTCTGATTTGGGTGGTCCATCATTGCTACATTTTTTTGACAATGGCAATCCACACAACCTCGTGTTATTAATATAGCTGTTATTTTCAAATGTATTGAATTGTTTCCCTTGAGGTATAGGCCCTATAAGTTGGTTGTATGAGAGGTTCAAAACCGAAAGAGATGTTAGACTTGTCAATTGTGTGGGAATCTTCCCCTCAAGCCCATTTAAGAGAGGTCTAATGATTCCAACTCTTCAAATTTTCCGAGAATACTGGAATATTACCTATTAGATGGTTAAGAGAAAAGTTGAGACCTTTGAGAGAATTCAGTTTTCCAACTTCTTTTGGAATTCGACCTTGAAACATGTTACTTGACAAATCCAAAATAGTGAAAATGGTTAGAATTCTTTGCATTTCGATTTCAACTCCTTTCATTATCACAATCATAGAATCTTGATAATAGCCATTTCCCATATAGTGGAAACGGTGGGAAATGTCACCTTTTTGACCGGGTTTTGTAATAAAGTCACAACTTTAACAACTTAAGTTTAAAAGGCACTAAAGTAAGTGATTTCTAAAAATGCCCTTACTTTACACATTCTCTTACTTAGAATTTTTCTGAGATTTTATTCTTTCATCTTCTCTCATAGAGGTCTATTTAACAGACCTCTAATAGAGATTGAACATTATAACATTATCAATGCATCTTCATTGGATAATTAGTTTAATGGCACTACACAGATGCATTCGGGGGTCGAGCTAACCGGTCAACTTGCGGGGGGGTAGGGGGCAACGCCCCAGAGCTTTTTTTTAAAATTTAAAACCCAAATTGGGTTCCTTTTCATTTGTTCTCCTAGTCTTTTGTAAACCTTAAGCTGGTTGTGTGAATTTTGAATCTAATTGAAAAGGCTCATAAACTAATTGAAAAGGCTCGGAGAACAAATGAAAAGTCTAGGAGACTAATTGAAAAGGCTTGAGCCTTTTCATTTAGTCTCCGAAACTTTTCAATTAGTCTCCTAGCCTTTTCAATTGTTCTCCGAGCCTTTTCATTTGTTCTTCGAGCCTTTTCAACAATCTTTTTTTTTTTTGTTATTCTCCGAGCCTTTTTTTTTTTTGTTCTCCGAGCCTTTTCAATTGTTCTCCGAGCCTTTTAATGATCTGTCCAAGCCTTTCTAAGCTCTGTCCAAGACTTTTCTGAGCGTTTTTAACAATCATTTTTTTCTTCACACAATCAGCTTAAGGTTTACAAAAGAGGGTTTTAAATTGAAAAAAAAAAAAAAAAAAAAAAAAAAAAGAAGCAACTAACAAGAGGGTTTGTAGGCTCGGACATAAAAAAAAAAGTCGCTATTGTGTTTGGTTATGGTTGTCGACGGCGATGTACGCGTGTTCATGGTCCATCAGTGTCCATTGATAAGGGATTTTGAAGGAAAAAAAAAAAAAAAAAAAAAAAAAAAAAAAACCAAAATGATGAAGAAGGTTACTGTGGGGGACATTTTTGTCCATTCACCATAATAGGTGCATTTTAAACTTAAGTTATTAAAGTTGTGACTTTCTTACAAAACCCGGTCCAAATAGTGATAAAAAAAAAATTTAAGCCCTTCCCATATATCCCATTTCCTTACAATTCAATTTCCTGCTCATCATAGCTTGAAGATTCTAGAAAATTCTTATTGGCAAAGGACCGGTGAATCCATTCTTAAAGAGGTCAAGAATTCACAACTTAGAGAAAGGAAGTCTTGTTTTGAAATTGCCAAGAGGACCTTGGAATCTGTTAGATCACAAGATAAGAACTTATAGTTGAGGAAGAGTTGCTAACCAATGGGGAAAGGTATCATTAATCATGTTATTCCCAACATCTAGCACTTCCAAATTACCACAGTTGACCAAAGAAGGTGGTAATGGTCCCTCCATTTGATTACCACTAAGATTCAGAGTTGTCAACTGACTACCATCTGCAAATGTTTGAGGGATTGTGCCATGGAAGTTGTTCGCCCTCAAATCCAAAACAAAGAAAGTCACAGAGTTTCCTAGACATTGTAGAACCATTCCATGCAAGATATTATTAGAAAAGTCAAGATATTTAAAGGAGCTCAATTTGCAAAATGATGATGGGATCATTCCTGTCAATTTGTTGTGTGAAACTGAAAATAACCGCATCGAAGGTGGTAAAGCTGGAAGCGGTCCTTGAAGCAAGTTGTAACGAATGTCAAGATATTGCAGATGCATCCAAGGAAGCCATTCTAAGTGTAAGGTTGATAATTAGTGTTGGCATTAATTCCATATCAAAACGTGTTTATCTTGTAATGTTTAGTGGTTAGTAATTGAAGAATTTTGAAGACGAAGGACGTCTCAACCACAACTCATTCAAGAAGCCGGTTTTTAAGAGATTCGGGCATTATTGGTCGACAAAGGTATTCAAGGACCTCTTATCTCTTACAAGGCTAGGCACACACTCACACATATCATACTTGTGTGTTCCTTCATGATTTAATTTCATTTACATATCACTTTCACACACTTGGCAAAATATGCTCATGCATTCATATTAAGTTAATAAACTTTGTGTTTTGCATTTTCTAGGACTATGTCCGGAAACTAGCATATGTGTGTGTCTTTGTGTTTGTATGTTTCCGTATTTTGTGTTTAGAACTTGAACATGTTCTTATTTAATGCCTTATTGAGTTCCGGTCATTTCGGTTACTCATTCATAAGGTTTCGAGTCCAAACAAATTGACTATGCTACTTTTTGTTCTCTTTCGTTGAGTTGACTTCATCAATGATTTCCGAGATGATTTCTCAACCGTTTTTCAAAGTTGTATAGTCTTCGTCGTGCGTGAGAGAGTCATGGTTCATAATCCGAAAATAGATTCGAAATCGTAGTTCGGATGCCCAAGATACAGGCCGAAGAACCAAGGGAGCGCGCGAGAGGATAGCCCAGGCCGTGGGCCACTTGGGCTGGCCGTTGGTGAGGCTGTGGGCCCCACGGCCTGGAGCACTCTCTGCTCCCGTGTGGGCCACACGCCCCCCACGGCCAGGGGGTGATGTGGTACGTGATTGGCTCCCTTGGCCCTTCTCTCTCCTCCTATTTCTTCCCTCTCTCTCTCCATTTTGAAATCTAAGAAGAAAAGTTTCAGCTTTCCCGCAATAGAGTTCTCTCCAATTTTCAGATTTTCAAAACACCATATCTTCCTCATCCGGAGTCGGATTTGAGTGATTCAAGTTGGAGAGTATTCATATTTGAGTCCTCTAACATCTCCAAGTGGTTTAGTGGCTGTTTGATCGTGATTTCCAGTGGTTGAACACTGATTTCCGAACCAGCTGCAGAATCCGAGGTAATGGTCTCAACTTTGGGATTTCTTGCTTTTCGACCTTCCATTTGCTTGGGGTTTCTTCTTCTATATCTATGTTAATGTTTGGTAAAAGCTATTGAGAAAGATAGCTTGATTATCATTCTAATTGAAAGTCAATTTGTGGACTAATGTTGACTAGATTCTATGATTCTAGGTTTTACATATGTTTGTGAGTTGTATTGTGATTAGATGGCATCTTAGGTTGTTTGGAACTTAATTGAATTAATTTTGTGTTAAAATGACCTTGAGATTTGATTTGATCTTTTGATTGATAAAATCTAGGATTTGTGTATTTGTTTGTGATTTAGAGAATATAGGTTTTGATTGATGTAAATCTCAAAACCTTGCTCTATATTTTTTACTAGTATATTGATTGATTTTAATCTCATATATCTAGCATTTAATTGTATATTGATAACATCTTGAATTTGTACTTCATGAACATATTGTGATTCAAGTGTTGTGTGTGTGAATGAGACTTTGAATGTATGTGTTAGGTGTTTCACATGCTTAGGTTTCTATTCATGTATTTTGCATCTAGACTTGGTTACTTGTGATATCACATGTTTAGGTCTATTTGTGCCATAGAATGTATTGATCACATGTTCTATGTTGTATTGAATGTTTGCATCATTTGCATTCACATGATCACACTAGGAAGTCCTTGTAAAAGGCATGAAGTCTTGGTTAGAGTCGGGGTGACTCGGATAGCCAAGCAAGAAGTCTTGCCTAGAGTCGGGATGACTCGGATAGGTAAGCAAGGAGTCATGGCTAGAGTCGGGAGGACTCGGATAGTCATGCATGGGAGGCTCCCTAGAGGCAAGAGTGCCTTGGATAGGGAGTTGGCTATTGTATTGGTAGGCCTAGGCGTATGGTTAGACATAGACTCTGATAGAGCGGGGTACACGGGAGGTGTATGCACTCTTGAGGAATTTCTAATCTACCATCGATGTTGGTTGTGTGTGGTGTCCAATATATGGTGGTTTCGCATCATTGAGGGATTTCACACTTTCCAATAGGGTTGGGTAGGCTTAGACTTCACTAGGTTGGGTGAGCTAAAGATTGGTCACTTTGTGAATGTTTTATGTTTACTTTCCAATAATATAGTACCCAATGGTTGTAGTTCAACCCGTGGATGTTTCCTCCTTTGAGGTTTTACCACGTTAAAAAATCTCATGTGTCAATTCTTTCTATCTCTCTTTTATATATGTTTATGTGTATGTTTTAATCTTGTGGTACAATATTCACTTATGATATATTTGGAAGCAAGATTGTGTAAAGTGTGATTTGTAATCAATATTCATTTTGATCATTTTTGTATATACAATTCATTTGTGTAAATATATTTCTCTTATTCTTTGATTCTTTTGTATAGATATATCTAGATTGATATTTGTATATACATTGAACATTAATATTAATACATGTATCTTTTGTTTTGGTTTTAATATATTTCCTTCATTAACAAGTTGTAGTAGTTTTACTTAGTGTACTTACATTGTAATATTCAAAATACAACTTGTGGAATTTGATCTTAATTGAATATCTTGTATATGAGATACATTGTTTGTTGATATATGTTTTGTAGACTAAGGGTGGTGAATTGAGCATACATGTATTAATTGTTTTCTCATAACAATCATGTTTAAGGTTAATTTGTATGCTCACCAAGGTTTTGACATAAGTCACGAAAGAGTTTTTAAAACTAGTGCGTCAACCTATTCACCCCCCCTCTAGGTTGTTTAGTATAACCTTGTAGGTATTTTCAAGTATATATACTTAGTAAAATAGAAACAAATTGGGCTTTTTTTTTTTGTAAACAAGGGTATTTTAGACAATGTAACTTACACTTAGTTAAAAATAATAACTTAAACATTTTAGATTAAAAACAATAATCCATTATGTGGTTAGGTTATTTTTTTTACAATTTTCACTAATTTTTACCACAATTAAGTTGCTTATGTATCTTCTTGGGGTTTAGAGGAATCAAAGACCACGTAATTCTCTTACCTTTTATTGTCGGTTTGGGGATGTGAGTAATAAATTGGGATCGTAACTAATCGCTGTCATCCGTTCTAGTGGTAGGTGTATGGTCATCGTCAAAGAAACCATAGAGTGCTTCTTGATCCAATTTCTTGTTGTTTGTTTTGCGCCTTTGTCCAATCATCAACACAAACTTGGACTTGAATTGATTCCGTACTCAAAAGCGAATGTATTTGGTCAAGAATATTTCCACCAGCGCTGAACTCCACAGCCACGGTAGAAAATGGTGTTGTAAGAATTTGTTTGGCTATAATATCCAGGATTGGAAAGTACTTTTCATGGTCCATCCACCAATGTAGGATATCAAAAATTTTAAAATCACCATCTCCCATAAACTCAAAAGAGGTACTTAGATAAGTTTCAACCTCGAAATGTGAGGTCGAGCTTGATGAAGAAGTAATTTTTTGGTTTTTGGGGGGATAACAGTTGATACATTAACCCCATTAATCCGAAGGATGGAGTATGAGATACAATTTGAGTTTGTGGAACATCAATGTTCAGTGATAAACCATAAACTCTAAGATATTCATCATATAACTCATAAAATAATGTCTTAATTTTAGAACAAGAACTAGTAATAACAAAATCTATTTCTAAACATTGATAATAAAGAGATAAATATTCAAACAAATTTTCTAATTTACAATGTAGATCAAAACACAATGCAATCAAATAAATAGTTGGAAAGTCTTTATAATAGTTCAACCATTTTTTTTTTTTTTTCATAGCATCAATGTAGTCCTTTAATTGTATATTAGATGTACACTCAAAAAATGCACCAATAATATTAATACTGTCAATAATAAATAAGTTAGTATTAGGATAATAAATACCAGAAAAATTGTTAGTAGAATTATTAAAGACTTTTAACAAACCATAATTTTTTGTACAAACATCTCAATGGTGTGCATAAAGATTAATATCACTAATATTATATTGTATAAAAGTAACTAATAAATCCCTATAATCATAACTTTCAGCAATCAATTTATAAGTAGAATTTCAACGTGTTGGAACATCACGAGGAAATCTAATGGCACACCTACCATGTTGTTTACAAAATTTTACCCATGCTTTCATTACAGAAGAATGTTTCGATAAATAATAGAAGACATCTCTAATAGGTTTAATAAAAGTTTGAAGAATTTGTAATCCATTTTGAACACATAAATTTAAAACGTAGCATGCACATCTTTGATGAAAAATTTTACCACCAAAATAAGATTTGCATAAATCAATTAAAGAAGGAATGACTGTGGTATTGTTGGAAGCATTATCAAAATTGTAAATAACTAAATACTCGAGGCGTGTTATCAATTATATTAATCTAGAGGGGGGTTGAATAGATTTTAGCTATTATTACCCAATTTTCGCATACAAGTCAATATTACGAAAATGACCCTACTAGTCAAAAATACAAGCAAGTGTAATATAGTGCGGAATTAAAAATGACACTTGATGTATACGTGGAAACCCAACCACTGGGAAAAACCACGGGCTGTATAGTGCGCCACACTCGGAACTCGAAATCACTAATTGAAATGAAGTTTACAACCTATGTAGACCTCGTCTAACAATCCGGTCTGTAACCCCTCACTTCTACCCAGCGGGCCTTTATTAGCAACCCTGTTCCAATTTGCTTGAGGCCTAAGCACTCTTAGCCTCAAGTCTTAATTCTCTAAGAAGAGATTATGCAACCTATGTGAATATGTATGAATATTCAAATACAAACAAGGCTAGGGAACCTTAGATGCTTATCTAGGATGATGATATAATCAATTAAAATCAATCCTAGATATCAAGTGCTAAATGAGATGTCATAATAGCTTAGATAAACATAGATTATAAAACCTAGATATCTATCACAATACAACACTCAATCAATTCATCACAATTAATTCTCTAATCTTGTATTTATCATATGATCAAAACATACAAGTAAAATAAAGAGAATAGCTTGATAATAAAAATAATCAAAAAGATGAACTTAATCAAAATCTTACCAAGCAAGTTGTGATGATGCAAATCCAATCATGGATGCATTCTATATAGTAATAGAAGATGCAATATGAAATATGATGCAAAAGGGATTTGATTTGAGTGGTTAAAGGAGAGTTCTTGATTTGATTTTCTCTCAAATCTCTCTTTCTCTCTCAAGAATATGGAGCCTCTCTCTTTAGGGTTTGATTTTGTGGCATAGCCCTCAAAATGATGAGAAAGATATGTATTTATAATGCCCAAGTGAAACTATGTCGTTTTGGAAGAAATGGAAAAATGATGGGCATTTTCGCGGTACTCGCGTCAGTGCAGCGACTCAAGATTCGAGAGCTTCGAAACATGACCAAACGATATCGAAACCTTTCATATGATATATCGTTGGAAAGGTATGGATATTTACTTTCTACTCGTTTTTATAGAATGACATTTAGATATCTGTAGAAAAAGTTATGGTCAATTGAGTGACCAAAGGTCAGAAACGGACAACAACAGAGTTGCCCTGTTTTGGTTGTAACTTTGGAGATTTTAAAACCAATCCAAATGGTCATGAAATATTACGAATAATATACCGTTGGAAAGGTATGGGTGTCTAGTTTGTATAGAAATTTTCAAAACTCATTTTGAAGCTTTGTATAAAAAGTTATGGTCACAAGACCATGCAAAGGTCAGTTTTGAAAAACATTTAAAACATTGAAATCTAATCTTTTGAAACTAGACACTTTACTCCAAACAATCAAATCAAAACTACCACTTATCCAAGAGAAGAATGAGACCTTCTCAAGTGGTCAACCATCGCGCTAAGACATGCACACCATCGTGCAAGCGCGGACGTTTCCGATCACACAAACGGAAACGAATTACACCACACTTAAGACTAATAATGAAGTGCAAGTGTGGGAAGTGAATGCATCCTAATGCCTAAACATGTCATGGCATTTCAATGAACAAGATGCAATCAAAATAAAACATGCAAGAAGAGATGTTCAAGAACATGCATGCACACATATAAAACACACAACATACAAGAATAAGATTTATACATGAGATGTGAGTGTGTGTGTGCAACTAATCTCTTCAAAGCAAATTAAGCACATAGAAATTTACCTTTGGTGCTTATCAACCTTGAGGACATGAGAGGGTCTTGAGCTTGAATATCAATCACTTAATCTACCCTTACATATAATCCCCAACACGTGGTTTATCCACGAAATAAGCCAATTAAAATATGGGAATCCTTACAAAAATCAATTACAAAAATTTTGTTTTCAATTCTATATTCATCAAAAATAATTTTAAGCTATCTAAAAATATAAGCATCAGTATGTGCATCATCAAAAACTCTAAGTGCAAGAATTCTATTTTGTATAGTTCAAGCATTATCCATATAATGGCAACTGACACCCAAATATGAATGCATTTGTCAATGGTCACTCCATATGTTGGCACATACGGAAACACAACCTTTATATTTATCAAAAAAAATTTTTTTGCAAATTTCCTTTTTATCTTCTATAAATGTTATGCACGTGTGAGAGTGGTTCTAGGAACACGACATGCATCCGGATTTAATGCTTGTTGACAATAATTAACAAAACCCACTTTTTCACCAAAACTAAATGGTAAGTGTTCTACTACAACCATTCTAGCTAATTATTCTCTATTTTTTTCATTACTATATTTAAATAATTTATGGTTAGGGGTAGCATACCTAGAAATTTGGGTTTGTGAACTTGATCTGGCATGTTCGGCTGCATGGTGGTTCGTTATATGCTTCCGAAATGTGTTGTATCCTCCAAATTTACTCCTCTTAAATTCTTTTTTACAGTAATTGCAAGCCGCTACAATGCTTCCATCTACTTTCATAATTTTCTTCATATAGAGTACGAAGAGATCAAATTTGGGCTACTTCTCTAACTTCTCTTTAGTAGATGGTACAAAATCTAGAGGGGGATCGGGTATATTTTAAGATTGGCTTGTGAAATTGGTGGTGGCATTGGGTTCGGAAATTATTAGAGGGGGATTAGGAGAGTTTAGGGAGTCAAGATATGCTTAATGTTGTAGAAACTCATGATAAATGGTGTCATCATAACCAACATTGTCCGGCCCTTACCTTTGTTGGAATGCCTTGAACCGTCTCCACTTCAACTTGCCATTGAAAAAAATGAATTGTAAAATTTCTTGAAAAAAATGTAAAAAAAAAAAAATGGATGGAAATAAATTTGAAAAAATTATTGGAAATGAATTTAAAATGAGTAAAAATAAATATAATTGCAAATAAAATAAATTTAAATAATTGAGTAATTGAGAGAGAATTAGAGAATTGAGACTTGAGAGAGAATTGGAGTGGGGAGAATTGAGGGGGGGGGGTGGGGTGTGTGGTGTATTTATAGAAAATAAAGAAAATAATTTATTGTTTTTAAAAAAAAAAAATAAAAAAAAAATAAAAATAAATAAAAAAAAAGAAGGTGCATTTGGCCCAACGGCTCCCATTGTTTAAAAAAAAAAAATTAAAAATATATTAAATAGTGGAACCATTGGTTCCAATCTAGTTTTTACAAAAAAAGAACCAGAACCGGAAACTTAAGGGTTTCAATTCCCAGTCGAGTTTTTAAGGTGGCGGTTCCAGTTTGGTTCTACGGTTGAAACCGAACCGCGGTCATGTCTTCTCCTGTGTTTCTAGGGTTTCAAAAGCTAGCTTAGAATCAACTCATTCTTGAAATGCAGCAAATTCTAAGGAGAAAGACAAAGAAGATAGTTTCTAGTTTCTGTAACCTACAAATTAATACAAAAGAAGTATAAGTTTTAAAAATAAAAAATTAAAAAAAAAAACTATGACAAACGGCTGTTGTCGTCATCGTCTAATTAAATGATACAAGATGGTGTGAAAGGAGTGATCTTTTTGGGAGTTTCGGGTAAAATTATTAAACGAACCCATAAGTAAAAAAAAGCCCATTTCAAAACGGATCATACCTACAATCCACCGTACAATTAAAAATACTTCAGTAGCAGCTCTATAAAATCTATAAATTAAAAAAGGAAAGTGGATTTTTGATTCAATAAATAATCACAATCTCAAGTGCAAAATTTGAAAGATTGGAGCATTTTCCTTATTGAGAGAATGACTTGCATTTGCTAATTTCTTTCTTCTTCTTCTGTGGGCCCATTGGGGCAGGGAGGATCCCCCACCCTCGCCCCCAAACCCCATTTGGGGAAATGGGGATGGGGTGTTTGGGGAAATGGGGAGGTTTTCCCGCCCCCGCCCCCATCCCCCAAATTCTCCATTTTCCCATTTCTAATCTCAGTATTTTTCAATCTGAAATTTGAAATTCAGAATTTGTCCATCACAATCTTTCAATTCACGTTGTTTCAATATTAAATCCAATAAATAATAAAAAAATATTCAGTCTATTTAACCGGTTTAATTTAATCCAAAATTAATACAAATACTTATAGTAATATAGATGAGTTAATGGGTTACTTTCTTAACGGTGGTATGTGAGTGGCTGTAAGTTAGAGTTAAAAAAAAATTCAAAAATAAAATTATATATATTGGGGAAATGGGGTCCCAACCCACCCCACCCCCATTTAGGAAATGGGGAAATGGAGAAATGGGGACGGTGATAGGTTCCCCCACCCCCACCCCATTTAGGATTTGGGGGCAAACTTTGCCCCTAGATAGGAGTGGGGGCCCATGGGGAAAATGCCCATCCATATTCCTAATATAGTTATCAATTCATTTTTGTGGGGAGTTTTCTTCCGGTTAGTAGAGTAGTTATCCGGCTCGCACATGTATCGTTTGATCTTCGCAGGTCCTGGCAACCCTTTGTAATAGTTGTAATTGTAATACTTAACCAAAAAAAAATGTTTTCGTTGTCCACAAGTCTTGTGTTATTAGAGTGGGGAGAAAGGTGCCAGATAATGATGAATAGGCGGAAGCCTTTAGATGTAAAAAAAGAAGATTCCTATCTCTTATCTTGGTCTTCCGTTGGGAACCAACAAAAGATCCAAAGCAGCGTGGAATCCTATTTTAACTCACATTAGGAATAGGCTAGCACCGTGGAAAAGGGAATTCTTAAGCAAAGGGGGTAGGCTTGTTCTCATCAAGGCGATTCTGGCGAACCTACCAACTTACATGATGACAGTTTTTGAGATGCCGATTGGGGTTGCCTATGAAATTGAAAAACTACAAAGATCTTTTTTTTTTTTTTTTTTTTTTTCCGGGGGTGTGGTGGGTGAGATGAAAGAGTCAAGAGAAAATGCCATGCTGTGAGTTGGGAGTCCTTGCGTAAAAGCAAAAGAAATGGCGGGTTGGGGTTGGGAGAATGATGGAGAAAAACAAAAGTTTAATTGCCAAATGGATTTGGAGGTTTGGGGTGGAGACAAACTCTTTGTGGAGGAGAGTCATTTGTGCGAAGTATGGAGTTGAAACCTCAACTCGTCTTTGGAATTGGAGGAGTGGGAGGATGGAATCCCCTTTTATTCAAACCATCGGAAATCTCTTTGCACCTGGTTCTAATACTGTTAAAATCATAAAGGAAGGTCTTCTTGTTTCGGTGGGCAATGGAAAAAGGGCAAGGTTTTGGCATGATCCTTGTGGGTTAGAGATTCCTATCAAAGATATGTGTCCAAGACTATTTGTGCTGGCTGAAAATAAAGATGGCAAAGTTGAAGACCATGGAAGATGGGACGACACTAATTGGGTTTGGGAGATCAAATTCAGAAGACCTCTGTTTGACTGGGAGAAAGTCCAATGTGAATTCCTTCACATTATCCTGGACTGCATGCAGATTCACACCTCTAAGTCTGATTCGATTGTTTGGGCATTGAATAAGGATGGGATTTTTTCTGTGAAGTCTTTTCATCATAGTTTGGAAGATTTAGTTGCGGAGGCTAATCCAGACCACTCTTTCATTTGGCAAGGAGTGTGCCCTCCTAAGGTGGAAACTTTCGTTTGGCAGTTATTGAAGGAAAGAGTGATGGTCCGTCAAGTTTTGAAAAGATTTGGCATTGTCTCAGGGGCAGCCTTGGAGTGTCCTCTATGCAACTTAGAAGAAGAATCTATTAATCATTTATTTCTCCACTGTTCTTGGACTAAAGAGGTTTGGTTAAAATGCATGAAGTGGTGGGATGTTAATTTTTGTGCAAACTTCTCTTTTATTGATTGGGCTCGTGGGTGGCCAGGATTGTGTCCTAAGTATGACAGCAGTAAAGCGTGGAATTCCTTATTTTTTGCGATTGTTTGGACTGTTTGGGAGGTAAGAAATCACTTGGTTTTCAGAGGTAAGGCTGCTTCTATTTCTCTCACTGTCGACATGGTGGGTTTCAGGGTTGCCTGGTGGTTTAAGTACTTGGGTAAGAAGAATTGTTCCGATCCAATAACTCTAATGATGCTGAATATTCAAACCAGCTGCACTTCCTTTAACAAGTCGGCCATTAAGACCTTTTCCAAGTTCTAGTAGCGCCCTCCCCCCCGTTTGCTTTCAAATTCAACATGGATGGTTCTTCAAGAGGGAACCCCGGAAATGCTGGCATCGATGGGGCTTTATGTGATTGTAATGGTAAGATCTTGGGGCTGTTCTCTCTTCACATTGGTGTTACAGATGCTATTTCTGCAGAAGTTCAAGCCATTCTTAAGGCATGCGAGCTGTGTGTTTTAACGTTAGAATTAATAATGAAAACCATTGTCATTGTGAGTGATTCAAAAATGGCGGTCTCTTGTGTGGATGGAAAAGGTAGCATCAACGTGGTTTGTGATCAAGCCATTAGCGAGATTCAAAGGTTGTTGGGAATGTTAGGCAACACTTCAGTTGTGTTTAATCCAAGGTCTTCAAACAAGTTGGCGGACAATTTAGCTAAGAAAGGTTCGGGGAGGCAAGGGGATATTCAGGTGTGGGAGTTTTGTTAGTTTTAGGCTGTTGGATGTCTTTTGTTGGTCTTTTGTTGCTCTGTTTTTCTTGTTGGTTTCTTGGTCTTGGCCCTGTCTTGCTCTGCTGTTGTTGAGCGTTGGTCTTTGTTGGGTGCCTTTGGCTTTGTTTTTGTGCTTCTTGTGGTTCTCTTGTGGTTCTTTCTAGCTTGTGCCTTTTAATAAATTCCGGCTATTCACAAAAAAAAAAAAAAAAAAAAGTCCTACAAGCTGGTTGTATGGTAGGTTCACAATTCAAAGAGAGATAAGATTTGTCAATTGCATGGGAATTTCTCCTTCAAGCTTGTGTGAAGAGAGGTCTTGTGATTCCAGCTACATCAAATTTTCCAATGATACCAAAATAAAACCTATTAGATTGTTACGAAGAAAGTTGAGAACTATGAGAAAACTCAACTTTCCAACTACTTCTGGAATTCATCCTCGAAACTTGTTGCATGACAAATAATAGTATTGAAAAGTTTAAAACTTATTGCATGTTTGAATAGAAAAATATTTGGAAGTGTTGTAATTTTATGGCTTCCCCACCAAGCCTCAATTGTTGGCTTCCACACCAAGCCTCTATTGTTGGCTTCATTACTAAGCTACTAATTGCCTATATATATGGCTTTCATTGTAAGTTGGTTGGTTGTTCAGCTGATGCTTATATACAAAAACAATGTCTCTTGTGTCTCTCTCTCTCTCGCATCTAACATATATGTTTCTTCAACTATTCATTATTCATCTCTTTTGTTCTTCATCTATTTTATTCTTCTTTTCTTTTACAACACGTTATCAACACGATTGCATGTAAGCAAAAAGGATCCCCTAATGGGTGATTTACTTACATCTCAACATTCTGGACCTATATACAGTTTCGTATAACAATATGGCTTATGCCGTCAACGAAATACATATATAGTTCTGGATTTATTTATTTATTCTGTTTAAATATTCAGCATTTATTTTTATACAATATATGAGACTGGCTTATGCTGTATCTCGGGACTAGCTTTATGCTGTGTCCTAGGACTGGCTTATGCTGTGTCTACAAATAAACTGTTTTAATATTCAGTATTTATTTTTATGCAATATATGAGACTGGCTTATACTGTGTCTCGGGACTGGCTTATGCTGTGTCCTAGGACTGGCTTATGCTGTGTCTCCAGATAAACTGTTTTAATATTCAGTATTTATTTTTATGCAATAAATGAGACTGGCTTATGCTGTGTCTCGGGACTGGCTTTATGTTGTGTCCTAGGACTGGCTTTATGCTGTGTCTCCAGATAAACTGTTTAAATATTCAGTATTTATTTTTTATGCAATATATGAGACTGGCTTATGCTGTGTCTCGGAACTGGCTTATGCTGTGTCTTAGGACTGGCTTTATGCTGTGTCTCCAGATAAATTGTTTAAATATTTAGCATTTATTTTTATGCAATATAAGAGATTGGCTAGACCGACTAACCAGAACTTAAAGTTTCTGGAATTATGATATTTAAGTCAGCACAGTTTTGAAAACCGAAGAGAACCTAGAGTTCTGGATCCAGTGTTATATACAAGAATTTCATAATTCATTATTTGGAACCTGAGATTTCAAATCCACTCAGAATCTGAAGTTTTATGAATTTTATATATGAACTTACAGTTCATGGTCGAACAGGGAGTTCGAAAAATTAATATGATCCATGATTTTATTTTCTCATATATGTGAAGAGATATGTTTACATATCATTCATTTGAGAAAAAGGATCTATACACCCAACATGACATTGTGAGTATTACAAAAGGGATTTAAGATCCTAACGTATAATGAAACTAGAAATAATATTTTATCCATTTCATTCATATTTGATGCTCATAAAGAGCAATATTCAAAGAAGGATTTACACATCCAACAGGATGTTGTGAGTATCGTAAAAAATTTTTAAGATCCTAATGTCATGTATAATAAAATTGGAAATATTTTACTAGAAAAGAGAAGAAAAAGGAAGTGTGTGCAGAAATTGTGTGAATAACATTACTGTGCAATCTTGATCAAACTATTATCTCCCTCGTCTAAGATCGGTTTAAGCTGAAATTTAGTCAGCACATTCTACTCTTGTAGTTCTTGAATCTGTACGGTGGGATTGTCAATCAAAATTCCCTATGATGAGGTCTGCAGCTCCGAACAGGGCTGGGCAGAAAACAGGGGAGAAAATTCGAGTATTGCGCAGGTTTCATTGAAGAGTGATATCTCTTTGATCTGTGGTCCGATCGGGTTGAAATTTTGTCAGAACGTTCTTTACTCGTGTTTCTACAATCTATCGATTGTATTGTTTATCGGAACATTCCACAGAGAGATATACACCTCGAACTGAGCATCCAAGTTTGTACTATTCTCTCTCTTGTTTCACTTATTGATATTCCATATTTGTATTAATGGTGTTATGTATATATATTTGTTGCAAAATTAAAGGCATGGATTCAGGCCATGATTTCTATATGGTTGGGATAATTAAATTTATCCATGCAATGATGATAGTGCAACGAATTAAACAATTCTACTGAATTATTATCATTTCAGATGAGATATAAAATGACATTACAAATAATGTCCATAAAATTTCCAAAAGGGAAAATATATGCCTTGCCACTAGTGCAACGACTCATACGTTTCTGCGGAGTCAGAAATATTTAACGAATTTAACTTTGTTGAGAACAAATGTTATTTATGTATCAAGTCCAATGGATCTGATAGAAAGCTCTGGAAGAGCCACGATACTGTTATCAAACAATACTAAATTATGTGTCAATGATACTTGATATTATTCAAGCAGACCATAAAGAAATATGTTTAGTTCAAAAGCGTATAAGTTTAATACCAAATCAGATCCAACGGATCTGAATAAAGGCTCTAAAAGAGTCACAATCTTATTACTAGATGATATTAAATTGTGTATCAATGATACTTTATATTATTCAAGCAGAACATAAAGAAATCTGCTTAGATCAAAGACATATAACTTTATTAATGTCATTTGAGACCATGAATAATAAGAATGTTGAATATATGTGCGTGATTCAGGCCAGAAGCTGATTATAGAAAAGCTGTGTGATTTATCATCTGGATCATATCACTGATCAAAAAGGGGTTGCTTGTGAATATATTCATTCACCAAATAAGCCATCTTATTCTAAAGTTGGTTTTGAATCCTCATCATTCAAGAGGGTATATGTGGATATATTCATCCACCAAATGAATCCTTCCATTATTTTATGGTTCTAATTGATGCATCTACGAGATCATCACATGTTAATGTATTATCAAATCTCTCCAATTGAGATCAATGTTCAACATTCGGTTTTCACATGTACTCATAATCAGAATGGATCAGCGGAATCACTTATCAAACTTTTCCAGGTAATTTTGATAACTTTATTATTTCGATTCAATTACCAATTTTTATATGGGACGTTCTATATTACATGTTGATACATTCATCTATGATCATTACTTATCATCATTATTTACCATTACAACTTGTAATTGGTCATTGACTTGCTCACGTTTTAAAGATATTTGATTGTGTAGTATATCTCCTTATTATATATTTGGCATGATCTAAGATAAGAATTCTATATCATTATGAGATTAATATTGATTTTGATTAATCTTCTATTAGATCATTTAAACTTATAAGAGTTTATATTTTTACGCACAATCTGTGTATTATTATATTGATTAATTTCCAAATGGAAAGTTTCTCCAGAAAGAGTAAATGAAAAGTTACTCTTATATAAAATAGAGATACAAGTTCGGTTCTCTATATATAAATGTGTCTCATTTCAATCTTTGTATCACTAAAATACGAAAGATAATTGATCATCGTATGATTATTAACCTGTTACCCGATATATTAAAGGTAACACGATTTTATAAGTTGTCATCTCATAAACCCCGGCCGGGTGATTGTTCTTAAAGAATGATCAGAGTAAATGATAACAAATAAATCATCTGATGCATATCATAAGCTTATGAACCTTTTTAAAAGGTATTATTATCAGGATCCAAAAGTAAACAAAACTCGAGTTATAAATAAATCCACTTTCTCTAAATCAACTCTATAAGAGTCTGATATATCTAAAGAGACACGAGTATATGAAATGACTAAATCCATTGAAATTGAAGAAATCTCAACAGAGATACAAGTACATTGCAATTGTGAAAATTTCTATACAAGTCTATGAAATGACTAAATCCATTGAAATTGAAGAAATCTCAACAGAGATACAACTATATTGAAATTAAGAAAATTTCTATAAAGTCCATATAGCGACTAAATCCATTGAAATGGAAGAAATCTCAACAGAGATTCAAGTATATTGAAATTGAGAAAATTTCTATAAATCATATAAGAGAAATGTGGAATCATAAAGAAACAATCATTGATAATATATTGTTATATACAGTAGCGCTACTGAAATTATAAATGATAATTATAATATTCATAATATCAATGATTGTACACAAAAAGGCACGATTAGCCCAAGTAAAAAGAAGCAATTCAAGAAGAATTGACTTCATATCCCAAACATAAAGTATTTAGACCAATAGTACTCCAGACACCTGGAGATGTCAAACTAGTTGGATACTAATGGGTCTTTATACGGAAATGTAATGAGAAAAACGAGATCGTGAGATATGAGGCACGACTCGTAGTACAAGGTTTCTCACAGAAACTTGGTATTCAATAGTGACAGATACAATTACGTTTCAAAATTTTGATAAATTTGGTTGCCTTTACAAGGTTTGAAATACGTCCTTTAGACGTAGTAATCATTTATTTATATGATTCACTCAATGCAGATATTTATAATCCTGGAAAGATTTAAAATGCTAAAAGCATATAAATCGAGATCTCGTAATCTGTATTTGATGAATATACAAAAATCCTTATATGGATTAAAAACAATCTGAACGGATGTGGTATAACCGTCTCAGTAAATATCTGATAAAATAAAGGTATAATAATTATATTATATACCCAAGTGTCTTCGCAAAGAAATCAGAATCCGAATTTACTATATTCACAACATACGTTGTTGATATGAATTTAATTGGAGCTCCTGGAGAGCTCTTGAAAACTCCTAAATTTTTATAAATGAGTTTAAAAAAGGAAGACGTGGGAAAGAAAATATTGTCTCGACCTGAAGGTCGAACATAAATCAAATGGAATGTTTGTCCATCAATCAGAATATGTTAAAAAGATTCTGAAAAGGATTCCATATGGATATTACTTCATAAAGCAAGTCTTTGCTTATACTTCCTCCAATCATTTATGATATTATTGAAGTTCAGCAATCTAGAAGATTGCTTCACAAGAATTTTTATTAGGGGGAGCGTCCCATCAGGGGGAGTATATCAAATGAAGTTTATTAATCATATTGGGGTATAAGTGCATTGTACTCTTTTTCCTTTAATCAGGCTTTTGTCCCATTGGGTTTTTCCTGATAAAGGTTTTAATGAGACAATTCTCTAAGCACACCCAAAAATCTTTTGATTCATAAAAGATTATCATGAATATTACAGTAATCCAGTAGATCATTGTATATATGTTATCTTGATCAAAATATCATTGTAACTATTACTTTGATCTTGCTAATCATCGTATATATGTTACCTTGATCCAAAAGATCATCATAAATATTACTTTGATCCGACAGATCAATGAATATCATTGTTCGGGTTTTTATCCCACTAGGTTTTCCTAGCAAAGTATAAATGTGAGAAATGTTTTGAAGAAAACATTAACTATGAATATATTTGCATTGTAATGGTTTTCCCTTTGATCAGGTTTGTCCCACTGGGTTTTCCTGACAAGGTTTTAATGAGACAATCAGGGGGAGCAAAGTTCAGAACGGACATATGTGTACTATACTCTTTTTCCCTTCGATCAGGTTTTATCACACTGGGTTTTCCTGATAAGGTTTTTAACGAGATAGTTTTGAGAATGTCCAACTCCACAAGATCTAGAATATTATTGTATGTATTTTAATAAGGTTTTGTCCTATTGGATTTTCCTTAGTAAATTAAAAATACGAGTGGTGGGAAATCCAAGGGGGAGTGTTGTAATTTTATGGCTTCCCCACCAAGCCTTAATTGTTGGCTTCCACACCAAGCCTCTATTGTTGGCTTCATTACTAAGCTACTAATTGCCTATATATATGGCTTTCATTGTAAGTTGGTTGGTTATTCAGCTGATGCTTATATACAAAAACAATGTCTCTTGTGTCTCTCTCTCTCTCTCGCATCTAACATATATGTTTCTTCAACTATTCATTATTCATCTCTTTTGTTCTTCATCTATTTTATTCTTCTTTTCTTTTACAACAGGAAGTTGATAAAAATAGAAATCCCAATTTTTTTATTTATCATTTCCTCTTATTTCCTCTTAATATTTTATTATGAAAACGATCAACTTGAAAAACATATTTTGGAAGCAAAAGTGGCCATTATTGAGTGCAATTTAATAATTTTGGAAGCGAAATCGGGACTCATCAACGGAGAAAAAGTGATTAAGATGAATCAAGATTAATATGATTCGGATGATGTCAACGAACAAACAGCATTTCTGCACCTAATTATGTCTATTGATTATTTACCTTTGACTCAATTAGTAGACCGAGTCAACCTGTGACGTGCCCGGACACGTTAAGAGTCGGACTCAGAGCATGAATTATAATGTGCTGAGTCAAATTATTATATGTCCGGGCACGTCACGAGTCAAATTTAGGGCCAGTTTGGTATTGCTTTTGAAAAGTTAAAATCAGCTTATTTTATAATTTTGACATAAAATTATGTTTGGTAAAACTTCCAAAAGTGATTAATTCATAATCTGGCAAGTTTTGACAGTGATTTTGAGAAGTAGGTGGGGGGTTACTTTTTGAAAGTGATTATGAAATAATCTATTTCAGCATTTAATGAATCTTTAAAAATATCATTATTATCCTTATGAAATCAAATTAAAATCATTTATATACCTTATTTCATCTTAAAATTAAAGATTCTAATTAAATATTGATTTGATTTATAAACTTTTAAAATAATTTTTATTATTCTTATGGATTTATTTTTTCTAATTTAAATATTCTACTTAAATATTGATTTAATATATATAATTAATGAAAAAAATAAAATAAGATTCTAAAATCATATCTATTTTAGTCATTGTAACTAATTTCAGCACTTTTGAAATAAAATTACCAAACATATGTATACTGCTTTTGAGCTATACAGTAGTTTTAAAAGTATAATTAACCAAACATTTGCTGATTAACTTCACAGCTGATTATTCCTTCAGCACAGCTAACAGTGATTATTATAAAAGTTACAGCAATACCAAACTGGCCCTTAGATGACTCGATAATGGAAATTTTTTTTTTTTTCTTGTACAAATCTAGTTGTTTCTCCAAAATCAACTTCTTGTTTATATATACCCATCACACATGAATCTAATTAACGACCCGTTTAGGGTCCAAATGGAAAAGAAGATCAGGTGATCTATGCATTGCATTTTTTATTTTTATTTTTCAAATAGAAAACTTTGTACAAACAAGTTACCATTATCAGAAAATAAAATAAAAAACAAGTTACCATTGATCGATCAGGATAAGAGTGAACTGTGACAAAATCAATGCCAAGCATTTGATTGTTTGCACAGAAATCAGTCCCAGGCCACTTGAAAATTCAAGTTGTATTGTTGTTTCTCAGATGATAATGGTCCATAGAAACCCTTCCAAACCAACTTCTCTTTCTATCAATTGATTTCACATATGAAGCCATCTCTAGCTATAATTCAGGCCTGTTTATAACAAAAGTACATAAAATCAAACAATTCTTCTTGACATTACATTATAATTTGGTAGATATATCTATTACTTGTATAAGATCACAACAGCTCTTTTTATTAATTGTTAGAAAAATCCTTATTCCAGATTACAAACAGTAAACAAAATTACGATCAAATACAATACAAATTGTATGATTCGTAAATCTAGTTAAAAAAAACCCAAAACAAAGGCCCGTGTATCATACAATGTTCTTAAAATAAATTCGCCCGTCACACCGTATGTGTTTTGGTGTTTATCTCCCAGGATACAATGGTTTTCACTAGTAGACAGTGTATAAAATACTACTACACAAACAAACTGGAATATATGGTCTGAACTTACCAATAGAAGAACACACCGGAAACTAGAAAATGAAAGAACCAAGAATAAGGAAGATGACCAGCTTCTGCTTC
Source organism: Acer saccharum (assembly GCA_030490815.1). Classification (NCBI taxonomy): domain Eukaryota; kingdom Viridiplantae; phylum Streptophyta; class Magnoliopsida; order Sapindales; family Sapindaceae; genus Acer; species Acer saccharum. The sequence goes on from CM059874.1 coordinate 22,857,196, forward strand.
TAGTTTCAAGAGAGAGAAGAAAATTTTATTATATTTTTCTTTGAATATTGGTTGCCTAATTTCGTGGGTCTTTGAAATGGGAAAAGAAAGCCAATAATATACGGATGGCAATCAAGGGACGAAACGAAGTTATGAAATAATGATAATTGATTAGAGAATAATTCTCTATCAATTCTGCCTTTTGAGTTTGAAACTTTTAAATAAAAGATTTAAAGTTTCCTTTTAATTCTACAATAAAATCAAAGGGAAATTAATTAACATTTAAATGGTAATTGCAATCTTTAATTAAAATTTATTATGACCGGTCTGGGTCACGGGTGTACACCCGCGGTTTTGAACCATTGTGACGCACAAATGTCGTTGAACCCACAGTTCGTGCATGAGAGAGTCTGTATGCTACATATGCTTGTAAGCCATTACACATGTAATTGTATGTATACTTAATTAAGCCTTTGTTTCCCGCTGATGTGGGAATCATTATTTTTCCAATTCAACTGGTGCATTTTGAGTATCAATTTCTCATTCGCCTACTCACTATTTTCCAACAATCCCCTAATGAATGAAATTGACCTAGGAGACCAGAATAAACAAAAGTTCAACGGTACGGTTGAAACCTACATAGGATAGGTAGGTGTTAACCTTTGAACCTTCCCTTGAATTGTTTTGCCGTTTGTGGAAACGATAACATGTGAGGAATCTTTCCTAACCTAATTTAGTTCTTATTGTTATGTTCGTTTTGGCCATGAACATATGTCTGGTTTTGTGAGAGTTGATAATGAATTTAGCCCTACAAAATTCTCTTTTAGAAGCGGCCTCACTTCTCTCTCACCTAAGTGTTTTCTTAATTCAGAGTAACTCGCATTACTCCGTTCAGATTTTGGACGCATAAGAATCATTAAAAGCATAACTTAACCTTCTCTTACGGGCATCACTGTTTCATCACAAGAATGGACAGGAGGGTAACCCCATATATAGTTATCTAACTAAGTATTACAATTTGGTCCAGTCCAATGATTGAATTGTCCTTTTATATATATATCTATATATATATATATATATATATATATATAGTAATTAAATTATGTTGGTCTCCAAATTATGTTTTGCTACAGACTCCAGAAATTCTGCTATATTTTCTTTGTTTACTTGTGTTCACAAAAGGAAAAATAACAATGAGAACTGAAAATATCTAAAGTAGTGGACCAAATATGTATTTAAAAACAGTGAACCAAGGCAGTAGAAGGGGCTACTTCCACTTTCAAGAAGTAGAATTTGAATCATATGAGAAACAAGAAAACACAATTATAGCTTCATTTTTATTTGAAGATTAATTTATACTAATCCATCAATAACTGAGTACCAAGACTTCGATAAAATAAAAAAAATAAATAAAAAGAAATTGAGTACCAATACTCAGATAAAATAAAAATAAAAAATAAAAGAAATTGAGTACCAATACTGATGTTGTCTTCCACTGAAACATTGATTTTCTTTTTTTCTTTGTTCTAAGTTTGAAGTAGACATACCAAAATACAGTATTATTTCTACTTTCCACCTTTTTATGTACACATAAGAGTTTCAATGCATTCAAATATATGTAATTGATATATTATTGTCTCTTCATCACGAAGTTATCGATCCTAGCTAATACGACTCTAACCAAATTTCGAGAAAATTTTATTGTTCCAAAAATGAATCGTAGAAATTTCATCTGATGCGAGGCTAATGCGAGGCATTTTGTAATAGGAATAACAAATGGTATATTTTTAAGAGTAATGTTAGACATATCACCTACAATTCCACCATTTTCATCCTAAAACATGTGACAGCTGACGTGTCACTTGATAAGTAGATACACATTCCACGTGACACGTCAGCTGCCATATGTTGGAATAGAAATAGTGGGATTGTAGGTAAGATGTCTAGCACTGTTCTATTTTTTATCACCTCCTTCGTCTAGCACCTAAATCAAATCAATCTCAGACTTGAGAGTGTTTTCTAGGGTTTAAAAAAGCTAGCTTGGAATCAAATTCAACATCTATGAAACAAGTTTAAAAAGCTTGTCTAAATAATGCAAAACGAACACATTTCATCTTCATCTTCTTGAGTGAACTCTTGTTCAGATTCTTCAATCCAGTCTTTTCCAAATAAAATTAAATGAGTTATCACCGTTCAAGTAATTTGATTGTATACCTTCAATTGGTCACCATTTGAGAGTCGGTCAAAATCATGAAGAACAAAGCCTTCACTCAGTTGGAATACCCCTCCTCACTCAAACTCAGTCGGTTCGTTCATGATGAGATGGAAGATGGTGTCAACTGTCAAGGCGTGATTGTCTGCCATGAAAGGATTTCGAGCACTTATTTTCTGGATCCGTACATTAACGGGTAAAAAGCCCATTTCAAAACGGATCATACCAGCAATCCACCAAACAATGGATAAAAAAAACCTTCAGTTATTAGCAGTGTACATCTAAAAACCTTGTTGTACATTATGGTGACAGAATGCCAGTGCAAGTAACAGAATGGCGTTTGAAGCATAAAGGTTGGAGTTTTAGGCAAACTGTTCTGAATTTATTCTGAAAATAATTCAATACATAAGATACATTGAAGCAGTTCCAACATTGATACAGTGGGAAAATTTTACACTAGAATGATGAAAATCTTGCCCTAACAGTTTTTGAACATGAAACGTTGGTTAGATTCTTCCAGGCACCTGGGATGCAACCAGCCAATGCAATCAGCAGATCTGTAAAGAAAAAGGTAAAGTGGATTTTTGATTCAATAAATAATCATAAATTCATAATCTCAGAACTAGTTGGGCAAAATTTGTAAGATTGGAGTACTTACCAAACAGAGAGAACGACTAGGGAGGACTTGTTAATTTCTTCTTCTTCCACGTCTTCTAGATAGCTTTATCACCTTTCTTTCAACCGTACTCATAAACCACCATGGCTTTACTGTTGAGAATACAATATACCCTATTGACAAGCCAATCACAAGTCCATTTCCGTAACCCATCATAGAGATTTTCCAATCAAACCAACTCGTTTTCTGCTGTACATTCTTCGTGGAATATTGTCGGCTCTGATTCCGGTGGTTCATTATTGCCACATTTTTCTGACAATGGATCTCCACACAACCCCAAGTTTCCAAAATTGCTATTGTTTTCAAATGTATTGAATTGTTTCCCTTGAGGAATCCGTCCACAAGGTGGTTGAATGAGAGGTTTAGAGTCAAAAGAGATGTCAGACTTGTCAATTACATAGGAATATGCCCTACAAGTCTGTTTGATGAGAGGTCTAATGATTCAAGCTCTGTCAACTTTTCGAAGGATAATGGAATATGACCTATTAGACTATTATGAGAAAGGTTGGGAACTATAAGAGATTTCGATTTTCCAACTACATAAAAATTTGTCCTTGAAACTCGTTACAAGACAAATCGATAGTAGTGAAAATGTTTAGAATTCTCTGCATTTCAATATCAACTCCTTCATTGTCACTATCACTGAATCCCAATAATTACCATATCCCATATATATATCTCCTTTCTGCACTAAGGTTTTTCCTGCTCATCATAGCTTTAAATTTTTTGAAAAATCTTGATTGCAAAGGACCAATGAATCCATTGTGAGAGAGGTCAAGAATTCGCAAGTTAGAGAAGGGAAGGCTTGTTCTTGAATTGCCAAGAGGACCATAGAATCTATTAGATCGCATTATAAGAACTTTGAGTTCTGGGAGTTGCTGACCAATGGGGAAAGGTATCATTAATCTTGTTATTCCCAAGATCTAGGACTTCCAAATTACCACATTTGACCAAAGAAGGTGGTAATGATCCCTCCAATTGATTGCCATTAAGATTCAGAGTTGTTGACCGACTACCATTTGCAAATATTTGAGGGATGCTGCCGTGAAATGTTCTTCCTTAGATCCAAGACCGAAATACTTGTAGAGTTTCCTAGACAATGTGGAATTGCTCCGTACAAGTTATATTAGACAAGTCCAGATATACAATTGAGCTCAAATTGCAAAACAATGATGGGATGGCTCCGGTCAATATGTTGTGTGAAACTGAAAAGAATATCAGTGAAGGAGGTGGAGGTGGAAGTATTCCTCGAAGGAAGTTGAAAGGAGGTCGAGATATTCAAGATTTTCCAATGAAAGCCGTTCTATGCCTGTTAGGAAGTTGCGGGAAAGATTTAAAGAAGACAAAGTACTGATGTTGAATAGCCAGTTATTACTTAAAGTATTTCAATTCAAATTTTGTTATAACCAAATTAAAAATATTTGTTTACCGTAGTATCATATCAAATATAGCTTAAATTTCTTAAAAGCATTAAAATCAAAATATAATATATAATACATATTGTTTAAATGTTTATAGTATAAATTAAAAAATTAACAATTTATTCAACTTGGAAAGTCTCAATTTAAGCCTCTCATCAATTTATAATTATAATCACTTTGTTGAGTACTGATCATGGTTGAACAATCTATTATTTATTTCAATCAACATAATATTTAGAGTTTATATACAATTATTAGATTTTTTTCTATCAAATCTTAAAGTAACTTAATAAGATTAACGGAACAAAAAAAAATTACTAAGATTAAACATTTAACTATAATCATAATACAAAAAGAAGAGGATGATATAATTTCATATTTCCAATAAATATATTTATAGAGTAGTTCTCTCATAAGGAGTCTTTTATTTTAACATAAAGTAAGAACTTTGATAAAATCTATCGATTTTAATGAATTTATATATATACAGTGTTTCTATTATCAGTTCGAACTGATATAAAATATATCAGTTCATTGCATGTGGGTCATTGAATTTAAAAGATGCTTTGACAAGTTCATGCAGCCAAGTCAAATTATTTTAATCCAATGACCCACATACAAGGAACTGATATATCTTTTGTCAGTTCGAACTAACAATAGAAAAATCGTATATATATATATATATATATATATATATATATTATGGATGGTAAGTTCAATGAAATCTACTTATAAATAAAATTTGAAAAATTTTCAAACACTACAACTATTTTTTCTCGATTTTATTGAATATGAAACATTAGAAAATGAGACGAAAAATTGGAAAAATGAAAACAAATAGTTATAGTTCTTGGAAAAATTTTAAATTTTGTTTATAAGTAGATTTCATTGAACTTATCATCCACAAAAAATAAAAATATAAATTAGATCGAAATTCATTAAAATATCAATTAATGAATTTTATCGAGGTTCTTACTTTATGTTAAAATAAGAGATCCCTTAAGAGAGACCCTATATTTATATGTTATATATTTATGATATAAATACAAAATCTTTAAATATTTGTGTGTGTGTATATATATATATATATATAAAAATACATTCATCATTTATAATATTATAAATACATGAATAGATATTTAGATTTTTATGAGAAAATGAAGATTCATAATAAAACTAACGAAGGACCTCAAAAAAAAAAAAAAAAAAAAAACCTAATGAAAATCAATAAACATAAATATTTAATTTATTTATATTAGTTTGATTGGATTGAGTTGGGTTATGAAAATGTAACCCAACCTAACTCAATCTTAAAATTAACTCAACCCAAGTTGGGTTGGGGGTGGGTTGGGTTCTCATGTTGGTGCCCACCCCTGCTTTGGCATATTTACTGGTGTGGTCAAACACAATTCAACCCACAAACCTCATTCTTTTTTTCTTTTCTTTTTTTTTTTTTTCTTTTTCTTTTTTCCTTTTTTAGTTTCAAGAATTTAAGCATGAATAATGACGATAGGTACATGCCAGATCGACCCTTTTCTTATTTAAAAGTTTTTTTTATTTTTTTATTTTTTTATTTTATTTTATTTTATTTTATTTTAATGAAAAGGAGTATGTTTAAGGCTAAAGTTAATTAAAAGATTTTGACACATAAGGATTTTAACGGATTAATTTGCACACACACTCTCGGGTTTAGACCTAATTCCAAGCATATGGAACTTTTACCAAAAATTATACAAACATCATTTACCGTTAGTTGATTTTTCTCCAAACTAACGGATGACCAGTTTTTTCAAGTGAAATGTCTAAAATGGTCTTAGTTACTTATTTTAATGAATATTTATTATTGTTACTCTTATTACTTTAAAAGTTATTTAAAAAATTGTGGAGAAGATCTCCTCCACCATTTTATCTTGTTAGATTTTCGCAAACATTTGATCAAATCGGGTGGAGGAGCGAATCTCTCTTTCTACCGTGGAGTGCTCTCCATCATTGAGGAGTCCACCGCTAGTGGCTTCATCGGCAGTGGAGCTCTTTCTTAAAAAATAGATGATGAAGGAAATCTCCTCCATTCATTTTAGAGGTGATTAGTTCTCCTCCGTTGAATTTTTATTTTTAATTTAATTACTTTTAAACCATTAATTATATAATTTGTCATATACCCTTTATCATTATCTTTTAAACATTAACTATTAATTTCAGAGGATATTTTTGTTAACTTTGATAAAATTCTATATGAGTGCAATTAGACCAAAACTCAAAGGCATTTGTGCAATTAGATCAAATTTTTTATTTTTTTTAACTAATGACTACCATTAAAATATGGGTGATCACTTGATAACACTCATATATTTCTTTATTTCTTCTTTTTTAATATAAAATATAAGACATTGATGAGCTGAATAGGCATCATTGGCCACCAAACCACATTGAACAATACTTGACAACACTAATTTCATCCCAATTGACGTTTAAACATACACATTGTAATCACTTTTTTTTGTTTATCTTTTCAGTCTCCCCAAAACTTATAGATCGTAAATCATTTAAATTTTAAAATTTAAAATGTAGCCAGAGAGAAGCAATGATTAATACTTATTAATTTTTCATTTAAGTGGTTGTACGCCTTAGATTTGACAATGGTAATAAGAATATGAATCTAAAAAATCTAATCTATATATATATATATATATATATATATATAAAGGAGAAGAAAATCTTTAATGGGATGGTCTCATTACCACTTGGTAAGACCGTTCAATGAAATTGTACTAAGTTATAGTTTAATAATATATATTTATGTTCTTGAGATAAATGGTACAATCTTATTGGGATAGTCACACCAGGTAACAATGAGACCATCCCATTAAAGATTTTCTCGTAAAGAAGAAATATTCCTTAAAAAACGTTGAAAAAAAAAAAGGCGCTAATGAGCGGGGGGATGCACCTTGCTTGCTCTTATTAATCTAAAAAGGACATGAAAGTGTGATTAGAGTCAAAAACTCATCTGTTTAAGTTTAACCAATTAATTAATGTTGATTATGTCTCTTCTTTTTAATGTTTTGCACTAAGCACTTTCCCCACTGCATCTTTATATTTCTAAAGGAAGAAATACATTTTATATTTAATGTTTATACACACAAGATCGACTACAAGAGTTGGCACTCATTAAAATAAATAGATTTACAAGTACAACAACAACACCCATGTAGATGCAGGGAAGGGTTGATATTTAATTAATTAATTAAAGGCATTTAGTTAATATTCTATTATTTGCATGCACGAGGATTTCGAATCATCTCACATTCTCATGCAGATTACACATACCAATAATCAGTTAAGTGAACACTCAACAGTCTCTACCGATGTTTTAAAATTGACCTATTTTAATCAGAAATTTTAATAAATCCCTAGTCACAAATATACACAATTATAGCATGAGAGTGACTCTCTAATAAGATATCTCTAATTTTAATTTCGGTAAAAACCTTTATAAAATTACATCGATTTGTATGAATTCTGATCTGAATTTTTTTGTGGATGATATATAGATTCATTGAAATTTACATATAAATAAAACCTGAGAAATTTTCAAGTACTTCATGTTTATATTTGAACTTCAAGTTCATTCTTTATATAATTAGATCTTCATGTCTAAAATAATAAAGCTCGTGTCATTTGCATTTCAATTCATTATTAAACTTTGGGTTTATATATGAAAACTGTATATCTATGAAGTTCTAAATAATAACAATAATGTTATATTAAAAGTAAGGCTTTATTCATGTTCAAAGTGAACTTTTTTCTATATATCCATAACTTTAGATTCTAATTAAGAGGTTTTTTTTTCTTTCTTTCTTTCTTTCTTTCTTTTTCGTTACATGTCTTAGATTTGATTATAACTTAAACCTTCAGGGTTGATATAATTGAGATTGAAATATTTCAACCAATGAGATTTAGAACATCATATTCTAATTATATATATTGAAAACTCATGTTTAAATCGAAACTTCGGGGCATATCACCTCTTAGTACATGTGGTTGTACACCTCCTTTCTACATCAGTGGTCAGGGGTTCGAGTCCCACCATGCTTATTTTAGAAGCATGTGTGGGGAGTTTTCTCCCGGTTTGTAGAAGTAAATATATTTTTAGAAGCATGTGTGGAGAGTTTTCTCCGCTTTGTGGAAGTAAATATCTGGGGCACACATGTATTGTTTGATCTTAGTAGGTCACGACAGTCCTATTCAGATATAGAGTATAGGTTCTTATTAAATTGGAATCTACTCCCTACACATGCTTGTAAAATGCGTATGATGGGACTCAAACTCTCAACACCACTGTGGTAGGGAGGTGCACTGCCATCTCTGTTAAGAGGTGATGTGCTATTCTGATTATATTTGAATCCATAATTTCCATAATGATTCAAAAATAATGATAAAATAATAAAATTTTGGATATTTTTAACAATAACAAAAAACATGCCAGAGTTTTGAAATTGATTAAATTTCCAACTTTACTCAATGACTCTTACCACTAATTATTTCTTAACAACCCAAACCAACTAATTGTGTTCTCCACCTTCACCTTTCTTTACAATTATATTTCTTCTAATTATTTATGATTTCTTTTCTTCTAATGATCTTTTTATTTTATTTTTACAAAAAGTTGATGTCCTCCCTTTTCCTGTATCAATTTAATTTTCCAGCCCCAAACTTGGACTTAAATTTTAATCATATCTTTGCTAACATAAAAAAGTGTCCCTCTTTTGAATGGCATTTCATCAAATTAAGGGATTTGCTAATCTCTTTCTTTTTGTTGCTTTTAAAGTTATCACACCGCATGTGTGCATAGTTGAAATAAAATACCTTTTATATTATAATATATATATATTTATATATTTATATATAGTTTTTCTCGATATTGCTCCCATCCAAGAAAATTATTTATACACCCATTTAATCAATTAACCCATTATATACTTCCTACACCCTTTAACTTCCCAAAAATGCCCCTATTCGAATCTCCATCCTAATGCGACTCTAGTGTGTTTTGCAGGTTCATAACACCATTTGTATACTAAATTATCATAAAGTAGATTATTTAATTAACATATTCAATTCTATTTTATATCTTCTTTAAATTTCAAACCCAACATTTTCGTTATATATATATTTTTTTTTTTTGAAAACAACATTTTCTTAAACCTACTCATATATTCTTCTTGATCCCGTGCGGCTGCCTTCCCATTAGAAGAAACATAGAAAATCGATTTGAAAAGCCATGATTTTCTATGAGGATTGGTTATTAACTATCTTTTTGTAGGCAATTTGGCATAACTTCCATGAGTTATAAACACCCGATATGAGATTTATTTGAATGAAAAATAAAATCTCTAATAAATAATAATATAGATTAGAATATCCATGGATTAAACTTGATTTGATTATCTAATTTAAATTCATGAAAACTCCTTTTTTTTTTTTTTTTTTGGGTTTCCCTTATGTGATTTCATAGTTCAATTTGAAAATGAAAGAAGAAAAAAAAAAAAAAAAAGGAAGGTAGATATTGATTACATTATTACATGTTAATTCTAAGTTAGGGGTTGTTTGTTTTTTCCACTTAAAACTTAATAAGTCTGAATCATAATTATTAAGTTATTTTGTTTGTTTTTTTAAATGGTCAAACAACTTAAAAATACCAAAAAATAATTAAAAATAAAAAGTAAAAAATCATGACTTTCCATTTAATTGTAAATCACTTAATTACATTAAATGCAATCCAAAATCTTTTCTTCCGATACTATCCTCCATATATAACATATTTTCAATTTCATCATAATTATATATGGTATAGAAATATTTATTTTAATATATACCTTATTTTAAATAGCTTTAAAAAAAATTAAAAAAAAAAAAAAAAAAAACTTAATCACTTCTCATATTGGTGTTTAATATCAATATTTATTATGAAGATATTAGGGTGATGTATATATATATATATATTTAGAGTGTTTTGTTTGAGTTTCCCTGCTGCCTCTTATATATTTTTTTTTAAAAAAACCTTTTCTTTTCTTAGTAAAAGTGAAGTTAATTTGTAATGGAAGAGGACGACCATGATCATACGTGTTCATATATAATTATTATTATTGGATTGTTTTTATTCCATATTATATGTATAATTGTTTAACATGGGTATAAATGTAAAATTACTTATTTTCAGACAATTTTACTTTTAAAAAACAAACGTGTTGACAATACATTCAGATGTGAGGAAAAAAAAAAAAAAACAAACATGTCATTGAAGTTCAGATTTCAGTCCCTATTCAGTCTTCAGAAAAATTCAGGAATATTCAGTCTTCAGACAAAAAAAAACAAACGACCCCTTAGAGTTAGATTTCAGAGTTATGCATTGTAAAGAGAAGAGTTGACTTAGTGAACGTGATGAAAGTGAAGGGTGTTTACATTATTCATTAATAGTGTCCTTAAAAGTAATTTTCTTTAAGGGTAATTTTGTAATATAAACTTCTTCTTTTTTATAAAAATGAGAGCTTCTTTTGACAATCCAATTTTTTCTTTTCACACTTCTTTTCTAAAGACAATCCATTCTCAAAATTTAAATTTTAAAAAATTATAAAGACACTTCATTTTGTTCCAAAATTATCCTTTTTATCTTTTGACAATCCTATTCTAAAGACACTCCATTTTAAAAAATAAATTTTCTAAAGACACTCCATTTTATTTTAATATTATACCCATTATTATTTTTTAATTTTAATTTTAACATATAACAAAACCAAAAAAAAAAAACTAGTAATTTGAATTTGATCTCTGTAGTCCACAAATACAACAATGGCACAACTCATTTTTGATCTCTCAGGTGTGCTTGTTTTTGCGACCCTTTTGTCTGTTCTTCAAGTGGGTGTTTTAGTGGTTCTTTGGGTGCTCTAGTTGTATATTGTTTCTTAGCCTTTTATGGCTTGTGAATGAAGTCTGAAATCTTCAAAAAAAAAATAAATAAATAATTCTTCAAGCAAAACTTGATCAAAAAATATGATATTTCTTGTCGAGAAACAACAATTCAATCAAAGGGCACTAAAACAAACACAAATATAGTATAATATCTCATAATAAACCATTATACTAGAACTAAGCTCTGAAAATTGATTAAACTTTGTAACAAAATGAGAATTTAAATTAAAGATACATATGTTCCAATTGGCCAAAAAAAAAAAAAAAAAGTGTCTTTAACTCAAATTAAATATACCCCACACATTTGATTTGTCATTGGGTATTCAAATCAATTGTATCTTGTGAAGCAACATTAGAAAATAATTCTTCGAAAGCAACTAGATTTGTAGATACAACTAGAAGGACCCAAAAAACAGTTCAACTACAACAGCCATAAAACTTAAAGACTAACAACTAGTGCAACAACTGAAAATCTAAAAGCCAACATCTCGCGCAAACCACCTGTACTACTTTTGACAAACCTAACCCAAATTAAGAACTGCCCCAAATAATTAAATATTTACTTCTTGATTATTGCTTGTTTCTTGTTGCATATCATTCTCTATCACTTTAGAATTTATTTCTTGTTGCATATCATTCTCCATCACTTCAGAATTTTCTTTCAGTTGCAAATCATTATGCATCACTTCAGGATTTTCTTCTGGTTGCATATCATTCTCCATCACTTCTCAATCAATAAAATTTTTAAAATATTGGAAAAGAAGAAGAAGATATTTTAGGGTTTGTAAAAAAAAAAACACACAAAAGAAGAAAAAAAACGTTATTTTCAAAAGCAAAACTAGTTTGGAGTGTCTTTAGATTTTTTTTGTCTTGTTTAGTAATTTTAATTTAGGTTAAAATTGTCACTTATAAAAAAATTTAAATTAGAGTGTAAATAGATAATTTGTGGATTGTAAGGAGAAGCTCTCTATAAAAATAGGTACACAAATAATTTTTATAGGTGGCAATATCCGCACTCTATATATATATATATATATATATATATATATAGTCTTTCTATTGTCAGTTCGACATAATAATAAATATATCATGTCGAAGAATGTGGACCATAGATTATGGAGAAGTTTTGATAAGTGCATACACTTTGAGTCAAAGTATGTAAATCTAATGATCCACATTATTCGTCCTAATATATTTATTGTCATGACGAACTGATAGTAGAAAGTCTATATATATATATATATATATATATATATATATATAATTTTTAGATTATATTTAATGGACAAAGATGAAGGGTAAGTAAATATAAATTGATTGTAATAGAAAAGAATATCAGTGTGAGGTAAAGGAGTATAGACAAGGGTGGCTCTATTGCCACCCATGATTCATTCATGAAATGTATCACAGCCAGCCAGCCAGCCAATGAGAATTCAACAAAATTTAATTAATAATATAAATTTCATCCATATTTTTTGTTGTCAAGACAAAATCAATCACTGTTAGTATTTTAATTTCTTATGATTTCATATATTATTTCCTAATGTAGTCTATATATGAGTTCAATTACAACACAGTATAATTACGGGGTTAATTTTCAATCATTGGATTTTAATCCAAAGGTCTACAAAATCAAAGATTTGAAAATTTATAAGAAGTTACAACTAAAAGGAAATAAACTCCTCTCGTAATTACCTTTGCAACTATACATGAACCATATGGATTTTTATTTATTTTTAGATACTCACTAGAACAATTAAATATATTAATGGTACAATGATATTTTAAATATTTTATATGAATTGTATATTTATTAATTAGGAACTATTGAAAGAGATATTTCATCTATGTAACAAGATGAAAGATTATTATTTTTTTCACAAATTCTTTAATTGTGTATATTGAAATGGAAATTGTAAAGAAATTTAAATAAATTTTATTGTAGATGATTTTTGAGATACAAAATAAAGTCAAGATCCATTTTGATTCTCAAAGTTAGTGTCAATACTATTATTATTATTATTATTATCTTAAAGACTAAACAGCATTACATTTTGATATATTAATATATTTTTCTTGCATGACCTTTAATATTAGTTTCTATCTTGGCTTCCCAAAACCAAAATCTTGGATCCGCCCCTAACTGCAACTAGGGAAAACAGAGTGATAGATTACATAGCTTTGCATATTTGCATTGACCCAAAACGTAGATTGTATTATAGAAATCCAAAACGTAGATTCCTATAATGAAAGTCAATGTGGTCGTTTATGAATCAATATTCTTGTTGATCTTCTCCACTGATAGGCCACATAAATTGTATATCGTATAAGTTAATTATGATTTGAAATTTTGAATAATGGTCTGGTTTCTTCTTGCTTCAATCTCTAGTTTTGTTGTACATCATGCATTGAAGATTGAACAAGATCAGGATCCAACCAGAAAGAGCCGGTCTACGTACATAAATCTCTTTCAAATATGTTGAATTATAATATAACTTGCGCTCCTCTGAACAATCATTTCCATGGTTAGAAGTTCCATGCATATTATGAACCAAAAGTTAAAAGATTAACTTTTAGATTAAGGTTCAATAAGAGAGACGAGAATAAAGAAAACAAGGATATTAAAAAAATACTAAAGAACAAAAGGACCAAAAAAAAAAAGATCAAAAGAGAGTGAAAGGAAATAGGGTTATTTTTGGAATTTTAGAAGGTTTATAAAGACAATTATTGAATTTTGAATTACTTTACTAGGTAACTTGAGAAATTGGATTTGGCGAGACATTTTATGGGTGCAAATAGAGTCATCCTATACTACACAAATATGGTTTCTGGCTTCCCTGTCTACAAGTAATCAACTATCAAACGCAACTTAATTACTTTTTTAAAATTAAATATTGGTGTCCTTAAAGTGTAAGAATACCTTGCCTATGATGAAAAATGTCCCTAATTTGTTTTTTAATATGGCTTATTTAATAGGTTTGAAACAAGTTCTTTAAAAGTCTATAATGTTGAAGTGTGTGTCACCTAGGTCTCTATACTCTTAAGAGCAATACTATACAACTTTAAAAAATTAGAGTTCATTTTTGCTCGCTCCCTTAAAAGAGGGTGAACAATACCCTCTTCCCATATATTGACATATGTCCATTTATTAATTAAGGGTTGATAGATAAATTATTAACTATCACAAGAGCAAACAGATAAATTAATAATTAACAAATGAACACATATCAACATGTGGGAAGAGGGGGTGAGCAAAAATGAACTCAAAAAATTAATCCAAAATTCAACCTAAATGAGGTGGCGAATGATTTGTCATCACCACATAAATCATGGGGTGTTATGTGGTGATGTGGTGAATAATATGGCAAGAACAAATCACTTATCACATCATTTGAGTTGATTTTTGGGTTATATTTTAGGCCGACTAGCATTAGTGAACTTTAAATTTAATCCAAACTTTTGGCTATATTAGTCCTTTTACTATAAAAATTTAATTACTTATTTCAAAATATTTAGAATTAAAATATATTAAAATCATATAATAAATATAGATCAAAATTAAATTAAATTAAATAATCAAAATAATATATACAAATGACAAAATAGGCAAACCTAACCTATTTTTGAAATCATAATTCACTTTTAACTTTGTTTTCAAAATAAAACCGTATTCAACCAAAACTTACAAAAACTATGCAAAACTAACCTAAAAGTGACGAAAATGCCCCTAGAGTTTTTTTTCTTCATTTTCTCTCCTCTCTTAGTTCTACTCTTTCTCTCTCCAAAATCCTTTCTTCTTCCTTTTGGTCGCCATACGGCGAATTTTTAATGCTTTAAATAGCTAACAATTATTTGTATTTGTGTATATTTCATGGTTTTTTATACTATTTTAGATTATATCGTGGTTTTCAAAATCAATTTTGAAGTTTTCCAAAATTTTGGGTTTCTGATGAACGTTGCATGATAGTCAACAATGTAATATTTCATAGTTCATCATGTAATATATTTCTACAATTTTTGAGTTTTTGATGAACACTACATGATAGTTTGCGATGTAATATGTTTTCAGTTCATCTTGTAATTTGTATGACCTGTAATTCATTAAGGACAACATAGTCTTTTTAATAGCAAGGTCATGCCGATTAGAAATGAATTTGACGAATTTCATTTGGTAAAAAAAAAATTCTCTCTATAAAAATTGTTGATGCCAACATTTCACTCGTGTTCGCACGAGTAGGGTTTGGTAATGGGTCGGATCGAGGGTGGATCAGCATGCCCTATACCTGAAACCTGGTTGGGGCAAGGTGCCACACACTCGACCCGTGACTCGAACATGTTTTCGATTTTTGCCCCATACTTGAACTTGTTTGGGGTTGGGTGACCCATACCCAACCCGAACTGACCCATTTCATTTAACAAAATTAAATGTTCAAACCATTAAATATACAAAGTTTACCATACAACTAAATTTTAGGACATTAACTTAAATTTTAGAGCAAATAGCACCAAACTCCCCTAAGGTTTTCCCTTTTATACTCAGAAACAACTTTATCGTTAATTGACTCTCAATTCCCTTGTCGTTAGTCAAACTTAAACGTTGACCATGTTTGACAGTCAAAACTGAGGGTATTTTAGTCATTTGAAGCTTTTTAAAATAAATATATGTATAATTGAATAAAATGGATATTAATTGAAAAAAAAAAAACTTTTATAAAAATAATATTATTTGAAAATTAAGATATTTTAAGAGAAAATTAATTATTATTTTTTTTGAAAAACAATTAATTCTTTTCAAATTACAATATATATATATATATATATATATTAAAAACGAAAAACTAAAAAAGAAAAAGTAAAAACTGGAGGATCTCCACCAGCCATCTCTATCGATGTAGATAGGTCTCCATCACCGATGATGGAGATCCCATCTCCATAGTCGCGCCAACACGAAGGAACGAACTCCATCGTTGATGATGGGATCTCCAACCTAGGCGATGGAGACCCATCGATGGAGATGGAGATGGCTGGTTTTCTTTTTCAGATCTCCATCGGTTTTTCCTTTTTCCTTTTTTTTTTTTTCTCTCATTTTTGTAATTGTTTTTTAATTTGATTTCCACTGTCCATGATAGTGGAGATCAATTTAAAAAAAAAAAAAAAAAAAAATTAAAATTATTTTTAAATGTATTTGGGGTATTTCTCTTTTACCATTTTTTTAACGGTCAACCCTCACACTTAACGGTCAAACCCTAACAACATGGAAGGTGAGTGTCAATTAAAGATAAAATTGTTTCTAGATATAAAAGAGCAAACTTTAAAGGAGTTTAGTGCAATTTGCTCTAAATTTTAACATTCAATAAAATTTTAACATACACTTAAATTGAATAATTTATTTAAATTTAAACATACAGACATACAGTACAAGTAAATATTAAAACTTAAACTTTAGCGCACGCTTAACATTTATATATAAAGTTATATTTAATAAAATATAACATCTAAATTATATAAACCTTAAATTCAATCATAAAATACAATTAGGCAAAGAGATAAAAAGATTAGAGTTTTGTTTATCCTTTTATATTTTTAATATTTTTTAAAAATAACTATATAAATACTGGGTTAATCAAGGCGGATCAGGGCATAGTGGGTTGATCCATACCCAACCCGGTTACAAACCGAGTCAACAACATTTGAGTCATATCCAACCCGAACTGTGTTTTAAGTGCTTCAAACACTCCCCCGCCCCCCCCCCCCCCCCCCCCACCAAACGGATCTGATCCCTGTCGATTTGGGGCAGGTCGAGGGTTTTGAATTGTCATCCCTATATATGAGGCCACCACCTACGAGGTATTTTCCACTTTGGTCCATTAGGCCTCATGTTTTATCTTAAAAGGGCCTTCATGGGGTTGATGATATCTTACTTATTTATATCATAAACTAGTTTTGACTTCAACCAATGGGGGAGAAACCCCTTAGTAACAAGCCTCCAGTCAAGCTGTCAAGGTAGTCAATGTTGTTTTCTTGGAGGCCCCTCTTTTTTTTTCTAGTGCCAATTGTTGATGCCAAAATTTCACCCGTGTACATATGAAGCCACCACCCACGGGGTGTTGTCCATTTCAGTCCATATGGTTTTATCCTTAAAAGCCAACCACCGTGAGTTTAATCTAGCCTTGCTTATTTATATCATAGACTTGTCTTGACTTCAATCAATATGCGAGAAACACTAAACAACAATAATCATAAAAGATAAAAAATTGAGAGGCACCTTCACTAGAAATCTCCTCCATAATGTGCGGACGAGGTAGAGTGGAGGCAAAGGAGGAGGTGCCCTC
Source organism: Acer saccharum (assembly GCA_030490815.1). Taxonomy (NCBI): domain Eukaryota; kingdom Viridiplantae; phylum Streptophyta; class Magnoliopsida; order Sapindales; family Sapindaceae; genus Acer; species Acer saccharum. The sequence goes on from CM059874.1 coordinate 22,874,782, forward strand.
CTCTTTATTTTATTCTAATTTTTGCTATTGTATTTATACAAATTTTCTATTATTATGAATGAAATTTGAGAAATTTTCAAGTACTAGAACTATTTTTCTTAAATTTTCCTATATTTTGCTCATTTTTTCGATGCCTTCATATTTAACAAAATCGGAATAAATATTTTTAGTTCTTGAAAATTTTTCAAATTTTATTCATATGTATATTTCATTGAACTTATCATCCACAAAAAAAAAAATTCAAATCAATTTTCATAAAAATCGATGTGATTTCATTAAGGTCCTTACTGAAATTATGTTTGGAATATGATTTATCTAATATGCATCTACACGAATAACAGTCTAAATGAGATAAGTGAACTTCCTTAGATTTGAAGATGGATGACTTTCTCTCCCTCTTGAGTTTTCTCTCACTTTTGTAGCCTTGTCCATGGATTCTTCAAAAGTATGTCTATGGAATTTCCTTGCCACTCTCTCAAATGTTCCCGAAACTTTATTGCAGCCATCATCAAAACCGAAAACTTTTGCAGCTCTCCTAAAACCAATGAAGTACATGTTCAACCAAATCTTCTCCTGGTGCCAATTGTGAAAGGGGACATCATGTGTGTTCACATCAGCCAAAAATATGTACAAGAAAGACTGAAATACTGTCAGAAAAATCTTTTCGGACGTTTGCTTTTAAGAAAAGGTTATGTGCCTTTAAAGTCTGTTGAGTTAAAATCTATATTGCAATCGATTTGGCAACTCGGGAATCCTTGGAAGCTTACTCTGTTTCCAAAAGGATATTTTGATATTCATTTTTCTAGTGAAGAAGATTTAAAGAGGGTTTGGAGTGGAGGTTCTTGCTCAATTTCAAACGGTATTTTTCGTATTTTTCAATGGCAACAAGATTTTAATCCATATAATCAACAATTATCGCATGCTCAAGTTTGGGTGAGTTTTTACGGTATATGCTCGGAATACTGGCATCTAACTACAATCATGAAGATTGCACGAGGGGTTGGCATCCCTCTGCAACTAGATCAAGCATATGGGTTTTATGCCTGAGTTCATGTGGACATTGATTTAACTTCGAATTAGCCATCCTTTTTTAATGTAGAGAGATATAACCATAGAGGTTTCTCTATCGATGTTATATATGAAAATTTTCCAAAGAGATGTACAAAGTGTAAAGCTTTTGGTCATGACTCTGCTAAATGCCACCAAAATAAGGAGATTAATTTTAACAAAGGTCGATCGTGATCAAGAAATTCAAGGCAAACCTACCGGCCTATCACAAAAAACAACACCACTAGCCACCATAATGGGCAGGTTGTCGTGGAGGAATGCAAAACAGTCCCACAAATCAAGAAACGATAGAGGAAGAGGAAGAGGAAATTGCGCAAATTCAAAATTTCAAAAATCTCGTAATTAATGTGGAAGACAAAAATGGCAGCATCCAATTATCTCCATATTTATTTGAATTAAATGTGATTGATACTCAGGAAGTGAATCGGGAAACAACGGCCAATTTTGAAGTTGACAAATTTAGGTCTCAAGAATTTGACCTAATCCGTGAAGGGCGGTTTCTAGTTACAACCGGCACATCTAATGCACTTGCGAAAGATCATAATCTAATTGAGAGTTTTTTTCCAATTTAAATTCAAGCAACTAAACAATTTCCTAATCAGGATGTGGGAATTAATGTTAATATCTCCAATGATTTGAATACCAAGTATTTAAATCTGGAAGATAATAATGAGAATCATCAATGTTCTTTAGAGAATATTTGCATTCATAACAGAGTGATTCTTGACAATCCAAAGATTTCAAACTTCCAGAATTTTAATCAGCAAGTTTTGGATGAGGTTTCAAGAGATAAAAGAGGAAAGATTAATTTGGAGCATATATCAGAAGACCAGGATATTAATACTTCAAATTCTAATCATGGTCCAGTGGATCCCGTGTTTGACAATAATTGAATTCTCGTGGTGACCAAATCAAAAAGAAAAGTGAAGTCAACTTTTAAGACTTTATCTAGTTCCAAGTCTCAATTAAGTAAGGGAAGCTCTAAGATTTGCTCTAATTCTGCAACTTCATGCATTGTTGCTAATTGGGCCGCACAAGATGAGGCAGAAAGGAATGATTTCGTTGATTTAGTTAATTAAGTTCATGTTTTTTTTAATGCCTACATGCCTTTTTAGATTAGCGTATTTTAGGGCATACGCACCCCTCTACTTTTATTTTTTTTCTTTTATTTTTTTTCTCCTTTTTATTTTTATTTTTTTATTTTATTTTATTAATAAAAAAGCTCTATAGAGCTTGTTGTCGATTAAATAAAAAATAATAAATAAATAAATAAAAAGGTCCTTACTGAAATTAAAATAAGGAATCTCTAACGTGATACTCAATATATATAGATATAGATATATATATATATATTTATATATATATATAATGGTTAGATTTGATTCCTTAAAAAATAAATATTTATAACAAAAGATATACATTAAAGAAAAAGATTGTCTTTAAAAAAAAAAAATTACATTATCAACAAATTAAAATCTTCTCTTTCTTAATAAAAATAAAAAATAAAAATAAAATCTTTACCATACAATATACAAGGGGCGGATGATGTATGGGGGGCCACACCCCATTATAACCCTTTAACCTTTTTATTATTTTAAGATATAAATACACTTATTTCATCCATGATCCATTCCTTAAAAATAGGTTTTTGTGAATTTTATTTATTATTCTACCCTAACCAATTTTATTTATTTCTTTTGTCCCTAATAAAATAATATATATATATATATATATATATATATATATACAATTAATTTATTTAAATTTCTATGTTCTTATTATAAGTTAATTTTGCTTGACAAGTGTGATGATAAATTTAAATTATTAAAAAATATATATGTGATTAATTGTTATTTGGCTCTATAAATGGTTTAATGGCATTTTCAATATTATTATAAATCATCTATGTTTTTGTTTATTATTTTTAATTGTAATTTTGTTTTACCATTACATTTATTATTTTGATTAAATGGTTTTAAATTTAGTTTTTTAATGAAAAATAATTTTGAATATTTAATGTATATTTTTTGTTAACTTAATAATTTATCTTTTAGAAAACCTTATTTACGAAACTAGAATAAAAAGACTTTTTTTTTTTATTGGGAATAAAAATACAAGAGAATGCTAATATAAACACCCAAAAAGTAAAAAAGAAACATAAAGTTGGTAAATAAAATTTGAGCCGATAATTTCAACTACTTGTTATTGCTTCATCAATATATATTATAACACCTAAAAGCTCGATATATAAGGGTGAATGAAACTTAAGCTCAACCGTAAAACAATCGATGAAACTTAATAATTAATTTTCGCCCCCCTCGAAGCTAAAATCCTAGCTTCGCCCCTGACTATACAAAATTACTTCTCTCTCCATATCAATTTTCTTCTGCAACAAACAGAATAATAATAATAATAATAACAAAACTTTGATGAACTAATGGATAAATTAATCACGCAAATATAGATTATGAACAATCAAAAAAATTTCTACAACAAACTAAAAAAATAAAAATTGATAGAACTTTGATGAACCAATCAAGTTCGGGACAAAACATGGTTGATCGATGATAAAAAAATAAAAATATAAAAAATATAAAAAATATAAAAATACACATATATAAAAGAAAACATCAATATGTTATTTTCTGGCTAGGAAGGAAAATGGTAATTGTTCATTGGTTCCATGTAAAAGTCATATATCTAGTAAATGATTATTTATTTATTTATTTTCTGAAATTTATATATAATTTATATATTCTAAAGAGATTAATAGATATATCTGATTGTAAATTCACATATTAAGTGTTAAGTCCATCATACTAATTTTTTTTTTTTTTTTAAATAAAAATAAAAATTCACCATATTGCATTACATTCAATATCATGGTTTTTGAAAACCGTATCATGAGTAAATAGTCCCCAAATTGTTTACCATTTTTCTTTTACATGTATTATGGGTCTTTTTGCAAACAAAAAAAAAAATGATCGTTCATGTTGTGTCTCCAGTCTCAAGACATGATTGGTTCATCAAAGTTTTGCCAATATATTTTTAGTGTTTGTTGTGAAAGAAAATTGTTGAGAAGAGAAGTAATTTTGTTGTTAGAGAGAGAGAATTGAACATTTGGGAATTTAAATAAGTAGAGACAAGATTATTATTATTTTTTTATATATATAAAGAGAAGATTTTAATTTGTTGATAATGTAAAAAATAAATTTTAAAGACAATCTTTTTCTTTAATATATATCCCTTTTTATAAATATATATTTTTTAAAGAACCAAATCTAACCATCGGATGAAACCGACACTTAGATTTAGCAGTAATGCTACACATCCCACCTAAAATCCCACCTTTTTCATCCCACTACATATGGCATGTGAGGTGTCAAATGGTGAGTGAATACATGAGATAGGTGAGATAAATCATCATTAATGTGTACCCACTCACAATTTGACACCTCACATGCCACATGTAGTGAGATGAAAAATGTGGGATTTTAGATTGGATGTTTAGCATTATTGTAGATTTAGATATCCTAAAAAAAATTTCCATCGGTGCGTACCAAGGAGAAAAATACTATATATATTCACTTGACTTTTAAGATTTTTTTATCTTTTTCAAAACTCCAAACACAGGTAACCTAATTAACGTTTATTAACTAATACTAGACAAGACTGTATTGGTTATTTTTTTATTATAAATAATATATATTTATATTGGTTGTCAAACGTTTGAGTTGAGTCCCATCGTACATATTTTAAGAGTATGTGTGGAGAGTTTTCTTTCGGTTTGTGGAGGTAGATATCTGAACCGCATATTTATTGTTTGATCTTTCGGGTTCCGATAATCATATTATAATAGTTGTAGTTTTCTAAAAAAATGATTGAAATAACATATAATATATAATATATTAGTTTTGTTTATATATAATATAATATATTAGTTGACGAGATAAGGTTGGTTTAGTGATAAACCTCTCATACCTACACCACATTGCGAGTTCGAGTGTTTCCTCCTTCCAAAAAATCTCCGAATTTATTTAATGAATGGTGTAATACTTCAAACTATATATTTGTTAAAACTCACTATTCACAATATTATTTATTATCCATAAAATTGGATCCTTCATACCTATCAAATATTTTGAATGGAATTTTCCATTAATTATTATGTACTACTACTAGACTACTAGTAGTCTAGTATTCTATTTATATTAAATGATATTAATATTTTATCTAAATGTTAAATATTAAATATTTTGGCAACCATATGTAGACGCGTGGCATGCGGACAACTGGGGCCACAAGAGCCGTCGGATGCACAAGGATGCCGAGAGGAATGATGATTGAATATTGATAAGCCAATGGGACCCATCACTAAGATTTTCCCCAGTCAACAAATTGGGATTCAACATATAAATCACGTGAGTACCGGAATGTAAGGCTCACGCGCCACCACTGCCACCTTTCAGGTTGTAGACTTCACTCTTGACGGTGATCTTCACTATTTTTTTCAAAAAGTTTTATATTCTTAATTATATTAAATAATAAATACGAAAATAATTTTGATATGAATTTTTTATCATTTTATTTAATTGTTTAATTTTAATTAGGACTCTATTGTCACTCATAAAAAATATCTCTGCATCCAAGACACTCATAGTGGAAATACAAAACTTGACCATTTCCTCAAATCCCCTAACTCACTTCTCACCCATTTTTTATTTGTTCCCTGGTCTCTTTTAATATTCTCTTTTTCGATCCATCCCTTATTTCTCTTATTAAATTTCAAACTAAAAGTCAATAAAGTGGAAATCTCAAAGAGAAGGGATATTATTAAAAAAAATAATAATATAAATAAAACCTAACTTAAAAAATATTAATCATAATCTACCATCTAGTTTCATTTTTGACTAATTTAAACCCTGTACTTGAAATTAATAGTCGTTATATCCCTTGGCGTTACTGTTCTACAAAAAATGAAATATGATATTGGTTTTTTTTTTTTTTTTTTTTTTTTTTTTTAAGTAAATATTATTATGTTGGGTTAGTAAGGATAATATAATTGTAACTGAGCATGGTAAAATTAATAATTATTAAAAGATATTAATATATATATATATATATATATATATATATATCCACATTCTTCGTCCTGATATATTTATTGTCAGTTCGAACTGATAATAGAAAATCCGTATATATATATATATATATATATATATATATATATATATAAACATTTCTTCCCTAATCCACTCTCCCTAATTTTCTTTTTCTTTTTCTCCCTCCCCACCGCTCTCTTCTTCTATTGTGGCTCAGTTTTGTGTTGGATTTAGTTGCCAATTTTGGCTCGGTTTTGTGTCCGATTGGTTGTCGGTTGAGGCTCAATTTTATTTCGGATTTAGCCCCTCCCTCTACTGGTTGTGGCTCAGTTTTTGGTTGGATTTGGCCGCTGGTTGTGGCTTGGTTTGTGTTTGGATTTAGCCCCTCCCTCTATCGGTTGTGGTGAGGGAGGTTGGGTTTGTGGGGTTCAGTGGCGGTGAGGGTGGCTGGGTTCCGGTTTGGCAGCGGGGATTGCTGTTGGGTTCTGGTTTGATAATGGGAGGCTGTTGGGTTGTTTGGATTTAGTGGAGATCTAGATTGGATCTCCACCATATCCCTTTCTTTTTTTTTTGTTCCTTAGATTTTGGTTGAGATCCAGATTGGATCTCCACTTTTTCAATATATTTTATTTTAAGTTTTTTGATTTTTTTAATGAAAAATTAAAAGAAAAAGGGTGGAAGGGTAAAATAGTATTTACGTTAAAAAAGTTAACAGAGGGTGGAAAATGGTCATAGAATGTAGAAAATGACTAATATTTTTCAAGAGAAAGAGGGTAGGTTGGGGGTTAATAGTATCCCCAAGCACCCAAAATTGGGAAGCGAAGGAGGATGGGAATCCACACAAGGCAATCTTGAATTTTTTTATTAAAAATTTTAATTTTTAAATTTTATTTTTTAAAAAACAAATTCAAAATTATCCTAAAAATGTAGAATTTATTAAACTACCCATTATTATTATTATTATTATTTTCCAAACAAATTAAGATATAGTTTATTACTTTGAGACCGCTTGCCTCAATCTGGAAAACATTTTGAAATAATTATAAATGACTACTTATAGAAATTTATTACAACATACAAATCATTATTTATTTTAGATATTAAAAAAATGGTCTTCAAATAGGGTTTAAAATTTTCTAGCACTCTTTACTCCCTTATTTTTAAGACTAGCACCAACTTAAAACTTAAGTTTTAATAGCACCTAAAGTTTCGTGTTTTTTTTCAAGACTTATTTTTGTGTTTCCGAGACTTATTTTGGTGTTTTCGAGACTTATTTAGGTGTTTTCGAGACTTATTTAATGTTTCCAAGACTTATTTCGGTGTTTCCGAAACTTAGTTTGGTGTTTCCGAGACTTATTATGTATCTTCAAGACTTATTTTATATTTTCGAGACTTATTTTATAATTTTCTAGACTTACTGGGCATATTTACAATTTCCAAGACATATTAGGCAAAAAATGAAATTTTCCAATTTTTTTTTTGTCCATCTTCTTCATCGACCTCCATTATGAATTTTAGGATGAAACCTGAACAGTTGGTCAAAGACCATATGATGAAAGTCATAGTACATCTCAACATTGTTGAGTTCAATGGTGCTGAGATAGATTGAGAAACCAAGATCGAAATGATCATGAATTGACTATTAGGTTCCTTTGATAAATTCAAATTGGACTACACTTTGAATAACAAGGAATACACTTTGTAAGGCCTGATGCAAGATGTTCAAAGCGTTTAAAGGATTCTTGTTAAGAACAAGAGTCATAAGGCTCATGCAATTGACAAGTAGGAGTCTAAATCTATTGCCAAGTCCAATCTGAAAAGAAAGGACAAGAAGCATAAGAAGAAGATTCATGGACTTGTCAAGAAGAAGATCAAGAAGGAGGGGAAAGACAAAGGAAAGTGTTTCCAATGAAAAGGCATAGGGCATTGGAAGAGGAATTGTCCCAAATACTTAGCCACTAAGAAGAAGGAAGAAGGTAATATTAATTATCTTGAAACATGTTTTTTTGGTAGATTCTACAGATTCCTGGATAGTAGATTCTAGAACCAGTAATCATTTTCGTAATTCCTTACAAGGGTTTCATGAGACCAAAGGGCTAGGTGAAGGGGAAATCATCTTGCACTTGGGCACTAGTGTGTAAGTGTCAGCCAAAGCAGTGGGAGATTTGCATCTCAAATTTGAGAGTTTTAGATTTTAATATTTAAAAGACGCTTATTATATACCCAATTTTAGGAGAAATTTGATATATGTTTCTTGCTTATATGAACTTTGTTATTTGGTTTCTTTTAATAAAGAGGCTATTGTTAGTAAAAATAACAAAATCATATGCAAGGGTAAATTGGCAAATGATCTTTATCATATACAAACTAGAACTATCTCACTGCTAGACACTGAAAATTTGGAACCTAATCATAGAGAGTAAAATTATCTAAATAATTTCACTTCCTCATTCCTTTTATTGTCAACTTATTGTCTACCATTTTTTTTTTTTTTTCTACCCTCAATTTGTTGTTACTTAATTCAATTTTATTTTAAATTAAATTATCTATTATAAAAGTAACTCAATTTTATTTTATATTAAATTATCAATTATAATCTAATATATGATAATCATGTAACAAAGGAAACTATACATCTTTCCTTCGAGTTCTTGATGATGACGGCCTACGAAATGACATGATGAGATGTTGGGTGTTCTTATGGATTTATTGTTGAGACCAAGGATTTCCGAGTGCAATTTTGCTCACCCACTTTAATTAGAGGTAACCATTACCTCCCTCCCCAAATGTTGCCACGTATCCCAAGGTTAACCCAAAGTCCAAAGTTTGAGGACACATGGCAACATTTGGAGAGGGAGGTAATGGTTACCTCTAGTTAAGGTGGATGAGCAAAATTGCACTCAGGATTTCCTCATAGGTTTGAAATCACCATTTTCTTCTAATGCTAATTGTTGTGAGAGTAAAATTTGATCAATATAAAAGTCAATCAGTCAATGTGACACGTAATCAGGTCAAATAAACAACGCAACATGTGAAATAGTCAATAATTAATAATTAAAAAAAAAAAAAAAGTATGCAAATTAAATTGAAGAATTATGTTTAACACAGGTTCTCAACGAAGGCTTCTCGTAGCCAAAGGTTTTCACAGCCACACTCCGACGCCCTCTTGATGTCTTGGACTTTTCTCTTGCAAAAAATAAAATAAAATAAAATAAATAAATAAATTGTTAGGGTGATGTCGGCAACCACACTCCGACGCCCTCTTGATGTCTCCTCATTTATGGTTTGAATAATTGCGAAAGAAATTATGATGACATCCATTTACAAACAATTAAAACAATAATTATTAGTAGTTACAAAATACTAAACAAAATATTAAACGTGGCAATTACTTACCATTAAATTAAGAGTGGTGCTATTGACAAACTCACTATTGAACTATTTATACCCCATTTTTTAAATTATTTAATATTCTTTTTTTTTTCTTTTATCAAATTACTTTAAAATATATACAATTTTTATTAAAAAATTCTTATACAAAGTAAAACTAATAAAACCTCACTTTCTTTATTTCAAAACCCTAATGACAAAATCTTTAATGACATAGATTATTTCAATGTTTACTATTTTGGTTTATATTTTCTTTCGGATCTCGATTTCATGTTTCCCATGTTTAGTTTATTGATTTATTACTATTTTAGTTTATATTTTCTTTTAGATCTCGATCTCATGTTTACCATGTTTAGTATTTATTGATTTTATCATTTCACATGTTTGTTTTATTTTTCTTCTCAAATTCTAGATCCATGTTTGCTATTTTTTTTTTCTTGGTTTATTTTCTTTCAGATCTTCCAAGTATACTATTTGTATCAATTCTTTTGTAGATTTTATTTCGGATCTTCCAAAGTTAGTTTAATGTTATTTACAAGAAAAAAAAAAAAAACAAAACAAAACAAAACAATGAAATCACACCAACAATCGCAACTAAGAAAACATAATCTCTGACAAAACGAAATCACACCAAAATTCTAATTCAATCGCTCAAAAAAAAATCATCAGACGATTAATATCACACTCACAATCTATCACCAACAATCCAATCAACTATAGAAAAAAAAAAAAAAAAGGTTTTACCATGAAATAAGAAGAAAAAACAAGTTCTGCGAATGAATGTGAGAAAACTATATATAAAGATTAGAGATGAAGTATATTTTTATTTTTATTTTTATTTTTTTGAAAAAGATATGGGGTGTATTAAGTTTGAAAAATAAGTAAAAGGGTAGTCCTAGAAATAAATTAAAAATATTAATAAAACCATTTAATTTTATATTATAAAATCAAAATTTTAAAAAGTGAGGCATAAATAGTTCAGTAATAGGGGTGCCAATAGCACCACTCTTAAATTAATTGTTAGATTTAATTTTCCACGGTGAATTTTCTCCTGGAAATGGTTTATCCGAACATAACTTTTATCTACCAAAATATTTGGGGTATAGCAACACTAATGTTTTCATCATGTTAATATTGATTATAAAATTATGAAATTCAATACAAAGATTTACCAATGTGTTAAAAGTATATTTCTAAATGTGCTTACAATTTTTTTTGAATTTTTTCAAAATAGTTATGAATTTTTGAAACTGAATATTATAATAATGTGTCCAACATCGGACAAATTGTAGAATATACTTTAAAAATACGTACATGTATAATTTTACCTTAACCAATTTATTTAAGAATCACATATATGTGATTTAAGTTACTAATTTACGTTAATTTGAATTCTAAAGAATTTTTAAAAATTCCGATAGTGAGTGATGTTCTAGACTACCCACCGTCGGACATACTAAAATCCTACAAAGAAAAAAAATAAAAATTATTTTAATGTATTTAACGATTTTACAAAATTCTAATAATTTTTATGTGAAGAGCTGCATTTGTGCACACTGTTTTTGCAGAATTATAGAAATGTTCAGCATGTGAGTACTTTTCTAAAAATCCTAAATTGAATATTGTTGTTTTATTTATGACTACCGGTTATTAACGCGCCAAATTTCCATTTTGTTTTATGTTCTTGTCATTTTGCAAATGAACGGAGTTTTGTTTTGTTTTGTTTTTTTCTATTCTTTTATTTTTTGTCTTTTAATTGAGTTTTTGTATTCAATAAAGATGTTCAAGTGTTGCGATGAAAGATCGAATTTATTGTTCAAAATGATGCTAGAGAGTTTCTTAATCAACGTTAGAAGATTCTATCTCATATTGTAAGGGATGTATTTGCTATTTCGGTGTCTATAGTGACTTCTAAGTTCACATTTAGTACCAGAATGCATGTTCTTGATGCATTCAAGAGTTCCTTGACTCTAAAGACGGTGAGACTAGTGGTTAAAGGTTTTCAGCAAAATGAAGGTATAGACTACACTGACATTTTTTCTCCTGTTGTTAAACTAACTACGATCCGGTTAGTGTTGAGCATTGGCATAGCAAAATGGTTATATCTCGAGCAGTTAGATGTCAAAACTGCATATCTCCACGGTGATTTAGAAGAAGATATATATATATATATACAGCAACTAGAGGGGTTTGCGATAGAGGGCAAAGAAGAGCTGGTTTGCAGGTTGACAAAGAGCTTGTATAGTTTAAAACAAGCTCCCAAACAGTAGTACAAGAAGTTCGATGAGTTCATACAAAGGAATGACTATTTCAGGTGCAAAGCTGACCACTGTTGCTCTTTCAAGAATGTTAAGTTGAGTTTCATAATTTTGCTACTTTATATTGATGACATGTTAGTAGCCAATGTAGATTTGGAAGAGATTAACGACTTGAAGAAGTAACTCTCGAACGAATTCGAGATGAAAGATCTTGGTGTAGCAAAGTAGATTATTGGAATAAAGATTAGCAGAGACGAACAAAGAGGTACTTTACAGCTGTCTCAAGCAGAATATGTTCGCAAGGTGTTGCAGAAGTTCAATATGGGCGATGCAAAACTAGTCAGAATACCGTTAGCTAGTTACTTAAGATTGTCCAAGGAGCATTGTCCACAGACGGACGAAGAGAATGACTTCATGGCTAGAGTTCCGTATGCCTCAACCATTAGAAACTTGATGTACGCCATAGTTTGCACAATACCAGATATTTTCCATACGATGGGAGTTTTGAGTAGATACATGTCCAATCTAGGCAAGCAATACTGGGAAGCAGTGAAGTGGATCCTAAGATACCTACAAGGTACGATAGAAAAGTGTCTAACCTTTAGTAGAGATGAGCTCAAGTTGAAAGGTTAAATGGATTCCGATTTTGCTAGAGAGGTGGATCACGGGAGGAGCACCACATGATATGTTTCATGATGGAGAGTACCGTTATTAGTTGGGTTTCTCAATTGCAAAAGATAGTGATGATATCTACAATTGAAGCGGAATATGAGGGGAACATGAGGTTCATGGTCTGCCTGAGAGCATGTATGTTCCGCCACATAGAGGATTATAAACGAATGATGTGCTACATTGTCCTCACATTGTTCGCTACTTAGGAAATTTGAATTCTAAGGTTGTTTAAATAAGGATTTTGCTTGCCTAAGTACGGTAAATCTCTTGAGCAAATCTAATCAATTATTTCATATCAATTACATGAAAAATCAATCATAAACTAAGAAGCTTCACCATTTGATTTGTGCCTTGTGTAGATCTTTGCTTCTTTACCCTTCATGCATTTTAATTGATTTCTCTAAGAAATTGACATCTTGCATGATGCTTCTCTTATTTCCAATTTCGTTGAAACTTTACTAAAATTAAAATGCAGACCAAACATTATTAGAACTTCATGAATTGTTTGTTATCATCAAAACCAAGTATAAAATTGACAAGTTATTATTATTATTATTATTGCTATTGCTTTTGGTAGAGGGTCTTGAGTCAAAAGAAACAGATGTGGATAGTTAGTTGGAATTGCTAAAACAGAGAATGAGTGATAGTGTATCCTTCTAAACTTATGTATCATTTGTAATATTCTTCTAATAAACTCGAATACGGGATATTTGCACCATTGTTATGTTCTTGGTGTTTTTATGTTTGAGCCACACCACAACCTGCACCAATTGTGAACTATAGTTGCTTCTCAACATAAAACTTCAACCATTTAATTGTTATTTAATAACAAAATTTAAAATTGAGTGTAGAAAAGTTTTTAGTGTATTGCCAATAGCAACACTCATTTTTATCGTTTCAGTTTCTTATTAAATGTCAAACGACCTTATTACCCTTATGACATGTTTACAGAATTACAGTCGTTAGCTTAAAGTTTGGTCAATGGTATTAATCTGTCATTTAGGCAAATGTTCGATCTATCTGAAATTTAACTAAACATTAGGGTGATCTATTGGAATTTGCCATTTCAACAAATCCAGTAGATATTCATTGCAAAATATTAAATATTATTTTCTATTAGCGATAATACCTTTTATTAAGATGTACCAAAAGTTACTTTACTTATAAACATACCTATGAATAAATGAGTCAAGTTATATTATTTCTTTTTAAAAAAAATAGCCTAAAAAATTAACTCAGAAGATTTAAAAAATATCCATTATTATCATATACAAAAATACAAACCCTTTGTTTTTTTATTGGAGATGCTATTAATAAGCCATTTGGATTAAAATAACAAATGGTAAAAAAATAAGTACTAGTCCTTGATCCGGACAAATATTGATTGGTCCCAAATTTGAATGAAATTAAAATCACAAATGTTATATGTAAAATTTGTCCGAGTGACTTATCACTTGAGAAGGGCTGAAATAGCAGAAAACCAGCCATGCAATGTCGACAAAAGTCAACTTGTCAATCGTGACCCAAGACACTTCATCCAAGCTAGCCACATCATAGCAATCCACAAAAGAAGCCAGATACTTGCATGTCAAGTAAACTGAATCGGGCAAGAGACCCAAATAGGTAAGAGATCTACCCACTAAGGATCTCTGGTCGACGAGATCTCCTCGCCTGATGAAGAAGATTTTCGGTTCTGCTAAACTGTAATAAATGATCAAGAGATCTACTCCAAAAAGGAAACAAACATATCATTCTCAAAAGATACTAGAATCTCAATCAGACAATGACTCAACACCAATCAGGAAATAATCCTAATCGGTCCACACTACCCAAACTTCAGCAGGACTTAAACTAATGAATCTTCTACTTATGCGCCAAGAACGGGGAAACCCTAAGGAGAACAATATAAATATAGCCATATATTTATTCATTGTAACAAAGAGGATTAATTAACGAAAGTTAGAGAGAGAAGAAGTGTGTAACCAATTCAATTTATAGTGGAATTATTTCTTCGCCATTAGCGGTAGCCCATGGATGTTTCTTCGTTACCGGAGATTTACCACGTAAAAAAATTGTATCTCTTCTATTATTTGCTTTATTCTATTTTATTTGTTCACAGATCATACAAATTACATCGTGACCGGTTGACTTTCCACAAGTTCAGAAATCAACGTCAACTACAAGTATTGTTATGATTTTATAAAAGTTTTGCGATGTAATCTTATTTAAAAGGATAAATTGGTAGATGAAAGGTATTCATATTATTGATTGATATAAAAAAGGAAAGTAAGCATGAAAATGTATGCATTGGCAGCTTGTAAGGAAGGGCAAGTAGGCGTATGTGTTTGGTGGTACTATCAAAATCAAATCTCCATATTGTTCCAATGCACACCTAAACTCTGGCCACTCAGCACATCACCAAATCTCTTTATTAATTTATTTTGTAACAGTGAAAGCCTAAACCATAACCATCAGATGGTACCATAATATCAACATTTGTTGATTCATGTATATCTCATATTCTTCTTTGACTCGCTTAATATTTTGTCTGCAGTGGATTGTATTAATATTTTACTTAGAATAAAAAGAAAACAATAAGAAGTTCACATTACTTTAGCAACACAAAGAATATGATTATGTCTAAAGAGTGGAGAGAGTGTCTCAAGTCTCAACAAATGAATTGATTACAAGTTGAAAACCAAGGCATGATATTGATGGGGAATATCAATCCCTTTTTTTGAAAACCAACTCCTTTCACTATTTTTGTCTTTCAAAACAACAAATGGTAGCGAGTATTGAAATATTGTAGACGCGAGGGAGTAGACATAAAACTTATAAATGGCCAAAAATAATAATGTAGTGTAGCAGTTTGGCAGAATCCAGATACTACAAAGAAAGAAAGAAATTATATATTTATTTATATATTGACCTCCACTTCCTCTTCTCTCTCTCTCTGTGCTGCCTCTGCTGTATCTGCTGTGTAAACTGACACACTATTGAAGTCATGCACACTAGTTATATCAACTGGGAACTCAGTTTTTCAAGTGAACCCTCACACTCACACACACTCACACACACCGTACAACACTTGAGCAAAGTCTCCTCTCTCTCTCTCTCTCTCTCTCCCTCTAATTTGTCTTTCATGTCATGAACTCTGCATCTGCAATATTATAGAACCCACCCCACTAAAAAAAAAAAAAAAAAAAAAAAAAAATGATCTTTACACAAATCTAACTAGACAAACACAAGTTAATATTCCTAGAAAACCCAGAAACCCCAGATGAAGAAGTCAAGGTTGTTGTTTGTTCAATGAGTTGGGGGGGTTGAATGGGGTGTATGTTGTCTCACTTAGCTGCAAAGTTTGCATTTTTTCCACCATCACCAGCAACATACCAGATCAAGAAAAGTGAGAATGGCAAGCTTACTGTGGTTTCATCATCTTCTTCAATGCCTATTCCTCTTGCAGATGACTCTTCCTTGGATGTATTGCTCATTGATACCAAGCGTGGTAACAAGATTGTTGCTTTCTACTTGAAAAACCCATATGCTAGACTCACTCTACTCTACTCTCATGGCAATGCTGCTGACCTTGGCCAGCTCTATGACCTTTTTGTCCAGCTCAAGCTCAATCTCAGAGTCAATATCATGGGGTCAGTCTTCTTTCTCTTTTCTCGAATCTTAGGGTTAATCTTTTTAATGCTCTTAGATCTATTATTAGTATTCTAATGCTCTGTTTCTGCTTTTAATTAATTACCATCTTCAATGCCTTTAGTGGGTGATTTGGTTTTCAGGTTTTTTTTTTTTTTTTTTTTTTTTTTTTTTTTTTTACAACTGAAAAAAAAAAAAAAAAAAAAAAAAGCTGGTTTATTTATTTATTTTTGTCAACTTTTTCTGGTTCTTCATTTTAACTTTTCTTTTTTGCTTAAAAGTAAATTTTACTGTTTTATTTGGATGAAATTGAAATTGAAAGAATGCTGAGTGTCTTAGAGTTTTGTGCCGTCTCGGTTCCTGTAAATATCTTTTACTTAATTTTGTTGCTATTTGCTAGATTAAATGCTTTTATTCGTCCTTTCATGTACAGTGTATAAATTACATCTTGAAGAAACCTTTATCTTCTTCATCTTTCTGTATAAAATTTGCAATATGGTGGCATTGGCATCATCTTATTTCCATGGTGGATTTGTAGTGCTTCTGTTTTTGTCATTTTCTTTACTGGGCTATTGTTTGATGTGAAGTATCTAAATGATATGATGCAGATACGATTATTCCGGATATGGAGCCTCCACTGGCAAGGTTTGTTGTCATTTCTGCAAATCGGACTGTATTATGCTATTTTACGTTGATTTCTGATTTGAGTCTCATTAGCAACTTCTGGTTCTACCAAATTTTACGACATGATTCTAGACCAGTGGCTAGTTCAAGCGGTGGACAGTAAATTTGATGCTTTATTATTGGTCTAGTACGGATGTTTGTTGGAAAAACAAAATTGGGCAGAGTTATAGTTCTGTATTCCTGATTAATTATGCAGTCTATAAATATTGGATGTATATATTGTTGCTTGCAAATAGTTTCTCTCGTTTGGCTTTTAATTAAATTACTTCTTGCAGCCTTGTCCAGTTAATTGCTACACGTACTTACTCTTTTTTTTTTTTTTTTTTTTTTTTGTATTGATAACGTTCAGCCAAGTGAATACAATACTTACGCGGATATAGAGGCGGTTTATCAGTGTCTTCAGACCGAGTACGGAGTGAGCCAGGAAGACTTAATCTTATATGGGCAGTCAGTTGGCAGTGGGCCAACACTGCACTTGGCATCTAAATTGCCAAGGCTAAGGGGTGTAGTTCTGCATAGTGGTATTCTTTCTGGTCTTCGTGTGCTCTGCCATGTAAAATTCTCATTTTGCTTTGACATATATCAGGTAAGCATCCATCTTTTACAGTTTTTATTTATTTATTTATTTTTATATGAATATGATATGTGTCCAGCAGTATTGATTACAACTGCAGTCTGTTGTTAGCGTATGACATGCTGGTGTACTGATCTGATTGCTAGTTAGAATGGTTTAGCGACTGCTAAATTATATTGGAGCAGATTTGGGGTTTATGATTTCTAAGCCGTTCATTGTTCTTATAATTGCAGAATATCAACAAAATTCAGAAGGTGAAATGCCCCGTGCTTGTAATTCATGTAAGTGCTTTTTGAAATCTTCAAAAGTTACAATTCTCCAATTTTTCTAGTGGTTTCCATTGCCTTATGTTTGTTTGGAATTTTGATTTGAATACGTAATTGTTAGTGTTTGCATTGCAGAGATTGATTTTTGTTTTTTAATTTAATTTTGAACCCTGAAAAGGTCACGACATATTTCATTCTCCTCGCACTTCTATAGGATGGTATCATATACAATTAGTATCGCGTGCAGCCTTTCACTAATGTATAAAAGGGTGTGGTTATAACTTTTATAATTATTTTTTTAATCTAAACTTTGATATCCGACAATCTGTTTACTTTAGTCGAACAATATCATGTCATCTTAAGAACTCCACTAAAGTTTCGACTCAAGGATGAGATGACGTGACATTGGCTAACCCTTAGACTAGAGTAATTGGATTGTTGGATATTGAAATCTAAATTTATATATAAAAAAATTATGTTAATTCAACCCTTCCCTTTAGAAAATATGTGTCCAAGTCAAAAACTAAGAAGGATGGTCTACACATTTGAGTGGTAGTTCAGAAATTTTGAGTTGCAAGCTTAAACATTTGTCTATGTGTTGCTAAAATTGTTTAGGTCGGTTTAGTTGACATGGTACCATTTACATTGTATCCGTGAGCCTTTTATATGTTTTAAATTGTTCAGAACGTCCAAGGTGTTTCCTTCTCTCATATAAACAAAGTTTTAAACGCATATGCAGGGCTTTAGGTACTCTAAGAGCGCTTTCACTTCTTTTTTTTTAAATTATTATTATTTATTAAATTTAAATGAGGATATCTTTGTCACTTGTCTTGTTTGACTAACTTTTAATGGTCATAGCGTAGATTATTTAGGATAGGAGTTGAAAAGCCGTCGCAAAGAAACAATCCCTTCTTCACTTAGTCATAGAGTGCTGAAGACTCATGACATTCAAAAGCCAGAGTACAAGTCTTCTGCATTTGCAAGAAACACATCAATTATTTAGGATGGTTTGGCAGCAACAGATGTCATTTTCTTGTGTTTGTGTATATGGCTCTAAATAACCTGAATTGGAGAAAAGACGAAAAGTTAAAACTTGTATTGGTGTTTGTGGGGTGAGGGACAAGAACTAGTGATGTGAGTGGTTTTTGGGAACCGGAGTTATTTACCACAAAACTTTGTTGGATGCGTCTTGGCAACATTCTTCTATTGTGGGAACTGAAATTCGCCCAAAAAAATGTAGCAGCACAAACCTTTGTGCTTGAATATATATACACATCTTCAACACAAGACCCTTCGAAATATAAGAGAATTTTGCAGTGAATGTCATGTTAGCAGCTTTATGCCGTATGGTCGTTAGCATTGGAAAGGAAAACATTCAGTTATTCTAGGACCAAATATTCTTTGGAATTGGCTTTACAGTGATTGTTCTTCATGTGCACCACTTCTTTAAATTCAATACATCACATCAAAGGGAAAATTGTGAAGTGTATTGAATGCATAGAAATATCCTCTTAGTCCTTGACTAATATATTCTGTTTTTTGCCCTTTGTTTTTTGCCCTTTGCCCCTAAGCTGGCAAGTCCAGGAAATGTAGTTGTGAATTTGCTAATAAATAACAAATATGATTTCTTATTCATGCAAAAGCACAAAAAATAATAAATAAAAAGAAAAAGAAACAACAAAGAAAAGAATTGGTTGATTTCTTTTCTACACTTTCTAATCCATTATTTCTTCCTTCTCAATGTCTTTTGTCATTTTATAGCATATAGGGTTGAAGACTGAATAATAGTCCTTTATTGCATTGCAAAATTAGTAGACTTCTATGGTCCAAAATTGTTGTGAAGCACCTATCTTTCCTTGCAAGGTGTTGGTTTCTGATGTTAATTAGGAGGGTAGATTTCTGAAAAATGTAAGAGTTGTTCTCGGGGATGGAATTATGCAATAAGGCTCCTAAATGAAATTTTTGGTGCTGTTGCAATAAGTCTTAATTTAGGTGTGAGGTTAGAACTTTGTTTATTGATTTGAAAAATGTAGAGTTGTGCTTGGGGATGGAATTATGCAATAGAGCTTCTAAATCGACATCTTTTGTGCTGTAGCTATAAGTCTTAATTTAAGTAAGAAGTTTTGAACTTTGTTTATTGATTTGAATTCTTTTGAGTTTTTAAGTAATTCTTTCACACATACAAGTTATGGAAGGAGCTTCATGGCGAATGGCAATGGAAGCAGCAGCTTGGTCTGCAGTCATGTGATGGTCATCATAATGATATACTCTAATCGGTTGTTTTACTCCTTTGAGAGTTAAAACTTGTTTGGGTGTCTAGAAATACTATATCACGATCAAATTGTTATCAAGTGAGTTGTTTGGTGCACTAGTTAAACCTGGCCTTGTCTTCTGTGTGTATGGCCTTATAATCAATGATTTGTATATTGAGGGATGTAGAAATAAGATTTTACAAGTCAAAATGAAGAAGCTTGTAGGTTTCTGTCAAAAATAAAAAATTAAACTAATTGATGTACCTGTGTCATTAATTTCCTTGAAAATGATATCAAGTCTCGCAAACCGTGTCCCCTTAGCAGTTCATGACTCTTGGACTTTGCAAATGATTTTGTCTTAATCTCAGATTTTCTCTTTTAAGTGTTGGAGATTTCATGGGCATGTCTTCATATATGTGCCATATCTGCCAGTGAACTAGATGGTGGATGGCTACACAATTAGCTAGATGTGGAGCATGCTTAGGAACAGATTTAGCTTCATGTGGCAGGTTAACCTTGGGTCAAAGGATTACCAGTTCCACAGTGGAATTTCCACCAGCCCCTTCCCACCGCCAATTTTTGACCTAGGATGTGCGTGGTGTGACACTTGCCACAATCTGCCATTGTGCATCTAAATTCTGGAAATAAATCTTGCAAAATATACATATTGTTATTGTTTTTATATTGGTTGATGTTGGTATTTAATTGCTCCTTAATGTCTATAATTTTTCAAGAAACATCTTCAAAATTCTTATTTGAGGATATCCTTTTATGCTTGGTTTGCTGACGAAAGGAATTGTTGGTCTACATTTCAGAGCACCAAACACACAATCCTGTGAGTTTCACCCTTAAAGGCTTGGTGTGAAACCAAAACTTTTTCTGCTCTATTATGGCATGTATCATGGATAAATTTCTGTATGATTAATTAATAATTCTTCCCCACTTGATTATATTTATTAGAATCATCTTTTAGCAAATGCTGAAACCGGGTTAAATCACAATTTATCACAATTTTACAGGGTACAGAAGATGATGTTGTGAATTGGTTACATGGAAATAAACTGTGGAAAATGGCTAGGGAGCCTTATGAACCTTTGTGGATCAAAGGAGGTGGGCACTGCAACTTGGAGCTATACCCTGATTACATCCGCCATCTCTGCAGGTTTATTCAGGAAATGGAGAACATGACCACAGAAATCCGGCTTAAGAAAATTCGGCAAAATCTCCGCCTACCAACAAGATCGAATAATACTTCAGTGTCTGCAAACAGATGCTGCTGTAGGATAAAATGCTGGAAACCCAAGTGCTTGGGATGTCCAAAAACCAGCTGCAAGTGCTTGGGATGTCCAAAAACCAGCTGCTTCAAATGTTCCTGGAGGGTGAAATGCCCGAAATGTTGGATTCCGAGCTGTGTAAGATGTTGCCGGAGTAGTCCAAAATGCCCAAAATGTTGGAGACTCTGCTGCTGCATAAAGTGTTTAAACTGGCGATGTTGTGTGGAAACAAATAGTGGGTTAAATGGAAAGCAGGATGGTTAAGGGTGGTGGAAGTGCCCCTGTATAGATTTGGTGAAGTTGCTAACATCCCTCAAATCTTGTGCATTAGTGTACAAAACAAGAGGAATTAGAGTTGTCTGATAATCGAATGTTTTCTTGATATTTGTGGATTCTTGAAATCTGTTATTTGATGCGAGCTCCGATTGAAAATATTCTGAATTACTATTGAATTTCTATCAGGTTCATGTTTAGAATTGTTTACTAACACAATTGTGATCAAGAAGAATGGTCCATTTCATTGTTTTGGATTTGAGGGCTTTTGGGTTGAGTCAACAACATATTAGGAGCCAATAGGGGCGTAGCTCAGTTGGTAGATAGACGAGCTTAGGGTTTTGGTAAATGACTCCCAGGTCAACGGCTTGAATCCTAGCAATGGCGACAGGAGAGTTTTATAATTACGATATCTTCACATAAAAGTTAACCAGCAGTAAAAAGAAAACCAAACTGCCGAAATTATGCAGAGGTAGTTGACATATCCCTACAATCTTGGGATCAGGACATTTATAATCATTCTGATTTCTAGAGTAGTCAAGAAAAACACATTTGATAGACCGGGAGACAACTTATCATATGTATGATGAAGATGAACAAAGCACACGCAACCAAAAACTCTTGGAGAGGAAACCAAATCAATTTTTTTCGAGAAAAAAAAACTGAATGATGTGTTCTAAACCTCCAAAATTTTGAAATCATTTCCGAATGAAAAAAACATCATTCATGTCATTTGATTTTTTTGGGTTAATTGCACAAACATACCCTCTATTTATCTAATAAAGCAAATTTTCAAACAAATACTATATTCAAACACAAACATCCCAATTGGAATGTGCTTGGGGCAGGGTTTGTAAAATCGACATATCCACCGATATATCCATATTTTGGAGGGGCCGATATCGAAACATGGGTAATATCCAATATCTAGCAAATATCCGGTCGATATCGAAATATCTATAAAAATCTCCCGATATTCCCGAAATATTGTGAATTTCATCCCGAAATCCAGGGATATTTTGCAAAAAAAAAAATTAAAAAAAAATTTAATCTTAAACACTTAAATTATTGTTCAAATAATCTATATTGAAAATTATTTTGAAAAGAAGCATTAACAAATTTTATTTTGGATTGTTTATCATTTATAATTAATATTTAGTATGGTATTTAATTATTTATACTAAAATTAATATTTTTTATTCTTCTACCTTACTATTTGAACCCAAAGTACCAATATAGAGACAATATTGGGGATAATTCAGATCTTTTGAAAACCGTACATATTGTCTATTCACAATTAGACCCTGAAGCTGCAAGGATTGCTAATTTTGGAAATGAGGTAAAAAGTTACAACTTACAATCAATTTTATAATTCCAATATTATAACTTCTTTGCATGAGAGTATTGTGTCATTTACTCATATTTATATATATTATTTACATATTGATTTTATGAGTCATGAATGTAGCTTATATACTTTAAGGATGGAAAGAAAAGTTTTAGTGAACGAGCAGCCATAGCAACTATAAGCAAAATGCAACCAGGTATATAAGTTTTATTACAAAAATCTATGTAATAATAATAAATAATAATATCATTGAAATGGTATTCATACTTATAATACTTAATAACTTTAATTGCAGCCGATTGGTGGGTAATGTATGGAAATTGTGTTCTATCATTGCGTATAATAACAGTTCGCATATTGTCACAAACAGCATCATCTTCTGCATGCGAAAGAAATTGGTCTACATTTGCTTTAATCCACACAAAACAGAGAAACTGTCTTGCATATTCTAAGCTTGAACAACTAGTTTATTGTTATTATAATATGAAGTTGAAAATTAGGGATATGGCAGCTGGAAAAGATAAAGTAGATGAAACTGATTTTATGGATCTACTTCAAGTAATTGCTGAAGTAGGGGACGACAATGAGAATCATTTTTTTGACTGGGTTAGATCTGCCTGTTTGGATGATGATGAGAGAAATCCTGATCCACAAATTGCTTCTTATGCTCGAGACATGGGAATAAATGTTGAACAAGTGATTAGAGAAGAAGTTGGTGTAGATCGTGGAGTTACTGTTAGCAGTTCTTCCGATGACCAATATACCTCTGATGGAAATAGTGGAGGAAAAGATGATGGAGATGATTGAGGAGGTTGGGATTCTAGTGCAAGAGGTTGGGATTCTAGTGCAACAGGTTGGGATGTTCGTGCCAGAGGTTGGGATGCTGGTGCAACAAGTTGGAATGCTAGTGCAACAGATTGGGATGCTCATGCTAATTTTGATCAAAATCATGGTAGACAACATGGAGGAACAAGTCAAATTGATGAAGATTCCTTGAATATGTCTCTCTCCTCAATGAGTATGGGCACTGAAAATGGTTCTTTGAGTAATTCATAGACAAGGTCAAATTCTAATGTACCATATTATGGTAGTTATGGTAGATGCAGTATATATGATTATTCTTCTCCACAAATGCCATATGCAATACCTATACATGTAGATCAACAATATCCACCAAGTTGGGTAAATCTAAACTACCCAATTCATGGATCAGTTGGAAGAGATCAAGCAACATACATGTGGCATATTAATAACTACTTTGAAAACTATGCTAGCACATTTTCCTGGGAAAATTATTGTTCGAATCAATATAGAAATTTATCTTATATATTTGAACCAGCAAGGAATTCATTTTGGTTTTAAATTTCAAACATGCAATGTATTATTATGTATGAATTATGATTTATGATAGAATCTTGGAAGTATTGAACTATATATATTTTATTGATAATTTTGCTTATTAAATATTTAATCTTGTATATAATATTGTAAAAGTGAAACAAAATATTATTCTATTAAATACTCAATTTTAAAAATTATATACAGACTCTATATATGTTATAATTTATAATAAACACATAACTATGCTAATTTATCATTGAAATATGATTCATTTGATGTATAATTATTTGTTTAAGTTTGTCCTAAAGTTTCACAAAAAAATTCTAAACTTTAGATGTAAATATCCATCATTTTGTTAATTTTTTACCGAATATCCACCGATATCGATAATATCCCCGATATATCCATAAATTTAGAAGCCCGATATGGATACCGATACCGATATTTTATTCCTTGGCTTGGGGTATGAAAAGTCAATAGTGCCCTTGAAAAGGGAGAGGTTATTTTGGTGGGTAAATTTCACAAACAACACCGACAGTTTCGGTTCTGGCTCTAGGGGAACCGAAATTGGAATTGGCCTTTGGAGGTTCCGGTTCCGGTTCCAGTTCCGGCAGTTCTGAACTAGATTTTTTTTTAATTTTAAAACTCAGTCACATAACAGTGATAACACATTCTGGAAGACTGGAACCCAGAATCCAGATCAGTCCAAGACCGAGACCCCCCTAACCCAGATCAGTTACTGAAGAACAAGGGCCCCGGGATCGAAGAAGAACTGAAGCAGAAGAAGAAGAAGAAGAACTGAAGATGATGATGCAGTCTTCAATTAAGAAAAAGGAAGTCTTCGATTTGTGTTAATGATGCTGCACTAACTACCCTTGATCAAAGAAGAAGAAGAACTGAAGAAGAGATCGGAGAAGAAGAAGAAGAAGAAGAAGAGGAGGAGGAGGAGGAGGAGGAGGAGGAGGAGATCGAAGAAGAAGAAAAAGAAGAGTGAGATCAGAATCTGACTTGATGGCTGACGAAGAAGAAGAAGGATTTAGGAATTTAGGTTTAGGTTTTAGATTTTAAAAAAATAAAAATAAAATAAAATTATGTTGGAACCGCCGGTTCTAGTCCGGTTCAAACCGGGCGGTTCCTTGAAAATTGGAACCAGAACCGGAACCACCCTCCTCCGATTCCGATTCCGATTCCGATTCCGATTTCGATTTTTCCGGTTCGGTTTCAGTTCGGTTTGAACCAAACCGGTGTCGGGTCTAATAATGCATACAATTATAACCCTTTAACTTTTTTTATTATTGTAAGATATAAACACACTGATTTCATCCATGATCCATTCCTTAAAAATAGGTTTTAGTTAATTTTATTTATTATCCTACCTTAACCAATTTTATTTATTTCTTTTGTCCCTAATAAAAATATATATATATATATATATATATATTCAATTAATTTATTTAAATTTCTATGTTGTTATTATAAGTTAATTTTGCTTGACAAGTGTGATGATAAATTTAAATTATTAAAAAATATATGTGATTAATTGTTATTCGACTCTATCAATGGTTTAATGGCATTTTCAATATTATTATAAATCATCTTTGTTTTTGTTTATTATTTTACCATTACATTTATTATTTTGATTAAATGGTTTTACATTTGGTTTTTAATGAAAAATAATTTTGAATATTTAATGTATATTTTTTGTTAACTTAATAATTTATCTTTTAGAAAACCTTATTTACGAAACTAGTATAAAAGGACATTTTTTTATTGGGAATAAAAATACAAGAGAAAGCTAATATAAACACCCAAAAAGTAAAAAAAAAAAAACATAAAGTGGGTGAATAAAATTTGAGCCGATAATTTCAACTACTTGTTATTGGTTCATCAATATATATTATAACACCTAAAATCTCGATATATAAGGGTAAATGAAACTTAAGCTCAACCACAAAACAACCAATGAAACTTAATAATTATTGTCTCCCCCCTCGAAGCTAAAATCCTAGCTTCACCCTTGGAAATCTCAATCGAGTAACTTACGAATCCAGCACCCTTCTCCTTTTTTATATGTCACTCTATATCCTATTGTTGTATGGTTAAGATTTCATATCATTATTTTTATTTCATTGTGCTTAAAACTTGATCATGCATGAGTAAAAGTTAACATTTTTATTCAAATCTCAAATATAAATTTAAAAGCAAAAAATAAAAATAAAAAATTGTATTGGATCTTGATTATTGAAACAGTAATAACATATAAGAGTATAAAACAAAGGGAAAATATCATTTTCGTCCCTATGGTTTACCCTATTATCCATTTTGGTCCTCGTCGTTCCAGTATTGGCCATTTTGATCCTTGTCGTTACAATTAATCCCTATTTTGGTCCCCAGCGTCTAATTCCGTTAGGGTTTTTGAAATTTCCATTAAGTGAGCAAGGGTAAAATGGTAAAATCGTCATACATTCTTCTAGAATCTTATTTAAGAAGGGTAAAACGGTAAAATAATATTAAAACAATTAAAAAATAATAAAATTCTTAATTTCTCTCCCCTCATTCCTCCCCATCTATCTCTCATCTTCTCGTTCAATCACATCAACCCAGCAACTGAATTCATCAAAACCGAATTCAATCAAACCGAATTCATCAAACCTAAACCAAAATCAAACCGAATTCAGTCTAAATCAAACCTAAAAAACCCATAAACCCAGAAACCCCAGATCTTCATCTTCACTAAACATTTTTTTTTTTTTTTTTTATAATTGGAAACCTAAATTCATCAAAACCCAAGCCTTGTCCAAACCGTCGTCGCTGCACATCAAGTTTACTTCACGTCGCTCCGTCGGCTCCGCGTCACCGTCGTCGCTGTCTTTGTCATCATCGCTGCACGTCATCGCTCCACCTCCGTGTCTGTTCGTCGCTGCACGAACTGGGTTGGTGGTCGCAATCTTACGACGACGTTGGCCTGCAAATTCTTTGCAGACGAACTGCAATCTCCGCAGGTGGGTTGTTGATGAGGTTGAAGACGAACTGGGTTGGTGGCCGCAATCGATCGTGATTTGGCTTTTTGGAATTAATTTTTTGTTTTTGTTTTTGTTTTTTTTTGGGATTTGATTGAATAAATCTGGTTTTAGGGTTTGGTGATTGGAGATGGATGGTGGTGTGGTTGTGGGTTGATGATGAAGATGATGATGGTGATGGTCGATGATGGTGGATGATGATGAATATGTAATGATTGAATTTTCCCTTTTGATTATGTGATGGTCGATGATGGTCGATGAAGATGATGATGGTGGGTTTGGTAATTGTTTTAAATTTTTTAGTTTGATGGAATTTTTTTTTCTGAAGATGATGATGGGGATGGTTGATGGTGTTGAAATATGTAATGAATGAATTTTTGAATATGTGATGGTTGATGATGGTCAATGAAGATGATGATGGTGGGTTTGGTAATTGTTTTAAATATTTTAGTTTGATGGAATTTTTTTTCTCATTTTTTTATATAATTATTTTTTATTTTTTTAATAAATAAATCCCCACCATCCATCTAAGATTTGGATGGTGGAGATTTAAAATATTTTATTTTTGATTAGTTTTAATTAGTTTTATTTTAAAATTTAATTAATTATAAATTTAATAATAATTATTAATTAATTATTAGAAGGGTAATATTGTCTTTGCAACCAACTCAACCATTACTATGGGCATAACGGTCATTTGACCTTCTGCATATGTCAGGTTATCTGATCTTCACGGAAAACGTCACAGAAGGACTAAACTGACCAATACTGGAACGATGGGGACCAAAACGGATAATAGGATAAACCATAGGGACGAAAATGATATTTTCCCTAAAACAAACTTTATCTCACATGACATATGCCTTGCCTATCCGTAATTGAAATCCAGTTCCAGCCCAAGCAGTTAAATTGCTATTGAACTGGAAAATCGGATGTTCAAACTCTGTAGTAAAAATAACCACAAAAACAAAATTATAATGTGTCAGCTCATCAGCTCACTAATCAATTCCAAACCCATAACAAGAAAAGACGAGCCTTGAAATAGCAACAAGTAAAAATGAGTAGACAACAGACTTCTAGCAGTTGCAGTGAGCAATAGAAAAGCAAGCACAAGCTCTTTCCTGTAGATTCTGTTTCTCTTCTTCATAACAGGAACCTTTACTAAGGATCTTCTCTTCATTTGGAGAGTTTGATGATTCCCTTTCAGCGAAGGCTACTACATCAGACTCTTATGATCTATCTGTCTTCTTCGTCACTACCCACTCGTAAGCACTTCCAAGCTGAAACATATCAACTTTTTATGCCTCTAAACTTTTTATATGTCTCTCTATATCCTACAACCTTGCTTGGCATTCAAATTTGTTGGATTTTCAGCTAAAGATTTGGGACTGCCATATCTCAATGAAAAACTTTAAAATATTGGGAAAAAGAAGATGAAGATATTTTAGGATTTGTAAAATAGTGAAGAGGAAAAAACTTTGTTTTCTATAAATAAATAAATAAAATTTAAAAAAAAAAAAAAAAAAAAAACTATTATGAAGTGTCTTTAGATTTTTTTTATTTTTTTTATTTTTTTTTATCTTGTTTGGTAATTTTAATTCAGGTTAATATCGTCATTGATAAAATATATAATAATAATAATAATAATAATAATAATAATAAAAAGTGTAAGGAGAAGCTCTCGTTCATAAAGGGTAGTTGAAACAATTTATGTTTTTAAAAGAGAGTTTCTCCTTACAATTCACAAATTATCTATTTACACTCCAATTTTTTTTTTTTTTTTTCTTTATTAATGACAATTTTAATATGAATTAAAATTACTAAATAAGACAAAAAAATTCTAAAGACACTCTAAATTAATTAGTAATTACATTATTAAAAACAGAAAGTCTCTATCTCTTAAATTATTAGAGTAAATATTACGTATCAAACTCTCCATCTCTCCTAAATCTATTATTACCATATTAAACACTCTCTCCTAATTACTCTCTTTCCATTTTTCAAAAATAAAAAATAAAAAAAAAAATCTATCTTCATACTTTCTCGATTAATCTCTAATTAATAGTTAAAGAAAAAAAAAAAACTTATGAATATTTTGGTTTTTTACTAAAGTAATATATATATATATATATTAAAAAGTCAATACAGGTATCTTATTTTTCAAAAAATAAAAAAAAAATAAAAAATAGATGTATGAAAACTTGATTTGTTGCAACTAGATTCGATTAAACTCAGAATTTCTAAAACTAGTGAAAGAATTAAAGTTCTCAAGGCAATCACATATCTACAAAAGTAACAAAAAACATTTTCATATTTCGATTTTTTTTATTTAAATATATACATATATAGAGTTATAAAAATCAAGCTTATTTGTAAGTTTAGAGATTTGAGAATGGCTAAAGATATTGGGTCGTGGCCTTGTGAGGTTGAGATCGATGCTCAAGTAATTGTTAATCTTCTTAACTCCCCTATTATCCCCTGCTCTAAGATTGGTCTAGTCCTTCATGACATTAATCAAATTCTTGTGGAGTATCCTGATTACATGGTTGCCTTTGTTCCTAGGGAAGCTAATATGGCTGACCATGGGCTTGCCAAGCTTGGTTTGAATATTGGTAGTGATAGTTTTTGGATGGAGGATTGTCCTCCTGAGGTGTCTCGTTTTGTTTTGGGTGATTACCAAAATCCTTTGTAATCTACCTTTTTAATGAATTCCAATTTCCAAAAAAAAAAAAAAAAAAAAAACTATTGGTCTTACTTAAGAAAGAATGGAGATAGAAAATTAGAGATATATATTGGAAAAGAGAGAGTTTAATAAAAGGTAATTAAAAATTTAGGAGAGAGTGTTTAATATGTAATATTTAATCTAATGATTTAGGAGAGATAATTTCTTTTTTAAATAATTTAATTCAAAAAAGATCATTCATCGGATGAATCAAAAGGCTACGATGATTCGTTCTAACTTTTATTAAAATAAGATGGAGTGCCTTTAAAAATTTATTTTTAAAATAAAGTGTTTTTAGAATAGGAGTATCAAAAGATAAAAAGGATAATCTTATAACAAAAAGAAGTATCTTTAGAATTTTTTTTAAAATTTAAATTTTGAGAATGGAGTGTCTTTAGAAAAGAAGTGTAAAAAGAAAAAATTAAATTGTTAAAAGAATCTCTCTTAATAAAAAAAAAAAAAAAAAAAAAAAAAAAAGTTTCTTACAAAATATCTAAATTTAGATTATTTGGTTGGGCTTTTGAAAAACCTATATTTGTAAAAGGTCTACCTATAGTAGATCTATTAGAAATGGAGAAATTTCACTAAAATCCTTATTTTTTATAAATGAAATGTAACCTTTTTAAACGTCTTTGTCATATTCATAACTTTAGTCCCTTGTTTTTTTAAAAATACATCACGTTAGTCCTTTTAGTCTAAGGTAACACAACCAAGGGTATTTTAGACTTTACATCATTAAAAAAGATAATTGCCATTAACTAAAATTTTAAAACTTCTCCCAACAAAAATTAAAATTTTAAAACAGTTTCCTTATCTCATCATCTTCAATCAACCACCTCTCTCTCCATCTTCGATCAATTGCCATAAATTAAAATTTTTAAAATGATTTCAATCCTATCTCTCTATCTTCAATCACCTGCCTCATCTTTCATGTTGGATAAAATGTGAGGTATGGATTTCCAGTACAAAGTTCCCAAACAAATTGATTGACACCTCAAGATTTCCAGACCTGAGCTTCACCTCCATCTATCACGCGAACTAGAACTGATGTGACCTACTCCATATCGAGCCGCCATGAACCCGCTTGACCTTATCCTTATCTCGCCGGCAACTGGATCCAAACCCACCCCTCCATTTTGCCACCAGTAGAGCTCCACCCCTCACCTATCACATGAACCAGAACCGACGAGAGCCACCCCTCATTGTGCAACCTTGGAAACTGTATAATAAGGACATTTTGGACATTTCATTTAAATATAAAGGTGTAAAAACAAAAACAATTAAGGGTAAAATTGTCCTTTTAAGAAAGATTAAATAGTAACAAGGGTAAAGTGGAACTTTCTTATATTTTGTTATAGTTGACCATTAATTGTTTGATGAAAGGGACTAAAGTGATGTATTTAGGAAAAAAATAATATGGACTAAGGTTGCTAATATGGTAAAGATGTTTAGTGAAATTAATAGAAATAGATCTTTTGACATTTTCTCAAAAAGTCCGCTGAAATATTAAATTACTAAAAATGACATATTATATTACTTTAAAAAAAAAATCAATTAATATTACAAGACTAGAATAGGAAATTGCAACTTAAATTTTTTGTCCCACCATTCTTCACTAGCATCAATTGTTTGCTTAATATAATCCCAACCAAAGCCAGCCTCTTTTCTAACTAGATTTGTCTAGAGCTGTCACTCTCTCTTAAAATTATACCATTTATTTTTCAGCTTTTTTTTAAAAAAATTTTTTTTTTTTTTTTTACTATAATTCTTATTAATTTTTTGTGCCTCGCAATATTTTTTCAACCCTCTTTGTTGAAGTGACTATTTGGTCGATTACCAACTAAAACTTCATAAACACAAATCTTAACAAATGTGTCGTCGACATATAAATCACTTCATTGTGCCTTATTTCTTTTTTGGTTTTCCTTCACATTAGATTCCATTCTATATAAAAAAAAAAAAAAAAAAAAAAAAAAAAAAAAAACACATAAATTAATTATTTCATGAATCTTAAAAACATGACAGCA
Source organism: Acer saccharum (assembly GCA_030490815.1). Classification (NCBI taxonomy): domain Eukaryota; kingdom Viridiplantae; phylum Streptophyta; class Magnoliopsida; order Sapindales; family Sapindaceae; genus Acer; species Acer saccharum. The sequence continues at coordinate 22,906,701 of CM059874.1, forward strand.
TTTGTTTGTGGAGAGCAAAGAATATAATACTTTCTAAGGTTTTATTTTAATAAGGGTATTCCATGCCAGTAATAAAAAATTAGGGATATTTACGTCATATACTTTTTTTTTTTTAAATGTCTACTTAGAAAAGCTCTTCCTTATACGCTTTTGTCTAATAGAGATTTAAATTCTACGAGTATATACTGAATTTAAAATAAACAATCTCAAAAGCTCAATCAAACAACTCTAAAAATACTCAAATAAAGGTTTATAGAGCTTTTGAGACAGTAGAAAGCCCAATCAAACAAAAACTTAATAAAAATAAATAAACAAATAAATAAAAACTCTTTTGAACAGTAGATAAGCGATACCAAACACACTCTAATAGGGAAAAGGGTAACTTAGTCAACATACGTATTATTTAGGGGCATTTTTGTCAAGTTAGTGGCAAAAACAGATAAGCAAAGAAAAAATTTAGAGAGTGGCTAGTTTTAAATTTGTTACTAATTTAAGGGCCAAAGTAGAGAATTTCCACAAATTATATTATAGAAGATTATTATAGAAAATGCAAACAAAAGTGAACATTGGCAACACTAATCAAAATTTATTTTCATTTCTAAAATGGCATGATACTATAATGTTACAGTGAAAAAATTTCAAACAGAATATTGAAAAATATAAAATATTAAATGTATTACAAATTGAGAGCTTACCCTGTAATCTGCAAGTCATTATAATTCATTGCAATTCAATACTCATAAACAATAATCATATAAAATATTATTTCAAGGCAATCTTACACCATGGATACAAACTACAAAGTTGATGTTATTTTCTGCACTTCCATCACAATTTCTACAGCAAATATTATCTCTATTAAATTATTCAGTTAAATTACAGTCTCACTGCAACATCAACAAAAAAATAAAAAATAAAAAAAAATAATAATTTACCATTTTGATTGCTTCCAGAGAGACAATCGATGATACTTCCCCAAGTACAGACTGTAACTAACTACTGGGTGCTAATGTACATAAAACTCTTGAAGAATCAATAGAGTTCATGATGGCTTCAGCCCTCTCAATGCTGCAGCAAAAACCTAAAAGTCCATATATGGAGTCATTATATACAACTACTCAAATACTAAAATGGCAACACGCAACAATTTTCCAGCAATTTGATAGGAGAGATATATTAACTTATTCTCATTCAATCTTTCAATATATAAAGACACAGGAAACGTAACAATACCAAGAGAGCCAATGCTTTAGTGAAGTATACATATATAACGCAATCGATATAACAAACATTTAGTGAAGTATACAAAAGTTAACAAAATAAACAAGTGATGGACTTCTCCAATTACTCTTTAATCATCAAAGAAGTAAAGTGATGTCATATATATCCCTTTTCTCTTACTCTATTATATGTATGTAATTTACCCAATCGAGCCTTCAACTAAATAATCAACAAAAGCATTTAAAAAGGAAAAAAAGTGCTTACATTGGGAGTAGGCCCTGGATGTTGTTTCAACTCTGCATGACGCTGGTCACGGCTGCTGCTTTCCACATTATTAATCCGACAACTCTGCTCTTTTTTGGCTGATGCTGAAGTTCCTTCGTTAAAATCATTATCTTCTAAAGTTTTTTTCTCTGACCGACCTATTGCAAAAGAATCAGGTCTGCCATTTTGCATGCTATCTGTTTGAATATCTTGGTTCTTTTTGTTGAATTGTGTTGCTGCTGCTCGTGCACCAGCGATGGCTGCACTTAGAGTTGACGATTTCTCCACTGTAGGTGATTTATTTTCGGAGAGGTGCACAAAAATAGATCCTGGCTTCAAGGAAAAAGGATCCCGTGCATCTGGGAGTGGGAATTTCACAGGCAATGGACCTTTAACTGGAGTAAGACCCCTCACTGCAGATTCATATATCTGTGACAATATGCAGAAGTGAGTCCCTATTTAAAGAAAATGCAAAAGAGGGCAGGCATTAACTTTTTTGCAACACATACCTTCTTTTCCAAATTATAAACACCCTGATACCCTCTCATCTCAAACGGAACTAACAATTTCTGTATTTGATTGGACACAGAGATATTTCAGTAATTGTTGAATACTTGAATGGCGTCATATAGCAGTGTGAAAGTACGCACCTGTGGATTTTCACATAGCCAGCAAAAATCTGTTTGTCCTTCTAGTCTCACCTGTAGTGATCGAAAATGTGTAAAGGTTCTCAACATAATCACAAACCATAAGATAACATGAAGTTGATATATTAGGGAACAAAAAGAGTCGAAGGAAGTTATTAGCCCACCCCTTCAGGTAGTGCTTCCCAGCTTGTTAGTTCTTCACATCTAACACAGCCAACTACTTCAACACACCCTGTATCATACATGAATGAATCCATTTCAGAGATTAAAAAAGTTTTAGACTTGAATTGTATAAGTATCAACAAAATGAATCCATTCTATAGCTTCATATTGGTACTGAAGCAAAAACGATCGATACCCATTAGGGACTATCTCCCTTTTAAAACTGAAATGACACTGGTTGATAACCTTAATTTAACCATTCCATTCACATTTCACAGTACCTTGTGTCTAATTTATGTCTCTCAATGAGGTTCTTTTTTTTGTGATTTAAGCATACACAAGCTGAAAGATAACTAAAATAAAAACTCGTAAATATTTACTAAATTTGTTCTGCATAAGAAGTTCATTGTCAATTGCTGAAGAACCAGAATCAGAAACAAACAAAAAAACATACCGACAAGTCTGGAAACAGGGTAATGTTGTGGAAAGTTGAGATCAGTAACCCCATTGACTGCATAAATTTCCCTATAAAAGTCCTCCATGGCTTTGATTGTAGCTTCTTCTGGAATCTTACTTGCAGCATGAATCCAAAGACGTCCTTAAAGGACAGTAAGATTAAAAATATCTTCAATGGAAAAAGAAAAGCAAACCCAATTCAAAAATAAAAAATCAGAGGATATACCTGTAACAGGAGAAGGCCAAGACCTGCCTTCGATACGTTTGATCCCACAAACGAGCAGCGAAGCCCAGGGTTGGTGCATCGTCAAACAAGGGTTTGTCAACTTGTCTCGCTTTCTTACTCCTCTCATCTGATTCTCTTCACCAATTCTGATACTTTGCGTTCGATCGTAATTCCAGACTCTAATTCTTTAATAGATTTATCCAAAAATGAAAACTCAAAATCATTCGTTTAATGGGTAAACCTAAACCCCATCTATTTAATCCGTTATATTTTATTATTATTATTATTGGTAATTAATAATTTGTAGCTTATTTCTTGTGTCAAAACAATAGTGTTTCGGTAATTAGTTAGTTGTTTAAAGCATCTCGTTGACTTCAAGAAGCTTGACTTGTACTGTTAAAGATATAGGATTACACGCACTCACACTCACTCTATGCATAATTGTATTATCGTACGTGTGTACTTGCTTGTCTTGTCTGTAATTTGTTTTCGTGTTTGTATCGTATACGTTTGCGATTGTGATTGGGTCTTGTCCACGGTCCAGACCAAACCAAACCATGCCCAGGCCTAGTTTATCGTGTTCAATTTTTTATTTTATTTTTTTGTTGATTTGGGTTTTTAATTTGGAAACTTTTGTTTAAAGTTTAAATTTTCTAAGTTAACAAATTTAATTTGTATACACTAGTATTAAGCAAGTAAAATAAAAATAATGCTTTTGTGATTTTTTTGGTAATGTAATGCTTTCATAATGTTGAGTTGGGTTTATTTTGTTGAACTTGGTGACTTGTATTTTTATTTTTATTTTAACTTGGTTTTTAATTTGGAAACTTTTGTTAAAAGTTTAAATTTTCTGGGTGAAAATCGAATCTTTAAGTACAATATTATTGTTAATTATCTTAAATAAATAAAAAATATATATGTTATCAATTTTGATTGGTATTAAGCAAGTGAAATAAAAATAAAGTGCCATAATTTTTTTTAGTATGTAATTTACGAATTAAACAAAAAAAAAAAACAAGATGAAAATGAAATTTGATTTTTATGCAACAGAATTAAGCTAGTGTTTAAATGATGTAATTTGGATATTGCATGTTGATTATGTTTTTTGTTTTTTTTCCTTAATCTACAATCAAAATGAATTATGTAGACATAGATGTGACTTATTCAAAGATCTAGGGCCAGTAACAAGGGTCAATTAGATTCAGTTTGAAAATGTGTCTAAGCTAATACAATTAACCTAGGTGGGGGGGTGTTGAATATGTTGTTTATCAATTAATTACCGATTTTTCAATTGATCAAGATTAGAGGCAAACAACAATAAAAATCAAGTATAAAATGTATAAATCAAAGGACACTTGATTTTTATGTGGAAACCCTCTAACCGGAAAAACCACGAGATTAGCCTCGCTAGCCACTTAGCTACAGAAATCCACTATATGAAAAGTCGATTACACTTTCAAGTGATACACAGACCCTCACTCTCGACAACCTCAGGTTTTGGCCATACACCACTCACAACTCTTGGTTCAATCTTAGCGATATCTCCTAATCTATTACTCTTGACATGAACACCTTCTAATCTACCCCACTAGCCTTTTACGGTGGGTCTTGGCATTTGTTTATACAACCACCACTTGTGGCTACAAGACTTGAATTCAAGAAGAGATTTAAAGTGTCTAAGTGAAAATGTAAATGATGTTCAATGCAACATATGCTAGACAAACATATAATGCTTAACTAGATGTAGATATTAAATACCCAACAACCCTAGTTATTAACTAACCCTCATACAATATATACAACTTCAAAGATTTGTAATAATTATGAAGCTAAAAAATAAAGAACAATAAATGAAAAGTCAATTTGTTCTTACCAAACAATGGAGATGATTAATATAACACCCCAAATCCGATACTAACAAACTAGGATGATACTCGATCAGGATTCTGTAAAACCTCTAAACTTACAAATTGTAAAGATTAAACATTTCCAAAAGAAAAGATTTATTCATCAATACTTGAAATGTAAACTCCAAATAACCGTTTAATAGAAATCCAATCCTTATAATTGGAAAATCCAACCAAATGAAAACTATTGGAAAATCCAACCAAATGAAAACTAACAACATTATCCAAACAATAATAATCAAGCTCTAACGTTCAACTCCTCTATTGAAGCAACTCCATGAATCTAATTACTCAACCCCTATAGATCGGTGCTACTCTGCAAAATGGTGATGATGAGGGGTCAGCCGTCTATAATCAGTTAGGTCATGTTCCATAGTTTCACAATTACCCAAGTGACGCGACAATAATAGTAGGTCTCACAATTACTCGAGTGACATAGCATTATGTCACAATTAGGGATGTCAATGGTACGGGTCGGGGACAGATTTTCTATTACCATCCCCAACCCCAATTTGTATGAGAAACACCATCCCCAGTGAATACCCACCTGAAAATAAACGGTGCTGGTATGGGGATTCACCATTAGGGAGTCAGTTTTTTGACTCATACCATCCTCATATCCTTAATGTAGTTTTTTAATGACTAACATAAGAGGATAAAAAGGGAAAAAAGAGAGTGATGTATATTATCATTGTTTAACCTTGGAGTTCAATTTGGTTATCAATCAAGTGAGATATTTCTTGATTATTTCATATAATAATTACTCTGATTATTCTTTTTCTTTTCATATTGTAGCCAATCCAACATTTACTGCATGTGTTCATGTCCATGAGTTAGAACTCTAGTTCTGAGATATATATATATATATATATATATATATATATATAACAAGGTTCGGGGATGGGTCGAGTAGGGACTTAACTTCTCTATTATTGGTTAGAAAGTGTTCGATATAACTTGTCGATATAAGTAAAATGGGACCCAACAATCCTAGTTATTAACTAACCCCTTACGATCTTTATAACTTCAAAAACTATGCAATAAAGATGGAGTCTTGGTAATAAAAAGAACAATAAATGAGATGAAATGTTTGTTCTTACCTACCAAGTGAAGATGCACTAAAGACCCATGCTTGATGATACCTTAAATGCTCATGAATGGGGGAATGGAGAGTTAAAATAGTTTCTTGGACCTATCTCTCTCTAAGAACTCTACTCCCTCGCTTTAAATCTCTAAAAATCGAAGTTCTTGTTGAAAAAGATGATGTCTTGGAGTATTTATATTATTCTCACGAAACTGTGTTGTTTTGAGAAAAATTGTTTTTCACGGTCCACAGTTCGCAGTTCACCAAGACGAAACACAACCACGAAAATGGCTGACCAAGCATCGCCTATACTTCGTAGTCGAATGAGACGAAGACACGACTGTGAAAATATATGGTGAAAACTTTGCGGTTCACCAGGATGAAACCAAAACAGCGAAAACCTCTGGAAAGAAGTTCGCACCCATACTTCGCGGTTCATCAAGACGAGAACCGAACTGTGAAAATCACTGGAAGGTTTTTCACGGTTCACGAAGGTGACACTTGGATCGCGAAAATTACTGGAAGGATTTTTACGGTTCACCACGACGACACCAAGACTACGAAAAAGGGAAAAAGAGGCATTCTCAAATGATCTACCTTTATGCATGAAATGCAAGTGTGAAATTGGTTTGATGCACACTAAAATGAGGAAAACACAAATGAATGTGGTGTGTGTGTGTGTGCGCACCTAATCTCTTCAAGAGGATAAGTCAAGTGGATTATACCTTTGAAGCTCTAGCTCTTTCTCTTGAAGTCTTGAGATGCCTAGAAGATTGCCTATAATGATCATAATTATGAGCACATGAAGAACCTCATCTACCCATTACAAAAGCATCCTAATGTGGTTTGTCAAGAAAATAAGTCAATTATAAAATTGAGAACCTTACATAGAAAAAGAGGATCTGGTTGGACATAGTAGGATTCAACATTGAAGACCAAGAAGAAAACCACTATATATGGGTTTTCTCTAAATCTCTTCTGTCTTTTTATTTCTTATTGATGTGTAACTAAACCCCTTGCTAGGGAATTGATGTAACCCTATTTGACTACTCTATGTAATTAATTAGTCTATATTTTCTATTATGATCCTTATTTAGAGCTTGTTTAGTTGGGCTTTTAAAAAACCTTTATTGGTAAAAGATCTACTTGTACTAGATCTAGTAGATCTGTTATAAATAGAGTTTTTGAAAAATATATATATATAGCTGTTTAGTTGGTATAGTTTTTATTTTTTATTTTTTTTATTTTTTTAATGTCTATTTGAAGAAGCACCTCCCTATGAGCTTTTGCCTAGTAGAGGTTTAAACTCTACTAGCCCCTACTTAATTTAAAAAAGGAAATCTCAAAAGCTCAACCAAATAACTCTAAAACAACTTAAATAGACGTTTGTAGACCTTTTGAGGCGGTAGAAAGCTCAACCAAACAACAAAACTTAGTTTCCTTCATTTCATTATATCCATGTTTCTTTTTTTTTCTCTTCCATGTTATTTTGTGATCTTATGAGAGATTAAGGCCCAGTTTGGCATTGCTGTGCTGTTGGAGGAATTGCTTTTAGATTTGCTGTGGGGGGAATTGCTTTTGGAATTGCTGTGGGAAGAATCAGCTGAGTGTTTGGTAAACTGATTTTTAAAAGTGCTGTGAGAACCAAAAGCAATTTCAATGTGTTTGGTAAACTGAAAGTAAAAAGTGCTATAACGGTGTAAAATTACTAAAAGGACACAATTGTGATGAAATTTGTCATTGTCCACTATAATTCTTTGATGAACTTTAAAAAAAAAAAAATTATAGTGATTTTAATAATTGAAAATGAAGGTTAATATTTGTAATTAAAATAATAATAATAATTATTATTATTATTTCTCCTTTTCTGCAAAATATAATAATAATATAATAAAATTATCATTATTATTTCCTTATATTTATATGACCAAACATTTAATTCTTAATTCAGCCACCTATACAAATAATTTTTTTGTTTTATATAAATATTAAAAGAATCCTTAGATGCCTATATATATATATATATATATGATATAGCTTTTGAACAATAAACAATCCTTAGATGCAGTTTACTGGAAATCCAAAAGTATAAGCACAATAAACAATTGAACAACAAATAATCTAACATGAATATAAACTCAAGTTACAAAAAAGTATATTTACATTGAAAAAATCAGTAGCAACTTCTTCAATTTGTACAATTGTCCTCCTCATAAGCCGCTCATCGACACGTGAAATAACCAAAAATGGATACCAAAAAAAAAAAAAAAAAAAAAAACTAAGAATACCAACCTCATCTGAGACAAACTTTACTTGCAATGCAATATTAATACACAAACCAAATGAGGGTTCTCTCAACATTGAAACCTAACTTGATTATTTTTGCAACTCTAACAAACTCATTTAAATTTACTTACAAGACACAACATTACATACAAAGAATCCTTTCTTTATAAACATATTTACACTAAACAAAGGATTCTCCTTACTATCCTTTTCTTTCTTCTTCCTCTTGAGAACTTCAAGATTCATTCTCATATGCTATCGAAGTTTCCGTGCTTTTCTGGCGTAAAAGTGTAAAAATTCATTAGCTCCTCTCCCCCTCTAAAAATTCCACATCCACCATAACCACCCTGTTCAATTCACAATTATTCATCAAAAACACTATACTAATCATGCAATTTGCAAAAATTAAATCATTTTTGAAGGGAACATAAACAATCAAATATTACATAGAGAGACCGCGAAGTATTATGAGATCAAGTTCAGATTTTGTACACTTTAACAATTATTCATCACAGATCTAGCACCTATATGCATATATCTATATAAACTTCTATTCAACCATAACCACTAACAAAAATATAACAAGTTTTACTTTCTCATCACTAACAAAAATCTCCATAGGAGGCTAAAACCAGAGGCATTAAAGATAGTGCAATTATCACTTAACTGCAACAACAACAACAACAACAACAACAATAGTTCCATGAATCAAAACAAGTAATGCGTGAAACAAACAGCTGCATAACTACATAGGTGTTTCCACAATCAACAGAGTTTAATATTAATCACCCAACATGTTCTCAACACTTAAAACATGGTTCCAAGTTCCACTATTGTTAAATCTGCTATATGACCAAGTAATGTAACATTAGGGGAGAAAAAAGGCATTGGCTGCCGCCACTATTGCAATAGCAAAAGTCACATACAATTCCCTACAGAACAGTATAAAAACATAGCAACAATCAACTCATGAATCACAAACACACATATAGACAGAGTAAAGCATCCAAAATTTTTCTGTAAAAAAAACAATTGGAAATCTAAGAATCGTTGGCAGCATAGAAGACCAATACCATCTAATGATGCAACTGAACCGTAAAAATAAATTGAAGTGCAACAATCAAACTATCTATAACTAATGTCCATATGTTAGTGAAAAAGATGTTAAAAATGGATATAAGAGAATAAGAGATAGTTCTACCAGTGTACTAAAAATAGAACAAAACAGAGATATAATTGCACCAGTACACCACATCATAGATTAACACATAGTTTAATAGGTTGTGTTTTAATTAATTTACAAAATTTTACGCTGTCTAGAAGAACCCCAAAAGCGTCGAAAGACCAATTAATCAAAAATCAGAAGCAAAGCATGAAAAACAAAAGAAAACGATATTCGACATGAAAAGACAAACCTTGGGTCAGCTGCAATCTGAAGAGAATGGAGAATGGTGACTGGAAAGTGGAGACTGGCTGAAGATCGACGGACGACGACGAAGAAGAAGCGCGACTCCACGGACCACGAGCGCCGCAGTTGACTGGTGATCTGTTGAGCTATGAAAATCGCAAACGATGGGAATACAGAGTGAGACAGAACTGGAGATGAGGATGGGAGCATCGTTGGCTGCTGGAGGTGAGAATGGGGTTTTGTTCTTGGTAAATTTCATGAAAGGCAAGGATAAAATTGGAAAGTTGGTAAAATTTCATTTAAAAACACTGTAGCGCGTTTTTGAGAAGCAGAAGCGGAAATCCAAAAGCATGTATTTGTAGCTTCTCAAAAACTCAGTTGGGAGAAGCTAAAAGTGACCAAAAGCACTTCCCCATGATTTTACCAAACACCCTATTTTTGGTCCGGAATCACTTTTGACCCCAAAAGCAACTGGGAAAGCAATGCCAAACTGGGCCTAAGATTTCATGTTTGGATGACTTTTCAATATATTTCTTAATCATGGGTTCTAATGAATGGGAAAGTTGGTTTTATGCATGATTTTATTCTTAGAAAAACTTGACTTTGAGTTCTTTTGAAAAGGTTTCAGTTATTGCTCACCGACCGACCTCCTCCACAAATGGAGGTTGATGGCCTCCCTAATAAAGACATAGGGTTTAGGGTTTAATCCAATACAGTTCAAACTGGTTTAATCCAATACAGTTCATTCAAGAAAACTAAAAACACACACAAAAAAAAAAAAAAAAAAAAATCCAGCCTATGGAGGAGATTTGTATCTTTTCCCCTTCCCAAAGTATTATTACTTTAAGAAAAAATAAAATTAGGGAGAAGATAAAATTTCCTACTATTGGAAGAGACTTAGGGGCCGTTTGGTATGGGGGCATCTTGGCATGGAAATAGGAATCTGACAACATTCCCATGTTTGGTAGCAGGTTTGTGTTTTTAGATTCTCGGGAGAGTGAATCCCATGGGAATCACATTACCCTCCAAGGGGTTAATGTGATTCCCACCCCAACAGATGGGTTTTAGATGCCCCTTCATCTGATTCCCACCGTGTGACCCACCTCATTAAAAATAAAAAAAATAAAAAAAAAAATAAAAAAAAAAAAAATTATGTTCTTCTTCTTCTTTCTTCACGCAGATCACTAATCACACCTCTTCTTCTTCAATTTTCAATCACACCACCTCTTCTTTTTCTTCAATTTTCAATCACACAAACCCTAGATCAAATCTTCTCCTCTTTAATTCATCCCCAAATCTCAATCTTGTCCAATCGATCAATTTTTCAAAAACCCAAACCAAAATCGATCAATTTTCAATCACACCATCTGGGTTTGCTAGATGATGACACCGACGACGACAAGCTTCGATGACGACGCCGACGACGACGAGCTTCGATGATAACGCCGCCTCGACGACGACGCCTGTCTGGCGATGGAGACAAGGACGATGACAACGAGAAGAAGAAGATGAAGACGGCGACGACGAGAAGAAGAAGATGAAGACAACGACGATGACGACGTTCTTCACAGATCTTCTCCAGTTTTTTTCTTTTTTCTTTTCTTGGTATGGTTTTGTTATTTGAAATGAAGATGACGATGACGTGTATATAGATGTTATTTATTTATTTATAAGTTCTTTATTTTAAAATTAATTTTGACATCTTTTTACATATAAAGACAAAAACATTCCAATATGCAACCAAACACAATTATCTAACATTCCTAGGAATCCGATATGATATTCCCATACACAAACGAACACATGTATACAACTTTCACAGGAATCACATTACTGGGTTTTACAGTCTCAGGAATCACATTATTTTAATTACCCCATACCAAACGGCCCCTTACGATCCCCCATTTTCAAATTATTATTATTATGATTTCCTTTTTCCTTTTTAATTTATTACTTTAATCTGTTTTGATTATTTTTTTTGGTTAATGTTGATTTTGATTTGTTGAAAAATATTGAATAAAAGTTTAATATTGGTTTTAATTTGGAAAAACACAGTTCTTTCCCCAAATATATATTTTAATTAATTTAATTTAAATTATTATTATAAAAAACTAGCAACTTCACATTCAAACTGTCGTTCTTGGGATTATATTTTACTTGCAGGCAATCTAATCCGCCTTTGAGACAAATGTCGAGAAGTCAATAAGAGTCAATAAGGATGATATTCTGACAGGGGTAGATTTTTCAACCACCTGATAGTAACTACTAATAAGTGATAATCATAAGACAAATAAATTGTTAGGGAAACTACATGAAATCAATTCAGAACCTTAGTGTAAATTAAATATGAAAAAATAAAAAGAGGAGTTCAAGAGAAGTCATATTTACAGGCATGCTAGAAATTCTATATTGGATTGAAGGTGCAGTTCCAGCTCGGCCAATTGACATTTGAATTGCAGGAAGAGTTCCAAACGGATTTGTAACAGCTATTGGTTGAACAGCAAGCGAACTCTGAGTGGCAGACCTGGTAAAAACAAGCATGCCAGCATAATACATCAATATGTGATAGAAGCAGTTTAGGTCAACAGCAAACCAGACAAAAAAAATAATTTGCCACCTGCTGTAAAATAAACTCAAATGAAAGCATCAATCAAACAAAGTTACAGTTGCTGATGACTCTAAAAATGCTAACCAAGGACAGGAAATGTAGAAACCGCCAACAAAATTTCCCACACATAAAAGTGCCAGCAGAGCTATGTAGGTGGAGCAGTGATACAACCATCATTACCACACCTTGATCTAACAAAATTATTTTGAACACACATAATATATATATATATATATATACACACAGAAATTTTCAAGTCGATGCATCTTGATATAACTTCGTGAGGATATTGAATGTGAGCCACTAGTTTTACATACTTTGACTCAAGTGCGTATGCACTTGTCAAAACTAATGGTTCACATTCAATATCCTGATAAAGTTATATTAGGATGCACTGACCAGATCAGGACTATATATATATATATAAGCAGAGTTTCAAGAAGTGAGACATACAATTGTCCAAGATTACTCTGACCAACGGTGCCCAATGTGCCACCAAAGTTACTCATATTAACTGTTAGAAATGCAAAGAAGTTAATACAGTCAGCAAAATCTTATAAAAGGCTTAAGCAAATACATACAAATATAAGATAAAGTAAGAAAACTAAAATGCACCTGTTTGTGTCGGACCAAAGTTGCTAAACCCAAAAGCACCAGAGGTCTGAGCAGGCTGAGGCAGTTGAAACGGCATAGAAACAGAGGGCTAGAAATTCACAAAAACGAAAAACAAATTATTCTATTGCATTCAAAGCTAGAAAAATAAATAAATAAGGCAACAAGATAAAAGAGCAGAGTAGCAGACAACAACAAACAAGGTAGTCCAGCTAACTATAACACAAAGAATAAATGTATATCCAGAACTATATGTACTTCTATGCATATATAACACAAGAAAACCATTTTGTGAATGAAATTGAGATTTCTGTGCTAGTCAAAGTTAGCATTATTTAACATCTATGTAATTCCCTACAGTAAATGTTCCACAAGTTGCCAAGTACATATAACAAAATAATTTCAAATATTTGCTAAATCATGTATATGGGAATTTTATTTTAAAACAAATATATAAAATTACACTTTAAATCATACTTTTACCATCCATCTATTGGTCTCCAAAACCCTAAGATCTTAGCTATACCAATGACATTAAGAGAAATGTTAAACACAGATTCAATTTATTTTCATTGATCCATTTCTCTTACATAAATTCAATTACCGTGAGGCCAACTTGGGATGGATAGGTGTATTTTTTGAGTGGGTATGGAATGGCATGAACAAACAAGTTTCAAGACAAGAATATAAGAGCCAACTGTAATGATGTAAAGAGTGACTTACTGTAGGAACAAAACCCAATGGAGTGCTAGAAGGAGCTAGTGATGGAGCACCTAGGAAAATTCCACTTGAAAACCCACTTAAAGGTGTACTAAATAGGTTTGATTGACCAAATGTACTAGGCCCAAAAGCAGAACCTGTCTGTCCTGGGGCAGAACTGAACAAAGGAGATGACTGACGACCAAAATTCATACCAGAACCAAATGATGAAATTGTTCCCTGAGCTGCTGAGCTATTGAATAGGGACGGCGTCAACCCAAAAGTAGATGGAGATGAATTGGGAACAAATGTAGAAGTTGATACTGGCCCAAATATGGAAGGCGCTGCAGATGAAGCTGGCCCAAAAGGATTGGCTGAAGATGTCCCCCAAAAATTTGAGGATCCGTATGGAGTTGTCGTGGTGGGGGTTCCAAAACCTGAGCTATTAAAGGTTGAAGTTTTAGGACCAAATAGATTAGTAGATGTTGAAGAGGTAAAAGGGCTTGCAGATGATTGTCCAAGGGGTGGTGAAGGTACAAAAGGACTTGATGGAGCAGCCAGCACACCGAAGCCAATTGCACCAGTAGACTGACCAGCAGGAAGTGGTCCACCTGCAATTTAATATCATGTGGAGAATTATTCAATCAGCCAACGTCATAATGTAAGGAACAAGCACCACGAGTACATCATAAGATAGCAAATTACCTTTATCTCCTGATTGATAATCCTCCCATCGTAACTCCTCGTGGCTTTTGTCCTTGTAGACAGGCATGGCAGATATTGACTCCAACTTTTCAGTTGGCTGCATACCACTGGCACTATCTGCCTCGGTTGTAGGTGTGTAAGCAACTACTCTACTTCCCACACATTGACCCCCAAAATTTGATGGCCCAAAGCCCGTAGTACTCCCAAATGTTGTAGTAGCTTGGGGGGCTCCTGCATGACAGCACATAACAGTAAAAAAAAAAAAAATTAACTGTTTCGACATAAAAATATTGATAAAAGCAAATAAAATTTTTGAAGCTAATTAACTCGTTTGCATACACTTCAGATTGCTAAATGCTTATAAACTTACCAAAAGGAGATGTTGCGGTTCCAAATGGGCTGCTGCTACCAAATGCACCGAAGCCAATTGCACCAATAGACTGACCAGTAGGAAGTGGTCCACCTACAATTTAATATCATGTGGAGAATTATTCAATCAGCCAACGTCATAATGTAAGGAACAAGCACCACGAGTACATCATAAGATAGCAAATTACCTTTATCTCCTGATTGATAATCCTCCCATCTTAACTCCTCGTGGCTTTTGTCCTTGTAGACAGGCATGGCAGATATTGACTCCAACTTTCCAGCTGGCTGCATACCACTGGCACTATCTGCCTCGGTTGTAGGTGTGTAAGCAGCTACTCTACTTCCCACACATTGACCCCCAAAATTTGATGGCTCAAAGCCCATAGTACTCCCAAATGTTGTAGTAGCTTGGGGGGCTCCTGCATGACAGCACATAACAGTAAAAAAAAATTTAACTGTTTCGACATAAAAATATTGATAAAAGCAAATAAAAATTTTGAAGATAATTAACTCATTTGTATTCACTTCAGATTGCTAAACGCTTATAAACTTACCATAAGGAGATGTTGCGGTTCCAAATGGGCTGCTGCTACCAAATGTAGAATTTGATTGAAAACTGAACGATGAGGTATTAGATGCCCCAAAAGCAGGGGTGCCTGATGATCCAAAGAGTTGGGCGCTTGAAGCCCCAAAGGCTCCCCCAGATCCAAATGCTGGGGCACTCGATGCGCCAAATGCAGTCCCTGTGCTGCCAAAGGCTGGGGTACTTGTAGCGCCAAAAGCTGTGGTACTCGTAGTGCCAAAAGCTGAGGTACTCGTAGCGCCAAAAGCAGGTGTGCTTGAACCCCCAAAGGCAGGGGTGCTTGATGCACCAAATGCAGTCCCTGTGCTGCCAAAGGCTGGGGTACTTGTAGCACCAAAAGCTGGGGTACTTGTAGTGCCAAAAGCAGGTGTGCTTGAACCCCCAAAGGCAGGGGCGCTTGTTGCACCACATGCAGTCCCTGTGCTGCCAAAGGCTGGGGTACTTGTAGCGCCAAAAGCAGGTGTGCTTGAACCCCCAAAGGCAGGGGTGCTTGTTGCACCACATGCAGTCCCTGTGCTGCCAAAGGCTGGGGTACTTGTAGCGCCAAAAGCAGGTGTGCTTGAACCCCCGAAGGAAGCAGGAGTACTACTCGCACCAAAAGCAGGCTGACTTGATGCACCAAAAAGTGTAGAAGAACCAAATAAACTGTTGCCAAATGCAGGCTGTGATTGCTGAGCTGAGCTTCCAAAAGGAGTTGTTTGAGTAGGAGTGGACCCAAATCCCAATGGCTTCTGGCCACCAAATATTGAAGAACCTATGTGTATGAGTGTGGGAGAGCATGAGAAACAGAGAGATACATCAGTATTTTAAGAGGAAAATAAATAGGAAAAAAAAAAGCTGAACAGAAGACTAATCATTTTAATAATAAATCATGAATATAGACTATATAGTTGATGACAAAATTAAATATAATATTTCTCAAGCAATTAAATCAAGATCTGAGATTAATTTACAAATTTCATGTCAAAAGGGACCAATCACTGACGACACATACACTTAATGGAAGTGGATAAGTAAAGGAGAATGGCAGAAGCACCAGTGTGAAAGAAAATAAGTACCCAAAAGAAAAGGAAAGATGCAAAACCTATGAGAAGCTTCCTTCTTAGTATCGAAACATTTTGTTTCTTTATGTACTAATAACCATAAACATCTTTTTCAAGAGTTGAAATCAAAATTAATAAATCAGGTATAGGGCATAGATAGCAACCAAATTCATTAGAAATATTCAAAAATAAAGTTAACCATGCACATACCACCAAATGACGATGATGAACTGCCAAAAGCAGGCACGTTTGAACTTCCAAACGCAGGTTGTGAAGATGAAGCACCAAAAGTCGTGGCAGACGAGAAGGGGGAAGATGATTGAGCTGCACCAAACAAGCCTGTTGAAGTGCCCCCGAATATGGAATTCCCTGTTGAACCGAAAGGGGTTGTAGTACCCAAACTTGTAGTACCAAAAGGTTTGGGGGCAAATAGATTGTTACTTGCATTGTTGGTCTGCCCAAAGACTGATGATGACCCAAATGGGCTGCTAGATGACTGCCCAAAAGCTGTTCAATGGACTTCCACACATTAAATTGATTTACAAACAAATAATTATATCTTGGTAAACCTAGGTAGAAGATGCAGATAAAAATAATCACTAACAGATAATCAAAAAATCACAGCTTATCAATAAAATATCGGTAAATGCAAGCCCATCGTGTGCTTAGATTATAATCAAAATATTCATGATTAGCAGATACTACCACAAAGTTGACAGACATGAGAAAAGCCTCAAATCACTGCAAACAAAACTTGATATAAATAGAAACTTAAGAGCTGATGCAGCAAAAAACCACAATACATGAAGAATCAAGCAATCGTACAGAAACAATAAAGATATTCATAAATTATAGAATCTGGACCGTTAGTACCTTTTATATTCCTATTTTAGTTTATCTTGAACAATAAAGTGCAGTATCAACATCACAGTTCCCAGCCTATTATAGTTATATGACCATGGAATGACAGTTTTTACACGGACACAGCAATTGCATTGAAATTAAAAGAAATATAACTGAATCGAAACTTAAGTTTCTTGTTGTGATAGTAATGAAACAAAGTTTCACAATAACAATACAGTAAAACTATTACTAATCGAATACTAATACAATACAAAAGATGAACAATAAGGAGAAACACTTACAGTTAGTCGAACCAAACATCTCTTCAAACATCTCTTCACTCTTTCTATCTACACTCCGCAAAACGGTCTTGATTTCGATCCCAAACTGAAATCAAAAGCTATAAAAAAATAAAATATAAATAAATAAAAGTATAAACGAAGCATACAATCGGCCATTATATTAAAAGAACGGAGCAATATCACGAACAAAATCAAAACAAACGAATCGCGAACATAGAATGTGAAACATTTAATTGAATAAACCCTAGCAGTGATTAATTAGGGTTGAGGAGGAACTCACCGTCGATCACCGTCGATCTGGAAGGTGGCGAGAGAGAGATTGAGAAAGGAAGCTAAGTAGTGAAAGGTCCCCTTTTTATTTGGGTCAGGCTCACATCGTAGCGTCTATATTAAGTCGGTTATGTAAAATTGTAAACAGTGTAGCGTACTGCGTACCCGCGTTTTTTTTAAGCTTGTTATTATTATTATTAGGGCAAATTACACTAACTACCCTGATTATATAGATAATTTTACAAAAACCAGAGAAAATATGATAATAACACTCACTACCCCTTGACCCATTGCCTAATGTTTGATCACCATTAGTCAACCACGGAAAAGGGGCAATGTCATTTTTACCCTTGCACTTATATTTGAACAGTGTCAATAATAAATATTATATTATTGAATTAAAAATAATGTAAGAAATAATTTTTTATTGTATTTAAAAAATAGTTAAAACTAATAAAAAAACAATTTGTTTCAAAATTTAGAGGAAATTTTGTATATTTTTGGAAAATTTCATCAAGACAATGATTAATTCAAGGTAATTATTTTAACATATAGATATAACAATCCAATGGAATACACAGTTTTTGTTGCATCGTTCCAAATCTCTTTTAATGGAGATTTGAGATTTCCATTTCCATCGATGGATCTATGATTTATGCACAAAGGAAAAGAAAAAGGGAAAAACCAACTCAAAAATTTTAATCAAAAAATTCCCAAAACACAAAACAATAAAGTACAATAGTCTAATGGATTTCAAAGAAAAAAATAGTCTAAAGAAAATTTTAAATTCTTCTAGCAGAGATTTGATGAACCTTGTTTGATTTCAAAGATCACCCTTGTTTGAATTCAAAGATCTGTGATCTCCATATCTCTCTTCTTTTTTTTTTTTTTTTTTTTTTTTTTTTTTTTTTTGTATTATTAGATTTTGTAAAGGAGATCTGGAATCTCCATTGATAAAGATTAATCTCCCCATCAATGGAGATTCTGATCTCTATTATGGTTTTCTTTTTTTATTGATTTTTTTTCTAGTGTATTTGTGTCTTTGTGATATAGATAAGAAGAAGATGGGTAGGAAAAGAAGAAGAAGAAGAAAAGCAGAGAAAAAGAAGAAAATGGCAAATGAATGTGAAGGAGAAATAGGTTATTCAGGTTTGTGTGGTGGATGAGAAGATAGATTTTATATATATATATATATAAATTAATAAAAGTTTTTAGGATTGATATGGCTAACTTTAATTGGGCAACCTATATTTTTTTCTTTTTTATTTAATAAATTTGCAAAAGACCAAATTGCCCTTGATTAAAGGTGGTTAACGGTTAGTCAACTGTTAGTCAATGGATCAAGGGGTAGTCAGTGTTATTATGATATTTTCACTGGTTTTAGTGCAATTATACATATAATCAGGGTAAGTTAGTGTAATTTGCCATTATTATTATTATTGAATATTGACCAAATTGCATATTTGTATGGCGGTTTCACTTATCTCACCACCCTACCTTTCCATGATTATTGTATATATATCCTAATTATTGATTTTAGAGAATGAATGTATACTTATGTATTTTATTTATGTCCGGTTGTGTGATAAGTTGTTTAAATCGTTTATCTATCGAATAAAGGTCGTATCGGCAATATGAACTTGAGAAAAAGAGTGTATAAATCACACTAGTAGTTTGTCAAGTTGTGCGACAACCCGATAAGTTATCCAAATCTTTTGGAATCGAATATTCGGAAAAAAATTATGCCGACAATATAGGCACCTTAAGATTTCATTTAAAGAAGATCCAAATTCTATAAACTTGTATAAATTCAATGCATTACATTGTCGTATTGGGAATTTTTTTTTTCCCTTTTTAAATATATATATATATATATATATATATATATATATATATGGATGTAACCAGGATTGTAGACCAGAGTGGGCTAGAAATTTTTTTCTTTTACTAACATTGATGTCATCCAGTTATTAGGACATAGTGAGAGTCCTCGTAAAATGTATATTCTAAATATTATTTTATTTATAAAAAAAAAATTATAAGAGAATCATGAAATGCAATTACGAAAACTAATTAAATTGTATCCTAATTCGTTTTCCATCTTAATGCGAAATGATGTGAAATGATGTTTAATTTGATAAGTTTCATTTGTGAAAAATAATAATTTAAATATAAAATGTTCTTATATTATTATACTAGTGTGCCAACCTATGCGATGCACATGTTTTGTTAAATAAGATTCTAAAATAGTGGAAATTGCTAAAAATAACCACATAAAACATACAAATTTTGTTTGTAACCACAAACAAAATTTTAATTGCTAATAATCATGTTTTTGAGAAATTACTGGAAAGCCCTCATATAAAAACCATCCCAAAAACTCTCTTTCTCTCTTTTTCTTTCTCTCTTTCTCTCTTCTCTACTCTTTTTCTCTCCCCGATCCTCTCTCTCTTTTCTTCCTCCATCCCGCGCAATTGCCTGACGTCGTCGACGAGCTGCTTGGGCTCTGTGCGAACCAACGACGCCGTGCTTCATGAACCACAGCGCCGCTGGTCCGCGCGGAGCCCAAGCAACTCATAGACGACGTCCGACGATGATTGCCATGCTCCAGCGATGATTGGCGCCCACCTTGACGACGCCGGCGATGATTGACAGCTGAGAGGAGAAAACCTAAAAATAAAAAAATAAAAACAACCTAATTTGGGGAATTTGGGAAATAAGACATGATTTCAAGTTTCACATTTCAAGTTTTAGGCATGATTTCAAGTTTGGTCTAGATTGTAGTCATGATTTCAAGTTTGGTCAGATTTTAGTCTTGATTTCAAGTTTGCTCTAGATTTTAGTTGTGATTTTAAGTTTGCTTCGAGGGTTTTTTTTTTTTTTTTTTTTTTTTTTTTTTTTTTTTTTTTTTTTTTTTTTTTAAAAAAACTAATTTCAGGGGTACTCTTGTAATTTACAGACATATACTGAATTTTTTTTTAAAAAGTGGTTATTAACAATTAAAGTTTCAAAAGTGGTTCCTAACAAAAGTTTAATATTTCCAATAGCTATTTTTGGTTTTGTCTCTTCCAAAATACTATATGTAATAACATTTTACAACATACAAATTTTTTTTAAATAAATAATCAAACAAATTAAACGTAACCTACTTTTATATTTAACTCATCGTTTATTCTTTATATTGTTGTGTTGAGAACAAAAAGAATTCATAGATTTAATTACATGATCAAAATTGTTAAATCATATTTATAAAATTGAAAATTTAATATTTATTAATAATATTAAATATATTTATTAATTATATACAACCCTTTTTTTAATTAATTAATCATAACCTTTGATAATCATATGTATCATAAATATTTGATTTCTTAAACCTGAAGTCATCTTTTATATTTCAATTTCAAAGTAGTTGCATTGTACACTCGAATATATTTGTTGAGCAACTCTAGCGAACCATCGTACCTTACTGTGATTTCAGACATAGCTCCAGGTGGTGTTCATTCTAGTTTTTTTTTTTTCAACCAATCATGAAACTCCTAACTTTCAAGTTTGTTTTTAATATCGGAGCATCAAGAAAGAATCAAAATCATGCCACGAAAAAGATGAATTGATATTTGTTGAATAAACAACATTATTTTGTGTGATTAAATTTTAATAAAAGATAATTACCTCAATGGCCATCAACTTGGGTCACGACTATCAAGATGGTCAATAGATGGAGAATTAGTTTCAAAATGACCATTTTTGGTGAACACTGTTACGGTCATGACCATTCCATCCAATTCAATCAAATGAGTGGCATTTTGGTAAATAATTGGATGGCATTAGTTTATTTTAGATGTTTTTTGTAAATTAATTTTTTCTTTTGTTTTTTGAAACGAATAATTATATTTAGTGTGTGTATATGCGTATAGCGTATCTCAAACACACACACACACACATACATATATATATATATATATATATATTTCTTTTCTTTTTTAGAAGATTAAGGCTACAAAATCTAAAAATTCGAAATATATATATATATATATATATATATATAAAGTTTTTCTATCATCAGTTTTTTGCATGTGAGCCATTGAATTTAAATGCTTTAACTTGGTTGCATACACTTGTCAAAGCATCTTTTAAATCCAATGACTTATATGAAAGGAAATGATATCGAACTAACAATAGAAAGACTATATATATATATATTTATTTATTTATTTATTTTTCTTTTCTTTTCAACTTATCTCAAATATATCTTTTAGATTTTTAGCCTTACTCTTCTCAAAAAAGAAATATATATATATATATATAGTCTTTCTATTGTCAGTTCGTCATGACAATAAATATATCAGGACGAAGAATGTGGACCATAGACTATGGAGAAGTTTTGACAAGTGCATATACTTTGAGTCAAAGTATGTAAATCTAGTGATCCATATTCTTCATCCTGATATATTTATTGTTAGGACGAACTGACAATAGAAAAAAAAAAAAATATATATATATATATATATTGAGAAAAGATTAAGGCTACAAAATCTAAAAAAATCTAAAAAATATATTTGACATATATAAATATATATATATATATATATATATATATATATATATATATATGTTTGAGATATGCTATACGTATATACACACACTAAATATAATTATTCATTTTCAAAAAACAAAAGAAAAAATTGATTTCCAAAAAACATCTAAAATAAATTAATGTCATCCACTTATTTACCAAAATGCCACTAATTGGATGTAATTGGATGTAATTGGATGAAATTGGATGGAATTGAGTGGAATAATCATTAGTGTAACAGTGTTCGCCAAACATGGTCATTTTGAAACCAATTCTCTATCTAATGGCCATTTTGATAGTGGTGACCCAAGTTGATGGCTATCAGGGTAATTATCCCTTTTAATAATATAGAATTTATTTATTTTTCCCTATTTTAATATGAAGAATGCCAAAATATAAATATTCCTTAATAATATTACAAAAATATATTTATAGACATTAATTGTGAATTTGACACATGAATGAATAGGTTAAATATGAAGAATATCAAAAGATAAATATTTATTAAAAAAATTATACATATTAAATGGACATAGGTTTAATAGGAAGAAAGCCAAAAGATAAATATTCATTAGTAATATTAACAATTTATATATATATATATATATATATATATATATATATATAAAACTATTCGATGCTATTTTATATAAATAGTAAATAGATAAAAAAATAAAATGCTTATTAATAATATTATGCTATTTTATATGAATATTAAATAGATGAAATAAATAAATAAATAAATAAATTATTATTAACATTAAATAGATATCACTTATATACAATAAATATACACAAATTGAATAGGAAGAATGTCGAAAGATAAATATTCATTCAATTTAACAATAGGTAATTAACACAAAATAAAATAAATTATGGAAACCAATTTACGAAAAAAAAAATCAATAATGTATTGAGACAATAATGATTTAATATATATGTCAAATCGATGTAAAAGAAACTCTAGTAACGTGAACTTAAAAGGCTGATTGGTCGGCTTTTGAGCCATAGTCTGATACAATGGAAATGGAAGACATGATTGCAATAACTTGGAAGTAGAAAGACACTACAAGAAATTGGGCTATTTATAACGGAGCATCTACCACGGGCATACTTGGCCCGTGTTAGATAAAAGATAACAACAACGAGCCTTTAAATGCCCGTTGTTAATAATTTCTTAAAAGCTTTTCCACCATGGGCCTTTATATGCCCGTTATGGATAGTTTTTACTTATTACGGGCAGTTGTGAGCCCGTTGTAGATAGTTTTATAATGACCACGGGCAAATAATGACCCGTTGTTATTGAGACCATATATATCTCAAGGGATAGTAAAACTAAAAAATCAAAAATTCCCAGGTCAATTGCAAAACCTTAAAATCTTCAGATCGATCTTGCTCACACACAATTCTAGTGATCTCCTTAGACGAGGACTTCCTCCTCTTTGACCTCTCCTCACTCAATCCTACCCTGCCACGTCTCTTGACTAGAGCCTTTTGTTGAATCATCTATAGCGGGCACATGCCTGTGGTCGATACTCATCTACAACGGGCATTGCCCATTGTCGTTAAATGTTTTTCTTGTAGTGAGAGATTGTTATCAGAGATTAATATATAGAAAACCAAGAGAGAAAACCAAAAGTAACTATCCAAAACATTAAACTTTTGTTTATAACCACTTTTAAAATTATAATTGTTAATAACCACTTTTTTTGATAAATTACCTCAATACCCACATATATATAAACCCTAAAAACCAAAAACAACAACAGTGGAGATTAAAAAGAGAAATATTGGAACATTTCAAAAAGAGAGAAAAGGAGAAAAGAGAGAAAAGAGAGGAAGAGACATTGTCGCCGAGAGAGAAAAGAGAAAGAAGCGGTGTCGCAGGGAGAGAAGAGGGCATCGTCGTCATCATCGCCGGAGCAGCCGGAAGAGAAGAGGTCGCCGTCACAGCCTGGAGACAAACCCACTATTCTCTTCTCACTTGACGTTTTTATTGTGATTTCATGTTAAGAACATGTTTAGAGAATAATAAATGTTGAAATGTATCAATTTTGGGGGTTGATTGAGTTGAGGTCTAGTATTTTGGATGATTTGAGACTGGATGTTGGAGTTTGGTTTGAAAACAAAAACTTGAAAGTGTGAAATCTTCGACAAACTTGAAATGTTTTGTGAAAACTTGAAATTATGCTTTAAATCTCTAACATAAAACTTGAAATCTTCTAAAAAAACTTGACCTTCAAACCAGTGAAACTTGAAATCTTCTGGAAAAAAACTTGATTGAAGTCTTACCCAGAAACTTGTCAACATTTCAAGTTTTTACATAAGATTTCAAGTTTTTGAACCAGTGAAGTTGAAATCTTCTGGAAAAAACTTAAAACTTTATTTAATTTGATTCTTCACAAAAACACACAAAAGTGATGTAATAACGCTAAACTCATGTTAAGGTCACTGTTTGCAACTCAATTAATGAACAAATGAAATATATTTACACACCAAATACTGATTTAGAGCAAATCAAAATTTTTGTTTCAAGTTTTCACTTCTTTAAATCTTCAAAGCGATTCTGAAATCAAACCATCCTCTAGTTAGTCGATTTGCAGGAATAACAATGGTTCAACCATATTGGTGTTCGATTTGCAGGAAGAGGAACAACGATCGGAAATCGTTGATGAAGAATGAACAAAGAAGAAGGAAGAATACGGTCAAAAAATAAGAAAAGAAAAGACATGGTAAAAAATAAGAAAATTAAATAGAAATATTAATTTTGGGGCATCTTGGTAATTTATGGACACCCACTGATTTTTTTTTTTCAAAACATGGTTATTAACAATTAAAGTTTCGTATGTGGTTAAAAATGAATTTCCCATGTATAGAGTGGTTATTTTTGGCAATTTCCATGAAAAACAAATCAAAAATCATATTTAAGAACCAAATAAGATAAAGCTTTTAGGGTTTTGAATTATACCCCAACAAATACACTTCTGTCTGGTGGTACCATCTTGATTAGTTTGATATGATATACTAATAAAACCAAAATAACAAATCAAATCAAAATCTCTATAAACCTCAGAAAATTACCAAACATTGACTAAATAATAAAATTATTTATATTTTGATCAAAAACATGTCATTAATAGCAAATTATTATTAAAATATTTACAACGATTCATAATATAGTTCCTGCAAATTACAATATTAAAATACTTACAATGATCCATGATATGGTTCCTACAAATTGCATATTTCTCCTAATCAAGATATATGCATGATATATAACAATAAATCATCAGCTTCAAAACTCTACAACACCAAAAATAAAGAAGAAGAAAAAAATTATAAGGAAATTAATATATTAAATTACAGAGAGAACAAAAAAAAAAAAAAAAAGTGATTTCAAACCAAAACATATATACAATTATGATTATGACAAAAAATAAGAATAAATTAAAAATAAAAAGAAACAAAGAAGAGTCACTTATTATAAGCTAACTCTTCCTCATTGGTCTTTCTCTCTAATCTCTGAAACCCAGTTGTGGAAGAATTGAAGCACATTCTTCAATTGTGAATTTTAATTTATAGAAAATGGATTGGAAATGAAGGGTTGGAAAATAAAGGGTTGTTTAAATTAAATTTATTGATATTATATTGATTAATGGAAGAAGATACTCTCCATCTATTTATTAAAAAAATAATACTAAAATTAATAACTAATTAATGGGTATTATATAGATTAATGATGGTTTTTTATTACATGAATGAAATATAAAACACCTGAGTCGTAAAAATATAAGGATCTCCATCTCTTTATAATAAGAAAATAGATTTTATATAGATTAATGAATGGTTATTTATTGCATACAATAAATTATAAGAAGGAGAGACTCTCCATCTCTTTTGAATATATTATAATATAAAAGTATATATAATATATTTTTTTATGTGGGAGTGATACTTGGCAATTATTTTTAATATATTATAATATAAAAGTATATATAATATAATATAATATAATATAATAATCTTTCTTCTTATTTTTTACGTGTGAGTAACACGTGACAATCATTTTTTTTTTCTTTCCCTTTGGTCTTCTGTTTTTCTCTCTGAAACTTAGAAACCTCTCGGTGAAAGTAGTTGTGAGATCCACCGTGGGATCTAGATTTACTCTTCAGGAGTAGTTGTTTTTCGTTTTCGTGTAGTTATTATGAATGCAGATGTTATTGCGAGCATTTGTGAAGCACTCTCTTTAAAGGAGAAAGAGGGACCGTTGAAACCATTACAGATTGATCTCAAAGATGATGGAGAGAAGCGGTTAACTTTACGTTTGGTGGGGAAAGTTCTGTCCAATAAAATGATCAATATGGCTGCTTTTATCACCACGATGCCTAAGATATGGAGGACTATGGAAGATGTGGAAATCGAAGTTATATATGGTAATGTTTCTCCTTTACGTTCAAAAATGAGCAGGATCGATACCAGGTGTTGCAAGGGGGTCCCTAGAGCTTTAATAAATCTATTCTGGTGTTGTCAGAACCATAAGGAAATGGCGCTATCCATGAGATGTCTTTTAGCGAGGTCGCGTTTTGGGTTCAAATTCATAATGTGCCATTATTGTGTACGATGAAAAACATTGGCGTCTTCCTGGGCAGTATGATCGGAAAAGTTTGAGAAATTGATTTAGGACCTTCTGGTGATTGTGTTGGTAAATATATTAGGGTCAAAGTGGTTATTAATGTGAATCAACCATTACGTCAGCTTCTTCATGTTGACGTCTTGCGTGATGGGAAGGAATCAACAATGCTTTTGCGTTACGAAAGGCTCTCGGAACACTGCTATAGATGTGGAAGGTTAGGACATGTTGTTCGGGATTGTTTGGAGAAAGCGATGACTGAGGGGATTGAGGACTATAATTTGATGTATGGGGCGTGGTTGAAGGCGTCTAGTCCTCTCAAGAATCATCTTGTTCGTCAACAACATGAGGGGGTTAGAGATGGAGGAGATAGTGCGATCGACAGTGATTCTGGTCGTAAGGTGGAAATTTCACGAGTTGATGTGCCACTATCTCCGGTTGCCGGTGGTAAGGCGACTATGGCAGTTGTTGGGCAATTAGTGGGCAGTTAGTGGGCAGTTAGTGGGGAAGTCAGTTGTTGGAAGTGTTGAGCAGTTGACAGAAACTGCTGGTTTGAAACGAGGAAATAGCGAAAGTAGTGCACACGAGGGAAATGGCAAAAAGGGTAAGTTAGTTCGAAAAAAGTTAGAGTTCGTTTGTGGATGATAGGTTGGGCTTGCTGGGTATGGATAATGTACCTGACACTCATAAAAATCTCAAAGTGTGGAAACGGTTGAAATTGGTAAATGACCAATTATTGGATTTGATCTTTATGTTATTCATGGGCCATCTTTGGCTAGTGATGTTATAAATGTGGGTTGTGTGGATTCAGCTTCTGATATGGGCCTAAATTGTGATGATGGGGTAATGGAAATGAACCTAGTTTTGGGCTCTATAAAGAAGCCAATGAGTAATGGTTGTGGACCAACTTTGTCGACTGGGAATGTGGTTCAATCTGTCAATGTGGATGAACTTAAAGAAGGAAAGTGGAAACGTCGGGCCTGGGCTGGTTCTCGTATTGACTCTGATATGGTTGCAGATACTCTTTTGGGAAAGCATCCACTGGTTGGTGGCAGTATATCTGCTGAGAAGAAATTGAAGAGTGACTACTCTGGTAGTGTTTCCTATGGAAAATTTGTTGTTTATGATGATATATCGGCAGGTCAGTTTGAACCGACTGGCCGACCGGTCACCATGAAAACGTTAAGTTGGAACGCTCGGGGAATGGGAAGTACCCGCGCGTTCCAGATCCTTATGAGCTTTAAGAAGGCTCATAACCCAAATTAAATTTTTCTTATGGAAACAAAGATAGATAATGTGTTGATGGAGAGTATTCGGGTTCGGTTGGGATTTACTAGGAAACTTGTTGTGAATAGCATTGGAAAAAGAGGAGGTTTATGTCTCTTATGGTCTGCCTTCGTGGATGTTAATCTCCTCTCTTACTCTTTCTTTCATATAGACGTTTGTATTGTATCTCATAATAATATTCAGTGGCGACTAAGAAGGTTCTACGGCCACCCGGAATCAAGTTAAAGGCATCATGCTTGGTCTCTTCTTCGAAGGCTTCATGGTATGTCCAATCTTCCTTGGGCTTGTATAGGAGATTTCAATGAGATCTTAGAAGATGATGAAAAATTGGGTGGTGTTCAGCGGCAACGATGTTTACTTGAGAATTTTCGAACGGCTTTAGATAATTGTGGTCTCCAGGATATTGGATTTTTGGGGCCCCATTTTACTTGGTGTAATAGAAGAGAAGGAAGTGATATCATTCAAGAGAGATTGGATTGGTGTGTGAGTGATTTGCAGTGGAGAAATTTGTTTAGGGGATCAGTGGTCAGGCATTTAGAGTATTAGAAGTTAGATCATCGTCCTATTATTCTTGAGGTGAATCTCCTGAATTCCAATTCTCATGTTACTACTGGATTTCGTTCCTGACGTTTTCACTTTGAAGAGTGTTGGGTAGAGGATGAAGAATGTGCTGATATTATTCACAAATCGTGGGGTTGCCGAGCCGATTTAGATGGAATGAGTGGGGTTTTGTCAGATATCAATTGCTGCACCAAGCGATTGGGTCGGTGGTATGGTAGTAAGAAACGAAATTGGTTGGATAAAATTCGTGTTAAACAACATGAGTTACAGGTGGAATCAAATTCAATTTCTACAGGCTCTTGGGCTCGCATTCGTTAGGTGGAGAAGGAATTGGACATCATTTTGGGTGAAGAAGAAACTTATTGGAAAGCTGGTTGAAAGGTGGGGATAAAAACACAAGATACTTCCATTCGTGAGCCTCTGCAAATCAGACAAGAAATATTATTAGAGGACTTTATGATGGGTTGGGTGAATGGCGCCATGACTAGCAAGGAATTTGCCATGTTGTCTCAGATTACTTTGCAGAAATATTTCGGTTATCTAACCCTTCTCTTCATGATTTGGACAGAGTTCTTAATTGTGTTCAGCCATGTCTGCCTAAGAGGAAGAGATTGTTTCTTGATGTTGATTTTACTCCAGATGAAGTTCGAATTGCAGTGTTTGACATGTTCCCAACGAAGGCTCCTATCCTTGATGGATTACCTGCTTTGTTCTACCAAAAGTATTGGCCGGTGGTAGGTGACTGAGTGATTAAGGCTTGTATTAGGGTCCTTAACGCTGGGCACAGTTTGGAAGAAATTAATGGAACCCTTATCACTTTAATTCCAAAGGTTAGAATAGCTGATAAGATTTCTGACTTTCGTCCTATTAGTCCTTGTAATGTAGTGTATAAAATTGTGGCTAAATCTCTTGCAAATCGTCTTCGTTTGGTCATTGGCGATGTTATTTCAGAGTCTCAGAGTGCTTTTATCCCTGGTCGGCTTATTTCGGATAATGCTATCGTTGGTTTTGAATGCATAAATGCTCTTCGTAGGAGGAAAAAGGGTCTCAAGGGAGTGATGGCTTTGAAACTTGATATGTCTAAAGCATATGATTGAGTTGAATGGTGTTTTTTTATCTAGTATGATGTCTAGATTGGGTTTCTCGGAGTCTTGGGTCAACCGTATTATGAGATGTATTACGTATGTTTCTTATTCCTTCCTTGTTAATGGCAATGTGTGTGGCTTTGTGAAACCGTCAAGAGGATTGCGACAGGGAGACCCCCTTTCTCCTTATCTTTTTCTTATTTGTGCTGAAGGTTTTTCACAGTTAATTTTTTCAGCTGAACAGATTGGAGCTATTGGTGGGTTCCGATGCAATATGAGAGGCCCAAAAATCTCTCATCTCTTTTTCGTAGATGACAGTATGTTGTTTTCTCGAGCCAATGTTAGAGATTGTCATTCTATAAAGCATATTCTTGATTGGTATTCATGTGCAACTGTGCATCGGGTCGTTGGTTAACTTTCAGAAGTCCACAATGTGTGTTAGTAGTAAAGTTTCTCGATTGAGAGTTGAGGCTTTAGGTCGGATTCTTGGGGTGAACTTGGTTTCGTGTCATGAGTGGTATCTTGGGCTTCCGAGCTTTGAGGGAGAGAACAAAAAACAGCTTTTTGCTAGTATTCGTGATCGTGTTTAGAATAGGGTCAAAGGGTGGCAAAGCAAGCTTTTTTCGGCATGTGGAAAAGAAGTTTTATTAAAAGCGGTTCTCCAGGCAATTCCGACATATTCTATGTCCCTTTTTAGGTTACCGAAAGGTTTGGTTGAGGATCTTCATCGCCTTAGTGCTAGCTTCTGGTGGAGTTCAAATGAGGATAAAAAAAAGATTCATTGGTGTACTTGGCGAAAACTTTGTCGGAGTAAAGATGTGGGAGGATTAGGTTTCAGGGATCTTATTATTTTTAATCAGGCTCTTTTAGCCAAGCAATGTTGGCGACTTGTTCATTCCCCGAATACTCTTGCGGCACAGGTTCTGAAGCATTTGTATTTCCCAGATACTTATTTTATGCAAGCAACTTGCTCGGCTGCTAGTTCCTTTATTTGGAAGAGCTTCATTTGGGGGAAAGAGTTGCTGGAACCTGGCTTCCGTTGGCGTATTGGTGATGGTGTAGGTGTCTCTATTTATTCTGATTGATGGCTTCCCAGACCTGTTACCTTTAGAGTTCAATCTCCTTATTTGTTGGGTGTCTCGACTAAGGTGAGTGTCCTGAAATTCCCTGATGGTAGTTGGAATGAGGGACTTATTAGAGAGTCCTTTTGGCCTAAAGATGCTGAGTTGATTCTTGGCCTTCCTTGCTCAAGCATGCCTATTCCTGATTCTTTGTTTTGGCATTCTGATAAGTTTGGCTCTTTTTCAATTCGTAGTGGTTACCATTTTGGGTGTGCTTTGTTGTCTGCTCCTAGTGGTTCTGGTCTTAGTTTGGCTGAATCATGGTGGAAATTCTTATGGCGTATTAAAGTTCTAGCTAAGATTAAATTGTTGATTTGGAGGGGCTTGTAAGAATTGGATTCCATTTTATGGGAACTTGGCCAAACGTGGGATAATGATGGACTTTGTGTGTCCAATTTGTAGAAGGAAGCCTGAATCCTCTTTGCATAGCCTTTGGTGCTGCCCAAAGCCGAAAAATATTAGATCTTCCTGTACTTTTATGAAGGATATTCTTGTTGCTGATGGGCTAGAATTTATTGATTTTATGATTGCTTTTAAAAATCAGCTTGTGCAGGATGACTTTGAGTTGCTTTGTGTGATTTTATGGCATATCTGGTATCGTCGAAATGGCCTTGTTCATGGATCAACTTCATTCTATGATTCTGACATCGTTTCTTGGTCAATGTCCTTTCTTAAGGATTTTAAGGATGCTAACTTATCAAAGGAGACTGTGGGTGGTTCGGTTTGCAGACCTGTTTTGGGAGCTGATGCTTCTTAGCTTCCTCCAGAAGCCGATAGTTTTAAAGTGAATTTTGATGCTGCAGTTGATGCTAGTAATGGCAGGGTTGGTGTTGGCTTGGTGATACGTGACTGTGCTGGAAATTTCATGGCTTCAAGTCTGCAGCCGATTCAGTCTGCTTTCTCTGCTCTTATTGCTGAAGCTTTGGCAATTCTTAGGGGTCCGACTTTTGCTTTTGAGACAGGTTTATTTCCATGTACCTTAGAGTCTGATGCTAAAGTGGCTGTTGATCTTGTTAATTCTAGGAATGTTCCCAGGTTCCATATTGTGTGCTCCATGTTGTTTTGGGCGATTGCCCTGGTTGATTTTTAATGAAATTTCCGGTTTTTTTTTTTTTTTAAAAAAAAAAAAAAAACACACACACACGTGTCATTTTTAATATATTTTGTAATTTTAAGAATTGCATTCCATTGACTGTTTGACTCCATAAA
This sequence comes from Acer saccharum, assembly GCA_030490815.1. NCBI lineage: Eukaryota > Viridiplantae > Streptophyta > Magnoliopsida > Sapindales > Sapindaceae > Acer > Acer saccharum. Next base: position 22,938,865 of record CM059874.1, read on the forward strand.
GCTAAAACCCTAAAATAAAAAACCGCCTCTTCTCAAACTCAGCATTCGTTTCAGTTTTCAGTTTTTCAGAGTTGAGAGAGAGTTGCTTTGCTTGCCCGTATTCAGGTATGGGTCGAAAACTCAAAGACGCAACTCTTGTTGACGAACCAGTAGCCGAAGAGACTACAACACAACATAACCAGAACGAAATCAAATCCAACAAGAAGAAGAATAAGAAGAACAAGCACAAAGAAATCCCGGCCGACGAACCAAATCCCAAACGAAAGCTTCAAGACAATGAACCCGATACGGGTATGAAAAAGAAGAAAAACCACGAAACCGAGCAACAAGAAAGCCAAACCCATCTAGAGAATGAAGAGACCACTGATGGGCATAAGAAGAAGAAGAAGAAGAAGAACAAGAAAGATAAAGAAAATGGTAAAGCAAGCGAAACCGATGAAGCCAAACAAGAGGATGTTGTCATCGCCAATGGCAAACAGGAGGATGTGAAGGTGTTGGTGACCGGAAAAAATTCCGATGAAGCAAAATACGCCCCATTGAAATGCTTTTCTGAGTCCAAGCTTCCTGATAACGTTATGGAGTGCTGCAATAGTTTCAGTAAACCATCTCCAATTCAGTCTCATGCGTGGCCCTTCTTGTTGGACGGTCGTGATTTTATAGGGATTGCAAAAACTGGGTCAGGTACATTTTAAGATTTTAAGGTTTAGGATTTTTCTGTTTTTTGTTGTTGTTTTGGATTAATGTGATATGGACTTTATTGTTGTTATTATTTTCTGTTAAATGTGATTAGGTAAGACTTTGGCATTTGGGGTGCCAGCAATTATGCATGTGTTGGATAAGCGAAAGGGGAAATTGGCCAAGAGGGTGAATCCACTTTGCCTTGTACTCTCGCCTACAAGGGAGTTGGCTGATCAAGTATGTTAATTATTCATTAAATAATTTTGTATATTTTGACCACTGTAATATGCACATGAATGACACTATGCCTTAGAATTGTTGAAAGATTTGATATGTTTTTATGATTTTAAGCGATGTTTGGAGTTGTGTGAGAAACATCTGATTTCAAATTGACTAGTGCTTTATTTCATGCATTTGTTTCTGGCAGAAGTTATTATCTTAACAATATTACAATAAATGATAATTTAACTGCTTTACTTATGAATGTTCGTTACTCTTTTTTTTTTTCTTTTTCATTTTAGGGGAAAATAACAGCTACTTACTATTTCAAGTTAAAATTAATAGCTGTTAGTTGTGAGGGAAAGCGAAATCTGTACACCTGCTGAATATTATGCTAGTGCTGAATTGCTGTTTTGTCGGTTGTAGGAGAACAACTAGCAATTTTTCAATTAGATTCTGCTTGGCACATTTATATTTCACATGATTTTGTTGATGCTGTTGCAACTCTCTCTCTCTCTCTCTACATATTGATGTTATCTTTCGCTTGTTTAGTCTAATTGATGTATTACAACTTATATCTCAAAGAATGTGATCAATTATTGGCTTTACCTGCTCTGTGGCAGATTTATGAAGTTTTGTGCAATGCGGGGAAACCTTGTGGAGTGAAATCAGTTTGCTTGTATGGAGGAACCTCAAAACAACCTCAAATTTCATCCCTAAAGTCTGGTGTTGTAAGATATTCCATCTTTCCAAATATATCTTGTCAAAAATCTTTCTAATAGTCTTTGACTATATTTATATTAGTTTTTTGTTTTCCACTAGAATGTGTGTAGGTTCCAATTTTATAAATGCAATTTTGTTTTTGTCTAAGGTCTACCTACCATATTTGTATCATTCATACTATTTAAGATTTTTTTTGTTAAGGTCTTTCTGTCAAACTTAGATGCGCCTACAAATGTTTATGTATATGGCTGGGTCCTTTGAATGTTTTTGGAATATGTAATTTTGAGTATATCTAATAAAGTTAGATATTAATTTCAGTCATGCCGTCATGGACATAAAATGTAATCTGAAACTCAATGCATTCTAATTGTGTGTTTGTGTGTATGAATGCTTATACTTCACATATATAGTATTGGACAATGTAAGCTTATAGTAAAAAACTGGCGTCTGAGTGCAGTTGTATCAGTACCTGTATAGAAATATACTAAATCATGTCAAGATGTATACTGTTTGGAGTTAAAAAGAAATATATATATATATATATATATATGTGTGTGTGTGTGTGTGTGTGTGTGTGGGAAGGTGATTCAGCCATTGGAGAACGGGTTTATAGGCATCTATCTTCATTCTTTTATGTAAGTCTAAGTTTAGGAGTAAAGGGCTGTCATTTTTAGGTCTTCTTTATAACTTTTTACTGATGGAAGCTTGAATGATTGTGATGGTTAAGTCTTCATTAGCTTACGGTAAAATATTTTTCTGATGGATTATTGTGTAGGAGTTATTGCTAGTTTTGTGTGCTGGATTGTAACTGTAGTTTATGTAATCCCTTTATATTAGGGGTATTTTGATTATTTTATAACACCAGGAATTGTTCAACAGTCTTTAGATACCTGTTTAATCTTAACATATTATGAGGTTTAGATTATCAAAATGTTGAGAGTTATTTGATTTTCTTTAAGGCATATTTCCTATTTTTCCTAATTCATTCAGTGTTTACCTTAGGTTTTCTTCTTTGTTTGCTTCTGCTGGTTTCTTAAACAAGCCTGTCAAATTGCATTTGGCAGTTCTAATTTATATCTGAACTACTGAACCCTAACTCTAGCAGTCTCTACGCTACCAAATTTGATCTTCACCATACATAAACTTTCTTTTGCAAAGCAACCCTGAGAAAAGAGATACCAAGGCTATTTGGCATTAGAAGGTTTTAGATCCTACAGATTGATCAAATTGAGTTGATGTAATTTTGATAATGTAGAAAGCCTAGTTGAGTCTTGATGTCTACACTGAGACGATTTTTCCTGCTAGTTTTCTCTGGAAGTTC